>CM065724.1:21358595-21528595 GCA_033310375.1 Conus canariensis | reverse complement strand
CACTGTCCTCTCCTTTCACTTTGACAACGGGCCTATGGTTTGAAACGTCAGTGTTCTCACTAATGGATTCTACTACCACCAAAAGGTTTTTATAAACTTTATTATTTTTTTCATTTTACAACGAATCCGGCAGTCAACTTTTGTTTCTTCCATTCAAATATCAGTCATTCATTTTCATTTATCTCATTTATTCCTCCAGTTTCTCACATAGGATGCATACGATGTTATATACTACATGCAAACTCATGAAGAATGGACCCACATTGACCTGTTGAATAATCAACTGACATTGGTGGCATATCTTATCAATAATGCATCCACATTGACCTGTAGAATAATCAGCTGACATTGGCCGTATATCTTATTAATAATGGACCGGTGTTGATCTGTTGAATAATCATCTGACACTGGTCATATATCTTATTAATGATGGACCTGAACTGATCATACATCTTGTGAGTTATGAGCTCACACTGTTCGTACATATTGTGAATAATGGACCTGAACTGATCATACATCTTGTGAGTTATGAGCTCACACTGTTCGTACATATTGTGAATAATGGACCTGAACTGATCATACATCTTGTGAGTTATGAGCTCACACTGTTCGTACATATTGTGAATAATGGAGCCAGACTGACGGTATTTCTTTTGAATAATGGACCTTCTCTGAATATGCAATGATCAATAGTTACTGTAATAGATCCACACTGACCATATATCTTATGAATAATTGGTGCATTCTGACATATATATCTTATAGATAATGGAGAAAGACTGATCAAATACCTTACCAGAAAAAAACAAAACAAACAAACAACAAAAAATCTCCATTGTTGATTCGTCATAAAGTAAACCATACAACAAATCTCTTGTATAGTTGTTAAAACACTTCCCAGCAAGATTAACTCAGTTAGGTTCTTGTTTTAGTTCTTCCCTAGTTACTTAGTATTACCCAAAGTTGACAATACAGAGACAACTGTCTTAAAGTCTTTAGTCCTAAGACTGTTCCCCTAACTCTCACTTCCTTGGTGGCTACAGTAGTCCCCTTAAGTCTTGTAACCCTATATTCCCCCATGGGTGAACAAACATTCCCGGGCAACACAGATCAGGATGATATCTCCCCATGCATGATATCTAGAGGCAGTTGGAGATACAAATCGGAATTTGTTTGAATACCGAGACTGGTAACTGATAAGAGAGTCTTAGCAGTCGCTGTGGATCTCACACTTTAAGTCAACACAAGATAGCTTGTGCTGTGAAAGTTAAGGGCTGATATTTTCCCTGTTCCCAACCTTCCATCTCACCCTCCACCCATGCCCCATTGCCTCCCCCCCCCCCCATCCCCACCCATCCCCCCACCCATTCCCTCCTTAAGGTGCCAGGGTTTCATTTTTTTTTTTTTTTTAAATACATGCTGTTTTATGTGTGGGTTCACAGCCCTGTTGTCGTGTTTAGTCATTTGGTTTTTCAGCCCTCCTCTGACAAGAGAGTGAGAATGGTGCTGGAATGGTGTTTACTGTGGGCACATAAAAAAGACAGAGATCTAATAAGTCGTGTATTGCACAGAGTTTTTTTCTTTTGATGTTGATTGGAGACCTTGGCATGCAGTGAAAATAGGGTGGAAAGCAAGTAATGAGAATAGAGCAGAAAGCATGTGGTGTAAATAGCGCAGAAAATGTCTACCAGTCAGAGAATGTTTCTCACTGTGTTAAACCAGAGTCAGTTGTAACAGATCATGCTCTTTTTTGTCTACGTGAATTCATCTATAGTGAACTGGCAAAAATAATAAGAACATAATCAGAAAAGATTTCTTTTTATTAACCTCTTAATCCTTGAGGGCTGCACATGGTCACATGGTCAGAGCATTTACCTGTGGAGCTGACAGTCAGTGAGTTCAAACCACTCAAAGTGTCAGATTTTTACAGCTTCTGTGCCCACCCAGCAACAAAGGGGTATCTGACTCAGGTAAGGGGGAGAAAAGGTGCCAAAAGGACAGGGGTTAGGTCCGCCTTCCACATGCCGTACCCCAGACAAGGTGAACCTTTAGCACTTCACTGCTCCTATGGTTGTCAGGCTATGGGACTTTTTAACCTTGATATTTAACCTTAACCTTAAATCCTTGAGGACAAAATCTGTTTTGTTTGTATCTAAGATTAAAGAGATAAATTGGAAGAATCTAGGAAACTGGTGTCTTTCTTTGTCTTTTTACTGAAGGAGACTAAGATAGACTTCAGCATAACCAAAAACAAACCAATATACAAATAAACTCACTAAAGCAAAATGCAAAGTAATGCTTCTTTTTTTTTTTTAGAACACACTGCAAAAAAGACTGGTAACTTTTCAACAAATATGTTTATTTCAAATGTTTCTAGCATCAGACATCAAAAATGCATGACCAGTGCCCCCCAGATCGCAGTCAGCATGGGAAAGGGAGGACAGTTCAAAAACAGTGAGCAGGGGAGGGGAGAGAGAGGGAGAGTAAGAGAGAGAGAGAGAGAGAGAGAGAGAGAGAGAGAGAGAGAGATTCAGATGTTTTATTCATGTATAGGCCATTGCCTTTCATGAAAGGGAGAAATTGAACAATCATTTCACGCAAGGCTTTCTTTATATTCAGAGTATAAGGAGAGACAGACAGACAGACAGACAGAGGGAAAGAGAGAGAGAGAGGGGGGGGGGATGACAGATGGGAGAAAGATAAGAAGTGGACTGGATCTTGAAAGCAAAAGGTTTGCGTAAGTTGTGTGTGTGTTGTGTGTGTGTGTGTGTGTGTGTGTGTGTGGTGTGTGTGTGTGTGTGTGCGGTGCGTGCGTGTGTGTGTGTGTGTGTGTGTGCATGTGTGTGTGTGTGCGCGCATGTGTGTGTGTGTGTGTGTGTGTGTGTGTGTGTGTGTGTGTGTGTGTGTGTGTGCACGCGTGTGTGTGTGTGCGTGTGTGTGTGTGCGTGTGTGTGTGTATGTGTGTGTGTGTGTGTGTGTGTGTGTGTGTGTCCATGTGTGTGAGTATGGTGTGTATGTTTGTGCATGTGTGCGTGTTTTTATACATGTGTATGTGAATGTGTGTGAGAGAGGTAGAGAGCAGAAGGAGTGTGAGTAGTGGCGAGAGAAGATGTGGAGGGGAGACAAGAGGGCAGAAAGAGTTGGCAGGTGGAAAAAATCAAAAACAAAGATAGCACCAAACAACATGTAAAAAACTGCATATAAATGAATAATGTAGGTAAACAAGCAAGCAGACAATATGATAAATAGAATTTGAAACCAAAGATAAAGCACAAAAAACTGCAGGTGTATGGTAGCAAAGGCGATGGGATTGACAGATACGCAGAGGGATCGAAACAGCATGAAGAAAGGAAGGGTGAGGGGGTCAGTCACCTGCAGTGGCCATACCAGCTCTTACCCCAGGGTAGGTTGCTCTACCCCAGCAGCAAGGGGTATGGGGGATAATGGAAAAAAAAACTCCAAGAAAACAACAACAACAACAACAAACCTTTTCAGACGCAGCTGATCTGGAAATAACTACAAAGCTCTCCAAAAACAATTGAAACATGAAAAGGTTTAGACCAAATATCAAGGTTGAAAATCCCCACAGCCTAACAGCTGAATGGGTGGGAAAGTACTAAAGGTTCACTATGAGAGAAAGTCAGGAAAGAAAGGGACAAAGAGACAAAGACAGAGTTAGATAAATGGACAGACAGAAAGAGATGTTCTTCACTATAGAAAACCATCCATTCTACAGTTCTAAGAGTAAATGTCAAGCTGGAATGGGCACACATATATGAATGCATTAATGCTAGAGCCTTTAGTAAAGGGATTTGTTCACGTATGGCTGGGATATTTTGGCTTTAGTGGTTGGTGTTGTATGACTCACTCTGTTTTGATTGAAACAACTTTTCAAATGCAGACTAGACATTGTGTATATGTGAAAAGGGGGATTTGTATGTAACTGAGTCAGTGAGCAGGTCAATGTGTGTGTGTGTGTGTGTGTGTGTGTGTGTGTGTGTGTGTCTGTTTTGCAGTGTGTGTGTGTGTGTGTGTGTGTGTGTGTGTGTGTGTGTGTGTGTGTGTGTGTGTAAGAATTATGGTAGTAGAAGCCAAACTCACAACAAAGAAAGCCAGACTAATATCAGACTTTATGAGAGTAACAGCTTCCTGAATGTCATCTGATTAAAAGCCAGAGTCACCCTATTAAATGCTGAGCTGGTGAACTTCCTTGGGTTATCCATTTAAAAGGCTGATTGGCCCGATCATTTGTAACCTGGTCAGTTTTAAAAGTCTTGGCCAGACTATTCTCAGCCTTAATGAGAGTGTTGACTGTCTAAGGGTTCTCCATCGAACATAGCAGAAATTTGCTTCTCTGTTTCATATTGTGTATTGAATATATGTTACTTTGCACCTTTTCTGGTGTGTTTATTTGTACTCACATTTTTCTTCTTTTATCTCTTTCAAATTAATACATTCATTTATATGTGTCGAGCAGAATGGTTGAATTAGGGCTGTAATCTTTCTCCCAACTGGAAAATATGCTCTGTTCTTTTTATGTATTGCAAAGATGTTATGGGAAATGCTAGGAAGGGGCATGGAGCATGGGAAAGAAAGATAAATAATCTGCTTATTGATGACTTCTAAAGACTGGCTGTCCGCCCCCCCCCCCCCCCCATCCCCCCCCCCCCCCTTCCCCCTGTTCAAAAAAAGTAAAAATGTTTGTAACATTTGAGTTTTTTAAAACCTTCCCCACAATGCAGGATGATTAAAAGTAGTCTGTCTGGAAAGATTGTGACAGTGTCTACAACAGTACAACATCTAGGTGTCATTTACGGGGTCCTAGGAAAAACTTAATTCAAAAATTTACTGAGAAGCGGTGTATACTGAAATGTGCGACAACACACACACACACACACACACACACACATACACACACACACACACACACACACACACACACACACACCACACACACACACACACATATGCACACTCACGTATACACACATACACACGCATATGCATACACATGTGCACACACACACACACACACACACACACACACACACACACACACACACACACACACACACACATGCACACACACACACATACACACATGAGTGCATGCATGCACATGCACACATATGTACATGCACACACACACACACACACACACACACACACACACACACACACACACACACACGCGCACGCATGCATGCACACACACACACACACACACACACACACACACACACACACACACACACACACACACACACACACACACATTCTTCTTCCTACCCCCAACTGTGCTTAAATTATTCATTCCCGTACTCATTCAACCACAATAAAATGCTTCGTCGCTCGCAAGTTCTGCTCGCTTGAGTTCTAAATGAAGAGCGCAGGTATTCGCCAAAATAACCCTCCCGCATAAACACAGGCTATCACAAAAGCAAGATCTGTTCCTTGATTTTTATGACTATCGCTAGCAGAGCGTCAGACTGTTCCGTTTCGCTCTGTTGGCTTCACCCAGGAGTAGGGGAAGGGAGGAGAGCAAGGTGGTGGGGAAGGGGGGAAGCCTGTCACCTATATAGTTTGCAGTCATTCGATCAGATCACCCCTGTTTTGTTTTGTTTTTACCCCGTCATTGAGGGGGGGGGACTTTTCATCACAATGGGTGGGTTGTTCACTATTGTGGAGGGTGGCATACTCCCTGGGGTGGATTTAAACTGCACTGCATGTCTGTGAGAGCATGATTGAGTGTTATTATGGTGGTGGTGGTTGTCAGTCTGTGGGGGGAGAGGGAAGTAAAGGGGCGAAGTGGGTGTGTGAGCGAGAGGTGGGGTGTGTTGTGTGTGTTTGTATGTGGGTGAACATGCATTATTCGAGTGGCGTGTGCGTGTGTGTGTGTGTGTGTGTGTGTGTGTGTGTGTGTGTTGTGTGTGTGTGTGTGTGTGTGTGTGTGTGTGTGTGTGTGTGTGTGTTTGCCTCTGTGTGTGACTGTGTGTGTGTATGTTGTACGTTTGCCTCTGTGTGTGAGTGTGTGTGTGTGTGTGTGTGCGTGTGTGTGTGTGGTGTGTGTGTGTGTGTGAAAAATGTATTGTTTGTAGAGCAATCCAGATGTTGTCATGGAACCCAATGCTGCTGAAAAATTATTGAAGACATTCAGCCCAATATATACTCTGCCAAGCTTGAAGATGGAGTATGCATATTGCAGCAGAAAACTTCGGCATTCTTCTCCATACATAGACTGTAACTCTCATGTGCTCTTGATTTAAATGAAGGGATTTTGACATAAACAGCCACCCCACCCCCACCCCACCCCCTCTTTTTAGATATTTGTTGAGGTCTGTTTTGGTTCTGTTTTCCTATTTTTCATTTTTACCATGCTGTTTTTGGCATGGGATTCATCCTCATAAACCCAACAAACGCTGATATAGATTCCAGACATTTTGAAGGTATACAGGTCAATATTCTATAAGGTGGGTATACAGGTCGATATTCTACATGTATGTGTACTTACAGTTAGTGTGGAGATATTCAGTGGGAAACTGGTAGAGCTGAATTTTCAGATGAGGTAAAGTCAGGTCAGGACACACACCACTAGGCCAAGAAGTGTTTGGCCTCCTCGGTTGATTTGTCATGCCCATTCACGATGGACCAAAGGAACTGAAAGCAATCACTTCTCAGAATGTTTCCAGTTTTGTTTATCAAGTTCTGTTACTGCTGGATTCTACTGAAGTTGGTAACACTGAAAGCCTGCTGCCTGTTGTTGATCCCCCACTTCTTTCCCCACCCCCTCCTCTCTCAGTGACCTTCTTTGTGCCACAATTTCTGCTTATAACAAAAAGCCTGTTATATCAAACTAATTTTTTGTCACTCCCCTCAACATAAATGGGACTGGCTTTGACTGTGCTATACATTGTCATCGTTCCAGAGCTTCGTCAGTTGAAACAGAACATACTCTGAAATGACCGCCATGATTGCTGAGTGTCCTAAAGTGAGTGGCCTTGTGGCAACCTCGCACAGTTATTTCCCTTTTGAGCTGCTGGTGCTCGGGCATCTTGACAGAATAAGCCACTGTGTGAGTAAGGGAGAAAGTCAGATGAACAATGTCACTAAGTGGACCGGAAGATGGGACAACCTCACTCTAAAACATTCCCTATCCCCCACCACCGCATCACTGATGTCACCCACCCTCTGCCCTCTCCCTTCTGACCTCCTCTCCACCTTTCCCCTGCTCCCTCCCCCCCCCCCCCCCCCCCCCCACCTTGACTCCACCCTCGTCTTCTTAAAGATGAAAGCATAACATCCATGCACAAGCAAAGTGATGTGTCTGTTGGACTGTTGTACAGGTCTTCTGCCAGGGGAAGGCGGAGAGTATGTGTCCAGAGCCAATCTGTCCACCATTGAGGTGGAGGCTCTGATGAGAGAGAAGGTCCGTAGCAAGTATGACAGTCTCAAACAGGTGAGAATGCCCTGTGTTTGTTTCTGTTTTTTTTTTTAATACTTTGCCTTTGTCTCATACACTTACATGCGCACATGCATGCACGCACACATGCACACATGCACACATACACATACGCATGCATGCACACACACACACACACACACACACACACACACACACACACACAACACACACACACACACACACACACACACACACATACATCAGCACACACCACACACACACACACACACACATCACGCACACACACACACACACACACACACACACCACACACACACACACACACACACACACACACACACACACACACACACCACACACACACACACACACACACACACACACACACACACACACACACACACACACACACACACACATACACACACACGTCTCATTTGTTATGTATTACTATCTGATTTGGATGCATCCTTTATGTTCATGTCTATTTGCATGTGGCAGAGGAACATGTACATGAACAAACCACAAAAAAATGTCAATGTTGGATGTGTAATATGGATTTGCAACCATGTTGTCACTCGCAAAAAAAAAAATGTTATACAATTCAATCTCCATTTGTATTTGGGGGTAAACTTTGGGGGTAAACTGGATTTGCCAGGATAAATGAAACTATTCTATTTGAAACTGTATTGAATCAGCCAGGATGTTCGTTCACTGTTGCCATGGGAATGAAACATATCGACCAGTCCATTTGTCCAGTGTCCCGAGGAAAAGATTTCAAGAGAGAGAAAAAGATACACTGAAAGGTGTGGGTAAGACCCAGAGAAGTACTGTCCTCAACTGCCGAACAAACCAGCTGGGAGCAATCCTGCACCACCCTTGGAAGCCTGTGCTGTGTTCACATAGGGTGCAGGCATGCACAGGGCATTCCATTAACATGTGAAGGGACCTAACTGCTCCCTGGCAGATGCCATTCTGTAATGGCCACTGGATGTGACATGACAGAACCTCCATAGGAGCGTTCCCATGGGTGTACTGGTCAGCCTGTATTTCATGACTGCAGAGCCTGCCGGCAAAAAAACACCACTGCCAAGCGTCTGCCATGTGCTCCCCATAGCCTCACTCATTGCTGTTCTGCTGACAGGCGACAACAGTTCAACTTTTTGTTTTGTTTTATTTTTTCTCCTGGAAAAGATTACAGTATTAATAGTGACTCCCCTTCTTCTTATTCTTCTGCGTACGCAGGCTGATTACTCCTGCGGACACTCCCTCTATGGACAGGCAGGTATTAATCCCATCTACCCAACAAAGGGAGTGGAGTTTTGTGTGTATGACCGTTTTTTATCCCGCCATTAAGGCAGCCATACTCCATCTTCAGGGAAGATAGTGACTCCAAAGCTGTCTGTTGCGTGAACAGGCCTTCCAGACTTACGATGTTGATCAGAATGAGACGGTGACCAAAGGCGAGTTCCGCCGTGTTCTGGAGTCGTACTGCTTTCCCATGACCACTGACCAGTTTGATACCATCATGAACAAGGTTAGTCTCCTGGTCAATGTCAGTGTGTTAGAAAGAGATCACAGACAGGTTACAGCTCTGTCTGTCTGTCTGTCTGTCTGTCTGTCTCTCTTTCTCTCTGTCCCTCTCTCTCTCTCTCTCTCTCTCTCTCTCTCTCTCTCTCTCTCTCTCTCTCTCTCTCTGGGTTGTTTGGTTGCAGGTGTTCTGTAAAATTGTCCCCCATCCTCCTCAGCCTTTCCCTCTCCCCTCCCAGTTTTATACAGTGTCTGTGGTGAATGGAGTTGCAGAAGTGCCCTCCCTTTGTGCCTGGCTGTGTTGCCTTATTGCCCATACAGAAGTGTCCTCCCTTTGTGCCTGGCTATGTTGCCTTATTGCCCATACAGAAGTGCCCTCCCTTTGTGCCTGGCTGTGTTGCCTTATTGCCCATACAGAAGTGCCCTCCCTTTGTGCCTGGCTGTGTTGCCTTATTGCCCATACAGAAGTGCCCTCCCTTCGTGCCTGGCTGTGTTGCCTTATTGCCCATACAGAAGTGCCCTCCCTTTGTGCCTGGCTGTGTTGCCTTATTGCCCATACAGAAGTGTCCTCCCTTTGTGCCTGGCTGTGTTGCCTTATTGCCCATACAGAAGTGCCCTCCCATTGTGCCTGGCTGTGTTGCCTTATTGCCCATACAGAAGTGCCCTCCCTTTGTGCCTGGCTATGTTGCCTTATTGCCCATACAGAAGTGCCCTCCCTTTGTGCCTGGCTGTGTTGCCTTATTGCCCATACAGAAGTGCCCTCCCTTTGTGCCTGGCTATGTTGCCTTATTGCCCATACAGAAGTGCCCTCCGTGTGTGCCTGGCTATGTTGCCTTATTGCCCATACAGAAGTGTCCTCCCTTTGTGCCTGGCTATGTTGCCTTATTGCCCATACAGAAATGTCCTCCCATTGTGCCTGGCTATGTTGCCTTATTGCCCATACAGAAGTGTCCTCCCT
The DNA here is from genome assembly GCA_033310375.1 of Conus canariensis. Taxonomy (NCBI): domain Eukaryota; kingdom Metazoa; phylum Mollusca; class Gastropoda; order Neogastropoda; family Conidae; genus Conus; species Conus canariensis. The sequence continues at coordinate 21,518,684 of CM065724.1, read as the reverse complement.
TTGTGCCTGGCTATGTTGCCTTATTGCCCATACAGAAGTGCCCTCCCTTTGTGCCTGGCTATGTTGCCATATTCCCATACAGAAGTGCCCTCCGTGTGTTGCCTGGCTATGTTGCCTTGTTGCCCATTACAGAAGTGTCCTCCCTTTGTGCCTAGCTATGTTGCCTTATTGCCCATACAGAAATGCCAGCATTGCTTTGTCTGTGTAGGATTCTTTGAAATGATAATGTCATGGTTGTGACTCATTCTTGTGTTTGTGCATGGTGTGTATGTACCGTCTTTTATGCTTGTAGTTCATGCTGCTTGACTTATTTTCAGTTGCTGTTTCTTTTTTGTTTGATTGCTCGTTTGCTTTTCTGTGTTGTTTATTTCTTTCCTATGTCTCTTCTCTCTCTTTAGTTTCTTTCACAGATATTTTTTTTAATTCAAAGGATATTAGTTTCTGCACAGTTCGATGCCACCAAATCCCGTCCACTTCTTCTGCCCCATTCTTTCCACTCTCCCTCCACCCCTCCACCTCACCCCCTTCCTACTATTCTGTCCAGTAGTTATTTATCATATTTCTGTCTTTATACAACATATATCACTCTGTCTTCGTCTGCTCTGTTACATGTACCTATGCTGTTCCCCTTTCCACCACCCTCATCCTCCTTCTCTTACCACCCCCTCCCATGCCAGGCCCCTGCCATTGGGTGGTGCTGTGTGTGTGTGTGTGTGTGTGTGTGTGTGTGTTGTGTGTGTGTGTGTTGAATGTGTGAGTGTGTGTGTGTGTTGTGTGAGTGTGTGTGTCTGTGACTGTGCACGTATGCATGTATGCACTTGACTTTGTACATGTATGTACACGTGACTTTGCACATGTATGTACACATGACTTTGTACATGTATGTACACATGACTTTGTACATGCATGTACACATGACTTTGTACATGTATGTACACATGACTGTACATGTATGTACACATGACTTTGTACATGTATATACTAGTGAATGTAGTGCATCTATGCATGGATGGTAGCCAAGCTTATAAAGTTTGAAAACAGTCTTAAGTGTTGCCATTTAAATTTGAAGCCATGTATCTTTCCACAGGAATAAGGCTTGGGCATTTTACAAGTCTTAAGGCTTGGGTATGTTACATGTCTTAAGGCTTGGGTATGTTACATGTCTTCAAGTGTTAATGTATGTGCATGTATGCATTTTGAGTATCTTAAAGTATGACTTTTGTATGGGTTAGTGAATTGGGGGTTATGTGAGTGTCACTGTGTACATATGTGAGTGTCACTGTGTACATATGTGAGTGTCACTGTGTACATATGTGAGCGTCACTGTACATATGTGAATGTCACTGTGTACGTATGTGAGTGTCACTGTGTACATAGTGAATTGGGAGTTATTTGAGTGTCACTGTGTACATATGTGAGTGTCACTGTGCACATATGTGAGTGTCACTGTGCACATATGTGAATGTCACTGTGTACGTAGTGAATTGGGGGTTATTTGAGTGTTACTGTGTACATATGTGCATATCACTGTGTACGTATGTGAGTGTCACTGTGTAGATATGTGAGTGTCACTGTGTACATATGTGAGTGTCACTGTGTACATATGTGAGTGTCACTGTGTACATATCTGAGTGTCTTGTGTACATATGTGCACATCAGTGTTTCTGTCCTGCTTCGTGCATGTCTTGTTTGCCAGGTCATTTTCAGCCATTACAGACAGACTCACAGATGACCCAAATCATCATCCATCTCACCTGCCTCTCCTCCACCCCTTCTGTTTTTTCAGGTGGACCGAACACAGGCAGGTGCAGTCAAGTATGTCGACTTCCTGCAAAAATTCTACGGGGCCGGCAGTCCCAATCGCCTTCGACCTGTTAGGTAGTTGTCTGTGGGTTATGCTTGGGTGGCTGTCTGTCTTCTGCCAGTCAGTCTGTTTGAATATGCATTACGTTTTCCTTGATCAGAAATTACTTGTTGGTTATTGAACCAGAAGTGCTCTTTTTATTTGCTTCTTTTTTCTTTTTCTTCTTCTTCTTTGTTGATTTTTTTTTTTTTTTTTTTTTTTTTTTTGCATTTCTCATTTTCTGTTGATATTACATCCATTTGGTTTCAACCATCAGTTGTCTCCATCAAATTTTTGTCTTTTTGTTTGTTTGTTTGTTGTTGGGGTTTTTTTTTGTTTTTTTTTGTTTGTTTTTTTTTGCATTTCTCATTTTCTGTTGATGTTACATCCATCTGGTTTCATTCATCAGTTGTCTCCATGAAATTTTTGTCTTTTTGTTTGTTTGTTGTTGGGTTTGTTTGTTTTTTGTTTTATTGCTGCCTGACATTTCATGCCTCTCCAGTTGCAATAGTCCCGTGCTACTCATTCCAACCATCCTGTACATGACCACAGCCACACTTGTAACAGTACAGCCTTAGAAGTGGCAGTCTGCACAGAAATATTCACTATCAGGTTGTCTGGTGGTAACCCACCAGAGGAGACGCTGCGCTGCTGCTTAGTCACTGAGGTGGAGTTCAGTGGTGCATGCACTGATCCAACATTATGCAGGACACAGTTTGCTTCGCCCATCACTTAGAATGATAATTGTTGTAGTTGGGGAGCCAGCATGAGCGAGTGTTCTCCTCCAGAAGGCATCACCAACCCCCAGCTGATGACAGTCTTCATGTTATTGTTGTTGCCAACGACTTTGGGCATGATGGGCGGGGATGTGGTAAGGAAATCAAAATGGGGCACCCACCATGAGAGGAAGGCATAAAGGTCCACAGAACTGAAGCTTTTTGTATCTGTTGATGTCATACCGGTCAGTTTTTTTTTTTTTTCTGCTGAAACTACATGAACAGAAGTTTATGCCAGTGTATTTTCACAGTACCCATGTTGTCAGCAATGGACGGTCAGTGCAACATACCCTGGGTGTATTGCCTGTGAGCTAAATTCCAAAGTATCTCAAGCATGGAAGACTCAGTGATGTGTGTTGCTGTGTTTCATACTGCACAGAGTTGTATGGACAAACAGCAGTTTTATCTTCTAATTTCCCGTATCATCTTCTGAAACAATGTAGGGGGTCAGTACCTCTGAAGGTGCACCTGGTGCTGTTGGTCCTTTGTACAGCTGCTTCCAGCTTCTTACAGCAACCATAAGAACAAATACAGATATAGTGGCAGATAACGTGTACTGTCTGATGTGGCCAGACAGGTGTACACAAGGCTCCAGTGGATGCCTACACTCTGTAGAATCCATGGAAACAAGATGGCTAACAGAGTTGCGAAGGAGGGAGGGTGGCTTGAAGAGGACAATGAAGTCTTATACGATGAAGAGAAGGTTATTATCCAAGCTCACTTCTAGAGGGGGGGGGGGGGGGGGGGGGGGGAATTATGCCAGCTACAACCAGACTTTTGACCAGCGTGACATCTGCCATCTTATACGATGAAGAGAAGGTTATTATCCAAGCTCATTTCCAGAGGGAGAAAAAATGGTGCCAATTACAACCAGACTTTGGCTAATGTGACATCCTCCAGCATCCAAACTGAGCTGATCAGTTGATCCTGTTCAGACTGGGAACAGGACACAACAGACTGCGTACTCATATGCACAATGAACTTAAACTTTGGCTAGACACATGCATACTTCTTTAACACCAGTCCATATGAACAGAAGTTTTTGCCAGTGTCTTTTCACAGTACCCATGCGTTCAATGCAACTTGATGATGACTACTATGACTATGATGAGCTATCAAACTCCTTCTTTTCCTTCCAGGATGTCCTTCAAAGAATCACATGGTCAGACCAGGCAACTGTAAGGCAGAAACTTTATTAGAACCTGGAGAATTTAAGGAGCCCAGCTGCATTTGTGAGGGATGCCTGAGTGATTGTGATTGTGTGGCAGTTGACGATGAAGAGGAATGATGTTTTAAAGAATTGAAGAAGAGTTTTGTTTGGAAAGGTGGCTGTTGTTGTTTCGCAAATTCTGATGTTGTTGTTGTTGTTCATGTAGGTCTGGACCTGGTGCTCCAAGGGAAGTCAACATGGACGTCATTGAGAAACTTCTTAGGGATAAGGTAGGTGGCCGTGTGTGTGTGTGTGTGTGTGTGTGTGTGTGTGTGTGTGTGTGTCTGTGTGTGTCTGTGTGTGCATCTACATCCAGACATGCGCATATATGTGGGTAGATAACTCAGTCTCTGCATTACAGCTGAAAGGGTTCAACCACAAGGGGATGAAATGCATCATAATTTTTGTGTGTTTGTTCTACAGATCAGCCAGAATCTGAAATCAGTGGTGCGTGGCATGCAGCTCTTTGACTACAACATGGATGGCAAGATTCAGAGACATGAACTGAGGCGTGTCCTGGAAAATTACTGTTTCAAGTTCACCGACACCCAGTTTGACAAGTGAGCATTTCCAGCCTGTTTTTATAGAAGCATAACTAGCACACCTCTAATGAGGGACTTCTATATTGTTTTGGGTCCGTAGCATGGAAAGAAAATGTGAGATCACAGAAAAAAAGGTAATGGTGAGAAAATGGTGGTGTTGCCAGAACAGATAAGATCAACACGATTTGTCATTTGGTCTGGTCATGGAAACATGAACTGTGACCCACAAAAATGCCAAGAAAAGAATATAGCTTAGAGCCCGTCAGTGGGGAAAATGTGGTTGATAAAGCATGCAAAGTTACTACATAGTTCTAAAATAGTGCCGACCTCCAGAATGACAAGATAGTGTGTGCCATCTGCACTGAAAGCAGGAAAAGTGCTGATTGGCTGAGAACATCAGAAGGCCTATGAGGATTTGTAGTGTAGTATTAGCCACAGAATCTGGCATTGATCATAGTTTGTGTCAATTTGATATGGTAAATTTAACAGAACAGGGAGTAATGCCAGAATTTGAATATTCAGAGAACTATACTATGTGCATTTGCATATGTGTATGCACACACATGATCTAAATGTCATATTGACATGGAAGAGACAGTTTTGATTTTTAACATTAGACACTGCAATACTGGTTATACTGTTTCTTGCATTAAAAATGAACAGGCAGGACACTGTATTTTTTGTTGTTGTTGTTATGTTTCAAGGTTGTGGCTGCGGTACGATTTCCATCACACAGGGCTGGTGAACTACAGGGATTTTCTGCAGAGGCTGGGTGTCAACGTCAAACTTCAAGGGAAAGCACCTCCAAACAACGCTGCTGGAGGTAGGCTTTTGTCGTTAATCAATTTAACGCTTTCCCAGCTTCTTAAGTAGTGCATGATCTAGAGACATAATAGGGAAAATGCAACAGAGTCAAAACAGGGAAAGCAAAACAGATCCAAAACAGGGGGGAAAATGTATCAAAAAGAAAAAAACAAGGAACTTCGCTTAGGGTTATTTTTTCTTTCCTTTTCTCATATCAGTATTTACATTAAGCTGTGCCTGGAGATTACCTTGTCATTTTATTTATCTCCCTTTTTTCCCCCTCTCAGCTCTGAAATGGCCCGCTGTGGTCACACAGCAGCAGCAGCAGACGGCCACCAGCCAGTTTGCCAGCACGCGGGTGAAGGAGCAACAGAAGCATGATGAGGCTCTGCTCCAGGTCCTCAACTTTGATCAGATTGAAATCGAGTTCAGATGTCGGGTGAGTGGTGAACCCAGTGTTGAAGGATGCGCAAGCCTTCGTTTTGCTTTTTAGATGGTATTCACATCAGATGTTGAAAAATGTGGTTCTGAACTTTTCAGATCAGTATTTTAAAAAGTCAGTAAACCAATGGAATGGCTTGTAAATGTTCGTCCCTCTGCTTTATTTTCCTGATCTTGTTTTAAAACAGAAGATGATGCCTTTACCATTTAATGACCAAAAAAATAGTTGTAACACTTCTGCATTTTTTTTAGAATAGTGCCACTGATATTGCTGAAACATGCCAGGTATAGATACTCTGTTAGAATTTCTAGAAGCTCTATTTGAACGACCTTGACCCGATGTCAAGATCAATAGACATATTTTGGTATTCTGAATGGGCAACAATGTCTTGAACATTTTTTTTTTTTACCAATTTTAACATGATTTGCAGTGATGGTTTGGAATATCAAAATCTGGAATACATCAAGTAACCCCATGCCTGCTTTTGATAAATGTGATGATCACCCATGAGGGTCTATCATATCCTTATGATGGGATGGGGTAGAGAGATCAGGTTACCCAGTCTGTCATGTCATGTCCTCTTTCACATGGGACAGTATAAGTTTATTCAGCTGAAGCATTACTCCTTCATCCCATTTCAACCCTGCATCAAAGCAATGTTTGGGTGAGGCTGAGCGGTGCCATGAACCTGCAGCTTAACAATGCTTGGGTGAAAGACCTGATATGCCTAAACCAGCTTCACTCCTGCATTGTTTTCAAATTTGTAAACTCAGTAGGGTTGAAAGGGTTAAGGTCTACACAACATATAGTTATGCTTCTCCGGATCTGTGGGCATTGATCTGATTTAAATAAGAATCAATTGTCAAGGGTTAAATTCCTCCAATCTTTACCTTAATCATAACTGAAGGTAAAACATTTAAAGAAGAATCTCAAACATGAACATGCTCTCTTTCTCTCTCTCTCTCTCTCTCTCATATACATACACACACATGCGCACGCATGCGCGCACACACGCATGCGCCCACACACACACACACACACACACACACACACACACACACACACACACAGAGGAAGGCAGACAGACAGAGACAGAGAGCACAACCCATTGCAATATAAACACCCGACACGGCAGGTCATGCAACCCAAGGCAACACAGCTCAACATACCACAACGCAACACAATGTCACACAATGCAAGACAGCTCAACAGTTATTGTACTGTAACTGTCCACAGATGAGAGACAACTACCAGCGCCTCAAGAAAGCCTTTATGACATTTGACAAGCACCTCGACGGGTTTGTGTCCATCGAGGATCTCCGTGCCATTCTGTCCAATTTCACACTTCCCATGTCAGACCAGCTCTTCACCCAGCTCATGGCAAGGTCAGTCCCCCTGGAACTGCTGAGGTTGTTCTGTAGCCGGGTGCTAACAGTGTATAAATTTCTTGGTTACCCTTCGTGGACAAAAACATGTTTTGTTGGAGAGTTATCTTCCCATTACCTCCCTTGATTGATGAATTTTGATTTTTTTTTTTTTTTTGTAAATTCTTTAACTTCTGAATACCTCAGAACCTACATAGTTGTATATATGTGACTGAAGTCACAAAAATTAATGTATTCCATTCGTTACAACCGTGTTGGGCTGAGAAGCCCATATTTTCTTTAGAAGCCCATATTTTCTCTGAACTGGTATTCTGCACAATTAAACTTGGCGCCATTTTCAACTGTTCGACAAACAATCATGGAATAACTCTTGATTTCACAAAAAGTATGAGAAAAACCAAAGAATCTGAAAATGTACATTAGAAGTAAAGTCCATAAGCTCTCATTTCATATATCGCATAATATCTAACATGTTTCATAACCAGCAAGTAGGGTAACTCTTGCTCCCATGAAGAAATAAATATACGCTCATCACTCCAAATGAATGCTGTTTATGACACCACATCACCCAGCTGAAATGCCAACACAGACCACACACAACAAACAAGGAAACATGAAAAAAAGAAAAAAAAATTTCCAAGCTCATCTATATGTGATGGTGTGGAGGGGTAAGGGGTGTGCAGATGAAGACAGGCAGATGATGGTAAGGTGCAGGAACCAAGGGACAGCAGCCGTGTCAAGAAGACGCACAGGACAAAGCAGAGTTTTCCTTCCTTTATTTCTCCTCTCACGCTGATCGCTCACATCAGGGAACACTGATCGCACTCACCCAGGGCTCCCACTTATATACAGCTTGACCGGACTGCAAAGAAGACAACGCAGCGCCGCGCACAAAATGAGCCTCGCGAGACGGCAAATGACAAAATTTGTGCTATCTGCCGCAGCTTCTGCGTTGTCTAGCTTGCCGTCCGTTCAAAGTATCCAAACATATTTGATATCGATAAAAACCTCAGAACCCAAGGAATAAAATGCAGTAAGTCGTATTTGACAATTCTGTGGCTGTGTAAAGTTATTGGTGATTAAAATCCAAGAATGAACCCACTTTTAATGAGTTTACGTCATATTTCCCTTTATTTCGATGAAAAATACTGAACAACATGAAATATTTTTGTAATGAATAAAAAGCTGGCGTCTCGCTCTTTTTATACATATAAATTTCATTATCCAAGATGCCGTCCAAGCGGAGAACTTTGCGTTTAAAATTTGATAGAAAACACAACTTGCTTTATCGTCACATGGCTGTCGCCATGTGCTTCGAACACGATCTTTGATAAAATGTTATTCTGTTGAAATGGTCCATCGGATGATAATTTTCATATATTTTTCGGTTGCTTCTATCATAGAAATGGAGTCATTAAAAAAATTTCGATTGGGAAGTCCGAATTCCATAAAACGACAGTTTAGATAAAAACTCTGACAATCAACAAAGAAGGCGACTTGCTCAAGGGACCGGCGCCGTCAGTCATTTCGTATAGTCGCAAGCTTGTACAGAAAAGATCATAGGCATGTGATATACGAAATGAGAGCTTATGGACTTTACTTTCAATGCGCATTCATGGATTCTTTGGATTCTCTCATACTTTTTGTGAAATCAAGAATTATTTATGGTTTGTTCGTCGGACAATTCAAAATGGCGCCAAGATTAATTTGGTCGAAATACCAGTTTTAGGGAAAATATGGGCTTCTCAGTCCAACACGATTGTAATGAATAGAACACATTAATTTTTGTGACTTCAGCGACATATACACAACTATGTAGGTTCTGAGGTATTCATGATTTAAAGAATTTACACAATAAAAATGAGATTCAACTAAGGGAGGTAAGGGGAAGATAACTCGTGAACAAAATATCTCGTCTATGACGGGTGACCAAGAAATATACACTGTTAACACCCGGCTACATATATATCCTGTACCTGACACACATGCATAGCGACAACTTGAGGAATGAACAAGCAGCATTTGTTCAGAGTGATGGGCATGAAATTATCTCTATCATGGGAGCAAGAATGATCCTACTTTTTTGTTATTTTATGTTTACTGTTCCCTGTCCTCTTTTAAGATTTCCTTAACTCTCAACAGTTTTTGAGATTTTTGCATTTTGCATGATGGATGTTCTTTTTTTTTGTAACATTCTTTGCATTATTTCTAGAATAATGATATTTTTGTGATGAATGTGTCTATTTCGGGTTTTGTAGGCGATATATTGCTTCAGATAACAAAAATGTTGTTTTAAATACCATAATTCCAGGAAGAAAACCTTCGATCACCGGTGATCAAAATTCAAGGGAAAGAAGTGAAGCGAGTTAATGTGTTTGATGTCAGTACTGCATGTGTTCCAGTTTGTGTGAAAAGTGATTTCTTATGCCATATTTGTCAGCTTTTTTTTGACATCGTCATTTCATCTGTTCCAATCACAGTAACTGTAATTTCTGATGTCATGTTTATGTGTATTTAATGTCATTTAGTATCTTTATGCCCATTCATGTGACTGTAATTTCTGATGTAATTTCCATGTGCACTTAATGTCATTTGGATGTGTATTTCTTTTTTGTGTGTGTGTGAACATGATTTCTTATGCCATTTTCATGCACACTTATTGCAAATGCTTTATGTTCTCCTTTTTGCATAGAAAGAGGATGCGAATTATTGCATTCCTTGTTGATGTCATTAGTTCATGTGGTGCTGTTTGTGAGACTGTAAGTTGCGATGTAGTTTAATGTTTTTTAGGGCATCATATCATGATTTTTTTACATCAAGGATGTGTTTATGCCACTGAATCATACGTTACAGTTTGTGTAAATCCTGTTATTTCTGGTGTTATTTGCATGTGCTTGATGACATCAGTTCATATGCTCCAGTTTGCATGAAAAGTTTATGGAAAGGACTGTACCTTCTGATGTCATTGTATTTGACACACTTGATGTCAATAGTTCATCAGTTCCTGTTTATGACCATATTTTTTTTTTTACGCCATTGCCTGTGTGTTTGATATCATGAGTTCATGTTTGTCTGTGCAGTTTGAGCTTTTCATGTCACTGATGTGCTTCATGCCATTTGTTCATGTGTTCCTATTTGTGTGACCCTAAATTTCTGATATAATTTTCAGCATACATGTGCTTTCGATATACATGTGTTTTCGATATCATTTGTTTATATGTCAGTGAGTTTGCTTCATAAGAAGAGTATTTCGTGTGTGTTCCTATTTGTGTTACCATAAGTTTCTGATATTGTTCTTGTCATACATGTGTTTTCGATATCATTTGTTTCTATATCAATGAGTTTATTTCATGATAAGAGTATTTCATAACATCTGATTTATTCATTCTCTGACCATTGATTCGTTTCTTTCATTACCTTGTTTGTTTTGCTTTGTATGCACATGTTGTGGCTGTTGTTGTCCTTTGTTTCTAGAGAGTGAATCAATTCAGTACTTTCTTTCTCTGCATGTTTCTGGCACTGTCATTTCTGGAATGCAATGATGGTTTGTCCCAGGTGTGGGGTGAAGGGCTCTCATCGTGTGGCCTGGGAGTTGTTCCTGGATAAGTTCCAGAGTCCGGTCGCCGTCGGTAACGGACAAACCTTGCCCATCCAACCCAATCATAAGTAAGAGAACTGGACAGGTTTCTTTTTTTGTGTTCACAGTTTCAGTTGCCACTCTTGTGTGTGTTCATGCCATCCGTTTGATGATTCAAAGGGTTAAAGAAATGTAAGCTAATGATGTGAGTAGCTGCATTATGAATTGAATCTAGCGCATCCTCATTTTCATCTGTAATTTAACCCATTCTGACTCAGTCACCAAAATTCTTTTTTTTTTTTCCCCAAAATTAATCTTAAGCTTTAGCATGAGCTGCTGTGAAGAGAACACAGAAAAACTAAGGAGCGCAGTAAAATTAGCAGTCAAAAACTTCTAATGCAGTAACAAAACAGATTTGACATTCTAAAGGAAGTTTTATGAGGGAGATAAGCATGGAAAGAATAGTTCTGACTGAAAGCAATGGGACTTGGGATTCAGACCACACTAGCTCTTCCGAGTTATTTGTAAGTCAGCAGGGTGTGGCGGCCATCTTTTTTATGAGCTATCTCTTTAGTTGTCCAGGGAATGAGTCAATGAATCAACAACAACAGTTATTATCTTCTTCTGTAGTATATGTCATCATTATTGATGGGGTCTTCTCCATTATTGTCCTCGTTATGACAAGCAGCTGCATTATCATCTCATTGAATGACTATGCGATAGTAAGATTGAGTGACGAGTATTGATGGTATCAACAAGAAAAGGAATAATGAAAAGAGAGAGGAGAAAAAATGCTGTTTTCATTTACACTTCCCCTGGAGGAAAAAAAAAGAAAAGAAAGGGAAAGACTTCGCCAGGATAAAAATGTCTGAAAATATGGTCACTGCGCTCTTGGCCGTCAGCACTTCTGGAAATAAATTGATATACAAGCTAATCTTGAATGACTGGATTTATTTCCAAGTGTTTGCAGAGTGAACTCCTTTCCTTTGGCGTTTGTTTGTTTGTTTCACTCTTTATCTCTTTTTCTCCGAAGGAGTGTGTGTGTGTGTGTGTGTGTGTGTGTGTGTGTGTGTGTGTGTGTTGTATGTGTGCATGCGTGTGTGTGTGTATGTGTGTGTGTGTGTGTGTGTGTGTTTTGTGTGTGTGCATGCGCGCGCTGTGTGTGTGTGTGTGTTGTGTGTGTGTTCGCGCACGTGTAGATTTATGCCCTGACTGTATGCACATGTTTATATTTCACCATGACATTTTCAAAGTTGTCTTAGAGAGGTTCAATGTATTTCATGGATAATTCTTTTGTAAACAACAACAACAACAACAACACATAAAACTCTTTTCCAATAGGTTCAACCCCGTGATGGAAACACAGCAGCAGGTGAACTGGGACGCCATCTGGAAACAGCTGTACAAACACGTACAGAGCCACTATCCCTCCATGAAGCAAGCCTTTCTTCAGTTTGATAAGGTTTGTGATCTCTCTAAGGGGTTTGTTGTTGTTGTTGTTGTTTTGTCTGTTTGTTTGCTGTTTGAGAAGGCAAAATGGGGAGTTAGGGGCAAGGGGGAGCAAAAGTTCAAAATGGAGAGCAAGGAGATCTGTTCTGCACCAAGGCATGATGGGATATTCAGATGTTTAGTAAAATCCATAAATTTAAATCATAAGTAATTGACTGTGGTTGCTGTCTCAGGTTCGTTGAACATGGGTCTTGCATTTAATGTCAATAAGGCTTGGTGCAATGTGGAGAGATCTTTTTTCTTATGGAAAATCAAAGGTCAAGTTCACCGCATGGCATAATAGAAAAAGCGTGAAAGTATGAGAGCTTGAATTGTATGTGTCCAGTCTTCAACAATTTCATGTTTAAAACATGTTTAGTTCCAAGTATATGTCTTAATTTTCAGTGCCATTTCCCCTTTTTTTCATATAATAAATTTAGTAAGTATCACATGTGGGTCATTGAAAACCTTGCCTGTGTTAATTATCAATTATGGACAGCAGAATCAAGGAACAGTTTTCATTAATTTTGTTTAACTATTTTAAGAATCCTATTGATACCATATGGCAGATAACCATTTAAAAAGTTTGTAATGAAAAATCTGTTTGATACTATTGCAGACAGTAAACTTGGGGAAGCTAAAAAAAGTTGCAGTAAATTTCAACACTGTGAAACAAGCAACATGTATTCTCTAAAATTAAGAAATTGACTATTTACATGTCTTATGAAAAAAAAATATTGCTTTATTGACCAAACGTATTCGATTGTTTGTTGTGCTTCACAAACTGATTTTCTTAATGTTACTGAAGCCAGTTGATATATAGTTGAATTTTCATTTTTCATATGATACACCTAACTTAAAGAAAAAGAAAATGAGGATGAAATGTTTCATTTTTCATGCACAGAACCGTGACGGCAAAGTAACAAAGAAGGAGTTTCGTCAAGTTGTGGAGAGGTTCACATTTCGTCTTGAAGATGCCCAATTCAAGGAGCTGATGTGTCAGTTGAACTTGGGTCAGGGAACACGGGTCTCTTACCATGACTTTCTTGCTCTCTTTGAAGAGAAAGAGTCTCTAAAGGCAAGTAACTGTACTGTTTGTAGGTAAATGTCTGCTGTGCTGCAGGCCTATTGTAGATTAGGGTTACACACGTGTAGTTCACCATGATCTTGTGTGTGTTAGTGTGTGTGTGTAGTAATAGTAGTAGTAGTACTACTACTACTACTACTACTTCCATTTTACGTCTTTTCACAAAATTATGTAATATTAGACGAGTGAATGTGTGTGTGTGTGTGTGTGTGTGGTGTGTGTGGTTTGCCTTTTTTGTTAATATTTTCATTCTGTTTAATCTGATATCTTTTCCTGGATTATAATTGAAATCAGGATAGTGTAATGACCGAAACACAAAATTATTTGAAGTTTGTGAAAGAATAGAGGTTGGTAAATGTACATTTCTGAGTATGAATGAGTGAGTGTGTGTGTGTGTGTGTGTGTGTGTGTGTGTGTGTGTGTGTGTGTAAGGGAGGATGAAAGGGATATATGTGCATGTACATTTGTGTGTAAAGTATGTGTATGTTCTTGTGTGTTTGAGTATTCATGTATATGTTCAAATGGGTATGGGAAAGGGGCTGGAGGTGGGAGAGGGTGGAAGTGGTGTACATACATGTAGGAATGTTCACATTCTCACACATACATACATGCATACCTGCAAAATCTTGTCACACTTGTAAAATACTAATTATCCGTTATTGTTGTTGTTTTGATTTTTTTTTAACTCCTTTTGCCCTTCACCTAATTATGACTGGTGCCATTTCAGGAAGGGCACAAATGGTTGAAGTCCGTGCACAGGTACAACGACAAGCCCAAGCCAGCCATCATGGCATGGGAAACAGTGAGTATCCACACAGAAGGGTTGTTACACGCAGAACCTTCAGGACTTGAAAGTTTCTCTAAACATTCTCATTAAAACAGCTGCTGGAATACACTGTTGAACACTATATGGACTAACAATTTGAAGAGCATGAGTCTGATTATTACCATAAGTCGATGATTGTGTGTGTGTGTGTGTGTGTGTGTGTGTGTGGTGTGTGTTTAGAAAAGGAATTTATTACTTCAAGAGAGTGTCATTGATTTGTTACGTCATGTATTATTCTTAATGCAGGTGAAGGATTCAGTTACTTCAAGTGAAGGTCATTAAATACCGTAATATCATACATTGTTTTTAGTGCAAATAAAGAACATAATTACTAAATAAAATCTTTAATGCTTCATAAAGATGGTTAATTATTGTTTGTCATGCATTTCTACTGTGGAGTAGGTACGGTAACTCGAAAGGATATTATGAAAATTACTGTACTAAATGCACCATATTTCACGCTTGTATACTACAGTTACCAGTTGAGAAGATCATTAACTGTCATAAACTGTTGTATTTTATGCATGATTCATTGTGCAGGTAGAGGATTTACTGCAAGAGAAGATCACAGAATACTGGAAAAATGTGGCAGAGAATCTCATGCGTTACGACACGGAAGCTAAAGGTTACATCACACCCAAACAGTTGAAGCGTGTCATCGACCTTCAAGTACTGCCTGTTTCGGAGGACCACTTTGCACAGTCAGTAAAACTATGAATGATGATGCAGATGATGATGATAGTAATAGTAATAAAGAGAATAATGATGATTAGGGAAAAAGTGTTTTGCAACTGCCATGGTAACTGTATTTGTTATTGTTTTTATACAAGGCTCAGAGCCAGTGGCAACAATAGCAACAACAGTGATACTGATGATGATATTAATAATAGCAATAACAATAACAATTTTGCAATTCTAACCATAGTTGAAGTTCACTCCATTTTGAAACCATTCAGCTGATAAATGGAACCACATTAGCATTCACACTATTGGAATTCCCACGGCAACCTCCCAGTACCACGCTCTACAATCATGCATACTCACAATATTGATATTAACTGAATTGCAAAAGAAATGCAAAATAATTGTAAGAAGAATTTGCCCTTTTTTTTTTTCAATCATGGTACAGAGTGAACACAGAGTTTTGATTGGTATGAGTCATCTTAGTGTCTTGCATGTAAAGTGTGAATATTTTGGATGTCACTGTGAAACTATGCCTCTTGCATTGCCATAAAGTCGGACACTGGTTGTAGTAGGTTTTCTTTTTTTGTGTGTGCATCCTGTGCAAAGGCAACATAATGTGAACCTTTTTGTACTCCCAGTTCTTATAGAACAGGGAGTACTTTACAATGGGAATGAAGAAATGCTGTCTGTGTGTCTGTCTGTCTGTCTGTCCGTGATCAAAATGTGTTCCACTCGCTCCAGACAAAACTGCTGGACCGATCTTTCTGAAAATTTGTAGATATGTTCATTATGGGTCAGGGATGATGCCTGATGTTTTGTTTTACCAGAATAGCCGTTACTAACAGCTATAAATGATAATTTTGTGATGCACAGTTTAAGCAATAACGGTTTATAAACTTAAGTGTAACCATATTCTGTAATGGTAGTATAGTGGTTAGTATTCCCGCCTGTCATGCAGGCGACCTGGGTTCATATCCGCGCAGGGGAGAACAGCATTTTTTTTTTCTTTTCTCTTACATACAAAATTTCTGCCACCAAAAGGCGAGAAAGTGCTGTAGTGACTGATTTATATATGTATATTTTGTGTGTGTGTACTATTTACTGGGAGTACGTTTATATGCTTTGCATCTTGTTTTCCTGAACAGTGTTCAGCATCCATCATAACTGAAAGCAACACTTGTGCGGCTCCAAAAAAAGGCTATGTTTTTTATACCAAAAAAAAAAACCCAATCTAGATGTCATAGATCAGGAATGAGGCAGTTACAGTCTTTTATACTATTTTCAGGTCTGCAGGGCTGGAACAAAGTCTAATCAGTCCACTCAAATACTGATGTGTCAGATTTAATCTTTTGTAACTGACATGTTCACTAAAATTCCATGCAAAAGCACATATCAAAGCTTGGATCCCCAAGGCCTCTAGCATTTTTTTTCTTTTTTTTTTTCTTTTTTTTTTCCTTTTACATGTTTGTTAGATATCTCTGTGGATGTTTCTGTCTTGCAGCATGCTGGAGCGATGTGAGGACCGGAGGGACGGCAAGGTCAACTACGTGGAGTTCCTCACCAAGTTGAAGGTCGATGTACGACCTGGTGACCTGGTGGGGCTCAGCACACAGATTATGGACAGCAGTGGCCGCGCAGAAATGAGACGTCAAACTGACCAGCATATCAGGTGTGAAATATGTTGCATCTTTTTTCTTTTTATATTGTTTCTTTGCTTTTTTCAATTTCTGATAACGGATAGTACACAATATTATCAATAATATGTAAGATAATTGTCATGCAGCGTCTGTTGTCTTTCAGAAAGAGAAAGGTCAAGATTTAAGTACCAAATCAAAAGAAATAACTCATGAAATGAGGCAAGTGAAGAAAATAGGCAAGTGAAATAGTTTGTCAAACCAATGGTTTGGTGGTATACAATTGTATATATTTTTTTTCAAGGGAGAGAGAGAGAGAGAGGTAGAGAGAGAGGGAGAGAGAGAGAAATGACAATGATGATGCTTGTAAATTACTTTCTTGGAGTCACATTATCTAAGATTCTGCTTTTGCTCACTGAGGAGATATTTATTTATGTGACACCATATTAAGTGTGTGTGTGTGTCTGTCCCATAATGTGTGTGTATGTGTGTCCATAATGTAAGTGTGTGTGTGTGTGTGTGTGTGTGTGGTGTGTGTGTGTGTTGTGTGTGTGTGTGAGAGCATGTGTGTGTGTGTGTGTGCAAGTGTGTGTGTGTGTGTGCATGTGTGTGTGCATGCATGCGTGCATGCATGCGTGTGTGCGTGCGTGCATGTGTGCGTGCATGTAAGATAACAACAGTTCATTTCTCCTTTTCACCCAACACAGACAAAGAATGATTGACGAAAATGCAGTGGTATGGACCAACAACATGACGGCAGACGAGGTGATCATACGCATCAAGGATAAAATGTCCCAGCTCACCCCAGAAATCCGCAAAGCTTTCCTGGCCTGCGACAAGAAAGGCAAAGGCAGGATAACAAAGCGTCAGTTCAGGGAGGTGAGCTAGCTATGTCACTTGCTTTCTTCTTTTTTTCCACTCCCTTAAACTTGCTGACTTGTTATTCAAGCATAGCTTCTACAAATAACTCAGTGTGCTTTAGACCTGGTCACTGTTGATTGCAGAGACTTTGACAGTTGTTGCTTCTTATGATGTTTATGGCAGTTTTACTGAAAACAAAACTGTATAACAGAAAACATCTTTTCATACACATTCACCAGAATACCTGAATGATGATTTAAAGGTTGGAACATGATATGAACACTCAATAACTCTTCTGTCAGCCATGCAGATGACATACTGTTACAGTGACCGATAATTTATGGACCCATTTCTAATTCAGTTGCCAAAACAGCCTCAAACTTGTAGCCTAGGCTGCCCTGTAGAAAACACAGATAAAAAAAAAAAAAAAGAATAGTGCATACAGTGAAAAGAAATGATTAAAAAATTTACAGCGCAGTAAGAGTACATACTCAACATACTGAAGGAAGTTGTACAAGGCAGATAAGCAAGAAAACATGGTCCTAACTGAAAACAACTGGATATATTGAAGATTTCAATCACACTTGCTGTTATGACATATCTCAAAAGACGGCTGATGTGATGGATGTTTGTGATGAATTATTTCATTTGTTTTCCAGAATGAATTGGATGAAGAGTTATATGATTTATAAGGTGCAGTGGTTTGCACTAAACAGCAACCATGAGTGATAGCAGAACTGTGAAACTGTGTATTTTCTGCGTGCAGTGACTGGACCATTGCCACAGACTGCAGATTTTACTTGTTATAGATAAGCTAATAATTAGGTATTGTTAAGAATTTCACCATTTGGAAGTTTGATCTGTCTGGAGAGGTCAGCTGTTGACACACCGCAACCCTGTCCAGCTTGGTCATGCTTGTAACTCGTACTGATTCGGCCAGTTCAAGCTTGGTAGTGACCGTATAACATAGTTTGTAGAGACATCCATTTATATACATTTTAGGCATTATATTGTATGAGACTAGTGGGGCTTGCACCTTGCCCACAGCAAACAAATTCCATTCAGTGCCAATCCTGTGTTAGAATATGGTCCTTTTCTCTATGTCTTCCAGTATGGACATACAGAGCACCTGATGTTGTTCTTACTGAAAATTTCAATCAGATTAGGACATGTAGTCAGTGTAGCATCCAGTTCTGTATAATGCAACATTTGATTGACATCTTATACTGGAGCTTCATGAATAATTGGATGGCAAAGCTGGCACTACCACTCCCCCTTCCTCCGGCTGCCCCCCCCCCTTCCCACCCATTCCCCCACCCATCCTTACTCCAACCCCCCCCCCCCCCTCTCCTCCTCCCATCCTTGGCAGGTCTTACCATGATATGTACATGATATGTACATGATATTATCGGATGCTTTGTAGGATGGACATAGGCACATGATGGACTTTAAAATTCATAACTCTGTTCCCATTTATCCAAGCTGCCTTGAAGTGACTGTCCGATGCAGCTGAAGTGTATTCAGTGATCAGTTTCACCAAGCCAATGTAGGCTGTTTTCTCACCCTTGAGGGGGAAGGTGCAAAGATTATGCTTGAGAAACCCCTGGGTGGGGATGGCTTTCTTTGATATAGCCAGTCACCACATGGTCATCCCACATAATTTTGTTGCTCTCACTTAGAAGTGTAGACTGTTGAAGACTTCCAGGGGTATCCGTCTCAATTTGCCTTTCTGGAAATTCTTGAATGCTGACATGTGAGGTAATGTTTGTGCACATGACAGTTCTGTGCAGATTTTAGCCACTTTGGACATGTAAATTCAAGCTGGCTTGAGAATTGTGATAGCTGTGCTATGCAGGTGTTTGAATGAAAGTTTGGGCTTCCTGATTAGTTGTGTAGATTCAAACTGGTTTGAGCATGGTAATTACATTGCTGTGTAGGTTGCGCAAATTTTGACTTTTGTCGTAACTATGTGTTGTCGACCTTTTGCACACCAACAACTGTGAATTATCAGATGCCTGCTAGTTTCAAAGTGAGGTGACTGCAGGATCAGAAATTGAAACAAATTTTAAGAAAAATTTATTCGAGCGAGTTTGACCCACTAACAACACTGCAAATACTGCACAAATTTGGAACCGTTTGGGGCATGCATGTGATTTCTGTCTGTTTGTTGGTGCAGATTTTAGCTGACCTGGGCATGCTGGTGACAGACGAGCAGTTTGAGGAGCTGATGTCTCGTCTCCACCTTCACAACGGTCACATGGAGTACATTGACTTTGTTCTCAATTTCGGTGACCCCCGACCCCCAGATTCCAGCTCCATCATCCGCTCAGGCAATCACCATGTCAACCCCATCCGTGGCGACCAGTTTGGAATGACAGCTGAAGAAGTGGAAACCAAACTGAGGGCCAAGTTACGAGAAAACTTTGCTGTGAGTGGCAGTTCTGCTCGAAAAGATTTGGATTAGAACATTTAAAAATGGTGGCTGATTCATGCCATGTGTGCGTGTGTGTGTGTGTGTGTGTGTGTGTGCGTGTGTGTGTGTTAAAATATGTATTACTGTTCAAGAGAGGATGTTTGAAAATCTGCAAGGGAGATAATTTGTGTCAGAGCTCATGTTTAGTGAGAGTGACCACTGTTTTCACGGGTCAGATGCTGCTGTGTGTGTGTGTGTGTATGTATATATATATATATATACACGTGTGTGTGTGTGTGTGTGTGTGTGTGTGAAAATAAGTATTACTGTTCAAGAGAGTATGTTTGGAAATGTGCAAGGGAGGTAATCTGTGTCAGAGCTTAGTTCAGTGTGAGTGGCTGCCATTTTCATGGGTCAGATGCTGCTTATGGGCACAGCCAACTTAAATTAGACCCCTCAGTCAGCTTAACAGTTCACTGTGAGAAAATGCCAAAACATGGGTTTGAAATGGTTTGCCTGTAATGCAGACAGTTGATACCCCAATCGTTATCAAGGCATGCTCTTAAAATATTTGACACTTAAGACTGATTTGCATGATCCATTAAAATATTTGACACTTAAGACTGATTTGCATGATCCATTACCTGATTGAAGCTAACTCACTTAGCAATGGAAAGACAGATGAAATCTTCCCCAGACTTTCTTTTTGCACTCTTCCCCCGATTTTTTTTTATTCTGCATTTCTTCATCACTTTTTGCAATGCATATTCTCATTCTATTATGCCTTATTGCAGAATTTGCGAGGGGCTTTCTACAAGTTTGATGATACCCACAACGGCTGTCTGACCAAAGCTAACTTCCGCCGCATGCTGGACTCCTTCATGTTCTTCATGAGGGACGAGGAGTATGAGAAGCTGTGTGAGCGCCACGGAATCACACGCTCCACGCGCATCTCATACCGCGAGTTCCTAGACCGCTTTGAAGTACGCGACACAGCAGAAGGCCACAAGTGGCTCAACTCTGTGCACAGGTAACACAGACTGTCTGATGTTAATCAAAGCAAAAATCTGAGTTTAGAGAGGAATTATGTCATTTGATTTAGTTTTTTTGTTTGTTTGTTTGTTTTGCTAATTAGAATGTTACTCACTGGGAAACACTGACTGACATAAATTAACTCACTCAAGATGGACAGTTCTGTCCCTTGTTTTTCCCTGTGGATGGGCCATTTTTTATGGTTAGTAAAAAAATCAACAAAAACACAAAACAAGAGATAATATGAACCTTCGTTTGTAGCATTTCAATAACTTCAGGAATGCTAAAACATTGCTGATGGGCTCGACTTTGCTCTGACACATTTGCAGAAGAACTTGATTGAGACGCCATGTTTCACACTCTATGCAGATTAGTAAGTCATGTGGGTTGTTGTAGTCAGTCAGTAACTGACGCAAAGTGGGTGATGGGGCCACGCGAAACCACTGGGCAGATGAACAAAGGAATGCTGATCGATACTATTTATAGCTTGTTGTGTGATCACGCCATCACCGCATGAAAAATCTATCAAGGCCGAAACATTGATAGCGTTCATTCATACAGAAGCGTAATATCATTGGAAAACGCTATAATGTCTGTTCGTGACGAGAGAGTTAAAGCAAAAGTCTGTGATGAGGGAAGAATTATATCATTTGACTGGTCAGTTGGTTCGCATAGAAATTCAGTCAATGGGAGTTGTTCAGTGTGTTTGCCTGATAAAGTCTATGTCTAGGCGTTATAACTGACTGGGGTGTATAAAGAAAAATCTGGGAAAGAGTTAAGAATATTGTTGGTTTGCTGGTTGATTGATGGATGTAAGTGTTCGGTCACTGTGTACAAGTTCATGCACAGTGTGTATATCCAGTATATAAGCAGTGCATGTGTGTTTTTGTGTGTGTGTACATGCAGACCAGCACAAATGCAGATGTCTCATGTATAGATACTGTTGAAGCTGGTCACATTAAGTTGGGTGAAGGGAAGCAATTATTGTGGACCATGTTGAAAAGCTTCTTTGTATTAATAGCTGTTGTTTGACTGAAGTCAGTTAGGTCAATTTGTTTTCTTCTCATCCGTTACCTAGGACTATTCATGCATTTGCTTGTGTGTATGTGTGTGCATGTGTGTGTGTGTGTGTGTGTGTGTGTGTGTGTGTGTGTGTGCATGCCTAAGCATGTGCACCCTATATGTGAGTATATTCACACATATCCATATTGTCCTCTCCCCCTCCCTACTCCAGTCCCCCAGCCCACCCCTCCCTTTTTTCTCACCTATTTTCATGTGGAGTGGCACCTGTGCACTGTGATTATTGTTCAGGTTCAATGACACATTCCCACCCAAGCCTCTGACTGCAGAAGAGGCACACCAGACTCTGAGACAGAAAGCCTACAGACAATGGAGCGATCTTGCAAAGGTAGGTGGCTGCATGCATGTGGAGAATGTATGTGTACGTGTGCTAATGTGTATGTGTAGAAGGGGAGGGGAGAAGGGAGGGATTGAGGTGCGGAGGCGCGTGAGGGAGAGGGAGGGAGTTGGTGTAATTGTTATGCTTGTGTCAGTCTCTTCGTGTACATATGTTTGTGTTGGTCTTTGTGTCAGCGAGTGTATGGACATGTATGATGAGTGCATCAAAATGTGTTGTCATGTGCCTTGGTTTGTGTCTTTAAGGGTATGGTTGTGCATTTGTCAGTATCTGTGTGTATAGATGCATCTGTGGGTGGGTGAATGTATGTGTGCCAGAGTGTGCATGCATGTATGTGTGTGCTTGTCACCATGTGTACATCTTATGTGTATGCATGTGTGCATTTGTGTGTGTGTGTATGTGTGTGTGTGTGTGTGTGAGTATGTGTGTGTTTGCATGTGCATGTGTGTGTGCATATATTTGCACATTCTGTTGTATATATGCTAACATATCTATTTGCCCACCTGTCGGCAGTTATTACATATTCATGTACAAAATATCCGCATGCCTATCTCTGTATCTCAATGTAGTCATCATTGCATCTTAAGATTCACCCTAAATGTGGTTCCCATCATTAAACTTATCCTGGAATACACTTGTTCCTCAGGCGTTCCGCCAGATTGATGGCAAGGGCAATGGAATCATCTCTAAACGAGAACTTCGGGACCTTCTCTACAAGTTTGTCATGCCCATGACTGACACCGAGTTCAAGAAACTGTGGGCAAGGTAGGCTTTGTGTTTCTTAGGTGCTGTGTTTGTAAGAGGTCTGCTCCAGTGTGCGAGTTATCTTTGCAGTATGCAAGAGCTCTGTTTTGGAATGTTTGTCACTGCAGTTATTTTCCTTCTGACTACCACAGCTTCTTTCATGGAAATGTTTGTGCCCAAAAAATTCATGATTATCAGTTTGAAGTGTCATTCACTGTGCAATATCATTGCAAAATACTGGACAGCTACTAATACAGTCAAATATTTTGAATTCCAAATTGTAGAAAACAATTTTAAAGGTAAGCCAAATAACACTGCAGTGACCAGCTTATTTATTTTGTGTCTAACTAATATTTTGGAGTATCCATTTTCAGGTCAGTTGTTGGACCTGACTGTTTCACCTGAAAATTACATATATGGGTATGAAAATCATTCTTTAAGTATAGAAAATTATAATGACAGCCTTTCTAGAACTAGCTTACTCCCATGCAAGAACCTTCCTTGAAGGGACAGAAAAACATGCCTGTTTCTTCTTTTACAAAAAAAAATCTTTTGAATGATTAAATATACACACTATGCAAGCACATATGCGTCCTGTGATTTGCAGGTATGATGAAGAGGGCAAAGGGTTCATCTCGCATAGTGATTTCCTGGAGCACGTGGGAGGGCCAGAACACGCCCCTGGGGACTACACAGGCCCCAGCCAGAGGATCATTGACGGCAGCCGCTTCAACATCGAGCTGCACAACAGTCTGCAACACCAGCGGCACGAAGACATCACCCAGAAGCAGGCCAACCTGACATCGCACATGACTGCCACCGAGGTCATCCGACAGCTGAAGTGAGTGGGTCTTCACTCTGACCTCTACCCCCATCATTGTTTGGACTGTTTAGCAACCGTTCCAACCTCTTCCACCCATCCGCCATTCTCCGCTGAACAACCCATATGAGTCCTTTTCCACCCATTGAGGGAGATCCTTTCTTTCATTGCCATATGGGATGTTCAGAAAGCTTCAAGTGTAAAGAAGCGCCATTTTTAAGGACAGTGGTGTTAGCTTAACTCAATGCAGACGTAACTTTCTGCCACAACCGTGACACGCTGAGATGCACTATTTTCGGTATTTTTACAAAAAATGTACAGACAGAACCAAACCGAATACAACAATAAATATTATGTTTTTGAAAACTTCAAATCATGTTCTTTTAGAAAAAAAATACTACAGTCCTGTGCTCAGTACACACTTCACTCGCCACTGGTTTGAAAAGTGTAGGCAAACAGCTATCAGCATAACTTTTTCTCCACGTAAGTATGGATGAAAAATCAATATGATCATAACTGTAGTCAACACAGTGTGTAGCAAACACATAAAAACAATGTATCTTTCACACACACAGCTTTGTGCATGGTCTAAACCTCAAACAGAGAGCTGCTGTCACATATTTGAAGAAAAAATGCAAAAATTTCATCATCATTTGGTATGTGCAACTCACCATCGTCACTCATATCCTCTCTGTCCGATTCGGCAAGTTCGGAAAACAGTTTGGAAAAGTTCGACAAGTTCGGAAAACAGTTCCAGTTCTTCATTTGATCGTTCTTCCATTATTCTTTCAATTACTTCTTGAAATAAGATGTTTCTGTTCGCTACAACTCGCTGACGCTTCAGTGCCGACAACGTGATGAACACGGGCAGCCAGAGTTATCTCCAGCTATCCCATAATATGAGCGAAAAAGTAGAATCAGACGCAAGATAATACACCAAGGGAGAGTACCACCTAATAGAGGAGATCTCAGCTTTCTGTAGATACCACGATTGTTTCCCTTAGACCGCACAGCTGCATGCGAAAATTCAAGTAGATCGTCGATCACCTGGCGGGCGATGTGTCTGTGGAAGCACTCAACCCGTCGCCCACCAGGTGATCGACGAGGCGGCAATGAGTTAGTGGCTACCATAGTGGAAAAAAAACGCACAATGTTTTTCAGCTTGTGATGTGTACGACAGTGAGCGATAGTGCATGCTGACTACATGATGTTCTACACGATTGTGGCCTTGTTTATTTGCTTACACTCATAAGCATATGCGCATAAGCATGTTGGCATGCGCAAACGTGCCACCCATCCCCACACACACACACACACACACACCTTTCACATGCACACACACACACACACACACGCACACACACACATGCATGCACACACACGCACGCATGCACATGCATGCACATGCACACATGCACACACACACACACACACACACACACACACACACACACACACACACTCACACACACACATGCGTACACACATGCACTCATGGATGCACGTGTGCATACGTAAGCACACATGCTCTCATGCGCACGCGCACGCACACACACGCACACACGCACTGCACACAGCACACACACACACACACACACACACACACACACACACACATCATGTTAATTCAATTAATCTCGATTATTCAGTGACTCATGTAATGATAACAGCTTTGCTTGGTTTTGTGAAACATCTTATCCCCTAGCATCTCATAGACAAGACTTCAGCTCACAATGGTTTTAATTGATGATATGTGGTGGTTGGTCATACAGAAGGCAGCTGTGTCATTTTGCTGTTTTCAGAGACAAGATCCGTGACAGCTATGCAGATATGTACAAGGCCTTTGCAAGTATGATACTCAGAACAGAGGCTCCATCTCTGTGGACGACATACAGAAAGTATTGGTGGATCAGAATTTCTACATCACAGACGATGAGTTCTTCCTCATGCTCGATATGTAAGTGACTGGCTGTGATGTTTATTTCAATAGGAATGGTGTGATGTATGCAGTCAGGTGTGCAGACAATATATTCATACTCGTTCATGACCAAATGTAGAGGAATGTTCTCTACTGCATGCTTGTGAAAATGTGTGGATATATGTCAGCTAGTTATATGCGTACATGTGCACATGCCCACCAACGGTACCATCAGCATGACTTAGCAAAACATCATAACTGATGCATTCAGAACTTACATTCTCAGTTCACATCACACACCACCACAATACACCAGTCCACAGCAATATGATACCAGGCCATACCATTCTGTTTAAATCATACCAGATCACAGTAAACTTTGCCAGATCAGACCGTGCCACTCTGACCCATATGGCATTAGCCAGTTAAATTCACATCCTTTTCACAACACTGCAGATTGCACCAAAAGAAGTATATAGCAGTATCTCCCATCCCTACTCCACCCCCCCACCCTATCCCTCCCAGCAAATAAAGTCTCCCTCCTTTTCCATTGCTCAAGGCCAGATTTTACCTCCCAGTTAAGGTTGTCTCCCTTCAAAAGCCGTATTGTTGTGGTTTAAATATTTTTGCCCTTGTCTATTCTTGAACAGTTTTGTCTTCATGCAAGATTTGCCTTCCAAAAAAGGCTCCCATCCTATTAAGATTCTTTTTTTTTTCAGAAAAGTAATTGTCTTTATATGAGGTTTACTACACAACAAAAATTCCCTCCCTTTAAAAGCTTGTTCTGAAATATTTTTGTCTATAGACTGGATTTATTCTCTACCAAAGCTCCCTCCTTTTAGAGACCTGTTTTGTGGTGCATTATTATCCTTGTACTAGATTTACTTCCAAATAAAAAGTCATCTCTTTAAACATCCACTGTCCAAGGATTTCTGATTATCATTTTGTTAAGAGATCTTATAACTCTGTTTCTCCCCACATTTTTATCACCTCTACAAGTAGATGATTGTTATTCTTGACAGGATTGGCATGCACACCGACAGGACTCGCCTGAACTACAAGCAGTTCTTGGCAGCATTTGAAGATGGCCGCAAGTCTAGTTACGGATATCGGCCGACAGAAGTACGCGTCGAGGAGTATGTCAACATTTCTCCTGAAGAGGCAGAAAGCAAGCTGAGACAGAAACTGGAGAAGAACATTGATGATGTGACAAGGGTGAGGGAGACATGTTTGTCAGCTTATGTCTTGCTTTTTTGTTTGTTTTTTTGACTACATCTGTTTGTTTATGATACATCCTGTCCTCATATGGCGAAACAGCTCAATATTTGCTAGAAAACATGTGACATATTTTACCTCTGTCACACACAGCCACACCCACACTGCAATCCACACAGAGCAGTCAGAAGCAAGTCATCATGAGGCAACCCATCAGAGGAGACGCTGCACTACTGCTGAGTCACATTGGTTTTATTTGCCTCCACTTGTTCAGATCGAACATGTGCAGGTCGCCACTAAAAAAAAAGAACACCCGCTTCTTTGTCTTTGGGTCTCAGCTAGAAGTCCTAGGTTTACTATTGGCAGCAAATGGAATCATTTGTAATCCTGCCACTAAGGCAGTAATATTCCATCTTCAGTAGTAAGCCCCTTACTGACAGCAATAATCACTCTGTCATGAAGCCAGCATCATGATTTACCGTTCCTGTTTAGGGGAGCAGTACTACCCCAATCCTGCAAGAGTCCCATGCACTTGCTTTGTTGTTGTTTTGTTGTTATCGTACCCTGGTTAAAAGACTCCAGGGATCATCCAAACAGCTGAAGTACTTGAACACTATGGTACAAATGCATCAGCTGGGGATGAGAACATTACATGTGTGACCGTTTTTGATTACCCTGCCACATGGGCAGCCACACTCCGACTTAAGGGGATTTTGGAGACTGTTAATGTTATGCTAGGAGCTTGTCACAACTGAAGACAATCCCCGCATAAATATGCAGAGCATAACAACATTTTGATGTAGCCTTGGTGTTCTAGCCTATGTCAATTGGCCTGACACAGCCTTAAGCCAAGGCAGCCATGCACTTGCTGACATAAGAGACTTTTTACAAATGGCGTCACCTGGTGAACAGGGCATGAAGAGCCACAGACTTTGAGACTCCTCTGTTGCTGTGATCAATGAGGAGGATCAAAATGTTTCTGTGATATTCCACACTGGCCCGATGGTTCGTGGCGGAGTTATATTTTGTGCTTCTTTTTATGGAATACTCAGGCACCAGCTCGACCCAAGGGGCACAGACATTTGCACTGCTGGTCGGTAAGTGTGCATTGTGTACGATTCTTCCTGAGAGGCTGTGTCAGAGCATTAAACAAAATTGGTAACTTGGTCAATATTTTCACCATGATCTCCTCCTTTCAGACTCTCGCCGCTGTCGACAAAGACCAGACTGGCAGGATCAGAGTGGATGAACTACGAAGAATCCTTGACCTCTACTGCTTCAGGCTGACCTCTGACCAGTGGCGCAAGGTCAAAGCCGGTCTGTCCATTGGGCCAGATAATTATGTGGATTACACTGTCTTCCTCAAAAATTATGTGGGGACTGAGGTGAGATTTATTACTTATCAGGATAAGCTATGTCCCCTCTTTCAATCTTTTTTTCAATTAAAGTTCCTGTTTTTTTAATTTTCAGTTTGTCATCTTAGTATATGTGTAGATTCTGGACATGTGTGATTGTGTGGTTGTACAAACATGTGTATGCATGTGTTAGTATGTATTCAGTTGTTTGGCATGAGTGTGTACATGTATACTCCTTTTTATTTCTTTTATTGTTGCTTTTATTGCCTTGAGACAGTGACAGATGCATTAGTGCGCCAGTGAAATAGTTTTTAAATCTTTGAATAATTCTTGTTTCTGTTCCATTTAAAAAAAAAAAAAAAAAAACTTGAACTCAGTATCTTCTCATGTTGATTAAGAATAATGTGTTTTTCAGCAAGTACGGTTTGATCAGGCGGTGCAAGCATTGCAAAATGCTCCTCCACTGCCCGTCTACCAGCATGTGACAGTTGATGAAGTTCAGGAAAAACTCCGGGAAACCGTAGGAGCACACCACCAGAATATTCTGCGGGACTTTGGTGAGGCAGACTACGCTGGGATCGGATCTGTTTCACGTGATGTTTTCCGTGAGCTGCTCAACAAACATGTCATGAGGCTGAGTGATGAGCAGGTGAGTTCTCAGTTTGTTGCTTTTGAGATAGAGATGAAAGGTGGGTGGGAGTGTGTGTGTGTGTTTGTGTGTGTGTGTGTGTGTGTGTGTGTGGCGTGTGTGTGTGTGTGTGTGTGTGTGTGTGTGTGTTAATTTTTTAAGCTCCAGCAAGAGTGTGTTATTGAATTTTTTAATCTCCAGCAAGAGTACAGAGTGTGTGTGTGTGTGTGTGTGTGTGTGTGTGTGTGTGTGTGTGTGTGTGCGTGTGTCTTTGTGTGTCTGTGTGTGTTGTGTTGTGTTTTTTCCCTAGAGTTTGGATCATTTAAATGGAAAATAAACCAAGGAAAATTGCACTTAAGAACTTCACTGGACTGAATTACAATCTGTTCTTCCTATAGAAATGCAAGAGGTATTAACATAGTCGGAATATGTCTTATTTTTATCAATTCCTGAAATAAACTAAAGGTCTTAGTTTGTTTTCCACTTAGTCTGTATTTATCAGATTCTTACTGTCAGGACCAGCAACTTAATTTTCTTCAAAACAAACTCACACACACACACACACACACACACACACACACACACACACACACACACATACACACACACACACACACACACACACACACTGAAACATTCATCTCACCTGCATTAACATGCAAGACATGTTTTCTTTCATTCTAAGAGATCAGCAGTCTTTCAACAAATCTGTTGACATATATTTCAGCCTGGCACACTGTGACGCAGCTTACCAGCATTTCTCCCGATATCATTTTCAGTTTGAAAGGGTTTGGGACATGGCGCCTGTCAATGAGTACGGCAACCTCAACTACCGTGAGTTCCTGAATTTGTACACTGATGAAGTACAGCTGCCTGCTCCGCCCAAGACGGCCAACCCTGAAATGGTCCCTCGATCCTACACCTCCATGTCGCACCGACCTGGGTCAAGGGTACATGTCATTTCTGTTGGTTTTTTTTTTCTTCTGAATTTCTTATCCGTCAAATTGCTGTGTCTCAGTGTTAACTGGCTTCCATGACTGCGGCCATGTTGGAGTGGTTGTTTCTTTTCTTTTTTTTTCTTTTTTTTTCAAACATCGATTACCTATACATCATGGGCAAAGCTTTGAAAATTAATAGAATCTTTGCACATGATAGGTCCAGTTTGGAAACGGGACAATAAATCCTCATAAGGAAAATCCTCTGAATAATGACTCGTTTTTGTAAAGACTGCTTTTTGTGGGATTGTTATAGGTGCAGAACCGTGTTAGGGATGTTATCAACTCAGCATCAGACCTATGTGCAGCTGTAGTGCCTGCAACCTGAAGCTGCCTCAGCAAGGGAATAAAAACTATGTGGTGGTCCCCAATGAATTTTACTATTCTTATTTTAAAAACCGCTTGTTCCTATTACCTTTCAGATAATTCATTAGCTTCAAAATTAAACAGAAATATTAGCCCAGTCATTTTGAGTCATTCAGTGAAATGGTATTAAAATTCTAGTTTTTCTTTTTTCTTTTTCTTTTTTTTTTTTTTGTTTTGTTGAGAGACAGAAGATTGAAGCGAAGTTCTTTTGGTGCGCAAGAGCATACATACATCAAGGGAGTCAACAACAGGAAAACATGGTTTAGAAAATGGACTTGTCAAGATTTTTTTTCATCAAAAGAACGCTTGTAACCTGGTGATGGTGACTGTTCTGTAGTTGCAAGATACCTGCTATAAGAAATGGGTATAAACTGCGCATTACTCAATGTCCTGATGGTGCTCGCTTACGAAGTGACATTCTAGTGTGTGTCAGGGAGATGTCTCTTCAGACAATGTCAATTCCTTTCCAGTCACAGAATATTTCGTCTCGCAGATGAATCTCCAGCGCCCTGCCTCCCAGATGTCAAGGCCATATTCACGAGCCAGTTCACGCTGCTCGACCCCTATGGTGAATGCGGAATCAGCGGAGCAAGTGCTAAAGGGCAAGGTGTACCGACACTGGAAGGACATTCAGCGGTACTGTCGGAACATGGACAAGGACAACAGTGGGACCATCAGTGTGTCAGAGTTTAGTGGTCAGTAGTTTGAATCCCTTTTTTTCTTCTTTTTTAATCTCTGTGTCTGTGTAGATAAAACGGAAGATGGTGCACATGGAGAGATGGAAGAAGGAGGTGGGGAGGGAAAGTGAGGGAGAGGGAATGAGGTGGGGGGAGTTGGAGATGTGTAGTGGAAGGGGAATGATGCTTGTAAATGTATACATGTATGCAGTGGGTGTGTAAATTAATAAGGAGCACAATACAAGATGAAAAGAATATAAATATTGCATGATCTCCATGAGAAAGGTATTGGAATCATTTCATATCTGTGTATATCCTCAGTGTGTGTGTGTGTGTGTGTGTGTGTGTGTGTGTGTGTGTGTGTGTGTGTGTTACAAAGAAGCAGATGATCACTGCATGTGAAAGAAAATGAAATATACAATAAAGGGCATGCTTCAAGTTCAAGCTTTATAGATATCAATTTTTACTCACTCTTGCTTCTCCCCTCCCCCCTCCACACCCATTTCCAAGTCATAATCTACACAGGTTGGCAACCCAGAATTAGTACAGCAAGTTTTTGTAAAACTGGTATATTTCTGACTTCTGTATAGAAGACAGTAGTATATCACATCAACCAGATCCTGTCTGTTCACAGATATGCTGAACCAATACAACATTGAGCTGTCACCCCAGGACTTTGACAGCATTGTCACAAAGTATGACCTGAAGGAAAATGGCCGCTTCTGTTACGGGGAATTCATTCGTCATTTCATGATCTCCATGAAGCCCAAGGATGGACCGGCACTTACTGCCAGGAAAAAACTGCAGCCTCTCAAAGTTCCAGTGAGTTGCTGCTGATGATTAGATTGGTAGTGTGACAGGAAGGATGGAGTTGCCTCCCTTTGCAGGGGACTCTTGTTTAGTAGTTTTTGTTTGTTTTGTAATCCACACCTGCAGATTTAGGCATGAAGTGTTCATTTAAGTGGAAAATCTGTATCTATCCAATGAGTGCACATGCAGTTTTGTTCAACTGCAAAATCTGGATCTGTCCCACAAGTAGGTATGCAATTTGTATTTCATTTTAAGCCTTTCACTCCCGGCCGCGGATATAGCCGCGGTTCAAGGGTCATCGCATAATCGGATCATCTAACCGGTCAAATGATATTGTTTACTTGCTTGCAGATGGTGACTCCCATACAGCGTCTTTGAAGCGATTTCTCAGCAAGTTTTGGGTCGATTTTGATGCGCTTTTTTGCGTTTTGTAAAGCGAAAATTAGTCGAGCAGATCAACATGGCTGCCAGAAGATTTACTGCCGAAGAGGTGGTGAGAATTGTGTTTGAAACGCCGTACGAAGGTGAAATTAGCAATGACGAAAGTGAAAGGAAAATGAAGGTGACGTGGTTGTCAATCATCCTGACAATGAGTCAAGTGATTCGGATTATCAGGATGAGGATATTGATCTACCAAGTACATCGACAGGTAGGGGGCATGGTCGTGCTGGTAGTGGGCGTAGTTGAGGATGTGATAGGAGAGGAAAAAATTGTTAAAATGTGACACAAAAATTGTTAGAGTGTGATGCCAGTGACAGTGGTTGACAACACTTGTTATGTTAATTTTTTGCCAATTTTTTTGTATGACGGGTGAAGTGCTAGTAAACGTTACATCTCTAGCTGACATTGACATGCATTACTCTATGTATCTCTGAACACACCGTGTGCTTTTTTAGTAAATAATTGCACTTGGTTGTTATGTCCTATAGATTTGTACACATTTCAGTACCATTTCCACCTATGATATATTGAGACTTGAATTTTCATGGATTTTTTTTTTTCAAAATATTGTTGTTTTTTGAAAATCTTGTTTTTTGAAAATCTTGGTTATCTTCCCATGATTGTGAGTTATCTCATCCTGTCAACATGAAACATATAATAATCATATTCTCCATTCATTTTCCTTCAAGAAAATGTATACTTCCGTATGCTTTAGAGCAATACTTGAATTTTTGTGATTTTTTTTTGTAAGGTTGGCGTTTTTTCCCCAAAAATTAAAAATAGTTCTGGGAGTCAAAGGGTTAAATCCTGAGAAGTCAAATCTCAAGGAAAATAAAATGAATTAATCTGCATAAAACCTATTTAAATATGACATTCACACACACACACACACACACACACACACACACACACACACACACGAATGCGTGCAAACGTGTGCACATGCACATGCACACACACACACACACACACACACTGACTGACTGAAACCATTTACTGTCAGATTAACATAGTGTTGTACACACACACACACACACACACACACACACACACACACACACACACTGAAACTCTATTTGAATTTAGGATGAACAGATGGTGTATCATGAACTCAGAGATCAGCTGGTATGAAGAGTGAAAACCTTGTAACACAGTTGACATGTTGCTCATTGCCATAGTCGTTCATGGTCGACACGGGAGTGTCAGAAATCGACAGGACCTGTGCCACTTTCTGGACACAACTCCTATCGAACAGTGATATTTGCTCCATCATAGACTTGTTTGTATTTCAAAGGGCATGAGTTATTGTTAGAATACTAGCATGGGGACAGATTGGGAAGTAGGGGTGGGGAGAGTTCCAAGAGTCCTGAGCAAAGTGTTAGTTGGGTATCTGCTAAGTCTCATTTTAGTGCCCCCTATCCAGCCCTTTTTTAGAAGTTTAGTTACTGTTATGCCTACTGCATACATTGGTTTTATACCTTAGCAGATTTAGTGCATGTACCCCTCCCCATCCCCCGCCTCCCCACCCCCACCCCCACACCCACCCACCCCACCTCCCCCCCCACATACACACAAAATAAAGTAAACTACAATGTGACAGAATTTGATGTGTATAACCTTTCTCCCCAGATGGAGGTGGAGGAGGAGCAAGCAGACGGCAGCAACCTGATGACCCGCGTCAGGGAACTGGTGTCCACAAACTGGAAAGACATGCGCAGAGAGTTCAAGACAGTCGACAAGGACGGGCTCGGGACTGTCAACGAACTGGAGTTTCGAAGGGTTCTGAGGCAGTTCTGCGCCAATCTGACAGAGGAGGAGTTTGATACTGTTGTCACCACCTTCGACCACACAGCAAACGGTCACGTGTCTTACAATGACTTTGTCAAACGATTCATTTTTGAAAGGTCTCTGGTTCGTACATCTCCACTTGAATGTTCAGCAGACAGGCCATTTCTTGAATGCTTTTTCAAACACAATCATCTCTAGAATGTTCTTTGGAAAAACGAGTTCCCTTTTTGAATGACCTTTCTCATATCAATATTTCCATATTGAATTTTCTTTTAGTACAATACATCAAATGCTGTTTCGCACAAATTCAAGTGGTGGATGTTCTTTAGCAGGTCATTTATTCGAAACTATGGCACAGCTTTTTGTGAAAAGTTCTGTTCTCATGTCATCTCAACTGGAATTTCCATGCTTTTGGATTGTTGTTTTTAGTGAATCAACTGCTGAATGACTGCAGACAATTCATTTATTGAATTTTATTTCTTACACAACATTTCATTCCTGATGTTTATTTTCATACATTCATCTGGTTTTTCTTGTATGATATTTGTCCCACATGCATAATTTCATGTTTACTTTTTTTTTAATTAATTCATTCCTTTATACTATTTGCGACATACTCACCTCTTGAGGTTCCTATAGAAAGTTCACATTCTGAACGCCTTATAAACAGTTGGTCTCATGGTATTAAATGCCTTGTGTGCATGTTGTGAGCTCATTCACTAACTGAATGCTGTGGGTAGGGTTTGATTTCTCCTCTAACTTGGGGGAAAGGTTTACATGTGTGACAAACATTGCTTTGTATTGTAATGCATTTACAAGTTACATAGACACATCCAAAATGTATGATGCAAAGTCTGTATGCAGATTTTCAGTGA
This sequence comes from Conus canariensis, assembly GCA_033310375.1. Lineage (NCBI taxonomy): Eukaryota > Metazoa > Mollusca > Gastropoda > Neogastropoda > Conidae > Conus > Conus canariensis. The sequence continues at coordinate 21,484,031 of CM065724.1, read as the reverse complement.
ACTTTACATACAAACAGCATTTACAGTTGAAGAAAACCAATGAAGTTAATGGTTACGTTCTGGCAAAAGATAATGAAATGTTGTAACTGACTGTTTTCATCATACGATTTGTATCCTAGGTAACTAGAACAATAATTCAGGCATTTCTACTTGATTCATTTCCAAGACAAGTTTTGTGTGTGAGAAACTGCGAGTTGCTGTAAGATTTTGAGTCACTTTCTACGATCTTCACGGCCAAACAGGTAAAGGCCCTAGTGGTGACCACTCCTCCTCCCTCCCCCTCTCCATTCCACCATTTAGTTTTCCCACCCCGCTACACCCCCTTGCTACCTTTGCTTTGCACCTGTTCAAAACCCAGAATCATTTCGCTTTGCCATATTGTCACATAAAAAAAATGTGACTGTACCACAGTAGTGATTTGTAGTCATCTGCCTAATATGCGGACGAGTCACAGAGCCAAATCTGAAAATCAGATGAAAACTATGGATTTGTTTAAGGGTCAGAAAGGCATGCAGACAGCCAAAACGCGGTTTTGTTGAATATGTGTGTGTGTGTGTGTGTGTGTGTGTGTGTGTGTGTAGAAAATGATAGCAAATAAGTTGGGGATGGAAGTAAATGGAGAGCATTCTTCTGTCATTGCGAAAATGACTTGCCAAAGATTATTGATTTGTCAAAAAGAGGGAGAGGGTATTGGGGATAGGGATTGGAGGGCATTCATGTCATTAAAGGATTGAACTTTTCTCTGATCACATGTAGCATCCTTCATTGAATTCATTTTCGTGGGGAGAATCATTTTGTCATGACTGGCTGTAGCCAAAGAAATACTTGAAGCTTTATACCCAAAGATCTTGCAAGATATAAAAGAGTCTTTAAAAAAATGTATCAACATCACAAGTAGTCAATTCTACGGTTAAGCAACCAAAGCTGTGGCCATATCAAAATGCATGGAGACCAAGAATATACATGTATATACATGTGTGTGTATACATGTGTATGTATGTGTACCTCTGCCAGCCAAAATTGCTATCCCACTAAATTACAAGAAGCATGCAGTATGCTCATACTTCTGTGTCCAAACAAGTGTCAAGTATTTGTGGTAAGTCAGGGAGTGAGAGGAAATTTTAACCAGTCAGGGATTGGATGTGTCGTTGATAAATCAGATGGTTTTGATGACTCCCACAGCCTACTTTTTGAATCCAAACTTGCTCGCACTGCTGTTGCTACTGCTGGGTCGACAAAGGGACATAACTCTTAATCTTTGCTAAGCTAATGACCTTCTTTCAAGCGGCAGCGTTGTTGGCTTGGGGAGTATTTGGGGACTTACCTTAATCTTGTGTTTTGGACTGGCCTCCCTTATTGAAGGTGAGAACGTACAACTTCACACCATTCTTTTCGATATTCTGGCACTTGTTAGGACAGGTTAAGTATGAGATAAAGGAATTTTCCTATTAGAAGTAGTTTTCAGATATACCTACCTATCCAAACACAAGGAATCCCTCCCACCTCCCCACTTTTTGCGAGAAAAGTGCTGAAACTGACGGATCACAAGTTGGGTGTGATAAGGGTGTCAAGGGAGATCACTCTGATTCTGAGTTGAGGTGATTGGAGGTACTGATTTAGCTCCCTTCTACATATTCCTTGCAGATGAAACTCCATGGTGAATCCAAGGATCATTTTAATTAAGCTCTTGGGCATTCCACATTTTGTGTTTGTATTTGAGACCAGAAAAGGTTTGAATGATGGCATAATTTGCAAATGATGTATTCAGCTGTCATTAGAATTTCAGATGTGTATGCAAGTGTGTCTGTATGTGTGTGTGTGTGTGTGTGTGTGTGCGTGTGTGTGTGTGTGTGTGTGTGTGTGTGTGCATTCATAGACTTTTCATTTTGTTATGCATATTTCATTGCTTTCGACATGTGCAGGCACATTCACATGCACTTTGTTGCACAAAATCCTTTCCAAAACAACAACAAAATGATGCAAGGATGTTTTAACGTTTAATACAGGTAACACACGGAATGGAAATGAAACAAAATAGTTCGAGCATTTGGTAATCTGTTCATATTTTTCAAATGCAGGATCACTGTTTGATACATATAACAGTCTGAACAAAAATGAAACAACTTGTTCAAGCATTTTGTAATCTGTTCATGTTTTTAAAATGCAAGATCACTGAATGATTTATTCCTTTGTGTACCCATAAAAAGTTATGAAATTTTGATATGTTTTCATGACGTATTTTTATTTGTGGGAGGATATAATTTAAGCAATAACCGTTCAGTTCATCAAAGGTTGAAGAGGGAAAATTTTTGTTATTATTATTGAGACCATTATTGAATATCCACACACTGCGCTTGAGGAATCAAAGTATGTTGAATCAAAACTATTTTAATTTGTCCATCGTATATCAACTTCAGGTCCTGAACAAGAATGATTTGAGGCAAGAAGTATATGCATTCCTCCTCTCCAGCATTGGAACAACAAGGCTTCAGCTATACACACTTTTTTTTTTTTAACACACCTTTATGGATGGAATCTGTCTCAAGTAACAATATGCTGAGCTCTTTTATGGTTATTATCTGTCTCAAAGTAAACAATAGCTTTAAATGTATCTGCTGTTTTATTGCTTGCTTGTTTGGGGTAAAAGAAAGGGGTGGGGGGTGGGGTAGAAGGGGGGTTGGTTTGTTTTTGTTTATTATTTTTCTTACAGTATTACTTATTTGTGTACTTCTGTATTTTTAGTGGTGGTGGTTATTGTATTTCCTCCAAAGAGCATTTTATGAGGTCAGCATTTTGGCAAAATGGTCAACAATCATTTTCAACATTGTTTTCAACATAATACAAAATGCATCAGTCCAGTATTGTTTTGACAGCATTTAGTTCAAAATTTTGATTTTTAAAATGATGCCAAAAAATGCACATACAGAAAGAAAATTTCAAATGCTGCTAAATACAATAACTGTTAGGTAAATAATGAAACATTCACATGCAAATGAACTGCCTCATTTTGTGATGCTATTGCAGATTTTCTACCCACTTCTAATTCTCCTGAGTGTTTGTTTATAAATACAATGATTGTTAGATTGTTTATAAATACAGTGATGGTTAGGTAAATCATGAAACAGTCATGTGTAAATGAACTGCCTCTGTTTGTGTTGCTATTACAGATTTTCTGCCTTGTTCTTTTTCTCACATGCATTTCATGTCCACTGCCATCTCAAACTAAACACTAAGTTACACTTTTTAATGGGCACATAAATCTCAATCACAGGTAAAGATTTAAATTTTCTGGACTTGGAGACAACATAGAGCATGATCTGTTGTCACTTTCATAAATGAGATGATAATCATCTTCCTGCTTCTAGTTTTATTTGTTCTTGTGACCAATAATCATTCCCAGGTTATGAGTATGACAGTTACACTTCTTAATTTCTTGCTTGGCACTGTGGTGTCTTGCATATTTTACCAGCAGCATCGATAATTATTACCCCAGCAAAGTCTGCATGCAGCACTTTGGTTCACAATTCACTTTGGCCTTTCACACAAACTGAACAGATGCTTACCGTGATCAATACCTTTGCTAAACAAGCCAAAACTGGTAACAAGCAGTATGCTTTTGGTCTGTCATTGGCGTGCAGTGCCTTTGGTGTGCGAATACAAGGAACTTTTAATTTCAGTGGATCTGGTCAAACTCTGTGTTTTGTTTGGTCATTCCTTGATTGAACATAGGACTTGGTTTGGGTGTTGTAGGATAAAAATTATCCTATGTCAGCAACCGTAAAGACGTTTGCAGAATTTTTTTACTGGGTATGGCTTACATTTCTTTCTCTTTTGTGTGTGCGTGCATGTGTGTGTGTGTGTGCATGCATGTGTGCGCACATGCATGTGTGTGCCAAAAAAATATTGGTCTGATATGGCAAGGTGAGAGGAGTTTTATTTCCATTTTGTTGTTGTTTTTGTTTTTTTTACTCACAAAAAGTATGATAATCCTTAAATGATTTCAAGTTAAGATTGGTCTTGTGTTTCTTGGGGGTGGGATGTTATGGTACTTACTGCTTGCAGTACATTGTTATGCTGGAATAGAACGCAATTTGAAGAAAAATAAAGAGTGATGAGTTTTTTCCATCTGTCAATATGACAAAAATATATGATGAATTTTTCTATCAGCCACATTCTCTGCAGGCTAAATTTAAAAAATGTAAATGAGCTAACCACAGGTTCGTGAATCTAGATCATAAACTAATGATGAACCATTGTTTCTCTCTCAACTGAAGTCCATGATCCACGATCTAATTCGCAAAATACGATGAAATAAGAAAATGATTCTTAATTGATGTTTGAACGATGAATTTTAGCAACTCTTTTTCTAAAATTTCCAAGTACTTTACTTTCAAATCACTGTCAACTTCAGTATTCGTATGCTACATATAAAATGTTTGCTTAGGAATTGAGCAGAAATATTTGTCAATCAGCTTTATCACAAGAGAGTTGTCACAAATTGATTTCTATTATAGGAGAGCTTTCATAAGGTTACTTCCGTTTGTGCGAACCCAGACAATTCCCTGAACGTTGCACAACCTTTTTATCTCCACAAACCTAGGTTTGGCAAGGTTTGCAAACCTCACCAGACCAAACGATCAGGCAAACAAGAACAAAGACAAGATTGCTGAGCTTGAGAACTAGACGAACTAGCTTTGGGACTTGAACGTTCGTTTAGCAAAGAATCGCCTTTATATTACTTAAGAGGTAACAGCGAGTTTTTAAAGTAATTCATCCCAAAAGCAGTCAATTTTTTTTTTCTGGGCATTTTTTTTTCATGTTGATAGCCAGTATTGTGAGTTGATTGTTGGTTGACAAGGTTTGAAAGTATCCAAGAAGATACTTGATACGTCTGCCTTACCCATTGCTATATTATCTTCATTCCAATGACATCTTGCTGAATGTGCCACACATACTTCATGCGATATATTTCCGTCTAGTTTCTGGTTCTGATGCCATCTATGATTTCTTGTTCAGTTTATTTTCAATCGAAAATACAGAGTTTGTGGGGTATGTTCTTCTTCTGTGTGCAATGGTAACAACTCGTGATTTAATTCATATTTTTGTAGCCATATTTCTTTTTCATGTCTGAACCTTTGTTGAACAGTGTCGTCATTTTCAGATCCATGTCCAGCTGAAAGGACATTTCACTCTGTGATATACTTTATATTGTGTAATGCTGCTGAAATGTTCAAATGTTTTTGTTTCTACTGTTGTTTTTGTTGGGTTGGTTTTTTTTTCTTTTTCTTTTTCTTTTTTTTTTTTTTTCGACATTTTTATCAATGTGAAGTTCAATTGTATTATTATGTGTCGTTTTAACATGTCTATATTGTTTTGATTGTGAATCTGCTGTCAAGACATTTTTCAGGCATTAACAGTATTGCTCTATCGATAACACCGAGTTCATCGACCACAACTATCGATAACACCGAGTTCATAGACCACAACTATTTTGAAACATAAATATCCAAGTGCCTTTGATTTTTTTTTTTTAAAGCACATTTTTCTCATTTCAGTTTTAACCAATTATTAATCAAGACCAATGCTTGTAATCAGTTGTGTATGATTTTCAAATTATCGTGTCATCTCTTTCCACCTGAAGAATACCATGTAACACTTCACATCCAAAGAAATAACACAGGACTTAGATCTGCTCCAAGAGAAGACAATGACCATATCTTAGTTCTTGTTCCAAGTGTATTTTATGTTTGTTTATGTAACTGTCACATTTTACAAAATAAATGTCTGAATCTTAAAGCATGTAATGTGAATATGAATGGAATTACATTATTAAGGATGCAATCTTAGAATAAATGCCTTTGTGAGCAAATGTTGGCATGCACAAGCATAGACATTTTAAGTGCATGCATTTTTTTTTTCCATTATCTGGCATAAACACATGCATATAGATGAATGGAAAGCATATTTTTATATATATTTATATATATATATAGAACACCTTAGTTGTGGGGGAAACCAAACACACACACATATATATAGATTTATACACACACACACACACGCACACACATATATATATAGAGAGAGAGAGAGATTAAACAAGAATTAAGAGGAGTGCTTAAAATCTACAAATTTGTTTCTAGCATAATGCTAGAAACAAATTTGTAGATTTTAAGCACTCCTCTTAATACTTGTTTAATCTAACGTTGCTCCCCAAGGGGTTGAGCACTTGTGGAATTGTTTTAGGCATTTTAACACTACTGATCTATATATATATATATACATATATATATATATATATATATATATATGTATTAGAGAGAGAGAGAGAGAGAGAGAGAGATATGTGAAATACGTGTGTGTGTGTATGTAAAAACACAACTTTTTAGCAGTTTTCGGATGGCAAAGTTTCTTCTCTCTTTTGTGACTTTTTCTTTTAATCCTCCAAAAAGGTTGCCACATTCCGTCTTCAGAGATGACCAAGCATGACTATTATGTGCAAGCTTCGGTGCGTGTGTGTATCTTCCATCACACGATAGCCTACCCTTCGACAAAGGAAGGAATGGGATGAGCTTCCATGAAAGCTTTAATGCTTTGCATCAAAACACTGGATTTAAGTTTTAAGTCTGATCGGTGGTCCAAAAGCATTGGCTAAAGGCTGTGTCAGACCAATTGACATAGGCTAGAACACCAAGGCTACATCACAATGTTGTTATGCTCTGCATAGTTATGCGGGGACTGTCTTCAGTTGTGACAAGCTCCTAGCATAATACCATCCGTCTCCCAAATCTCTCAAAGTCGGAGTGTGGCTGCCCACGTGGCGGTGTAATCAAAAATGGTCACACACGTAATGTTCTCATCCCTAGCTGATGCATGTGTGCCATAGTGTTCAAGTGCTTCGGCTGTTCGGATGACCCCTGGAGTGTTTTAGCCAGGGTATGACAACAACAAGTCTGATCCAAAGGATTTGGCTAAGGTTGAAGTCAGCATAGATGTTCACTCTGAAGAGAAAATCTTTAAGTTGTTGTCTCAGGGACCGACTGAACTCTCGTCTGGATCAAGAAATCAAGCCATCAGAGATACCAACCCCTCTGAACCTTCGTTCGGAACCATTTGGAAATTTTGTAGGGTCATTTTGAATTTTGTAGAACACTCAGATCCTCTGTTGCATCCGCATGCATACGTTAACCTATATAGCATATATATTTTTACTAACATAGCATACATACAACTTTTATGTACATGGCATACATAACATTATCTGCAACAATGTCAAAGTCTGTTACCAGCACAATATGGGGGCAAGTTCCCCAGGATGGGCGTCACCCAGCATGGATACTTTCCCACAAAATTTGCTGAAATTTCTGCTCCTGCAGCTCCTTCTTAACAATTAAAGCTAAAGCCATGGAACCTGGTTATTTTAATTACCGACAGTTTTTGAGTTTTTTGCATATTTTGAGCAGTAACTATGTAACCATATCAAAAAATGTTCAAATAGGTCTTTTTTTCTTGTTTTATTTTGTAAATGTGTTTGGGTTTGCTTTAGTAAAATATTCCATGAATAACCAAAAAGAAACAAATTTTAGGTGGATAATTTTCACACACAAAAATCTGCATTCACCTGCGATCAGAAATCACCGGAAGGAACTGCAGGGAGTTAACCAAGTTAGAACCTCCTCAGTTGCAATCCACAATACACTATACAGTATGGTAAATACCAGAGATCACCTGACTAGGAATAAAATCACACTCATTCATATTTGGAAAGCAGATCAGCTGATTGGTCCACTCAACGCAGGTTAGGCGTAAATGCATATGCAACTGGTTTTGGTGCTGCTTCATCATCAGAGACTAACTGTAGTATGACTCATTATTATCTCCACTCAAATGTCTCAGCTTACAACTATGAAGTAGGTGAACTGCCCTACCCAGCCATAAGTAAACCCACCAGAACAATGTTGACACTGTGCAGTACCAAAACAAATTGTGACTGACAAAATCAGCACAGTGCTGACATCCCTGTGGGTTTATCCACCAGACCAATCAGGCCCTGTGACAGAAACCACTCCATGTGGTTATACTCAGAAAACCTGAGCCAATAGTACTGACAGAAAGCATGGTGCTCTTCAACTTCAGGGTTCAATATACTTCTCATCTTCATGTGATTAACAGAACTATTATGACATGTGCATGTTATGAATTATAAATGATTAAAAAAAAAAAAGAAAAAAAAAAAAAAAAAAAAAACACCACCACTCTATGACATCACATGACACAGGATGAACATATCAAGATTTATTGCTTCCACTAAAGTATAAATCAAATATTCTCAGGCACTCCAGTATTCTTTTCGAAACATTTTCATAGGCACCCACATTTCACAATCAGATTTAAATCTTCAAGTAATGAATAAATTCACAGGCACTCGCATTTAAGCATTCTAATTCAAACATTCTCTTGCTCCAATTCAAAATCTCGGGGTGGAAAAAATCATGCAGATTCCTCTATCATTTAGTCTCGGACACATATACTGGTATTCACACTTACACCATATAAATATGCAAAATATCATTCACCTTCAAGACATTCTCCTTATTTTGCAGTGATTCTGCAGTGATTCTTAAAACAAAGTTATCTCCCAAACATCCATGTTTTCTTGCTGATGCTCACACCATTCATCTTGCTCATTCACAAACTTTTGCCCCACACAATCTACCGCGGCCGATTCTATCAGGACTTTTTGATGGTCTTTCGAATCAGTGCTTGCCTCTGAAACAAACAAACAAACAAAAATGAAAGTCAAATGCTGAAACATGTAGCTTCAAATTTCACATCAGCAGGTAAAACCTTGTCTCTTCAATTCCACAACTGCCATCTAGCATCACTTTTTTTTTCTGCATTATTTTCCATGCCTCATTCATGACATTGCTGCACTACTCACTCTGGCTCCCCCATATACAACTGTACCCAGGTGTGGCTTGTCACAGTCCCAGTATCCCTGTCCACAGACAGCATTCACTATCAAGTCTTCAGGAGGCAGCCCACCAGAGGAGACACTGCACTGCTACCATGTCACCTTTAACGATGTTCAGTGGTGCCAACTGTGATCCAACATATGCAAACCACCATCTATATAGCCCCTTACTGATGACCATAGTTACTTGGTCACGGAGCTGCATTGCTGTCGAGTCACTTCCAATGGTGTTGAGTGGTGCCCGCTCTGACCCAACATGCGTAAGACATCACCTACTATGCTCATGCTGATGACAATAGTAAACTGGCTGTGATATACCCAATTAGAGTGAGCATTCCCTCTTTTGGGTGGCATCACCACACACATCTGGCGAGTCCCCATGAACTTGCTGGCACCAACACTGAACAACTTCGACATGAACAAACCGCAGGCATGGACACAGAGTGGAAACCAAAACTGGGATCACCACTAGAGCAGGTCATGAAGGGCCACAAAATGTGAGACTAGGCAGCAGCGTTGTGTCTCCTCTGGAGGGCTACTTCCACTTGACCAAATATTGACTGTTGCCTGTGGACTGAAGTGCTGGGCCTGTGACTGGATTTTTTTTTGTGGCATTGAACGGGTGGGGAGCAGGAGATGGGAGGGGTTGGAATGAGCAGCGAGGTATTGAGGGACACTGAAGGTAAAACAGCAAGGGGAGAAAAAAAAGAAGAAAACAACACAACTGTATGATTCTTATCTTCCAATCCAAGCCTACAGCAAACTGAACTCTGGCCAAGAGCCCAATGAGGTTAAAACTACACACTCACATACACGCACAGACACACACAAACAACTCTGATGAAACTTGAACCCGAAATCTCCCAGCGCACAAGCCCACAATGCTAACCACTTCATCATGGCAGCTGTTTCATTATGCTTCACATTTGACATCAAAAACAAAAACAAAAAGGGGCAACAACAACAAAAAAATACACCAGCCTCTGTGGCATTGTGGTTAGCATTGCAGATTTCCAGCAAGGTGTTCATGGGTTCAATACCCTTCACAGCCATTTATTTATGGGAATTTTCTGGCCTGACTGGCCGCTTCCTAGAGTTAAGTTTTGCTATGAGCTCAATCGAGAAGATGGGGACCAAATAGTTGGGTTGCATGTTAGACGAAGGATGGAAATATGCAACAAAAAGTTTCTGTCTAAATATGTCGACCCATCACATCAGCATCAAGTACATCCATTTTCACACACCAATGCAGAAGCTTGAACTAAAAAATCACTAAAATTCAACTTGAAATTTTCCATTCTTAACAAAACACAAGAATGCATTTCGATGCAAAGTTTTCCTTTGCTTGCTGTCATCAGTATTTAATGAAGTTATCTCAAAGGAATTCACAGTTGGGTAGAAAACAAGAAGGCAAGTCAATTTGTTGAAATTGTGTGGTAGCCATTACGAATCAAAGCTGCTCAGTCTAAAAGACAAAAATACTTTTTCTCACCAAATTAAACTTTCAAAATTTATGGATTTTTTTTTTCAACACAGGAGCAACAGTCCTATGCAACACAGAAAAACGTGATAAAAAAAAAAAAAGGCCATACTGTCTCGCACATAACATGCATACTGAACCAACAACCTTCAGTAAAAGGTAGACCAAACAAAAACGACCATCTAATGACACAAGCTAAAGAACACCAAACCATTCCTCACAATGTTAAACAAATACCTTCAAACGAACACTAAGAGAATGAAAACGCCACGCCAGTGTCACACAACAAAACAACACTCACTTGTCTGTGGGCTTCTGTCACAGCTGCCTTCTTCATCGGCCGCATGTCCTCCGATCCAAACCCTGGCACCCAAAGACTGTGGTTCCTCTCTGCACCAAATTGCAACACAACTTAGAAATCAGATCCCAAAAAAAAAAAAAAAAAAAAAAAGATGGGCACTCCAGCACTCCAGAGACCACAGGTCCCAACACAAGTCAGTCAGATCCTGGATGCACCCTCTGGTCTTGATTCCCACATCAGATCTGCATCAAAATTTGATGCAAAATCTATGTCCCTGGACCAAGTTTTGTTATGATTGGGTCAGTAGTTTTGCATAATTTTGCTAACTGTATAAGCAGACTGACCAACCAACCAACCGACGTGGGTGAAAGTGGTGGAAATACATATATATACATGTGTAGAAAGTTAGGGTAATGTCCGGCAGAGGTGTGCAGTTCCAACTTATTGTTGGGAGATTTTTGTTTGTTTCATTATGATATGATCATTCTTGTTCAACTTTTCTTTTGAATTTTATGGATGTAAAGCACTTTCAACTCATTCAGATCAAAAGGACTCAATAATTCTTTATTATTCATAGTTTCTATTATGATTGCAGAGTTTAAGACTGCAGGTGCACCCACAAACATTTTCGCTTAAAACTTATGAATGGTGAGTCTCATATCAAGCTTGTGCAGCAAGCTGTCATGCGCCCATCACAATAGTGTAGAGATGGGATATATACAGAGTGGCATGCACACACACACACACACCACACACACACACACACACACACACACACACACAACACACACACATGCATATACACACACACTCACTCATTCACTGATGCATATACACAAACAGTGACAAATTACACAAACACACACACACACTTACACACACACACACACACAAACCACTGAATTGAAAACAAAACTGCAATCCTAAGATCATCATTTCCCCTACACTTTCATTTGTTTTTTTTAATTATAGCATAACACTGCTGACCAGATAGTCACTGGGACTGCCAGAACTGCCAGTGCCTCATAAGCACAAAGTGTAGCACTTTTGAGATTTGAAGCGTTGTATTCCAAATTTAACTCTAGCACTCATATGCGATGTGACAAATAAGACACAACTTTACTTTCACTCACACTCTGCTTCATGCACAACATAATGGTGGACAAAGAAGACGGAAATGCTGCTGATTATCAAGCAGTTTTGACTTCAGCTACAGAAAGAAAAAAAAATCAAAATTGCATGGAAAATGTGTTAGGAATACCTGTGTGCAGTAAAACATTTGATAGCAAAGTAATGCCACAAGTTACATAGGCAGACTGCACATTGCTCTATATTAAAAAAAAAAAAAAAAAAGAAAAAACAATCAAGCTTTGATTTTCACACTACCTTCAAATCAATCATGGTTCCTGTTCAGTTTACCTATTTCATGTATACATACCTTACTCAAACAATGTTCTGTTGCTTTTCAACTGGCTGCCTTTAAACATCATCGTAAATCCATGTTCCTTCAAACTCCTTATCATTATTTTTTTCAAAAATTTGCCAGCAATACATACTACATAACCAAGTCATCTTTTTAAAAAATTTGGCAGCAACACGTATTACATAACCATGTCATATTTAAGTTGTTGTCTATCATTGTTACTTTAATCAATCTTTAAAACAAATACATCACCAGTAAACATAGACTAAATGCTGAAAGAGGATAACAAGCTGGCTTTGTTTGACTATTAGTTCCTGGCATTAGCATGAAAATATAGCAGAGATATAGGTGTGGGGCCATGAAAGAAATCGAGCATTGTTCACTTGATTCTCATGCAGTTCCCACAGCTCTGTATTTGATGTGTGTCTGTTTCTCCAAGCAAAGCTTTTCCATTCTGCCCCAACTGGCTTCTATCCAGAGCTGGTTCAGACTGGAACCAAACAGTTGACTTTCATTTGCTTTATGGACATACTTCTGACTGTTGCTCAAATTCCTGACCAACACTGCAGGTGTCTGTACTTCTTGGGCCTGGCTGGAGCCAGAGCATATCAGTAATATTAGTGTTGTGAAGTACATCCCTGTCATACTTTCTCAGATTTGAACAGAAATTTCTGGAATCATCTTTGTAACGATTATCCTCATTGACCAGAGTTGAAAAAAAAGTTTCAAATTCTCTGATCCTTTAAGCCCTGCTTTCATGGTGATCAACGTTTCGATTTTCCCTCCATGTCTATGACCTTGATGAGGCTCTGTCAGGGTTGCTAGTATTGGCAAATTCATAGGGACCAGTGGCGGCACCCTTCAGAGACTCATGCTGACTCTGTCACCAAGAAATTAGTGTTATCAGTAGGGGGCTTTAGGATGGTGTCCTGCATATGATGGATCATAACAAGCACCACTGAACATCACCAAAGTGACTTAGCAGCAGCGCAGAGTCTTCTCTGGTCGGATGCCTCAGTACCTGACACTGACTGTCCTTGTGGATTGCCAGTGACAGGGCTGTGGTAGGACAGGCAAGGTTGTGGCGGTGGACTGGCAGGAATGAATTACGTGTATGCAATGCCATTGAGGTGGCACAGAAAATAATACAGCGGGAAAAAAAGCTTTTCCTGTCATCCTCTGTTAACGTATCATTGTAACTTGTGTGAGAATGAGGAAACAAAAGCCTGGTACATACCCAAACAGAGCTGGACATCTTTGACTTCCAGTGTGTTGGACTTTCGGTGTTTGGCCAGCTGACAGGCTGTGTTGACCACAGTCTCAATAAAGTTGTCCGCAATTGTCAGCAATGTCTAGAAAATTCACGCGCACACACACAAATGTTAAAAAAAAATTCATCATAACATGTAAAGCAAGATAAACCATACCAGACTGGCACTTCTATTTACATACTTTTAGGAAACACATTCAATTATTAGAAACAATATTCATAACGATGTACATTTTATGTTAACAAATAAATTGGAGCACTTAAAAAACATTCCACTTGCATAACACAGTATGCACAATATCTTTTTGTTGTTGTTTTCTTTTTTGTTTTGTTTCTTTTTTTGTTGTTGTGGTTTGTTTTTTGACCATTTCAATTCAAAGATGATCTGAATATATATATTAAAGCTCAAGAGTGAAGAAACAAATCCTGATAAGACAAAAAAAAAAAAATCAGGAACTCTCAACTGTACAATGATTTTTCTTGTTTATAATATAACAGACATTTTTCTTTATACCATCACTAATAACGATAAATAGAAATTTCTATTTTCATCATCTGAGCAGCATTATGATATATAACACTTGCAGTCCTGTTCAATTACCTGTGCTAAAAGTAATTCCATATCAGTTTTATGGTCAAGATTAAGTCATACAATTACTGATTGTGACTAAGAAATCATAGTTTTTGATATTTTTACAAACTTTTGAGGGTGAGATTGGTTGGAGTTAGGAGGATGGAATAGCTGGGTGAATGGATGGAGTGGAAATGGTTAAGTGATATGAGTGCTGTATGCTTCACGAGACTATGTAATCATGGACTTGAAGTATAATAATTTCATTTTGTCATTAAAATTGCACCAAGCAGTTTGATGAAAATAAAATGAGCATCTTGTAATGTAATCAGGTACTAATTATAAAACAGCAAAACCACTACATTATCTTATCATAGACACAGCTCTGACCAATATCAGTTTTCCAAAATTAATTCAAGGCAAAGAGTACTTTACACAGAGAATGATACTCAAAGAGGTTTGTTGCTGCTGTGGTTATTGTTGTTGGTAGCTTTTTAATAGTTAACAAAATTAATGAAAATCAACCTAATTAGAGAAAAATAACTATAAGAAATGAGTTTTAAGAGGCAATCATTATCCTGTTACAACTCATGACAGAGTCAAAGTAACACTAACAGACAAAATTCTACTGCTTTGTGTATCTACTTTCTCTTTCCATGCTTTCACTCGCTTCCAAAATGCAGTATAGTGACCCAATGAAACAAACAAAAAGACTTGAGCTGAAGGAGTTAAAAAAATAAAACAACCAATTTTCCTTCACAGAAAAAAAAAAATTTCACATTCACTCATTATGAATCTGGACATTTTAATAGAAATATTAAAGTTGAACTTTTCAACAAAAGAAACTAGACAGCTCTGCAGCGATGTCATAACCACAATTTTGCATCCAACAAAACTACTTCCATTGTAAACAAAGACAGGTTTAGTCACAAGCATATTATAACAAAATCAATACCACAATACCCTTACTACTTTTCAAAGACATGCTTTGGAAAACACTACAGCTACATCTTTCAAATGAAAATCAGCTGTCTGTTATTAATTCCTCAGAATGCAATTTAGCTTTCCTGGTGCAGTTCTATATCAAGAGTGATAATCCGTTGAGAAACATTTGAATGCAGACAGCTTTAGTGACAGCTTTAGTGAAGCCATCTTTACCGCTCAAGGGCAGGACATCTATGACCCTGCGATGTATTATATCTACATTTCAATTTTTGCTGAATCAAATCATTAAGGTGTCAAAGTTATAGAAAAAGTAACATGTCTTCAGAACTGTCCAAGTACTTTTTTTCCCAGGGACATTTCTGGCAGCCCCATTATTATGACAGAACAAAATATTGTACCAGGGCTTCTGATAACGCAAAAAAAATGCGCACAGTACGCATTAAAACGGGCAAGGACCCATTGTATGCGTGTCAAACGCGTTCCTGGGGACCCCTTGACACCCAGGGACCCCTTGACATTTTGGGGAAGAACAGATATAAGAACACGGGAAACGACAGCATCCAACATCATAGCCTCTGACTGTTGTCGTCTGCTACAATGCAAGAGTAGCTTCCCTTGCTGTTCTTTGCCACAACCCAATTCACTCTCACCAGAAAGAGACCCTTTGGCCTGATTCCAAAATGTCTTTGACAGCGTGGTTAAAATCATCATCGGATAAACAAAAAAAAAAGGGGGGGGGTGCAGAGGAGCGAGATAATGAAGATTGTGAACCCACACCATCGAGGACATCTACATGTGATGACAACACTCCCAAAAAGAAAAAAGTTAGAGCCTACAATTCTGGGTGGGAGAGAGTTTGACGAATTGTCTCAGGGAATGAAGTGTTCGTTGAGTGTGAAGACTGGTCAGAAAAATACTTTCGTCAGTGGTTGCACGAACTTTCAAAGAAATGCTCTAGTAAGACACGAGTTGACTGCCGACCACAAATCTGCCAATGTAGCTAATAAAAGGTAAGCTGACATGACCCAATCTGTCAAAAAGACGTATGAGAAGACTTCTCACGTGCTGTTTGCTCAGATGAGAGCAGCCCTGATCCTTGCAACAGATGACTTACCTGATTTTTTTAACATGGAGTATGGACCCCATGAAGCAAGCCTGGGACCCCTTGGAAATTTGAAAAAGGGGTCCCTGGGACCCCAAAAAATGTTATGTTACCAGAAGCCCTGATTGTACTCTTTTATTAGTGTTAAATGCACTTATTGTGATGATCCAAAACATTTCAGACACAAAGAATAAGACTTCCATTCACCTAAACAAGTAAAGGGTAGTGACTCGAAAAATGCAGTACGAGTACCAAATGCTGGTAACATCTCTCTTTAATTCTAAACTGTCATGTGATTTTTGATATATACACAACAACTGAGGAATGCGAGAAACTTGATACATGTACTGAATCTTCTTTTCTGGGACTCAACATAAGGAAAAAAAAAGAGAATTTAAAAAAAAAAAAACACTCTCACCTCTTCCACATCATCATCCATCTGCTCCAAAGAGTCCACCTCTTTCACCAGTTCCTGCAGACGTTTGCGATCAATCACGGCTCCTGTAGTGCCCCCACTGGCCCCCTGTGGAGGAAGAGCTGACGCTCTGGCCCCGGTGGTAGCCTGGGTTAGGGAACCCATGTTGCCAGTGGTGTTTGTGTCGTTTGAGGTACTCTTGTTCGTGCTCATGTTCTGCAAAGTACTGCAACATAAACCCTAAGCATGAGACTATGTCCAAGAAGGGAAGAAGAAAAGCATTTTGAATATAAATGATTTTCTTAACTCGTGTTTGTTGGGAATAAAAGATGAAGCATGGTGGACTACAAATACAAGCTCATTTCACAAACCATGTCCAAGATACGAGAACATGATAGAGATCCTAAGACTTTGTTGAGATGTTGTCGAATAGGTATGTCAAAGATGCATACTTGTAAGTGAAGAACAATGAGAACAGGACATAACATGAACAAGTTCAAACAAGTAAAAAGTGATGTTTCAGTTTTAACATTGTAGCACTGTAATGCATGCGGGTCTTATATTTGATCTAGCAAGAAACAGGAACCGCAGCATATCAAACAGCAGGGCAGTAACATATTCTTTTGGGTATTTTGAAAATGAGGTGAGCAGCCTAATTCAAAACTCTCTGCAATTCTTAAACAAATGTTAGCGAACTGCCCATTTGAATCTAAATTTGTTTAGATTTCTGCCGGCAGTCACCTCACTTTGCTACTAGATCTCTGCAATTCATTTACAAGATTTTGACAAAGCTCATTGCGTTAAGCGTAGTAATAGTCCAGTTGAGAAAAAAATCAAAGCAAAGATATGACAAGAATTTTTGTAACTTCTATGGCAATCTCCCAAAACACTCATTCAAAGCAAGCAGTCTGATACATTTTGTTGATGTTGGTACTTGTTTATTGAACACTATACGTAGGGTTTTTTGTTGTTGTTGTTGCTGATTTTGAAAAAGAGATTAAGCTTTGTCAATCCATAAAGAATCTAGATGATAAGATCCACCAAAAATGTGTTTAATGTCTTGAATAATACTGTATGAATTAAATGAAGACAGTATCCAGCAGATGGAAGTTAATTCTTTGTACTTGCAGAACTAGAGGATACTTTTATTTGATGAACCATTAGTTCACAGATCTAGATCATAAACTAATGACAAACAATAGTTTGTCTCTTAACTGAAGCAGATGATCCATGATCTAGTTTGCAGATTTAGACAAGCTTTAAGTAATTAACTGATACTTGATTGAACTTAACAATCAATTTTCTGGTTGGACATATCACCCCAAAATTCTGCTTTTGAAAATGCTTTGAAATCAATTTCAACAATATCTTTTGTCAAAAAATTTAATTTACTATTTCTGAAGCATTGTGAACTTGAATATTTCTGCCGTACCAAATGAAAATGTTTATGTATGAATTAAGAACAGAAATTTAGGTCAACTTACTAAAAACTGATTTCTGTCACAACAGAATTGTCACAAGTTGATTTCCATTACAGAAGATCTGTCATGTAGTTACCTCCCTTTGTGTGAACCTACTTTACTGTTCCTGGAATAGATTCTGGGATACGTTTTATGCAAGAGCCAAGGATCAGTAAGATTTACCAAACTCACCGATCTTGGATTGCAATTCCAAAGATTGGGCAATTCAGAACAAAGACAAGATTGCTTAGACTGCGACCAGATTAACAAGGTCTGTGATTTATAAGTTCATTCCATTGACAATGGTCAGAAAGAAAAGATTGACATGACTGACATTGCAAACTTTCCTTTTTATATCCCTTTCAGTTTTGGCACATTAAGTTTTATTGTTGAGTTATGCACTAATAGCAGTTTTCGCATCACCTAATCCCCTCCCTCTCTTCCTCCCCATTCAAGAGATAAATTAATTCAAAATGGCCAATCACTTTCAAAGTTGACCCTCATTTCAACAAGCAATGGCTCAAACCAATCTGAAGCTTCGGACCATATCATACTGAACATTAAAATAAAGTGACATATATTTTACATGTTATTGTTAACTAAGATTTGTTTTGCGTGCGTTACTATTGTTACTATTCATAATCTTTCTCACATCATTTGGTGTCACAACATTGTTTCACAAAAATTTCAATAAAAATTTTACAAACATTTAAAACTCTAGCATATTTTGACAAAAATTTTGTCCCTTTCAACAAATTGAATCATCTGTTAAACTGAAGCTGTTACTTTGCAGATTGTTTTCCAACAAACCATAGTATTAACAATATAATTATGTATAACAGACAAAGTGGACACATCAGTTTATGTACATAGACTGTCAAGAGCATAAGAAAATACAGAAAAGGATTTTATGGTACTTTGAAGTAGGATTGCCAGATTTTGTAGAACACTCCAGACCTGTCCAACTATTCTTTAAAAAAAAAAAAAAAAAAACTGCATCAATACCATGGATCATATGAACAAAACTTTGCATACACTATTCAGTAAACTTTCGAACAGCTGTTGACAGAAGACTATCTAAAAAAATCATCTTGGAATAACCTAAAATATACAAAACAGTTCAAAGTCATGCAAAGGATAAATTCCCTTAACTTAAAATCTCTGGTTGTCTGAGGGATTGCATCCCCAGGAAATTTTTTTTTAATCCAAACTGTGTAATCTGACGCCATTTGCCACAACTTTGGGCTTTTTAGTATTCTTTGTAATGAAGCAATTAATTGTAATACAAATGTGTATCATATTCCAAGAAAAATAATTAGATGCATAGTCTTAAGTAAACTCTCATAATCAGAAAACAATGGGCTAAACTGATAATATTTTTCAACAAATCTAACGGCAAATAATTAATCATTTCAACCACAGCAAAGTATGAAACAAAACTCCTAATGCCAACATAAATTCAGAATTTGAACGATTTGTCATGAAAGCCACTCCCATTGCCACTTGATTTTGCAGTCTTTGTCTAAAGTCTTTGCTGTGGCAGGTCGTTTCTTCAAAATATCGGTTCCAGACAAGATCACACTCCTAAGATTAGTAATAGTAAGAAGTTTTGTAACTGGTTCCATGGACAAATTTACCTTGATAGGCAAAACCCAATAATAGTAATTCAAGAGGAAACTTGATCATTTGATGATAGATTTATGCTCTATCCCACACTTTTGCTATCTGTTACAAGAGACCAACAGACTGACAAAGAGCTGATTGTTTGACAAAGGAAAAAGAACATGGGTGGACTTTTTTTCACAACATTTTTTTTTTTTTTTAAGCAGCCTACAGATTTTCTCAGATTTCTAAGGAAAATTGTAAAACTGCGAATCAATGTAACAGGGTTCCTACAGAGTACAGACTCCCAAGAACAAAATTCAAGGATTTTTCAAGTTTTTCAGAAGATTTTTCTTTACTTCAAGGCTATAATACATGTGTAAAAATTGACAAAGTTACAAGTTATCTCCCTTGGTTAAGTAACAGACGACAATGTTGCAAACATTTATTTTTAAGTAATTTTTAATCAACCTAAACGCAGAAAAATCAAACTGCCATTTCTTTTTACCACATTAAATTAAAAATTTTGGAGCCGATGGCTTTATTTTCAAAGGTTTTCGAGGAGGTTTGGTCAACAGAACCACATTTCACTGATTTTCAAGGCCTTGAAAATCGCTTTCAGAATTCAAGGAGTTTCAAGGAGCATACGAACCCTGTTAATGTACACAACAAAACAGACATGTGATGGGAATCAGAAGACAGCAAGTAAAGTGTCTTTATACTGTGCTAGTCATAAAAATTTGGCCTACCAGAACTGATCAACTGTCACAGCTTGCAAGACTATGACGTGGCAGTGATAATTCATACAGTTACACACAAATTATGTGTGTCTCTGACACATAAAATTCACATCTGATACATTGGAATTCAGGTCACTGCCACTGGCCTGAATTCCTGTGCGTCACTAAAATGCACCAAAATTTACTCAATTACTGTGACGAAATAATTTCATCCTGTATGCATTACAACTTTGAACAGCATAACTCTTTTAAAAATACTTTTGTCCAATCTGCCACAATCAAATTCTAATTCAAGAAAAACATAAATTTACTTCCCTCGCCATTTTATAACATTCTGAATGGATGTAGAACTTTCGGTTAAGAAATATTTTCTACTTTAAACCAACAAGAATTGTCAAAATAGACAACTCAGTCTATGAATCATTGAATGGGACAATAAGATTTGGTCCAGCATGAAAACAAAAGGAAAATCATATGAAATTCGGCTTATTAGAATCAAATTCGGCAATTCAGCTGTGGCTTGCGGGTAATAATCCAGTAAATGGAACTAAAGACTTAAGTCGAACGATGTATGCACCATGACCGGTTCGGACGATCAAAATGGCTCTGTTGTGGACATGTATAGAGTATGCTGCGCACAGTGAAAAGTGAAAGAATGCATGGCAATCTACATGTGTATTTAAAAGGTTCGTCAAACGTTTCCACGAATAACGGAATATTCATCAGTGCCCTCCTGTTTGTCACCGGGCTCCGATTATCATTGCATGGCGACTGGAATATGGTCAAGCAATTAAATATTTCATCACTGACAAAATGGCTCATTTAGTAGCCTCGTACTATGACGACGCGATTGCGGCTGTGTCCAATTTTGGAACTCTCCTTTATGTCCGTCCACGATCGGCGACAAATCCGACATGAATTTGCCGCGATTGATGACCAAAACCTTCATTTCTGTCGCAGTCTTAACCCAAAAAATTTCAATGGAACGCTCTCTAACAACACGAGTGATGAGCGAAACTTTTCCTGCAGAAAATATATGCTCAAAGTCACTATAATAATAAATTACAAAAAAAAAATTGACAATACAACTTTACCTGTCCGCTCTTTGTAGTTCGTCAATGACCGCTGCAGGAACCGGAAATGCAGCTCTTTCCTACTTGGCTATACACACGTACGGTTACCAGTATGCCGTCTTCCATGTATATATACACGTTGGGTATTTTCTGGTTCTGATATGGCCAAATGGATGTTGAAGGCAAATCTGACCATATATAAGTAACGTATGTCTAGAAATTTTTTCCAATAAATGTGTTACGACTAGGAAAAAAACTGACTCTCAAATGTTCAGACAAAAGGCTTCCGACTGTTTTTGACACAGTCTAAAGAACTTTTGTTCTTACGTTAAAACACAAAACAGTCAACTTTTAAGTATTGATTATGTCAAAAGCACCCCAAATCTCCACATTTGTGATATTTGTCGATATAGACATTTCGTTTCAACGTTTTGATCACCTGAAACTAGATAGTCTCAGAACTAAATGTAACAACTTAGATGCTCCGGCGTCTTGCGACGCACGAGGCAATCAAGGCGCTCCACTGTGCACGGTCCTCAGTCACTTTGCTAGTGTCACTCCATCCTCTGTCAACGAGTCTGAGGTCTTTCTACACTGTCTGTCGCCAGCTCATCCTGGGTCGTCCTCTTTTTCTCTGGCCTGCTGGGGTCCATTTAATGGCCTGGTTTGCATGTCTTGAAGAAGGTAATCTTAAGACATGACCCAACCGGTGGAGGCACCGTCTGCAGACGATGATTGACACGAGGGCTGTTTAGACCTCTCCCTGATGTCTTCATTTGGTATAAAATCTGACCATTTGATGCCCAAGATCTTACGTAGGCATTTAGTATCAAAAGCGTCGAGTTTCTTCTCCTGCGTTGAAATCACACTGGAGTTATAAAATTTCAGTTTCATTCCAAGGGAGAATTTCTTGCTGTTCCATATTTTGTTCAGCTGATTGAATGCTGATGTTGCCTTCCAAATACGACACTTCAGTTCATGGCCGAGGTCATTGGCGTTGTTGATGGAGCTGTCTAGGTATGTGAAGTTCTGTACTTCTTCCACTTGTTTTTGGTCGATGAGAACGTCTGTTGGCCCTTGATATTTACCGGTAAGTATGTTTTTAGTCTTTTTTGCACTGATAATGAGGCCAATATTGCCTGCAAACTTGCTGATATTGTCTACAAGCACCTGCAGATCTTGAGTGGAGCTTGCAAGAGCGGCAAAGTCATCAGCAAAATCTAGATCTGAGAGGCTGTTTCCTTCAGTCCACTTGTTGATTCCCTTTCCTTGGGTTGCGTGTTTCAAAACCAAGTCAATGGCAAGTGCAAAGAGGAGACGGGAAAGGACGCATCCTTGCCATACTCCGGTGACAACTTCAAACCAGTTACTGTAGCCATCTTCCGTCCTGACTCTAAATATAACACTTCAACAAAAATGTAAATGTGGCGAGACAAACATATCAAGAGGTCATACTTTATTCGGTTGTGTGCCTCTCAGGGCACACTTACCTTGTTTATCAGGCACATCTCTGAATTATCTCTTTTTTTCTGGTACAATCTTGTTTCTATAGTTACTTCTTGTTCGTTTCATAGTCCGGTTAGGTATTTGATATGATGCTGGCAGTCTTTGTGTGATTATATCTACACCGATACCTACACACACACACAGATACACGCGCACGCGCACACACACATACAAGTACGTATGTTAGCACATACTCTCTCTCTCTCTCTCTCTCTCTCTCTCTCTCTCTCTCTCTCGCGCGCGCGCGCGCGCGCGCGCGCGCGCGCGTCTAATATCACATAATTTTGTGAAAAGATGTAAAATGAAAGTACTGCTACTGCTACTGCCAACTGACTCTCTCTTTCTCTCTCTCTCTCTCTCTCTCTCTCTCTCTCTCTCTCTCTCTCTCTCTCTTATTCCATCTCGGAAATTAATCTGTAACTGGCATTCAGCAAACGTCTTGTCAATGAGAGTTTAACGCTGGAGACCTATAAGGACAAGATATGCTTGCAGACTGAAGTGTGCATACTTCGTGGCAGTTGTCATTGTGTGCCTGGTTCCGTGTGAGGGCCGTCTTCTGTTGCTCTCTCAGCTCTAGTTTTTGTCAACCCTGGTTCACTTTCTGGTATTGTCAGCCATTGATGGGCGTCAGTTTTCGTCGCCTCTTTCCTCCCCAGAAAGCCTGTCTTCATGCTCGGGTAGCAATCGTCCTGTGCCGTGTGAGATCACCTCAAAGAGGGAGCAGGATGAAAGTTGTTGGAGCGCTGCATGAGTCCCTTCTATGGTCCACGCAGATTGCGGTCCAAGCGTGCAATTTTGTAGCCCAACCCCAAAAGGGGAGCCCCCGTGCCCGATTCTCAAAAGCATGGTATCCCAGGCCATGGTAATTGCATTCAGGCAGCTCTTCATCGCCGATCGCCCCACATCTCTAGGAGCTGTCCCCTGGCGACACAGGCTAGACCTGCCGTCACCTAGGTGGCTGGAAGGTTCACTGCAACGCCTGACGTTGACCTCTAACATCAATGTCCCTCAAAGGTGAGCTGCCACCGCTCCCTAGGTGTTCGCTGCCATGCGACATCGCAGGGAACTGCCTTCAGCAAAGATTAGTTTAGGTTAAAGGTGAGTTTAACGTCCTATCGGCCTGAGGCCCTTAAGGACAGGGTTACTGCAGACATAGGTCTGCATCATTGTGGCAACTGCTGTCGCCGGCAGTAGTGGGTGGGTTTCAGTGGGAGTCGTCGCATTCCTCTCTCTGAGCTCGTGTTCCTCTTGAACGTTGGTTCAATTCTGGTCGTGTTCCTCTTGAATGTTGGTTCAATTTTGCTCGTGTTGCTCTTGAACGTTGGTTCAATTCAGGTTGTTGGTCGACCGACGATAGGCATCGGTATGTGTTGCCTGCTGTTCCCCAAACATTAGGCTGTCTTCAGGACCACCGGGCGGCCTTCTTCATGCTCGGGTGGCGATGGGCCTGTGCCGCGTGAGGCCGCCTCAAGGAGGGAGCAGGACGAAGGTCGCTGGAGCGCTGCACGAGCCCCTAATATTTGGCGGGTACTCGCTGACTGCGGCTGTGAGGGCAATTTTTCAGCTCAACCCCATAAGGAGTGCCCACCATGTCTGCCTCCCCACAAAACAGAGCATGGCTTTCCAGGCCACGGCTCCCTCGCCAGGAGCCGTCCCCCGGCGACACAGGCTAGACCCGCCGTCACCCACATAGCTGGAAGGTTGTCTGCGCCGTCCGACACTGATCTCTCACAGTGTCCCTCAAAGGAGAGCTGCCACCTCTCCCCTGGCGTCCACTGTTATGCCACTCTCGCAGTGAACTGGCGCTTTCAGCAAAGTGACCCCGCCATTTATATGGCAGTGGAAAGTCCCAAAGCAATTTTGCCCATCAGTCATCCTAACAGTTCAATCAAAGAGAGAGAAAGCTAAAACATGGGTGTGGAATGCTGCACCTTTTTTTTTTTTTTTTTTTTTACAAGTCAAAGAAGCTGTCATTGGATCTGCATCTGTTTGAAAGCAATAAAGGGGGGAGGGGGGGGGGGGGGGGGGGAGGGGGAGGGGGATAAACATTTTACACGTAAAAGAAGCAGTCATTGGATCTGCATCTGTTTGAAAGCAATAAAGGGGGGGGGGGGGGGGGGGAGGGGGGGGGGGGAGGGGGAGGGGGATAAACATTTTACACGTAAAAGGAGCAGTCATTGGATCTTCATCTGTTTGAAAGCAATAACCATTGTGGCGAGCATGAGGCTAAAGAGGTTTGGTTTAGGGGTACGTTTTGCTGAACACGGCTGACAACAGAGATAATCTGACTTCAAACCCTAGAATACGTCCAAGGACCACGTGTGTGTGTGTGTGTGTGTGTGTGTGTGTGTGTGTGTGTGTGTGTGTGTGTGTGTGTGTGTGTGTGTGTGTGTGTGTGTTTTGAGGGAATATGTGGCGCCTAGAATCCCCGCCAATCTATGTAAAAGAGTTTTTTTTTTTTTTTTTTTTTTTAATAATAGAAATCCTTGATTTAAAATGTTAAAGATTGAAAAGAGTTACATGTATAGAAGAAGAATGGCTTGAATCTAACCGTTACATCACCCAGTAACAGCTGGATTAATTGACTGGATTGATTATGGATTCATTTTTCAAGTTACGTAAACTCCCCCAATACTCTCTCAGACATTCAGATTCTATCTCTTCTTTCAAGTCTAAACTTAAAACCCATCTATTTTCTCATAATTAGTCAATGCTGTGGGGCGGGGGGGGGGGGGGGGGGGGGGGGGGGGGGGGTAGTACAACCTAACTGTGGTGTATGTGTATGTTCTCTATTACATGTAATTTGTTGTATGATTGAACGTTATAGGATTAAGTTTTTGTAGTGATACTCGAAAAATAAGTGAATGTCACACTCGTAGGATTAGGATTTGTTAGTTATTGTAGTAATAGTATTTGTAGCTGGGTGTAAGGTGTACTATTGTTATATGAGAAGGGTGAATGTAGTATGACTTTGTAAAGCGCTTAGAGAAATTCGTTTGATTAAGCGCTATATAAGAAACCATTATTATTATTATTATGGTGATATAACAGACCGGAATGACCATATCATGAGAATGAATGCATACGGGATCTATGTTACATTTCACCACATCATCAGAACCATAACACACTTGAAGTGGCACCGAAACTGGTAAAATTTATGTTAGGCACCAGCGTGTTCGAACTCGGAAAATTTGATTGTTTCTGTGAAAGGACGTGTTAGTTGCTTTATTTATGTTCTTTTAATTCGCTGGTTTCATTTTAAATGACAAGAATACTATACCAAACACCAACTACTTGATCCATTGTCCCAATATTTGTTCTACACCAACTACTTAATCCATTGTCCCAATATTTGTTTTTTCTATTTGTATATATATAGTTGTAAATTCCCTATATTTCAGATTTGATGGGACTCGTGCTTTTGGACACTAGTTTCACCCGAATGCGTTATTTCTGGCGCAAAACTAGTAAAAAGATGACAGGTAGAATTCATTTTGCTTTGCGGCACATTATTTTTACCGAGAAACATCTGGAATAACGGAAGCAATTCACTGGACTGTTTATCTCATCTCACGGAAAGCTTACCGACCCGTCTTACAAACTTTCACCATGTCAACTATCAATTACAGTAAATGGGATCACATTGAAGTAAGTGTTTATTTATTTTGTTTAGTACTAGATCGAAAGCTAGAAACGTGAAATCTTTCACAGAAAACGGTTAAAATCAAGATCGACAAAGTCGAAAGTGTGACAGAGTGTGTCCGACTCCAGGGGTTTATGCTTCGTCGTCTTTTATTTGAAGGTGCTCACTGTGTTTTGATGCAAATTGCATTTTGGGCAAAATCCTCCCGAATTTTGCGTTCTTTTCGGTTTCAACTTTATTGTAGTCCATTTTCATGCATTCTGTTTCTAAAACATGTGACTCACGTGTTACATTGTCAGAATGAAGAAACGCGATAGCCAGAACTGCTGGGCGAAGCCTCCGTTTCCGCAACGCACTTATCAGTTTATGGTTCTTGCATTTTTGGACCCCCAAAAGACTGTCCACCGTAGGTAATGTGCGAGGTTAAAAGTTATGAAATGCGCTACCAGCATGCTTCCATACCTCCAGATCACACACACACACACACACACACACACACACACACACACTCTCTCTCTCTCTCTGTGCGTGTGTGTGTGTGTACATGAAAGAGCGTTGTGTTGAGGGAGCCGAGTTTGAAATACCCACCTCTGTGTGTGTGTGTGTGTGTGTGTGTGTGTGTGTGTGTGTGTGTGTGTGTGTGTACATGAAAGAGCGTTGTGTTGAGGGAGCCGAGTTTGAAATACCTACCAATCCAATTACTTGTAGTGGTACAACTGGATCCTCTGACCAACAACTGAACAAATTCAAATGCTCACACGATTTTCCCATTGGGCAGGCAACATTTTACTAATGGTGAAAGGGTGACTGGGCACTCAGTCAGAGCAGTCAGCTTTAGAGCATATCGTAGATCTGCACTTTGCTCCTCCCCTTTTTACTTTTACCTCTTCTCCCAACACTCCACCTCTCTGGTATTTCCAGAATAAAACCCAGAGTGCTGTCCAAGGTGGGCTGAGACAATTCCCTACAGCCATGGATAAAGAAAACAAGATCCTTTAAAATAATTAAAAGTTATACTCATTATCAATCTTCTTGTGGACCATATTCATTTTTTTTCCCTTCAAATATGCATTGTGTATTTGTTCTGCATTGTAATTCTCTGTAAGGCATGTGTTGACTAAAATCTTCTTGCTTTTGGCACAAACCTTTGATGAATCATTTCCTGTCATACTACTTATAATTATTATGAATTACATCAGCTGGCTTGTCATTGCACTACTTTTTAACACTTTTATCAACCACCCGTTTGGGATGGCAAGTAAAAATTTGGGGAACAAGTAATATACTTGTCCCCAGGACAACTAAAAGTCACCCAGGAATTTTTAGCCCTGAGGAGGAGGAGGAGGAGGGGGGGGGGGGGGGGAGGGGGGATCTTAAACAGGCAAAGTTATGTTATCATTAAGTTATTAAAGTAGTTGTTCCAAAGCTCAGAGTGACAAAGCCATCCTCACCACTGTTTACTGTAATTATATTTATAATCCAAATGTATTCCATAATCACTGACTTAATGAATAGATTGCCAGGGAGGGAATTGTTTCAACCTTTGGATGAGGCCACACTAGGACTAGTGGGAGCAGTGAGTAGCACTGTGAACAGTGCTGTAGTTGCATGATGAGAAGGAGATATCAGTTACTCTAGTGGCTGCTACACCTTGAGCACTAGCTGTGCTGGTACTAGTGGTTGTGCTAACATTAAACAAGACATTTCCCATATATATATATATATATTGTCACTTACAGCTCAGGTTATGTTGTTTTGTTTTTGTTTTTATTTTAGCTTTTTTTCCTGACAACATTTTTAGAAATGTTGCAATTGAATTATCAAAACAAACATGCGATCTAGCGTTTTGGTCTTGCTATTTTTAAAATTGGACTTTTAAGAATACTTCTTTTTCTGTAGTTAGTAAGATTATGATAAGGCGCAATCAGTAGCCTAAGTGTGTGTGTGTGTGTGTGTGTGTGTGTGTGTGTGTGTGAAAGAAAAACACAGCGCCCTCAGCAAAGCGGAATCTGTGAGGAAGAGGAAGAGCAAAAAGAAGAAGACACAAGAGCGCTTCTTCAGAGACCCCTTCCAGTTTGCCAGAACACTGTTTGAGCAGCCAAAATCTGGGACCCTAAGTGTGGACAAAGGAGTTCTTGAGCAGCATCTGAGGAAAACATACTCTGACCCACAGAGCAAAGCACCACTCGACATTCAAGGTCTGGTGTGGCCAACCAACCCTGAGGAACAGTTCAATGGCAAGCCTCCAACGTTGGCGGAAATCAAGAAGGTGGTCGACAAAGCCAGAGCCAAATCATCACCAGGGCCAAACGGAATACCTTACCAGCTTTACAAGAAATGTCCCAAGGTGCTGGAGTGGCTCCACAGGCTGCTGCGATCGGCTTGGAGAAACCAGAAGATCAGCGGCCAGTGGATGACGGCAGATGGTGTGTACATCCCCAGAGAGCAAAACTCAGGTGACATCAGCCAGTTCAGGCCAATATCACTACTGAACGTCGAAGGGAAAATCTTCTTCTCTGTCATGGCAGCAAGGCTGACCAAGTACCTGATGGAAAACAAGTACTTGGATGTGTCAGTCCAGAAAGGTGGCATCCCAGGCGTGGCTGGCTGTGTAGAACACGCCACAATGATCTGGGACGCAATCCAAAAAGCAAAAACAGAAAAGAGAGACCTGGACGTAGTGTGGCTTGATCTGGCAAACGCATATGGATCTGTGCCCCATGAGATGATACAGTTGGCTCTTGAGATGTACCATGTGCCAAAGAACATCCGCGACATGCTCAAGAAGTACTTCAATGGCTTCTCAATGCGGTTCTCTACCAAGGAGTACACAACAGACTGGATCAACTTGGAAGTGGGTATTGCAATGGGCTGTGCAATTTCCCCAATACTGTTCGTGCTGGCAATGGAACTCATCTTGAAAGCAGCAACAAACAACGCGAGACAAACAGACCTTGGCGATGGATACAAGATGCCTCCTCTCAAGGCCTTCATGGATGACACTACAGTGATTTCATCCAGAGAAGACGAGACACGTCATGTGCTGGAGAGGCTGGACGACATAGTTGCCTCATCCAGAATGAAGTTCAAGCCAAAGAAATCACGGAGTCTCTCACTGAGGAAAGGAAAAGTGGCCGGATCTGTGGTCTTCAGTGTTGCCAACCAGGCCATTCCAACAGTCACAGAAGAACCAGTCAAGAGCCTTGGAAGATGGTATGATGATACGCTGAAAGACACACAAAGAGCAAGAGAAACCAAGCAGATGGTGGAGGAAGGCTTGGAGACCATTGACCAGTGTGGGCTCCCTGGCAAATACAAGGTCTGGTGTCTGCAGTTCATGCTGATACCAAAGCTCCTATGGCCTCTGATGATATACGACATCTGCACCAGCATAGTGGAGGCAATGGAAGCCAAAATCAACAAGTTCACAAGGAAATGGCTTGGTGTCCCACCCTGTCTGACTGACATAGCACTGTACTGTCGCCAAGCAAAGCTGAAACTACCACTGAAATCCATCCTGGAGGAATACAAAGCAGGGAAGATCAGACTTCAAAGCATGCTGGAGGACTCAGGAGACAAGGTGGTAGAAGCAATCAAGCCCCAGCTGAAGACAGGCAGAAAATGGAAAGTTCAAGAGGCGATGGATTCTGCAAAAGAAAGTCTCAAGATCAGAGAAATAACAGGACACACACAGACCAACAGACAAGGACTGGGGGTGACCAAAACTGAATGGTGGTCAAAGGCCAAAGGAAAAGCCAAAAGAGACATGATGATTCAGGAGATGAGAAAAGAAGAAGACCAAAAAAGACTCCAAAAAGCAGTCCAGCAGAGCCAGCAAGGGCAATGGACAACGTGGGAGAATGCACTCCAAAGAAGTCTCACTTGGAATGACATTTGGCGCATGGCCCCTCTCAGGATCAGCTTCATTCTCAGATCTGCATATGACCTTCTGCCCTCAAATGCAAACCTGGTGAAGTGGGGGAAAACAGACGATCCTGCATGCCCCCTCTGCCATGGAAAACAGTGGAGCATGTCCTAAGCTCATGTAAAGTAGCCCTGGCTCAAGGAAGGTACACATGGAGGCACAACCAAGTGCTCAAAGAGATTGTACAAGTAGTCTGGGCTAGTACCAACACCACAAAAGGGAAAATCAGGACTCCAAAAGCACCTGCAACATTCTTCATGGCAGGAGGCAGCAAATCATGGCCAAGAACAACAGTGCCACTCGAAACATGCAGGCAGAGTCTGCTGGACGGGGCAGATGACTGGGAGTGCACTGCAGACCTCCCAGAATGGAAGAGTCACCCAGAGATCATCAGCAAGAGTGGCATGAGACCAGACATAGTAGTCCACTCTAAGTCAACCAAGCAGCTGATCATGATCGAGCTCACGGTGCCATATGAGAACAGAATGGAGGCAGCTCAGATCTACAAGACTGAAAAGTATGCTGATCTGGCAAACAGCCTGAGGAGAGAAGGCTATCAGGTCAAAGTCCTCACTGCAGAAATTGGAGCTAGGGGGTTTGTAGGAACGTCTGCATACAGCCTCATGAAACAGCTCTCAGTTGCAGGGAAGGAAAAAACCAGAGCCCTGAAAGCAATGGCAGAAGCGGCAGAGAGGTGTTCAAGCTGGATCTGGTCAAGGAGGAACAAAAGTGAACTTCATAAGGCTTAATTTCCCTACAAATATCAGGTGTCCCTGTGGCTCAGTGGTTAAAGCGCGAGTCATTAAGTGGAAAGTGAGCATGTCCAGAGGGTCATGGGTTCGAATCCCAGCCATGGCTCGTCCCAAGATGGGAAAAAAAGGGGCAGCAGAGGGACATCCGGAGTCATGAACCGGGTGTGGCCCAACCCCCCTAGAGTGTCAGGAGATAAGGGCCGAAACACTTGCTTGAAGGGGGCTTCTCTTCTGAGGACTCTCTGCTGCCACGCTCTCCACGAGTTTCTTTCTACTTATACAGATAGTGAGAAACATTCATATGTTTGTCTGCACATGCAATTTTTATATCAGTGTATGCATGAATTAATGTGTCTGTGAGTGCGTGGACATGTTAGTGCAAGAGTGCCTTGTTCCAGTGTATGAATATGCGTTTGTGTGTGCTCAAGAGTTAGGGAAAGAGGAAGGAGGAGTTGAAAGGATAGGGTGTGTTAAAACTGAAATCGGAGGGAAGTGTGGTGGAGTTGTTTGTGTGTGCATTTAAATGCACAAATTTATATAAGTATTCAAGTGTGTGCATGTGTGTAGTATATTCATAAAATCTTTATTGTAATGATAGTTTTAATATGGTTATAATATAATTCATACTGTGTAAAATATATATATATATATATATATATTGTATATATAAACTAAATTTATACTCAGTGTAGCATAGTTTAAAATTTGTTGTTCCCACTCCCTTTTGTCATCCTAAATTACAGCAAGAATAAAGATCTAAATTGAACACAAACACGGGAGCATAGAATTTCAGCCATGCCAAAATATGAAGAAAAAAGCATACCTGTATAAATATACTTGTAGTTGTAAGCAAAATCTAGTACACACACACACACACACACACACACACACACACACACACACACACACATTTGCCATGTGCTTGCATATCATCATGCCCATGCATGTGTGTATGAGCATGAGTGTGTGTGTTGTGTGTGTGTGTGTTGTGTGTGTGTGTGTGTGTGTGTGTGTGTGTGTTAAACTGTATATATACTATCAAGGCTATTTATTCATCATGCAATTAAAACTTAACGACCAGCAATGTAAAGGACAGCTAGAGACAGGCTAGCATTTTGCAAGCTACAGCAGATATTAGTGTAGCCATCTCAGCTGTAACCAAGCTGCAGCCTGCAGTGCAGCTAGCCGCTAGCTGTTACCACTTATGATGTAGCTACCCATCATCATGATGTAGCTACCCATCACTCACAGCTCACACCTCACTTTCTGGTAGTCAACAACGCAGGACATAGCACAGCTTATGGTGTTGCCGAATTCATAAGTGAGCACTGCAGTCATAAAGACTGTGGAAGTCTGGAAAGATTAATTTGGGGTGAAAGTTGAGGGAAGGTGAGGAAGTGGTGATGGGAGGAGCTGGAATGAGTGAAGGGGGATGA
The DNA here is from genome assembly GCA_033310375.1 of Conus canariensis. Classification (NCBI taxonomy): domain Eukaryota; kingdom Metazoa; phylum Mollusca; class Gastropoda; order Neogastropoda; family Conidae; genus Conus; species Conus canariensis. The sequence continues at coordinate 21,451,410 of CM065724.1, read as the reverse complement.
ACTCCGTAAATGGTGTGATTAGCATCTTCTTAACCATAGGCTGCTGCTTGTTAACGACAAATGGTGTAAGAACGGTCTGTGTTGAAGTCAGTTCAGCCCATGGTTTGTTTACATAGTTCCAGATTCAGAATAATGAAAGCAGATAAGTCTGTAAGAAAATAACAATAGATGAAGAACTCCAGAAGTGAAAAAGAAGCGTTTCCAGAGTTTGTCAGGCATATAATATATAGATGCAATGTTAGTATAGAAGAACGTAGAAATGGGAAATGGTAGAAGTAGGGGCAGAGGGAGTGGGGGGAAGTGTTTTTAGTTATAAATGGAGTTTATTACTAATATTAGGGAAAGGGACTGTATGTGAGGCAGCAATGATAGCGTGCCATACTGTGTCATACTCACAGTTAACATCTTTTCGTGTTGATAGTTTTCTTGGATGAAACGAAAAGCTTATCCTTCATTCCATGCAGTAAGATTTTTTATGCTGAGCAGATACAACTTTTGCGAGCTATTCCTTTGTGTCTTGCTGTGTGGTGAAATACCAAAAGAAGAAGAAAAAAGGAAGAATGCAACACTGTCATAAATGATACCTTTGTTGATTTCCATTGATTACAGCTTTAATGATTTTCTGCTTACTTACGTGCAGTTTACTTCGTATATTACTGAATATTAAGTTGTCTATCAAAATATAAATGTGTGTAGACAAGTGCATTTATGGGGCTTTTAAAGCTGTCATAACTTTTTGTTCTTCAGATTTCAGATGACGAAGATGACACCCACCCAAACATCGACACGCCAAGTCTCTTCCGATGGCGTCATCAGGCCCGCTTGGAGAGAATGGAAGAGGCCAAAAAGAAGAAAGACCTTTTAGAAAAAGAAAAACAGAGGTTGCTCATTTCTTTTTTTTGTTTTTTTTTAAACATTTAACTTTGATGAAAGAGTTCTTAAAAATGTTTCCCTACGTATCCCTCACATATGGGCAACAGTGTTTTGCTATGTTCAGAATATGCCACCCAGCACAGGGCAGCACAGTCTGAGTGTACAGCAATGCATAAAAAATTTTTTTTTGTCATCCAAACTCAGCTATTTAAAAAGAAAAGCCATTATGATGTAACAACAAGACTGGAGAATTAAAACAGAAATAAAGAAATAGAGCCAGCAGTTTAACAATACATGCAACGTAAGCAGTTGTGCAACCATAAACATTGCACATACACAGGGAAAAGGTAGCTCCATGACTGTACTTAGGGAAAGAGTTAAAATGTACAAAATGTCAGACTGAATTAAAACCAAATGTTCATATTAATGTTTGTCTTTATATTCTGGGTTTTTGTTGTTGTTGTTTTTGCTTTTAACCTGTTACATACCATGTAGAGGCCATGCTTATGTTAGGCACATGACATGTTCTTGTTGAGATTGTGGTTTAGACCTGTGTTTTATGATTTATCGATTTGCCACTGATTTTGGTTAAGTGGAATATAAGTCTTTTGGATGGGTCAAGTGTCATTTGATTAGAACAGAGATGCCTACTCCTTGTTAACTGATGAATTGGGTATATTGGTTTATTTTTGTTTGTTTGTTTCAGTCATCAACAAAAGATGGCAGAAATAAAGCAGAAGTTGAAAGCAACACAAGGGGTAAGGAGCCTGACTGGGAAGTTTGAGAGGGTTGTGAATTTTCATGTTGAATGATTCTGTATACCTGAGCGTGTTCTGTGGAAGTGCATATGGCCTTTTATTATGGTACAGAAGGAGTGACATAGAAGTGATCAGCTGAAAGAAAACAGAAAAAAAAAAGAAAAAAAAAGAAAGAGAAGGGAAGAACTTTATAGGACCTTTTAATGTGACTGATGGAAAGTGAAGTGGACTAATGATCTAATTCTGAATAACCTATATTTTGACTGACTAAAAAGGTAATTAGCTAAAGGAAAAGATTAATAAAAAAAAGAACTAACTGATGGTCTGATTCTTATTAACCAATATTTTTAATCATTTATTTAAAGAGGAAAAAAGTATATAATGTGCATGACATTGGAATAGCTGTAGGTAATTTAAATGTATGAATTATATGGGTGTTGTAGTCCATTAATGCAGAATGAAGAGTGAAATATTGGGCTGAAAGACACTACTTTCTTCCTCCCTTCCATTCTTTCTTTCTTTCTTTTTCTACTTTCATTTTGTTATTTAGTCTTTCAATTTACGAAATTTTAACTTGTTCTATGGTCCAGTGATAAGAATTAATAGATCAGTTCATGAAACTATTACTGATTGTTTACAGCCTTTTTCTTTCTTTTTTTCTTCTTCTACAGCGTGAGGGCATCTCAGAATTTTGTTAGGTTGTGTGAGTTTATTAATGCCCCCACAAAGAAATCTGTTCTTTCATACTCCTTACTTTTTTTGCTGTGATTGATAGTAATACCCCTATTAAATTTTATTTCATGTTAATGTCATTTGTTAAGCATTTTTGTGGAAAGTATTCTTGTATGTATGCACTACGTTTGTATTGGTTACATCAATATGATTTACCAGTTTATCAGTTCTAAGGTCCGGCTGACTTCGACGAGTTTGAAATGTAAAGTGTAATTTTCAATTACTGTACTTTTTCTAAATTTTGACTGAAATTGAAATGTTTAGACTGTGTTTCAAATTAATCTGTGTATGATACTTTCATCTGTGAAGAGTAATTCCATCCATGAAGCATGTGACAGACTGTCAATCATAGAACTTGACTTTTTAAAAAATTCTTAACTTCATAGCTATCCAGAATTTTTCTGAAAATTTCTCTGTTTTAGGAATCATCACTGAAATCTCAAGTTTTGTGGAAAAACAATTGAGAAATCAAACATTTTTTTTAAGAATGTGCGACCTGGGATTCGTATTTAAATAAGGCTGAGAACGTATTGCAGAATAAAACCCAAATAATGTAATATAAATGTCAGCAGTTATATGTATTGGGAAATCTGCATGCCTGCCAGCTTAAGCAGAATGGGGTTAAAGTGCTTTCAGTCAAAAAGCCACACTGCCTTCCTTTTCAGTCCATTTAACCCTCTTCATGTCATCCCGTAGTTCCCAGATTTTGACTCCAGAAGGATGGCAGCTGGGTTGATTGAAAAGAAAAACACAACAAAGAAAGAACTGTCAGCTGAAATGAAAGGATGATATGACGGTAAAATGGTACCTGACCTAATCAGATCAGTTCATGCTGCATGTGTTTGAGCTTTCATGTTTTTATTTCCCTTTTTTTTTTGTTTTTCAGACATCGGATCTTGACTTTGAAAAACTGAAACTGGAAGAGACGGAACTTGAGAAACAAGAACTTGAATTCAAGAAAAAGGAAGACGAGTTGAATAAAGAAGAACGGGTAAGCCTTGACTGTGATAGTAAGTCTCTGCACATTTGTCTCTTTTGTCTGATTTTTATTTGGCCTATCATTTTGGTTTTTAACAAGAATAAGTCCATAAGCGTTGTTTAACCCGTTCACTGCTTGAAAATGTTACAAACAAAGGCTTTCCCAGTGCCAGGGAAATCTAATGATTTGGGGGTAATAATTAACAAAAAATTCTAGCTCAGAAACTACAAAAGATATAACAATGAAATATATATGATTTTTGAAGGAAATTGAATGAAGATTTTGAATCTGGGCTTCTTTTGTTTTAATTTTGATAATAAAAAAATATTTAGGCATTTAGATTTGGATAGATTTTTTTGCACGATCAAAAACATATGTATTTACCACTACAGCTTCACATCCAAAAAAGAACACAAAGCAAAAAAGTTGAAAATAAAGTTTGTATTGTCACACTACACATGTAAATGAAAGTAAAACAGTTTAGAAGTCTATCAAGACGCTCACACTCTATGCAGACAGGTCAGTCCACGACCACGCCACCCTCCCCCCACCACGCCCCCTTGCTGGACTTCATCCCTCTCTTTCACTCCTCCTCTTCTCCGACCTTTCCCTCTGCCCCGTGTCACGCCGCGAGCAGGCCACGCTCCCCTCTCGCGCTGACTATCACATCACTGGCCACTGGCTTGCAGTGCAGAGTACACACTAGGCAAGCTCGTTCGACGCTGGCAAACCAGTCAGCTGAACACACACTGAGGTCACACAGCCCGACACAATAACTGACGAATACGGTCGGCAATTCCATCACAATCATCATCTCACCTTCATGCTCGAGTAAGTCGTTGAATAAAAGATTATTGTCTTTGTCAAAAATGATTAGCAGAGCCTGCTCAGCTGTGTAAATACGTTGATTTGGTCGCTACGCTTGTCGAAGGTTGCGCCGCCATCTTTGCAAGCGAGACGAAGTGCTGGCTGGTCATCCAGTCAGTGATGAGAATAAATGGGCTTTCCCCTCACGTGTGGTCATTTGCATATCATTTTAATACTACAGACATATAAGGCTTACTACGCACACTCTATTTAAGTCTGTTAATAGAAATAGTAACGAATGAAAATTCAAGAAAAATGCATGATGTCAGTGGACGGCCCATAGGCACTGGGAAAGCATTTTTACTTCGGCGTCAGCTGACGGCTTATAGGCACTCTTCGGGTTAAGAAGACAATTACCAACACACAAAACATGAGAAAATGAGATGCTGTACTTTTATTCTTACTATGTGTATTTCAAATGTGTTAGCACAGTGTGTGTATGTGCCTGCAGATATTTTTTTTTGGTTGTCCGTAACAGTTGGATGTCACTGAAAAGATTTGAAATGGTGACTTGTGCCTTATACTCTTTCTGAAGGTTTGTGTTCTGTTTATTAGATAGGTTGTTTCATATTGATATTAACATATATAAAGCAGAATGTTTAATGTTGAGTACTGTTTGCAAATGTGTCTTTGTTTTTCAGTTAACACCATGGAATATCGATACCATCTGTCAAGAGGGAAGATCAAAAACGGTGAGATTTTTAGCATTTGAAAGAGATGTGTGTGCGTTCGTTCATGCTTGTACAAGTTTGCTTCCTGTACGATTTACGGTTATTCGGTTTATTTTTCTCCCTTGGAAAAAAAACTTCTGGATGTTTCCTAAGTCAAAGAAAATATGATTGATGACTTGAATGATTTACAGATATTATCAAAGCACCATAGCTTCAGATAACTTGAATGATTTACAGATATTATCAAAGTGCCATAGCTTCAGAAACATGCTTAAACGACCATCTGTTTGTGGTGTAGTGACCATTAACCAATGAGAAGGTGCAGTTTACAGAAGTACACTTTCGCTTAATGGCTTGTTCAGCGTAGTGAGCAACTGGTCAAGAGTCACTGTCCTTTAGAAAACTTGCTAGCTGAAATTTCTGCTAATTTTAAGATAATACATTAACAGGAATCTGCCTGATCATTCTAAACAACACCTGTGTCATCTATTGGAAGTTGGTGCATTTTACATAAGGCCCATTAGTAGATCTGTGTCATCCCATATTGTTGCCAGAAAAAAATAGTCTCTGAACTATGACGACAGTTTCTCCCTAAAGTGAACAGCTTGATTTTCATTCCAAAAATTCTGACGGTAAAATCCCTAAGTATACTTCATAGGCACAATTCATCTGTATGAAATTCAGCTTCTCACTGAGGAGAAGCACTTGCTATAGCACAGAGCAATCACTTTTTTTCTGCCTGTATATTTTTGTGTGTGTGTGTGTGTGTGTGTGTGAGAGAGAGAGAGAGAGAGAGAGAACAAGTTCACTAAGTATTTTGCTTCAGTATTGGATGAACAGTAATTTGTCCTAATTTCCAATATGTTTCTAGCTTTGTAAGCAGTGAGTAAATTCGTAATAGTGAAAGAAAAACCCGGTTCTGCTTGGTTTGGAGGTGATGTTTGCTGGTTAACCTGACTTTACATTTGACGCATTGTTCACAGTTAACGCTTTGTTGCTGTTCTTGATTCATTAAGCAAAGCGCTAGTGTTCTGAGATTTTGCTCTGGTAGGACAGACTTGTATTTATGTTCTAGGCAGGCAGGTCTTTAAGTTACACCAGCCACCATGACAAGGTGGTTAGCATTGCGGAACCCCAGCTGGGAGGTTGTGGATTTGATTCCCATCTGAGCCATTGGCTTGTGGAATTTGTCTGTCCTGACGACATCCTGTCCAGAGTTAAGTTTGCCGTGGGCTGAATTGGGAAGAATGGGACCACACAGTCAAGTTTCATCCACTTAAGTAATGGATGCATCTTAAGGACCATTGCTCAAATTTCCTGATCAGCACTGCGATATTTTAGGAAAGTAGGCCTTGTTATGAAAGTGCATCATGTCATGCAGTCTCAGACCAGAATGGAAGTCCCTAGCATCATCTTTAGCATCCTCATTTTCATCAGTTAGCATTTAAAAAAACAGAAGTCTTGAATTCTGTGACCCTTCATGCTTTACTTACTCTCATGGTGGCCTCAGTTTAGGTTGCATTTTCACATCTGACCTTTGGTTTGGTTCTGTCGGGGTCACTGGTGTCCTCAAGATCATGGGGACTGTGGTTGGACAGACATGGTGGCGCCCTCCTTAGGGAGAGCTCACACTGGCTCTGTGACTAAGCAGTTATTGTTGCCAGTAAGGGGCTTAGTAGGTGGTGTCGTGCATTTGTTGGATCAGAACAGGCACCACTGAACACCACCGAAATGATTTGGCAACAGTGCAACATCTCCACTGGTGGGTTAGCTCATGATGACATGACATTGACTATTCCCTGTCGATTGCTTGGGCTGTGGTGGGATGGGCCAGACTATGGCTGTTGATGGGGTCAGAATGTGCAGTGTGGGGCAGTGTGTCTGAGGTGGCAAAGAAGATATGAGAAGGTGAATAAGAAAGTCTTTTATATGTAAAAAAAAAAAAAAAAACCCCAAAAAACCTATGTTTTTAAATGAAAAATTGATTCTTTCCATAGCTGTCTGTTTTACCGACCTTCTGGTTCACCTGTACTGAACTATTGTCTTTTTTTCCTGTAGATGATCAACAAAGTATCTGAAGGTCCCAAAGAGCTTACAGAAGACGAAAAGGCAGAGAAACAGGTGAGTTATATTTGTTTCTTTTATTTAACTTTTAAGAAGTGACATTTGTAATATCAGGCTGTTAAAAAGGTATGTATCCATGTGGACACATGAACTTGAAGCGCCATATGCTGATTTATTATTGGTGGGTATGATGACAAAATTTCCTCTTTTGCCATTTTTGAAATGATCTGTACTTTGGTGATCAGGTTGGCAATTAGTTTATTTTCAAAGAATGACCGCACACCTTCTTCATACTTCCATGATCTTTTTTAACACAATTTTTACTTTCATCTGGATTAGTATAAGGAAGATTTTCTCATATCTTGTGACTCAATATAAGCATAACAACTCTAAAGAATTAGGTTTCATTTTTCAACCATCTTGAGTAAATAGGGGTACATGGAGCTGGAAAATGACAAAGTATAGTAAGAGCAAACTTGGACAAGGAAAAAGGGTTTACTAAGTTCACAAACTGCTGGCAGGAGGGAAGCCACTATGCTTAGTTTTGGTTTGAAAAAGGAGTGCTTTGTGCCGTGTTGGAAGATGTTTCCATTACTGATTTCAGCTTTATGTCTTAGATTCTTACAATCTGTAATTGGATGATCATTCATCTGAGATTCGTGGATAAACGAAAGGAAGAAATCCACTTTAGTGTTATAATTTTGACTCTGGTGTTCAAAATGTTGGTGTATGTACATGATTTGATATGTAAGAAAGTCCAAAATATTTGTTGAAATGTAAGTTCAGTAGAAAATATTCATGTAACTACTGCATAGTTCTAGCATAAAGTCTTTAGCTATGCAGTTTTTTTTATGTTAGTGTTTCATTTTGGATGACATAAAAAAAAAAATTGACTCATTCTCAAGCGCTTGTTTGTTTCAGCAAGAGTTCAGCAAGAAGTACAAGACAGAGATCCGTAAGTTTGGCATGATGCAGCGCTATGAGGACAGCCAGCAGTTCCTTCAGGAGCACCCCCACCTGGTCTGTGAAGAAACCGCCAACTACCTGGTCATCTGGTGTATTGACCTAGAGGTGGAAGAGGTCAGTAATTGTGTGTGTGAATATGTGTGAGTACAGTGTGCATGCAGCAGGGTGTTTCTGTGTTGAGTGGATCTGTAAAGCTTTTGAATGTGATTGTTTTAGGAAAGGCCATGTTATAATAAATTTTTGTCACCATTTTCACCACAAGAAAGGCTGCGTTATAATAAATTTTTGTCACCATTTTCACCAATTGATGTACAGAGCTGCCAAGTGATACACTTTGATGTCACACATTGCAATTTTGTAGACAGTGCGGCATACTACAATAAGGTGAAATGCTGTGTCAAAAGACACCCCCTCCCCCACCCCTTCCTACTGAAGAAATCACTGAATAAACTTAGCTGCAACTCAAACAGAACTGAAATATAGATCTCTAGATAATAGACATTTGGACAAAAAATGGTGGAGTTCTCTAAGGAGAAGAAAAAAAAAACGGGAGAAAAATTGCTGATGGTTGTCACAATTTACTGTCATGCTAATTAGTTTCGATGTTGGCCATTTTGATTTTTGTGTTGGTCAAGTCCAAACCATATGGTAACAAGGTAGATTTTTGTCCTCTTAGTCGGCCGTCATGTTATGCTCGAAGTGAAATGTGACTGAAACTACTGTTGTGTCTGACGTGTCAGATATTTAGGATGCTTTAGTACAGTTTCCAAGATGAACCTATCAAAAGAAGAAAAAAAATCCCCTCTGCAGCTTTGGTGAAATTGTATACTATGCTTTTGAATTTGGAACGCTACACGTTAAATGTCAAAATGCTACATTCTGTGCTTTTGAGACCTAGGCAGGTCAAGGTGTATTACACAATTTTGCCAGTAATGGTCAGTCACTAGCATGGATTTTTTCCCCCACCAGTTACAGCGTGGTCTTTTATAATAGGACATCATGCCATGTGGTGTTATTGTCTTTGAAACATGTTTTTGGTAGGACAGATCTGAACAGAAACTGAAGCTGTTTCTTTCGGTGATTGTACAGAAAAGCGACCTGATGAAGCATGTGTCCCACCAGACCATTGTCATGCAGTTCATCTTGGAGCTTGCAAAGAGCCTGCAGCAAGATCCCAGAAGCTGTGTGCGAGCTTTCTTCTCAAGGTGCCATTATTTCTTTCTTTTTTTTTTTTTTTTTCAAGTGTTTATGACTTCAGCTTATGTCCGTTACAGAGCTGCCAACTCTGATGCTTTTGGCCTGGCATGCCAAGATCTGGTGGACAGTACAACACTGCTACACTTTGTGGTGAAATGCTACGCGAAAAAAAAACAACAGATTTTTTTTAAAAAGGGGGAAAACGCTTCATTGACTTCGTGGCAGCTTGAACAGAATTGAGACAACGTACATCTTTAGACTTCTTTGAGTTCTTTTATCATGAGATGGCTAAGTTCAGTTATGAGAGGAAGAAAAAGCAGAAGAGAAATCTGTTTGAAAGTGAGGTGACTGCAGGCAGAAAAGGAAACAAATTTTAAGATTAATTCTTAGTGAGTCCACCCAAAACAAGGACAAACAAATTACGAGACAAAATATGATGGAGCCCATCTTGCACCGGATATGAGAAGATAAGTGATTGCTTGTTCTTTGTTTTCATTGTCCTGAATGTTATTTATCTTGCCTGAAGAAGACCTAAGAGGTTGAAACGCTTCATGTTTTGTTTTTCTAATTTGTTTGTCCTTGTTTTTGACTGGCTCACTAAGAATTCTTTTCAAGAGAAGAGAAATTGCTAAAGGCAATTGCTGTTTTGCTGCTTTGTATGTTGGTTTCGTTTTCAGCCATTTTGTTTTTTGTAGGTCCAGTCTCAACTATGTGATAACCAACAAGATTTCTGTCTTCTTAGTCCATCATCATGATGTGGTATGTAAAGTTAAGCGCTATTGAGTCTGACTTTTCACATCTCATATGAGTGCTGTCTTATATCAGAAATGCTACTCTTAAAATGTCAAAATGCTGCACTTTATGCTTTTGAGGCCTTGGTGGTCATTATTCACAGTGTACTGGTTTGGAAAGCAGAAGAAGAATATCACCAAAACCATGAATGAACTGATGGCCCTGAGGTGGTCATGGTATATTTGTGTGCCTGTGTAGTGAGCATGACCAACTAGCTAAAGCACAGAGGTTGTACATTTTAAAGTTGCAGAGGTTTGCCGTACTTGACCGTGGTCTGAAATCACTTGTCAGAATCCATAATACACATGATTTTTTGACAAAAGAATGCACTTTGCAGCACCGAGGTCAGTGCTTCTTTTAGGGGCATTCTTTAGAAGGGTGTAAGAAATGCTTGTGTCATCAAACTTTCAAGCAAGGGTTTTTTGTTTGTTTTTTCGAGAGAAGAATACATCATCTTGCCAAACAATTATGCTTATTCAGTCACTGAATTTTGATGCAGCCGTCATAGACAACAAGTTGGACCATGTAGGATGAACAGCACTTCTAGAGAGCACTGTATAGGCTGTATTGATTGAGGTATGGATGTTTCAGGGGATGAATTTTATTTTGTTATAGAAGACTGTTATAGTACATTACGAACAAGTTTATAACTAGGTTTCACCAGACGTGTGTATCTTTTACTTTTTGTTATCATCTTTCAGCTGTTGGGAAAGTATAATGCTTCTAAAACTCAGCCAGATTTATCAAACAAGGAGCGTGCTTCTGACTGGAGTGTTGCTTAATGTTTTCTTTTGTATCTGGCTGTCAGTTTTGTTTGTTTCCTGTCGACAGCTTTTGATCAGTATGTTGAAATATGTTTTCTCATCATATCACCCTTGCCCCAAACCATGGGACAATGGTGAACGAATCAGTTTCTTATAGTAAATAAAGTGACCAGGTTGTCGGTGTTGAATAAATCAACTTCTTGCAATGAATAAGGTGACCAGCTGGCGGTGATGAATAAATCAACTTCTTGCAATGAATAAAGTGACCAGCTAGTGGTGATGAATAAATCAACTTCTTGCAATGAATAAGGTGACCAGCTGGCGGTGATGAATAAATCAACTTCTTGCAATGAATAAGGTGACTAGGCGTTCGGTCGGTGGTGAATAAATCAACTTCATGCAATGAAAAATGTGACCAGGCTGTCAGTTATGAATAAATCAACTTCTTGCAATAAATAAGGTAATACAGCTGTCAGCAGTGAATAAATCAATTTCTTGCAAAAAATAAGGTCATCAGGGTGTCATGGTGAATAAATCAACTGCTTGCAAAAAATAAGGTCATCAGGGTGAATAAATCAACTTATTGCAGTGAATAAGGTGACAGGCTGTTAGTGGTGAATAAATCAACTTTTTGCAATAAATAAGGTGACTGGGCTGTCAGCAATGAATAAATCAATTTCTTGCAATAAATTGAAAAAAAAAAATTAAAAAGAAAGCAAACAAAAATTATTAAAAAAAATTTCTTGCAATAAATAAGGTAATTAGGCTGTCAGTGATGAATAGATCAACTTCGTGCAATAAATAAGGTGACCAGGTTGTGCAAGTCATTCATAGAAATTGTTAAGGTGACTTGTGTAACAGTATTTTCATAAGTTGGGGAACTTTTCCCTTTCAGTTTGGATAGATTAACGACTGTGACTTACCACTACATAATATGATCCTCTTGATCTCAGGAATTTACTCTTTCACATTATTGTTTGAACTGAATAAAGAGGGGGGGGGAGGAGGGGGGGGGAGGCATATCACTTTTTTTCTTGCCCTGTTAGTGTTACAAGTTCATGATTGTTCCTTTTATATGGAATTAACCTTACAGTTTATAGAATAAATTTAGTGATCAAGAAATGGATTTCCAATTTTCTCTATGTCCTTGCACTTTTCAAATTGATCTATTAGATGTTTGTGTGTGTGTGTGATCAGGATTAAGCTGGCAGAGAAACAGTACATGGACGCTTTCAATGATGAGCTGAACAGTTTCCGTGAGCGTGTCAAAGGTCGAGCCAAGATCAGGATTGAAGAGGCGGTAAAAGAGTATGAAGAGGTGAACAGTTTTATACTTAGATATAACTCAGAATGTGTGGAAGTATTTACTTAGCATGTAAGCTATTATGGATGTCAGAAACAGATTGTATTATAAATACAGTATACTTCAATTGATTTTTTGCTGTAGAAAAGGCAAACAGTCTACATTATACCAGACAGATGTGCATGTGACAAACTCTAATTACAGTAATTCTGATGACAAGACCACTGTTGTTTTCAACATTCATAAATCTTTGTCCCTACACATAGGAGGTTTTGGGTGGAGTGGTGAGGAGAGAGTGAGGGAGGAGGTTCAGATAATACAGACGAGATCAAGACAGACAGAAAGAATGGCTGCATTAATTTAAGCAAAAGGAAGTGAAAGCGTGCCACTCATGAATAAATGAAAGCATACATTCAGACACGTGCATGCCTATATGCGCATTTCCGCACGTGCACACACACAAACACACGCATACACGCACGCACTGCACGCGCAGGCACCATGCGAACACATTTACATACGCACACACATGCATGCACACATGCATACACAGGCACACACGCAGGCACACACACACACATGCATTCAGGAATTGTCAGAAACATCATGACAGATGAGAGCGAAATTCCATAAGAGACTGTTAGTGGAGAAATTACCAAGAGGTGAACAGTAATGCTTTATAATTAGATCAAGCTGTAGAAGACTGCAGAGAAGTGGAGTGTCTGAGAGAATTAAAGAATTTGTTCAGATAACTGGTCCTTGTGTTACAGTATGGAAAGAGGGTTGGCTGTAGGTCTCAGTTCTGGCGGAGGGAATCGTTTAAGATCCACTGCATCAGAGGCAGATCACTATAATCTTGAGGGAGTGTAAAGAGAGAGAACTCCATATAAATGCAGACGATCTATTGAAGTGAAAGAACGGGAACACAAAGAAGCAAAGTGTGTGGTTGGTTGGTGTGTGTGTGTGTGTGTGTTTCCATGTTTTTTATTACTTGTTTATAAACCAGAAAGAAATTTGACAGTGCAAACAAATCCCATGTTGTGTGGCCAGGAGGAGAGACAGAAGAGACTGGGTCCTGGAGGACTGGACCCAGTGGAAGTGATGGAGTCGTTGCCTGAAGTCAGTCGTATTCTTTTCTTTTCTCATTGTCATAGCATTTCTTTCTCTGTCCATTTGCGTAGGTTAGTGTATGTTTTTCTTTTTGTTTGAAGATGGAATGGTTAATTCTTGTCTTAATCACTCAAGTTTTTGTTGCTTGTCACAGAACCAAAACCAGCACCCTCAACACCCCTGTCTACGCACATTAAAGAAACATTGTCTAGATATGCTTGCACTCGCATTCACACACACAAGACAGAACTACATAATACAAACACAACAGAATGTGTGTGCGCAGGTGTATGCATGCAAACGCGCATGAGCGCGCGCACACACACACACACACACACACACACAACACATGTCATGATGTATAGGCTGTAAGGCTCATATCAAAGAACATTTCCGGGATAAATATTTTAATTTTCTTTTTGTTCATTTTAAAGCATGTCATACAACAAAGCTAGCACCTCACATCTGAATGACAGAGGGGCACAGACCTAGGCTTCAGCCTTGGTGTTGTCTACCATGGTTTGTGTGGTCTTTGGAATAAGTAAACTAAAATAGCACGGGGGAGAATGCAGACCTCCGTTACAGGCGAACAAATCGTGGATCCGCTCTTTGATTTGGATCCATACCAAACTTTAGTGGCTTCGTTCTTGGGTTACATTCCATCTTCCCACTAAATTTTGTTGAAATTGTTTCATTTGTTTTTGAATAACCTTGCTGAAAAATTTACAGACACGCAGGCAGGCAAACAATCCGACAGAGATGGATGAAAACGCAGCTTCTTGGCTGAGATAATGAGATGAAAGTCAGTGATGATTGATGCAGTCACTGTTGACCTATATATATATTTAATTGTTTTTTCTCTTTCTTTTTTCAAATTTACAGACATGAGAATTTTCTCACTATTGTCGGAAACCTGACAAAAATGTCAACCAGAGGATGATTTTCATGAAAGGCATATATAGGCAGCCCTCAGAACCTGGCCTAATTTCCAGACTTTTTCACAAGTGCAATTCCCATCTCATGAGTCGTTTGCATGATAATTCTTGTTGAACTCTAAACATCTGGGGGGAAACTTTCGTCATCGTTTACCTCTAATTAGAGATGGGTATGATTCAAAACTCCATTGCTAAACCCATAAATGTTAGATCTTTAAAAAAAAAAAAAGAAACATGTAAACAGTAACATGTAAGTGCCACCAAATCATTTTCAGGAATATGTATATTGAATATGTAATTCTAAAGCCACAGACTTTTGTGGTTGTTGAAAGTGGGTCATATGTACAAGCACACACTTTCGCACATATCCCTACATTGCACACACATGCACACATGCTTTGTTTTAACCACACATACCTCTCTGTTACAAGCACCCCACTCAGATGTGCTATGAGAAAGATAAACGCCAAGATAAAACTAGACACTAGACTGCAAATCAAGAATTTGTATAATGTATGTCTGCTTCAAAGGTTAACACGCCACTGACTGTTCAAACAGAAACTGCAACAGTGTTTCGAGATGCGTGACATCGGCATGCTGCAGCAGGCGGTGCTGGAGATGCCAAAGGAGGAAGCGGAGTACCACATCAAGCGCTGCATCGATTCAGGGCTCTGGGTCCCCAATGCTGCTGATGTGGAGCAGGAGGGGCAGGAGGCAGAGGGTGCCACAGGAGGACCCACTGAAAACAAGGAGGAGGAGGAGGAGAAGTATGAAGATGTGGACTGAACAGGTCGATGGGAAGACACGGGGGTACAACAGAGTACAGGATTGTGGACTGATTAAGGCATGGGTTATGCTCAATTTAAGATTAAATTTTTTTTTTTACCTAAACTTTTGCAGCCTTTTCATCCATGAAGGATTCACACTCCATGTATCAGTTGGTTGAATAAGTCCTTTTTTTTTTCTTCTTTATTTTGATCCATGTGATAAAAAAGAAAAGTTGCAAAATGAATGCATACCACAACGCAACAGAGTGAAACTGGTCTGGAATGGTAAAATTTCTGTAAGGAATCGTCAAAAAAAAGAACAGTTTGAAAGAAAAATGTAGCAGAAATTGTGTCAAACTGTTGATGAAACTTAGGTTCTGACAAACTGCTGACCAGAAAGGCTAAGAAGACGCTCATCAACTGCATAGGTAACCGAGGCAGTCTTATGTCCATTGTTGTCCATGTTTATGTCGTTATTAAGTTTGCAGAGAGGGTGCATGTTCGCGGTCCCCAGCTTATCTCTCTGGGCTGTGTTCCAATGTATGCAGACTCACAGGCAAATGCCAGGGCATTGAATGCATTCATTCAGGTGAGAGGGTTGCATGAATGGTGGTTTTGGATCACCCTACCACGTCAGCAGCCAGATTCATTCTGTGAATGTTGAACTCATTTCAAGGAGAACAGCCACTGTTGGGTTAGAAACTTAACGTGGCTGAAAACACTGCCCACATAACAGTGTGTGATAATAAACAGTCTGCAGTGTCCAGCCTGTATCCCGGGCCAACAGAGCTGTAGGCCAGTGCAGTGTCTATTTGCGGGTTATTATGAAAACTCTGTTTAATTTCTTTGTCGTTTCGTAGTTTGTTTGTTTTTCCAGGTGTAGTAAATATTTTCAGTAAGTTCTGTAATCCAGTCCTTAATGTGTTGTGTGTAAGATGGTTGATTGGTGCTGGGTTTTTTTTTTGTTTGTTTTGTTTTTTTGAAATCTTAATTCTTTTTGGCTCAGTTTTTTTTTTTTTTTTAATGTGTGTGTGCGCGCGCGCATGTGATTGCTGTTTTGTATGTGGCTTATTTTGGTTGGGGGCTTTGGTCTTCCAGTATTATAACAAGAGACAGTACTTCTACACTTAACATTGGAACACATGTGTCAAATGGTGTTATGAAGAAGCTGTGTGTTTGTGAATGCTGTGAGAAAGGCGGGGGGATGAAAGGGGTTAGGGGCTGGGGAATGAAAAGGAGCAAGGAGACTTGGGGGGGGGGGGGGGGGGGGGGGGGCTGATCTAGGAAAATGGACTACAGTTCTCAATAGACTGTTTCATATAGACTGTTTCATAGTTAAAGTAGAAGAGAACATTGCCTTTCTGTGTTTACCACCTCTATCCCTGCTTCCCCAGTTTTAAAATCTTCGTATGGACCATTCTGCCTTCTGCCACGTTTGTGCCATTATTGAGTTTTAGAGTTAGAGCAGATTTCTGGCTGGTTTATTACCGTTTCTTGTCAGCCTTAACCTGATGAGATTGAACATCTTTCTCCGGGTGTTACTTATATTTCCAAACCATTATTTTATGTTGTGTATGTGTGGTTATGTGTGTAATATTTAGGATTTAGTTGATGCCTGTGAAAATTATTGTTGAAATGGAATATCATTGTTTATACCAACATATTTGCAGGAATGCCATACATTTGTAACTAATTGTTAAACACATGATGACAACAAGCTTACATGTTATGCACCTTTTTTTGTCCCTTGCAGTCTTTTTTTTCCTCTCTCTCTCACACACACACACACACACACGCACATACGCACGTACACACACACACAAGCACATACACACCACAAGCACATACAACTTAAAGACACTGCATTGCCACTCAGACACTCACACTCACACACACACACACACACACACACACAGATTTTAACTCTTCTGTGCAAAATGTAACTTTCAGCATGTCATTGGGAAACGGCTCCCTGGAAGTTAAGATTTCCATGCTCAGATGTGAACATTGTCCATGTAGAATAAACAGTCTTTGTGGACCTGACATAAGGTAACTTTTGCACTCATCTCTACCTAAACCCCCTTCAGATAGTTCTTGACATGGATTAACTAACAACCATATATCTATATCAAGTTTTTTTTTAACAAGGATTTTGCACTTGATTTTCTATGATGAATTTACATTCATAAGTGAGCAAACGTTAACGTCATATATTGCGTGAAAATTACTTCGAATTTTGCGTTAGAAATGTTCGGCTTTTGTTCATTTGTTTATAACCATGAGACATTGCACATTGCTGCTTGGCTGCAACATGTCGTCTGGATAACGATGATGTTCCTGGTTTTTCTAGTTTTAAGGTCATCCTTGACTGTTATGGATCTGGAAGGAGATCAAGGATCGCTTCAAAACTGTCATACTTATTAAGCACTTTGAAATATGCTTGCATGAGATGTATCGGTGTAAATCTTTGATGAAAATGGTGACTGCTTGAGTGAGAATATTATTTCTAAATAAATGAATTCAAAGTGTACATATTTCTTTGTGTGTGTGTGTGGTTTTTGGCATGGAAACAAAATGAATGATGTCTGCGTTTCTTTGGCAGGAAAGAATGCCCTTTTTAGTATTTTACACAGAACAGAGCCACTTATTTCCCAGAACGGATGTGTTGTGTGTGTGTTATACAAGCCAGTCCTTGTGAATGTCTATACATTGTCACTTGGTCAGTTTTCACCAGTGACAGCAGAGCGTCCAGAAGAAGAGAAGATGGTTCACATTTGGGTCTGTGGGCTCATTTGTCGGACATTCTTGTTAGAAAAAATGTTTGTGAATTCCAAACTCCTCTACCTGAACAGACTACATTACCATAGTCTGGCATCTATCTGTCTCACTTTCACTCTCTGTGCCCCCCTTCACTCCCCCAGCCTCCAGCTCACCCACCCACCCACTCCTACCTCGTCTGTATCCCCATAAGGCTATCATGATTGCCTTTCAGGAAATTAAATGAAATACCTTTTTGGAGTTCACCAGTACAGCATAGAACACATAATTATATGAACAGCAGCTTTTCTTTTCTTAGATCTGGTCTGATGTATATCTGTCAATAAGAAGCCATTCAAGACCAAGATTACACACACACACACACACACACACACGCACACAACGGGCAAAGTAATTTGAGAAGAGAATGGGTATGCATTCCTTTGGAATGGTACTTTTTTTCCCTTTACCCCTTGACCGCTGAGCCATACTGAAAGCAGATAAGTGTCAACAGATTAACAGGAGTGTAAAAATTATATAGACTTTCAGGTTGTCACTGCTTTCACTGACGAAACTCACTGTCCCTTGTGAAAAAGTATGAAAAACAGTGGCAACAAGTGCCCTGATCAGTCTGCCCATTCCATCACAAAGATTCAACATAGATTCTGTCACTGATGAATATGCTCTAATTTATCTATAGCAGTGAAGGGTTTGATAATTTTGAAATGCCACAAATTATGAAAGCTTTTCCCTTTTTTTTTTTTTTTCATTGCTTTCAAGACTTGGTGCTAAATTACTACTTCAATTTTTCGCTGATTTTGAAAGTAAGGTAAGGTAAGGTAAGGTAATGTTGCCAACTGCAAAGGACCATATGAGGGCTGTCGCCACGTCACTGATTTTGAAACAAACATACAAAAAAACTCTGGAATAACAAGACAGAACAAACAGTGTTCTTATCCGAGTTCAGTATTCATAGTATGGCACAGAATTAGCAGTCTGACATGTTGTCATTCAGATGGTGTCAGTATTGAGGAAGACTGGTCCTTCCTTACCCTCAGTGTCTAGTGACCCATCTGTCATTAACATTGTTGTCTGTCCTCCCATACTTTTTTTTACTGGAATTCCCTCATCCCCCCCCCCCCCTCCCCCGCCCCCTTCTTTCCCTCCCTTTAAAAAAGAATACTGTAAAAAGTTTACAATTTCACATTTTTGTTGAAAAAAATGTGTTTGGGGATCATTTTTTGAAAGGTCTTGATAACATAGAATACAGTCGATGCTTCAAGTTTGGAATAAACAGTCAATGGATAATAACTTTTCTGTTAGGCCTAGTTTTGATGACTTTAAGAAGAAAGAGGTCACAAATGGTTTCAGTTCAAGCCAAACTGTTCCCCTAGCTCCAGAATTTTGATTCCAGAAGATTGGCAGCATGCATGTTTTGGTAGCTATGGACGGGAAACCTGAATTAGAATGTAAGGTAACTTTGTACTGAAGATTTTCTTTTTAAATGAAGGGGTGCTTTGTTTACTGACAACCAATGCTGTGATAATTCCCTGAGCCTGTCTTCCGAACTAAGTTATTTATTTTGATTCCCAGAGACTAGCACTGCTAGTAGCAGCAGTGCTGTATGTCATCAGAACAACTCTACATTTTCTTCGTTAGACTGAGTTAACAATTTTCATGGGAGAACAGGAAGTTCTTACCTTCATATTGGAAAATAAGTTAGCATCTTTGCATAGACAGCAATTCCTCCACAACACACCCTTTGAACATATAGTCTACACTGAGTTATGTTATTTCTGAATTGGTGCATTTACAAACACTGATGCATGACATTGTCTCTGGTGGTCACTTGTGATGGGCCTTAAGTGGCCTTTATCCATAATCAACAAGGCTTTGATCACTATGACCAGTAGGCAGCCTTATTCCTCATCCATCTGACAGTTTGTGGTCGGCGAGCTGCATTCCGCAGCCGACACTTTGGGATCACACAGTATATGCACTCTTCTACAGTTTCAGTCAAATGGCAGGACATTGTGTGTATTCCACAAGGTGAGAGGATGATGAGATTTTTTATCGCCATACTGGTAGCCTCACTTCAGGAAGGAAAATTGTGCTGAGAGCTTACTATGGCCGAGAAGATGTTGAATCCCATGGGTCAATGTCAAGATTAACATTCTGGGAGTGCATAGCAACAAGAAAAATGTGTAAGACTGTTCAGTTAGAGGAAGTGTCTACGCATCTGTGTGCAAGATCCTTTCGGTTAAAAAAAGACGAGTATATGTACGTCGGTGTATGTGGTGCATGCAGTTCGTGCATGTATCTGTGTGAAAGACGCTGATACTATGATAGTCTGATTTTACGTCATGGGCCACCCGCACGTATAGTCGAAGACGACTCTCACTGCAACGACAAAGGAAACTGACCTAACTGAAACTCGGTTCGACACAAGCTGACTGCACCCTTCTTCCCTTTCTCCGCTCAATCTTTCACACAGATCAGGTGGCCACAGCAGTCTTTTCCGTCCTGTCTGTTAGTTACATGAATCCCGTGGAGCAGCCAGTACTAATGTCTCCACAAATCAGACGTCAGACGAGTGCTGACGGTCAAATAACCCACCATGTGGAACTTGCTCCTGTACGTGTAACTCAAGTGGTGGGTACGTAAATTCATACCTCGGTGTTAAAGGCTGAAAGCCTCTGAGAACAGTGGGGAAATTGCTGTTGATCTAACCTGCCTTGCGCCATACTGCACTTTTTGTGTAGACCAGGGTTCTTTGTACAAACATGATGACTCAACTCCTTACCCTAATTCATTTAGCTGTGTTGTTCCTCTGACAACCTGTCACACAGACAGACATAGGAAACATGGTGTGGCTTGATCCTCATAGAGACATGACGGACCCAGATTCAAGACTCACCCATAGGCCATAAGACCTCTCAGGTCAGGTCGACCCTGGTCCGCTTTAACTGTAAGAAACCAGGGCACATACCCCGTGCCTGCCCAGAACCTAACCTCATCATGTTGGTGCATGGAAGAGAGGAACGCTGCAATGTGAACATCCACACCTTCTGTGTGCCCTGCTCCAGTAAGACATACAGCCTCAGATGTGTCATCATGATTAATGGGAATCATGTGGATGGTCTTCGTGACACAGGAGCTGGGTACTCCCTCGTTGCAGAATGTTTGGTGCCCAGTTGGGCTTATGAAAGCCAGACTGTTCCGGTGGTGATGGTGTCGTCTAAATGCGCAAGTTTACGCGCACATTGAGTCGCCCTTCCTTAAAGGAAAAGATGAAATCTTGGTCCTGAAAGACAACTTCGTCAGGACGGAAGGGGAGACCAAGAGAACCCATGTGCTGGTTTACGCCATTTTGACTTTGGTCGGCACCATTCAGACCCGGGCTCAGGAGAATCAGAGAATTTCCACTAGCCAGCAATGTGCAGTGACATGACATTATTGTCAATCCTGCGGCCTTGCTAGCGGGCTGTGAGCAACGAACGAGTTCTCATGGTGCCTCTAGTCAGGATGTCTTTTGTATGAGAACTCTTCAAGAAGGTTGGCATGGATATCATCAGTCCAGAGGTTCATGCGTCCAAGTATGCATACAGATATGTGCCTGTGATAGTGGACTTCACCACGCAATACCCTGTGGCTGTTCCTCTTTGACACATTTCCACTGAGTGTGTGGCCGAGGTGGCTTTCAACATTTGAGCCCGCACAGGCATCCTTACAACAGTCCTCACATATCGTGGTGCACAGCTCACAGGACAAGTAATAAGGGAAGCGTATTCTTGCCATCGAGCGACTGCATACTTCTCTGTATCACGCCCAGTGCGACGGTCTCATGGAGCATTTTGATGGGATCCTGAAACGTATTCTACGACGCTTTGCACGGGAGAAGCCTTGGGAGTGGGATAGATGGATCCCTTCCCTACTGTTTGCTTACTCTGGTGTCGCTCAAGAGAGCACAGGGCGGAAGTTCAGGGGGCGTATGAAGGTGCTGAATGACCTATGGATATAGCCACATCGCCAGAAACCCAGGACAGCCGCAGTATACGTCGTCATCCTTCACAACATCATCGCCGAGTCATGCGCCATGGCTGAGAAGAGCTTGTCTTCATTAGCTAGCAGTTACAAACGCCATTTTGACCTGAAGGCAAAGCCCATGGCGGTGACGCCAAGATCTAGGGCACTGGTTCTGCGTCCCAGCAAGCAGAGCAAGTCTGAGATATCGTGGCAGGGATCCTTCACCATACCAGAGAGAGTGCTGAAGTCGATTTAAGATATCAAGCAGAGGGAAGGAAAAACTGTTTCACGCAAATGTTCTCAAGGCGTTTGTGAGCCATGCACCCCTGCAGCAGCTGGTTTGTGTTTCAGTTATTGTCATGTAGGGAGATCCTGAGGAAGAGTTCACCCCTCTGCTGGGGAAGGACATCCTAAACTTTCAGCTGGAAGCTCCAGAAGGACCTCAGCACATGAAGCTCCCCACTTCAGAGCCAGAGCTGGAGGCCCACCTGCGGCAGGTCGTCCCCTAGTTTGCACCTGTCATGACGGCACTCCATCTTAAACCTTGAGACGTGTTTCATCGAAGTCGCCAGAGATGTGGCTGTCAGGGTCCATCTCTTACCCAGTCCCGTTCGCTCAGAGAGAGACCATACGTTCTGAAGTGGAGGCTATGCTACGTATGGATTTATTCGAACTTTCCGTCTCCCAGTACTACCCGCTAATCGTTCTAGCCAGGAAGGGAAAAAAGGGATGGCAAATTAGATTTGCAAGGATTTCTGGCGGCTTAACAAAGTCACCGTGTTTGGTATGGAACCCATGCCAGACACTGACTATCTGCTTGCCAAACTCGGGAATAAGATGTACTTTGCCAAAGGGTATTGCCCGACCAGACCACCACAAGACTGTTGTCTCCACTTCTGCGGGCCATTTCCAATGGAAGGAGAGAGAGAAAGAGAGGAAGTCACGCGTACGCACGCCGCACACGCACACGTATGCACGTACACACACACACACTCTCTCTCTCTGTCTCTCTCTCTTAGTTGTGCGTGTGGAGGGGGTGGGGATATGTGGGTGTCAGTGTTTTGGTGAGTGCACGCGCGCGCGCAGGCGTGTGTGTAAAGGTTGTGGGAGGAAGCAGAAGGGAGAATGGCTCTTACGGGGTATGCGACGTGGCATGGAACATCCACTTCTATGGTGTCTAACAGGCATGGCATGGAAAACCCTCCTCTACAGCGTCTACTAAAGACATGGAATGAAACACCCACCTATAGAGTATCCGACAAAGCCATGGCATGGAATCCACCAGTACAGTATGGAACAACGTCATGATATGGAGCACCTACATGTGCAACATGTAACAAAACCATGTTGTGAAACAACCACCTGCAGGGTATCTAACAAAGCCAAGGCGTGGGATACCCACATGCAAGGGATCTAACAAAGTCATGACATGGAACACCAGACTGAAGGGCATTTCACAAAGCCAAGGCGTGGAACACCCACATGTGAGGGATATTCTTCTTCTGCATACGCAGGCTGATACTCCTGCGGACGCTCCATGTATAGACAGGCAAGTATAAATCCCATCTGCCCAACAAAGGGAGTGGAGTTATGTGTGTATGACCGTTTGTTTATCCCGCCATTAAGGCAGCCATACTCCATCTTCGGGGAAGGTGCATGCGATGTGTAACGTGTCATCCATACCAACGGCCCAGCTGGCCTTCTCTTCCGAAAGTTGGTGATGGGATTTTACGTGTGTGCAAGATGTTATGCGTGCGTTCACACACGGAACCTCGGTTTATAGTCTCATTCGAAGGACTGTATGGGAAATGGAGTCAGAACCAATGTTAACTCTGAGGGAAAAATCCCTCTGTACCGAAACGGCCCGTCGGAGATTCGAACCCACAACCCTTGGATTACGAGTCCGGCACTCTATCAACTGAGCTATTCCGGCCCCCTGTAAGGGATCTAGCAAAGTCATATCATGGAACACCAAACGGAAGGGCATTTTACAAAGCCATGGTGTGGAACACCCACTCTTAGGGTATTTAACAAAGCCATGACATGATCCACCAACCTGTATAGTACCTAACAAAGTCTATGCATGGAATACCCATCTGCAGGGAATTGAACAAAACTTTGCAGTGGACCGTCCATCTGTAGGGTATATTACAAAGCACTACCATGGAACACCTACCTTCAGCGTATCTAACAAAGCATTGGCATGGAACACCTACCTTCAGGGTATCTAACAAAGCATTGGCATGGAACACCTACCTTCAGGGTATCTAACAAAGCATTGGCATGGAATACTCACTTTCAGGGTATATGATAAAGTATATAATAAAGCGTTAGCATAGAACACCTACCTTCAGGACATCTAACAAAGCATTGGGATGGAACACCTACCTTCAGGGTATCTAACAAAGCAATGGCATAGAACACTTACCTTCAGGGTATCTAACAAAGCAATGGCATGGTGACACCTACCTTCAGGGTATCTAACAAAGCTTTGGCATAGAACACCCACCTTTAAGGTATCTAACAAAGCATTGGCAAGGAACACCCGCCCTCAGAGTATCTAACAAAGCATTGGCATGGAACACCTACCTTCAGGGTATCTAACATAGCATTGGCAAGGAACACCCCCTTTAGGGTATCTGACAAAGCACTGGCAAGGAACACTCACCTTCAGGGTATCTAACAAAGCATTGGAATGGGACACCCACCTTCAGGGTATCTAACAAAGCATTGGCATGGAACACCTACCTTCAGGGTATCTAACATAGCATTGGCAAGGAACACCCACCTTCAGGGTATCTAACAAAGCATTGGGAAGGAATACCCACCTTCAGTGTATGTAACAAAGATTTGGCATGGAACACCCACCCTCAGGGTATCTAACAAAGCAATTGCATGGAACACCTACCTTCATGGTATCTAACAAAGCATTGGCATAGAACACCCACCTTCATGGTATCTAACAAAGCATTGGCATGGAACACCCACCTTTAGTGTATGTAACAAAGCATTGGCATAGAACACCCACCTTTAGTGTATGTAACAAAGCATTGGCATAGAACACCCACCTTCATGGTATCTAACAAAGCATTGGCATGGAACACCTACCTTTAGTGTATGTAACAAAGCATTGGCATAGAACACCCACCTTTAGTGTATGTAACAAAGCATTGGCATAGAACACCCACCTTCATGGTATCTAACAAAGCATTGGCATGGAACACCCACCTTTAGTGTATGTAACAAAGCAGTGGCATAGAACACCCACCTTTAGTGTATGTAACAAAGCATTGGCATAGAACACCCACCTTTAGTGTATGTAACAAAGCATTGGCATAGAACACCCACCTTTAGTGTATGTAACAAAGCATTGGCATAGAACACCCACCTTTAGTGTATGTAACAAAGCATTGGCATAGAACACCCACCTTCATGGTATCTAACAAAGCATTGGCATAGAACACCTACCTTCAGGGTATCTAACAAAGCATTGGCATGGAACACCCACCTTCATGGTATCTAACAAAGCATTGGCATGGAACACCTACCTTCAGGGTATCTAACAAAGCATTGGCATAGAACACCTACCTTCAGGGTATCTAACAAAGCATTGGCAAGGAACACCCATCTTCAGGGTATCTAACATAGCATTGGCATGGAGCACCCGCCTTCAGGGTATCTAACAAAGCATTGGCATGGAACACCTACCTTCAGGGTATCTAACAAAGCATTGGCATGGAACACCTACCTTCATGGTATCTAACAAAGCATTGGCATGGAACACTCACCTTCAGGGTATCTAACAAAGCATTGGCATAGAACACCTACCTTCATGGTATCTAACAAAGCATTGGCATAGAACACCCACCTTCATGGTATCTAACAAAGCATTGGCATGGAACACCTACCTTCAGGGTATCTAACAAAGCATTGGCATAGAACACCTACCTTCAGGGTATCTAACAAAGCATTGGCAAGGAACACCCACCTTCAGGGTATCTAACAAAGCATTGGCATGGGGCACCCGCCTTCAGGGTATCTAACAAAGCATTGGCATGGAACACCCGCCTTCAGGGTATCTAACAAAGCATTGGCAAGGAACACTCACCTTCAGGGTATCTAACAAAGCATTGGCAAGGAACACTCACCTTCAGGGTATCTAACAAAGCATTGGGATGGAACACTCACCTTCAGGGTATCTAACAAAGCAATGGCATAGAACACTCACCTTCAGGGTATCTAACAAAGCAATGGCATAGAACACTCACCTTCAGGGTATCTAACAAAGCAATGGCATAGAACACTCACCTTCAGGGTATCTAACAAAGCATTGGGATGGAGCACCCACCTTTAGTGTATGTAACAAAGCAATGGCATAGAACACTCACCTTCAGGGTATCTAACAAAGCAATGGCATAGAACACTCACCTTCAGGGTATCTAACAAAGCAATGGCATGGAACACTCATCTTCAGGGTATCTAACAAAGCAATGGCATAGAACACTCACCTTCAGGGTATCTAACAAAGCACTGGAATGGGACACTCACCTTCAGGGTATCTAACAAAGCACTGGAATGGGACACTCACCTTAAGGGTATCTAACAGGGACATGATATGGAACTGAGAAGATACGAACATGCTCTCTCTCAATGAAGATCGGTATTTTCCCCTTTAAAAAGTGTCCCCTCTCTCCTCCCCTCGTTCTCCAATAACACACACACACACACACACACACACACACACACACACACACACACACACCGCGCGTTAGGTATCTGTGTGAAACACAGTTTTTCAGGTGGGTAGTTGCCTTCGTGAACGGGGTTTAAATAATATATAAGGTTTTGTGTGCAGTAGACTTGGAACAATTACAGTTCGGAGAAGAAAAAAAAATCAAATGTGACATAGACCTGCATGTGACATTCAACCAACATAAATCTTTTTCTGTACACAGCAATGTTACACCTGTGAAAACACTGGCTATATCTTATAAAGTCCTCTCTCTCTCTCTCTCTTTCTTTACATGGAGTTGGATTTAACACCAGTGAAACAAATGGTCGTTATTTAAATGTATGTCGTCTATTGTAACGAACATTTCAGTACATTTTGTGAACCGCCAGATGATACATTTGCTGCTTATGTGGCTGGAACACACGAAACGTCATGAGATAAAACACAAAGATGTCTTCACTACAACGTTAGTTTCGGAGTCAATGGGCAACGTGCATGATTTTTTCGTACATTGTAAGATACGCACTCTTTTTTTTTTCTTTTTTTTTTTAAACCTCATCACAGATGTTTGATAGATTATTATGAGTGTACATCTTATTATGTTGAAATATGCGGATTCGAGAAATTTGTGGAATGATGATGCAGTTATCTACTCCGATTCATATGGAGAAATGCGACATTGTACATAACATTTTATGGGACTGAAGTTCAGTTTGATGGCTTTAAAAAGACCCTGGCTCGGAAACAGGTATCGATGGGCCTATATTTTTTTTCTTCTTTTCAAAGGGATATCTCAGCAATGTTGATTTTAGTATTACAGGACATTACTACAGACATGAAATCAGCCCTCGCGCAGGTGTGTGTGTGCGTGTGTGTGTGTGTGTGTGTGTGGTCCCCTAGTCATTTACACGGTTTACTTAAAACAGTGTCTATTTCACATTATTCACGCTTCTTTTTGTTGCGACGCCGAAACATATATATAGCCACTTTGTTGGACATTTACCATTCCCCCCTACCATTCTTTACAGAAATATGTCGATAGACCCAGTAACGGATGTACACATTTTGGAGTACTTATGGTCATCTATCACACATACATTGACCTCTCCCCCCATCCACCACCACCAACCCACCCTCCTCCATCCCCCACCCCCCAACAGAACATTCAGGGCCCAAATATTTTTTTGTCTCACATATTATACAAGTTACCCCCGAAGCATCAGAACAACTTGTATCTATAAGGTGTGGTAAAAGTATAGAACTGTACACACATGGCAATTAAAAAACAAATAAATGAATAAACAAACAGAAGTGCCGATCTATATTGCTAACGAGTGATGAACAAGTTTTTTTTTTTCAATAGAAAAAGTCTTGATATATATATATATATATATATATATATATGTGTGTGTGTGTGTGTGTGTGTGTGTGTGTGTGTGTGTGTGTGTGTGTGTGTGTGTGTGTGTAGATATATATATATATAAAACAACAGGTTTTAAAAAGGGGGAACATAAACAAAAAGTACAACCCAAATGTTGTGAAGATTACCAAAATACATAAATAATTCGTCAGAATGAGGAAGTAGTTGTGCGCGCAAACAACAGACAAATATGTGCATTGCCAGCGAGCGAGAGAGAGAGAGAGAGAGAGAGAGAGAGAGAGAGAGAGAGAGAGAGAGAGAGAGAGAGAGAGAAAGAGAGAACAACAATGAACAATGATTTATTGTCTTTAGGCCACCAGCCCCTAGATACAAGGTCAAGAAACAGAATAACAATGGAATATAGTATGACTAGACAAGACTAATAGCAACAGTACTATTAATACAACTTTACTTCCTTTCATATCTAAACTTTTATAGTTATCACCGTGTAATCATACTTCATGACTTTCAGTCAACAGCCTTCTTTGTCGAGTTGCATAAAAGATGAACAAAGCTAGATTTCGAGTCAATTTCATGGATTTGTTCATCAGAATAAAAGTATAGTGCTGATCAATTCCAGACAAATGCTTCTTTCTAATATCGTCATATAAAGGACAAACATGACTAAAATGGTTTTCATTTTCTATTACTTTACAGAAAGGACACAGAAAGTTTAGCGTTTCACTAAAGGTAGTCCTAAAAGAGGAACCGTTTATTGGAAGTACCCCGGTTCTTAGTTTAACAAAACCATCACGAAAGCATCTGATATCAAGGTATTGAAAATATGGTTCGCTTTCAAACACATTTTTAAATAGCCGGTACGTGCAATATATGTCATTGTTCATTACTGAGCGATCCCATTCCTGTAGATAATTATCTTTCAAACGTTGCTTGAACAATGATACAAAAGAAATTTCACATCCAACACCTTGGTTAACCCAGGCATATCCAAATCCTAAACGAAACAAAGTATTTTTAATCGAACTTACCCAACATGCTTTACCATTTTCATCCAAGTTTTTTAACATGATATATGCTAATCTTGGTAGCCTTGACTCATTCATCTTTAAAATCTTTAGCCAGTATTTTATGCATCTCACAGAACTGTTAATATAAAATGGATATCTACCCAGTTCGCCAAACACAATTTTGTTTGGTAATTTTAATGGTACTTTCAAAAAACGTTTGCATGCAAATGTATGAATTTTTTCAATGTTTTTCAATCTGTTTAGCCCCCACAAATCTGCAGCATACATAATGACAGGTTGAACTTGTGTGTCAAAAATGTTAAAGAAGCAGGATTTAGATATATCACGAAGACTGCTAATATGTTTTACACAATTCATACATGCTCTTCTACCCTTTGCTGCCAAGGCATCAACACCTTTACAAATACTCATTTTCGTTGTAAAAACAAAACCCATGTAATTATACTCGTTTACCACTTCCAAGATAGATCCGTTTAAAGTCCATTTATCATTTTTACCCAAGAACCCTCCTTTTCGAAAAACCAGCACTTTGGTCTTATCTTTATTTATATTTAAAAATAATATTTTACAAACTTCATTTAATAAATTAATTTGATTTTGGAGACCCCTGGCAGTACCGGATAAAAGAACAATGTCATCGGCAAACAACAGAAGGAATAGTTCAACAAAACCAGGTAACATCTGAATGCCGTGCATACCGCTGCCATCTACATATGCAGCAATTTCATTAATGAAAATAGAAAAAAGTTCTGGACTAAGTATACAACCCTGTCTCAATCCTACCGTTCAACTAAAAAACTCCGTAAGACGATCTTCAATTCTCACGCATGAAACAATTGACTCATAAATCGCTGTGACTGCTGTCTCAAATTTGCCATGTATGCCAGTTGTACGCAAAATTACAAATAGTGGTTCATGTTGGACTGAATCAAATGCTTTTCTTAGGTCTACAAAACATGCATAGAGTTTGCCACCTCTTTTTGAAAAACACTTTTCTATAACAGCATTTAAAGTAAAAATATGGTCGACTGTGGAGTAACCCTTTCTAAACCCAGCCTGAGATTCTGACAGTTTTCTGTTCTCTTCGATCCATTGTTACTAGTCTCCTATTCAGAATCGTACAGTAGCATTTACTAACTAAGCTTAACAGCGAAACCCCCCTGTAATTGTCAGTTACTGTTTTGTCACCTTTTTTAAAAATTGGAACTATGATTGCTTTAGTCCATTCTTCTGGATACGAACCTCTGTCGAATAGTGCATTGAATAGTTTAGTTAAAAAAGCGACCGAAAAGTTGCTACTTAATTTCAACATTTCTGCAGTGATTCCGTCAATTCCACACGCTTTTCCTTTCTTTAAAGAATTAATAGCTTGAAGTACTTCCTCTCAGTTATAGGTAAGTTCAATTCATTACAATCAGTATTAACATTTTCGGTGCTATTGTCATGTACTTTGATCTTCTGCACATTGAACAGGCTTTTAAAATGATGGTACCATTGTTGATCTGATATATCAGGGCAAATCTGAGACTTTTTTTCGCCTGTCATACTTCTTACTTCTCTCCAAAACCCCTCACTATCTTTACCGAAAGAAGCCAGTCTGTTAGCTTTTTCACGTTTAAAACAGCCCCTTTTCTTTTTAATGAAAGACTTGTAATATTTTCGATGCTGAACAAAATCTTTACGTTTGTCAGATTTAAACTTTTTACAACTACGAAAGATTGTTAACGACTGCCTCACTTTGCTCTTTAACTGTGCGCAATCTCTGTCGTACCAGTCTGGTATTCGTGGCTCATTACAAACACATATAGTTTTCTTCATACAATCACTACCACTAACCAAAGCATTAGAAAACAAGTTTACAGCTTGATTAACATCTGTATCAATTAGCGTCAACGCCCGGGAACACAATCTATTAGTCTCCTCACTGTTTAAAGCCTCTACAAAATGTGGTTCTAAGCTTGTATTCCAAATGCGTTTTTCAATCCATTTCTTTTCTTTTCTTCTAAAATGATCGAAATCAACATCCACGTTCAGTGTAATATAAACAGGGAAATGTGCGGAGTCCACAGAGGACAAAACACGCAGTGACGTAATAGAACCCTGCAGACAGAGATCACCAGATGCTATAAAATAGTCAATGGTGCTGCCCCCTGAACTGGAAACAAAAGTCAGTGAATCATCGAAACCAAACTGAATTAAACCGTTCATGACAACACAATCAAACGTTGAACAGAAATTAATCAACTCTTTTCTAAAATTTGTTACTACCGTATCTTCAGACTTCCTACGGAACACATAATCCTCATCACTTTCACACAATGAGTCCCATACATTATTTTCCGACAACACATCCTTTAACAAAACATTCTCGCACCCAGTCCTCGCATTCATATCTCCACACACTATGACATGGAAATCCTCAAAACGTTCATGGAGATCAATTAAGCACTGTTCAATGATTTCAGTACCAAAACCATATTGTGATAGTCTCCAGTAAATACTGTCATAAGGGTGTATATAAATACTGATAAGAAACACTGGTTTTTCAGTTCCAAATAATTCACGATCCATTTTCAAAATGATAACATTATTCAAGTACGTATTGATCCTCTCAGTAAACCCGACCAGACTTTTCCTTACACACATCATTACTCCCCCTGAGAACCGCCCTTGTGATAACTTCACAGCTTTGGAGACAAAAACATCGTAATCACTAAAAGAGGTGTACGAAATACTGTCTAGATAAACAAACGTTTCATTTAAACAAAATATATCAAAATCTAATAACATCGAAACAACATCAGGAATGTCTAGTTTATTCATCCAGCCTTCACAGTTCCATGTGCCAATAATAACACTGGTCGGGCCTCGGCCACCCCGTCAACTCTTGGCATTATTACCACCTCCTCCCTGAACCCTTCCACCTCCACCCCTACGCCCAGTACCACCCCCTCTCCCAGTCCCATTACTTCCTCTCCGTTCATTTCCCTCGCTAATTCTCTTACCCGGACCGCCAACCCACCCTTCACCCCCGCCACCAGCCACTCCTCCACCCCTGCTTGATGAACCACCCACCCGTCTTCCCATATCCCCTCTTGCTTGTTTCGAGTTCCCATGTTTCATCCAGTGGTGTAGAGTCGTATGTGCGCTTTTGTTTTGGCCTGCCACCCCTCTGCAGTGAGAAGCCGAGCTCGCGCGCTGTCTTGTCATCACGGGACTTGAAGGGGGAAGGTGGGCAGCAGTCGAGTTGAACTGTCGCCTTGTCCCCTGAGTTTTTTCACGTGCACCCTGACCTGAATTCTCTCCGGCCGGTGTGTCTCTGGTTTCATTTGCACTCGGGTACTCCGACGTTGGCAGAATGTATGGTCGACTTTCGTTGCCTTCATCGTGAGTGGAAAGAAGAGGGAAGCCAT
The DNA here is from genome assembly GCA_033310375.1 of Conus canariensis. NCBI lineage: Eukaryota > Metazoa > Mollusca > Gastropoda > Neogastropoda > Conidae > Conus > Conus canariensis. Next base: position 21,419,295 of record CM065724.1, on the reverse strand, counting down.
CTTTGGAAAGATCGTAGAGATCACAGGAATTATAATGATTGTACACTGCTTCAGTATCCTCTTCTATATCTTGTCTCGCCTCACCACTGCTGGCTCTTCTTTCTTCTTCCGTTTCTTCATGCTTTCCTCTGCTGTTTCCATTCCCCCGACCACTCAGTCTCACTAGTTCTTCTTTGTCAGTGTCATAAGTGTAGACGCCTTCTTCTGTAAACAGTTTGTCAAACTTCATCCTTGTTTTCTGCCCGCTGTCATAGAGTTCATTGGCTTTTCTCCTCAGCCCCTGCCTTTTCTTCCGCACTGTCTCAGAGAAGTCTTCTCTGATATACACATTCTGATGCTTTTCTGAAGTTTTCCGTTTTCTGGCATTCTTGACAATCAGCTCCTTTGACTTGTGAGACAAGAACTTGACGACCACGCCTTCTCCTTTCCCCAGTCTATGAGCTCTCTCAATGGCAATCTCCTCCTGAAGACACATTCCTTCTTTGAGTACTGTGTTCACTTTCTGTTCACACTCCTCCCATTTTTTGTTGGCCTTTTCTTTCTCAATCCCAAAGAACAGTAAGTTGTTTCGCCTACTTTGGTTTTCCAAGTGGTCACATTTACTTTTCCACCTGTCAATCTCTTTCCACAGAGTTGCATTCTCTTCCTGTAATCTCTCATACCGTATTGTTACGCATTCCAGCTCCTCCTCTATCTTACTCTGCCTTTCTTCAATCCTTCCTAGCTGGTCAGACAGACTGTCCCCTAATTGTTTCACTCTGCTCTCCAACCTCGTGGTCTGTGTCTCTTGGTAGGACTTCAGGGCTTCCTGTTGTGCCACTTGCTCATCTTGTAATTCTTTCATAGCACCTTTCACTGCTTCCCTGACACTGTCTTTGACACACTGATGCAGGCCTTGCATGGAGCTGTTGTGTACGTCACTATCGGTAGGCGGGGTGCCAGAATATTCCCAGTCCTGAGTCTCACCTGAAGTTCCGTCGTTATCTGTTTTCTTTTGAGGGGAGGGAGGGCCTGGATTAGGATTGACATCTCCACAGACAAGGATGGCAGTGGACACAAAAATCACCAGGATGGCTGTCCACACCCCAGAACGACCTTGCCTACATCCCGGTTCAGTTAGCTGGAATCGGACACTCTGACAACAGAACATGTCTGCAGTCAGAGTAAAAGTGAGAAAGTGCTTTTCCAAGGTACCACATCCTGGCCACAACACCACAATGCCAATGAGATGTTTGACACATGATTTCTTTCGAAGTATGTCAATTAACACTGAATGGAACTTGCCTGTGACTTGTCGGTGCTGTTGGAGACACGATGGCATAGTGCTGGTTTTCCAAATCTCACAGGAGACAGCGCTATTTCATTAATTTTGATTTTTGAGCCTCAGCAGACAAAAACACGTCGCCATCTTGTAAGGTCGCGTCCTTGACCCCGATAGAGAGAGAGAGAGAGAGAGAGAGAGAGATTTAACAAAAAAAAAAGACATTGAGGGGTAGGTAACTAGGAAATCTTTTCGTTAACTGGAATTCAGAGATGTGTTGTTATGAAAATATTGGGACTGATCCGGACAACGAGAGACCGTGAATAACAATTCCGCATCACCGGGGTGGAAATGACCAGTTTGAAAAATATCACTTCTGGGAAGCGACAGCCCGATTTTGTGAGCATGTCGATTATTATGAAATTCAGATTCTGTCTGCAGGCTTAATTGCGAGAGAAGCACTGACGGAGAGAATATTGAGCATATGAATTGCTTTATTGAATTCAGATATTAAGTTTTAAAGAGGAATGTCCGATCCACCACCACCACCCCCCCCCCCCCGCCCCCCGCCCCCTCATGAATATGATAATCTTGGACATTTCAGACTTAAAAAAAGATAGAGGACATCAGTGAAGAATAAGCGATGGTTTCAGAGTGTGATCATTTTTCAGAATCCCAACTGTGGGTACATGATTTATGTGGGGTTCGACATAAGCATGAAAAAACACTCTACAGAATAGTAGTCTACGAAGTGATCAGATATGGGAAACCGGCCTATTTCTTTTAAGACAGTCATACATGCAGTCCTTATAATTTCGATCACGATGGATTGTTGTCTGTAACTGTTCCTATAACTTTATGGCAGACGAGTGGTTTGGAGGGGGTATAGATTCATATGACTTTATGTATACAAGTCAGTTAATTGATATGATACACTTCCTTGTGTTGGCTTAGGTAACTTTGGTAAAAGCAAATTATTAATGTATATATACTGAGAAAAGTATAGGTCCAAGGACAAATGCTAATGCAAGACTGCGTTTGAGTGGCAAAACAGAAGATGGCTTTTTTTTCAAGGCAAATTGCTTTCAGTCTTTTAAAAATGATAACCTGAGTTGCAGGCCATAATATTTTGTCTGTGTTCTTATATCTTCGAAAGGGAGCCTGGTGTGGACCAATGATATTTTCAGAGTGAAGGTATCACTGAAGATGATGGCTTATAATACGTTTCAAAGGGCTTATAATACGTTTCAAAGGGCTTATAATACGTTTCAAAGTCTTCCAAACATTGCTTGAAACAATAACTAGAAGATAGATCAGGACATTGAATTGTTCTTCCTGTTCTTCAGAACAGGTATCATCCAGGTCTCTTTTCAACGTTGGGGTACCTCTGCTTCTCTCCGCTTTACATTGTCAATATCCAGCAATGTTCTGAGGGCAGCGTTGCCGAGGTGTCGTAGCATATCGTAAGGAATGTTGTCTGGATGTAGAGATTTTCTCTTCTTCAACTCGTTGACACCTTTTTTCCTCAGTTCTGCTGTTTTGATATCTGTGTTCACTGTTTCATGAATTTTGTCTGTTTATTCGCTCTCTTCATGTCTTTCTTTCTTTCTTTTTTTATCAAGTGTTTTAAGGGCATTGAGATGTAACTGTTTTAAGGGCATTGAGATGTAACTGTCCTTTGCACACGCCTGAGTAGTCAGCGCTACTCAGCGAATGATCGGTTGCTGTTTGTTTCCCCATAGTCCAACGACCTTGAGAGTCTTCAAGTTTGGTAGTGGTTCTGTCCATGCAAAGTCTTGCTGTCGTTCCCCCCCTCCCCCCCCCCCCCCCCCCCCCCCCCCCCCTGTTCTCTGCACTTTCCAGTGTCGTTCACACAGTAGGCTATCACAGAGCTGTGGTTCACTGCTGTTTTCTCATCTGGGAATGGTCTAAGCCTCTTCTTGAGTTGTGGACAGATAGTTACGCGCTGTCTGCAGGTCCCGAAGATGGTATGGAGTATAGTTGTTGTTGTTGTTGTCGTTGTCGTCGTTGTTTGTTGTTGTTTTTTTTTTCCCCAATGAGGGACTGTTTCCTTCTTTGCTAATTCTCGCGTTGAATGCTTTCATTAAGTTGCTGGTGGTTCCTGCTCTCACAACATCTTCTTTCGGTCAGTTGCTTCTTTCATACGATGAACTTTCGCTAATCCATCTTCCGATACCTCCACAAAGGACATTGTGGTGAGTTGATTGTTGTGCTTCCAGAGACACGATGGTGGCCTGTTCTTTCCAAGCGTGTCCAGCTGTCACACTAAGACGTTTGTGAACATCCTCATTGCAGAACGCCTGGTCTGGGGGTGGATGGTGCTGTATGCCAGCGACGACCAGAGCATGAACGGATAGGTGGATCGTAAGAGTCATCATCGGGTCTCAGATGGCCGTTTTCATCTTGCTATGCTTCAGTGTCTCCTACTCTGGTACAAAGACTATCATACCCCCAACCCTAGAATTGGCTTGTAGTAAGTCTACTACGACCATGTATTCATGGTTTGGAATGTCAGTCATTATGCATTATGAGCTAGAATCTCTCTCTCTCTCTCTCTCTCTCTCTCTCTCTCTCATAAGTATTAGCGTACCCATTTCTCTTAGTTCCTTCTCGGGGCAAAGGCTGGATGTAGAGGGGTCTGGGGGGAGGGGGGAGGGGACTCATTGCTTATCTGTTAACTTTCCGGGCAAAATAAAAGTAAATAAATAAATCAGTCAGTCCTGCCTGTCTTTGTCACTCTCCTTCGTGTACCAAACCAGCGCCACCAGCGCTCTTTCCCGTGTCGAGGGGAGCGTGGCTGGCGGGCGGGCGGAGTATAGTGATTTACCAAGCGTCACCGATTTATTGTGCAAAGTGCCTGCTTGCACGTGGAGCTATTTTGAGCTTGGCGACGTCGCGCGTTGACTGAGGGAAAAAAGGACATACGGGATCGCCTACCGTGACGTCATTCTGAGGCTTCTGTGTATTATTTTTAGCCGAGGCGGCGGCGGAGGGGTCTCCCGATTTAGACCTCGTTGGGGCCACGTGGATGCGAAGTGGTTTCATTCATTCACTACTATAGCGCAGTCGGTTGGTGCACATATTCGCCAGACCGCGCGCGCGACCTGACTCTCACCGGAGCGCTCCCCATTGGACGTCCACTGTAAGTCTTTCTTACTCAGTTGTCCTTTATACAGACCTGTCTTTCTGTGTTATTCCGTGTGTCCCGTTCGTCTGGCATACAAGTCTCTTTGCATGTCTGTCTGTCTCTCAGAGGAGGGGGCTAGGGAAGAGAAGAGAGGTCTCTCCTCTCTCTAGCTCCTCTCCATCCCTCCTCTCTCCCTGGCTCCCATGCCAGCGCGCGCGCGCGCGTGCGTGCGTGCGTGTGTGTGTGTGTGTGTGTGTAATTTGACCCACATCTCTCTCTCGCTCTCTGTTGAGTCTCCCTCCGTCTTCTCCCTCTCACTCTCGCTGCCATCTCCAATCATACCACCCTCTTTCTAACGAGTCATAACGATAGCTTTTCACTGGCACCATAATTCAAAACTAACATCTCAGTAAGCCGAAAAAGACAAATTAAAAAAGAAATAGAAAGAAAAAGAAAACGAACAAAACAAGCAAAAACTCAAATTGCAGTGACTGAATGAATACCGTGACCCCGATCGAGCCCCACTCCGTCCCCCACCCCACCGTCACCCTTCCTCCCCTTTTGACTAAATGTCGTACTGTTTTACTCGATTCGGTTTGAAATCCATGACTCGTACAAAATGTTGCAAGTTTGCAGATCAGCTTAACTATTTTTCAACAAACCTGATTTAAAACAAATCTTTGCATTACTTCATTATTATCATTGTTATAATGAAAATATAGAAAAATATCCTGTCTCGTAGGCTTACAATGTTAGAGAAAGTATTAAAAAAGAAAAGAAAAACCTGGATCGGCATCTAGATCCAGATCTACACCGCATTCCATCTTTTCACCAAATTTTGTTGAAATCGATTAAAAAGTTTGGTTTTCCCATAATCTTGCTGGCAGACGGACAAACAAACCTGCAGACTCTGAAGAAAACGTAACCTCGGTGGCTGAGGTACTTACTACGCTTTCTGCTAAAGCATGTACGCACCTGTGGATTATTGGTACCGGCCGTGGCTTTGGCGGCGGGACATGCAAGGATGTAGCTTTGGGAGGAGAGAGAGAGAGAGAGAGAGAGAGAGAGAGAGAGAGAGAGAGAGAGAGAGAGAATCAGCTTCTTGACATCATTTAGCAGAAGTGATAAACAGATTTCTCATCGCCATTGTGAATAGTAAATGCAGGCTCTGTTTTTGCTTTTGCTTTTTTTTTTTTTTTTTTTAAATTAGGCCTACCCGTTATATTTGGTGCAAACTCTAACCCCGGCTTAATCTTGACCCTGACTACCCTCGATCTTTATGATTCTCATCACCAATGACAAACATACTGCGGTCCTTCACAGTCGTTTGTCATTGTCTTTCAAACGGCATGTTTTCGCCAGTTCGTGATGACTACATCCGTATGCATAATTGGACACGTCAAAGCATTTTTGGCCCCAGTGTAATAAGATTCTCTTTGAAACGAACTCTTCTTATGGTTCTAAGGATAACATGAGGCCCTACCTAATTTGGAAAGTCCATGCCATACGTGTTTGAAGGCTTGCAATTATCTTTCTTTTTATCATCCTTACAACGTGCTTCTATGTGAATATCATATTACTGACTCCACACACACACACACACACACACACACACACACACACACACACACACACACACACACACACCGTTTTTCATACAATGATATTTCGTATAGATTGTGCATGTTGTTTTCAAAATGAAATGATTGCAAGCGGACACTGAAAAAAAGGTGCAAAAACAGAATTACTGCGCCATCAAACGAAAGAGGAAAAAATGCAAAACAAACACAACGCGTTTCGACCTACTTGGTCTTCTTGAGGCAAGACAAATAACATTCAAAACAGTACAATCGAAGGACGAACAGTCATCTGTCTCTTAAAACTGGATGGCAAAATTCGCCCAAGAACAAATCTTGCACACTGTTCGAAGAGATAAGTGACTGTCTGTTCATACTTCGTTTTTATTGTCTTGGCTGTTATTTGTCTTACCTGAAGAAGACTAAATTGGAAATGAAATGAGGCAGGGAACAGTAAACAATAAACAATAAACAAGTGGGGTAACTTTTGCTCCCATAAGAAAACCTAACACAGAGGGGGTGCTATTGAATTCTTTTTTGCACCCTTGGTGGTGAGAACACCACGGTATTATGGACTGGTGTGTCTCTATTTGACGCCAGGAGCGCAGACACAACCAGCCGTGTCTCCCTGATGAGTTCCGATCCAGCGGACGAAAGGCCTCGGAGCAGGCAATACAAATATATCTGCCTTCAAAAGGGATTACGATGGTTCCCTTATGCAGCTAGTGAAGGGTTTTCATATCTGTAATATATTTTCTTAATCTCATGTCCCCAGTTTCTCCATCTTCAACCCCCTCCCCCCCCCCTCCCCCCCCTCCCCCCCCCCCCCCCCCCCAAGTCCAAATCTTTGCCAGATCATTACTATGAAGACAGTTAAGTTGTTGGCCTGCGCTTGTTTTTTCCCCCACTATTAGATTGTTCGTCTATGTATTTGTCTGACTTTATTCAAGTTCAAAAGGCTGTGCCAGTCTTGAATAAAAGTTACTCTGTGTTAGGTTTTCTTATGGGAGCAAAAGTTACCCCACTTGTTTATTGTTTACTGAAGAAGACTAGTTAGGTCGAAACATGTTGTATTCGTTTTGTAATTTGTTTAGTTCTTTCGTTTGGCAGGTAAGTAATTCTGTTTTGCCATTGTGCATGTTGTGTACACTGAAAATACACAAAACAGCAGGCCTACTCCGAATCCCAGACCGTAGCCTGCCAGCGCAACATTAACTATGGGAACATATCACCGACTATGGGCGATAACAGCTGATATAGCATAAAGAGGGGAAACAATCATATACTCAGACTGACAACTATTTTCCTAAGGATCACACCTGCTTTCCTGAAGATAACTCATTGTGTTCACAATCAGTGCTGTAGCGTCCGCTTTGTAACTTGCACTTATACTGACCAAAATCTGCAAAATCAAGGAAACCTCTCTCTCTCTCTCTCTCTCTCTCTCTCTCTCTCTCTCTCTCTCCTCTCCCCTATATATATATATATATATATATAAGAAAGGTCAAACGATAATAAGTAAGGGGCTAGGCAGAAAGGATTAATCGGGATCGACCTCAAAAGTGTCAGTGTCTTCGTTGTCACTGTGGCAGTGAGTTGAGTGTGACAATCCCTGTGACGACGATGAGGATTACATATGATGTTTTTTGGCTGTCAATAATGGTCCCATCTGCCGGGATCTTGCCCCTCTGATGAGGTGTTTTCCACTCTAAGTTTACCCGCTTTATCAATACGTCTATGATCTGTGCACTGAAGCTGAGAAGGAACCCACAGTCCAACATCGACATGATGTTGTCCATGATGGTGAAGCTAACTTGTAGATTGAGAAGGTAACTTCTAGACTTCTAGCTAAATGCTGAGAGAGAAAAAAAGAAAAGATTGGTGGATAAAAAGTTAGCGGATGCAATGGAAGAGGAGGATAGAGAAACAGAAACGAAAAAGAAGAATACAGTCCCTGCAAATGTAAAGGAGAGTTCCATACCCACTGTGAAGCGGAAAATAGTGATGCTTTGCAGCAGGTGAAATCACTTATGGAGAAAAAAATAGAGGAGTCAGCTGAAGGGGAATTGAGTGAGCCAGTGCGCCTTGGGAGAGAAGGGGAAGACAGGCCGAGGATGCTGAAACTAATGGCCAGCAGTGAAATCAAAGAGAAAGAAATCTTATAACAGGCCTCAAAATTGAATGAAGGCCGCAGAGAATAATCAAAGAAGATCTGATGATGATGGATTCTCACGCCGCGTCCGACGTATGAGTAGGCAGGCAGGTCATCTTCTAATGTGGATCCTCATGTGGAAATGAAGATCAATTCCTGAGGCACAAAGTTGTCCAAGGATGGGCCCAGTTGTCTCCGATTCCTCTTTTCCTGGATGGCGGCTGCACTGTTGCGCTCGAATGTCTTTGTGCCCTGCTTCCACTGTGTTCTGTCAAGGGCAACGTCTTCCCAGGAAGCAGTGTCGATGTTGTGGCTTCTGAGGCTGGCCTTCAAGGTGTCTTTGTATCTCTTGAGAGGCCTTCCTTGGTCACGTTCCTTCAGTTGTCCATAGAGCAGCATTTCTGGAATTCCGCTGTTCTCCTTACGGACAACGTGTCCTGTCCATCGGAGCTGGCTTTTGGTGAGTATACACTCAATGCTGGGTAGGCCACATTTCCTCTGGACCTGAAGATTGTACTGTTTGTCTTGCCATTTGATGCTGCAGATCTTGCGCAAGCATCGTTGATAGAACTGTTCGAGTTGGATGTTTCGGCGGTACGTGGCCCAAGTCTTTGTGTGTAATTTGATGCCATGTTCTTGCCATAGACTCTTTGAGAGTGTGCTAAAGGGAGGACTGGCCTTTGAGACGCGCAACATCACTTCTGCAAAGAAGATCTACAGGAACGCTAACTACACCCCAAAAGGAAGAGAAGCGCAGAATGAAAAAAAGGGAACAGAACAAAAAGGTGAGGAAGATCTTACACCTGGAATCGGAAAAATCATTAAAAAAAAACAAAAAAAAAAAACCAACCCAAAACAAACAAACAAACAAACAAACAAACAAAAAAAACAGACCTGTCAATTCCAAACTTCAAAGCAGATGGTAGCGTGAGTGTAGATCACTGACTGACAAATTGTGAATCTGATGTACATAGTGTAAATACAAATTCCAGTTTCAATTCTTCAACTTCTTTAAATTATAAAGGAAAGAACTTTTACAAGAAAATACAAATGACCAGATAATCATTGTCGGTAGAAACCTAGGTAGCTTTTTGAACAAGAGGAGGTTTTTTTTTTCTTTTAGCCCTGTTGCTGACGGTTGAATTCCAAACATCATAAATGTGACATAAAGCCTGTGAAAACGCGAAGGACAGACTAATACTACAAATCTTACTAATTCAGAACTGTCTGTTAAAGGGTACGCTATTCAGGAATGATAAACCCAAAAGAGGCGTGACAATATTGATTCAAAAGTCTTTAAATGCAACTCATTGCACGGATTTTGGTGAAATCCATCATTGACAAACTGTACCAAGTTCTGAAGTCAAATGAATTGCCAAAATATAACGAAGTGTGTATATTTGATTATCCAAACATTACCTGGAAAGGACAATGGACCATTGGAAAAGGAAATGAATTTATTGGATGTCTTCGTGATGCTTTTTAATACAAAAAGTAAAGTATCCGACAAGACAAAGACTGAATAGAAAATTTGGCACCCTAGACTTAGCCCTGGTCAATAGTGAAAGTCTTATATCCGATATTGCACACTGTGACCAAGTAGGGAAAAGTCATCATGACGTTTTGTTATTCCACTGTGTATTGAAAAAGAAACTGTTCTCAGAGAAAGGTACTAATTCAATCTAAATAAATGAAAATATACGGGCATGAGAAAAGCCCTAAGAAACACAGACTGGAGGACTGTCCTTGAAGATGACGTAAACGAACTCTGGAACAATTGAAAGGTGTTGATCGCTGAGACGATAAACCAGTTTATATCTAATGTGCATATATATATTTAAAAGCAAAATAAACCACCATGGATAGCCAAAAAGTCATTTAGACTGGTATAGAAGAAATGTAAGGCATTACAAGAGATTTTTGAGATAGGACACAGGTACCTGTATACTAGATTAACATTAGAAATAAATGCGACAAAGCAATGAAAAAAGAAGTAATAATAACCCGTGAAAAGAAAATTGATCTTGGTTGCAAATCTAATCCCGAAACTAGTTGAAAGTATGTTCAAAAGAGAAAGGGAAAAAATGTAATCTAAACCCAAAGCCCTAGAGCCGGATAGTATTCCTCCAAAAGTTTTGACAGAATTTGGTCAAGAACTTCCTATTCCCTTACGTACATTGTTCTTAACCATTCTTTAAAGACTGATCCTAGATGACTAAAAGACGGCTGATGTCACAGCTATCTTTAAAAACGGAGCAAAATTAGTCTTTGGAAATTACAGACCGCTAAATCTGACTTGTGTAGCAAGCAAGTTTATTGAGTCTTTTATCAGAGATGTAGGCCTAACTGTCTTCTACATGAGAGACAATGGTCTCTACACATCTATAAACATGGTTTCTAAAGAAAAAGATCTAGCATAACTCAACTGCTGGAAGTGATCGGGGATTTTACTAGTAAATTGGATGATAAAAGTGAACTTGACCTCATATACTTGGATATTAAGTCGATACCGCATGAAAGGTTACTTCTAATATGAATACCTACGGAATTTGTGATAACATTCTAAAATGGACAAAAGCATTTTTAACTGATAGAAGACAAAGGGTTCGAGTTGGCTCAAAAGACAAACAAACAAACTGATTTGCCGTATCTTAAATGCCAGTCACAATCTATTGAACGTGTGTAGAGAAGAGCAATCAAAATAGTGAAAGAATGTAAATGTATACACTATTAAGATAGATTAAGATAGCTGAAGTTACGTTCATTAAAGGCAATGCGTATTAAAGGTGATCTAATTGGGGCGTATACAATATCCAATAACTTAGAAAACATTAGCTTTGAATCAGTCTTTCAATTATCATGGTGTAGTAAACTAGAAATCAAGAGGACAAAAAGTAGCCTACCCATACAGTGTTTCAATAGTAACAAGTATAAAAAAAAATTGCTTGAGCAATAGAGTTGCTGACCAGTGGAACTCACTATCACCTGATCTCAAAACGGCACCATTGACTAATGCATAAAAAATCTCCTGGACAGTCTACAAGTTTTAGCACTATTTTATTTTTATTTTGATTAGAATACGTGTGCAACTTGCAAATCTTTTAAAGAGCTTTTAAAGATGGTATGTGCATATGCCGAGAGGTTAGGTTTGAACCAATCCCTTTACTGTTGCTGCTGCTACTACTACTACTACTATTACTACTACCACTACTACTGCAGCAGCAGCAGCTACTACTACATCTGCTACTGCTGCTGCTACTACTACTACTTCTGCTGCTGCTGCTACTACTATTGCTGCTGTTGCTGCTACTACTGCTACTATTGCTACTTTTGCTGCTACTACTACTACTATTGCTGCTGCTGCTACTGCGACTACTATTACTATTGCTGCTGCATGTGTTGCTGCTGCTGCTACTAGAACTGCTACTATTGCTGCTGCTGCTACTACTACTACTGCTGCTGCTGCTGCTGCTGCAACTACCACTACTACTACTGCTACTAAGACCACCACCACCACTGCCACTACTTCTACTACTACCACAAGTCATACTACTATGATAACTGTTTTTCCCGTTGTCCACGAGGACCGCTACTCTGTTCCCTTGTCTGTTTGCCTATGTCTACTGTTAGTGTTTTTTTTTCCCTCCCTGCATTGTGAGCACACACGTTCAGTGGGACATTTCCCCCCATTATTTTGTTACAAATTGCTTTAATGTGGGAATACTTCACACATACACACACACACACACACACACACACACACACACACACACGCACGCACGCACGCACGCACGCACACGCACGCACGCACACACACACACACACACACACACACACACACACACACACACACACACACACACACTGTGAACGATGCGATGGTCGTGTAACTGAGGATTTGTGTCATTTGATTTTCTGCAGGTCTGTCCCAGATTTATATCATTACGTAACAAGTATCTCCCTCTCCCCCTTTTATTATCACAGATTCCCACCACCTTTCAAAGTTTGGTTGCTTTGCTCACCCTTCCTCCAAAACAAAAAAAACAAAAAAAACAAACAACCCCCCCCCCCCCCCCACACACACACAAAAAACAAAACAAATTAAAAATATAAAAAAGCTAGGATTTTTACATAACCGAATGCCTAAAAGTTAGAAACGCGTAGTTTTCTGTGTTAACAAATCCAATCAAAGCTTCCTTAGCGTGCTTGTATAGTTGTGGTGCACTTATCTATTTTTGGTTGCTAGTGTTTTTCCTACGGTCATATGGGTCCTATGGCCTACAAAAACTGAATCAATCATTTTGTATTTGTATTTTGTACACACACACACACACACACACACGCGCGCGCGCGCGCGCGCGGTCATATGGGTCCTATGGCCTACAAAAACTGAATCAATCATTTTGTATTTGTATTTTGTACACAGACACACACACACACACACACACACACACACACACACACACACACGCACGCACGCACACACACACACACACACACACACACACACACACACACATGCACGCGCGCGCGCGCGAGCGCGCGCACGTGGGTGTGTTTCTTCAATACATGGGCCTATATTGATTAACTTGTGGGAGGCGCGGTTGGTCCTCGATCCAACCGCGCGCCTGCTCCAGTCTTCCCCCCCCCCGTGCCCGCCCTTGCTTCGCGCACCGCGTAACACGGACACAATGCGTGCTGAGCGAATAGTAAAAGAAGAACTAAGTCGTTTTCCCAATGTTTACATCGCCCGCACGCACGTCGCGTGACCAGACAGGTTCTCACGGCCGACCACAAAGGTCATGCACGCAGCACACACACTCAACTTTGGGCAGATGGAGGCTAGCCGTGACGTCACAAAAATGTTTGCGGGGGTTTCCTGACACAGTTGTCGTTCTTAGCTGAGGAGGGAGAAAATTAAAAAGCGAGCGAGAGACAATAAAAGAGCGAGGGAAAAAAAAGGGAGGTGGAGTATCCCCTACTACGGAGAAGCTGAATTTTTAGCGAAGCTGGAACTTTTTAAATCATGGAGAGAACACCTTTATTCAGATGACTGATATGTGGGGAGATTTGATGACGCACAGAGGATTTATCACATGTGAACCGGCAGCCATTTTGCTCTTGTCGAAGCAAGTGGAAAGTGAAAATCTTCGGAAAGAACGTGTTTTAAACAAAGATCAGTGCTTCTTTCTATTGGTTTTTCACCATGCTTTTGCCGAAAGGTTCTCGTGTTAACGTATTCGGATGACAAACTGTTAAAGTAGTCTTTTTGCCCTCCATGAAAGTCTTTTTGAGCCATTGTGGAACTGACTGACGGCGTGACTTGCGCCGACTGGCGAGTCGGGTTTGCTGGGAGCTCCCAAGGTTTTGCGGCTCAGGCCAATGTTTGCTGCTCGCGGAATCCCCAGCTTCGCAGAGGATTTACCCCGCTCTGCTCAACGTGATTCTTGCTTCAGTGATTGATTTCGCGTACTTAGAAAAAAACCACTGGAAGCGCTGTGCGTAGACGTTTTAGTGGCTGATCGAACTTTGCAGTGTTCAAAATGGCAAACGCTTTGAACAAAGACCCTTTCACGTACGCAGAGGATCGTCGGAAGTTCCTAGAGGATTTGAAGAGCTTTCACGCCTCACGGGGGTTAGTTCTGTGGCTAGTTTGTGTGTGTGTGTGGGGGGGGGGGGGGGGGAGGGGGGTGTTTTCTGTTTATTTTGGGAAAGAAGTCAGTTTGGTGGACTTTGCGGCGGTCGGAGAACTCGAGGGAAGGTAAGGGATAAGCTCAGTACATAAGTTGCGTGGGGGGAAAGGAAACAAATGCTACATCTGACGCTTCCCCATGGAGTTAGCACATCATAAACTTTGATCAAGCGCATGTTGTTATATATGTTCTTAGGCCCATTGCCGGTTGCATGCCTCAGCACTTGAGTTTTCCGTACTCTTGCAATCTCTTAATGACTAATACTGTAGTTAGTAAAAGATCAAGACCTCTCCTTGCTTGCTGATACTGTGATAGTTCAGTCCCCTGAGCATTAGTTCTGTACTGAAAATTCTTTTGTTCCTCATTCCCTTGCCCCCCCCCCCCAACCCCCCCCCCCCCACTCTCACTCACATTCTCTCCCCCCTTCTGTCTGTCTGTCTGTCTGTCTGTCTCTCTTTCTGTCTCTGTCTGTCTGTCTGCCTCTTTCACAGTGTGTGTGTTGTGTGTGTGTGTGTGTGTGTGTGTGTAGGATAATTAGAGTCTAATTTAGACTAAAAGGAATATTTTGGAAATTAGTGGATCAGTCCTCAAGTAAGGGAAAAGTTACAATTTAGTATCAGACTCAAAGGAAAGTAAGTCAGAAAGTAAGAATTATCATGCAGTGGTTCAGTAGTGTAATACAAGTGCAGTCTAGCAATGATGGTACTTACTCATTCAGAAAGTACAAGCAACTAAAGTGGCAGTGGTAGTAGTATCATAAATGTAAAGTAATATAAATTATTAAATTTGAAATTTATACATAAAGTCAGTCGTCACTTTTTGCTGTCTAGGATTTAGTCTTGTACTGTATCTCACACACACACACACACACACACACACACACACACACACACACACACACACTCACACACATGTACACACAAACACACACACACACACACACACACACACACACACACACACAGTAACACATTCTCTCTCCCTCTCTGTTTCTTACACACACACACACACAACACACACACACACACACACAGACACACACACACACACATACACACACACACACACACACTCTCTCTCTCTCACACGCTTAGGGTCAACAATCATTGATGACTGCTTGATCATTGAAGACTACCTCACTGCCTGGATCAGGTAGATCTCATCATGTCAGTGAGTCAAGTACCTGTTGCAGGTCAGTAATGCAATGGAAAGCAGTGGGCAATTAGATATTATTAACAGTACTATGGAGTTACCTGGCAGATGCTTAAAGTTGATTGTACAGTACACAAGCAAATAAAGAGTTATACAGAAAGTAAGTGAACGCTATGAAATTATGCTGTACTATGTAAAAGTTTAGTTATATTGTTACTGTTACTAGTTCTAATGATAAAATCAACTAAGCTTGCACAATTTGCCAGGCTGTATGTTTTTGTACATTATTATGTATGCTGTTGTCTCATGTCTGTTAAAACTTTTAGAAAGCCAATTATCATTTATTTATATTACAACATGTACATGGCTCAACTTTTACACTTGCCTGGGTTCCATACCTTAAATCACTAAAAAGTATAATCATGAAAGCACAGCAGTTCATGATTCTTTTGAGGATAAGAAGAGAGCACAGAGCTGACGTTTAAAATGTGACTGTAACACTAACAGACAGACATGCATAACTGGCATAAATCTGCCATTGTGGTTTAGGTGTAAACACAGTTGACTGGTAATAGTAATGTGTGGTTTGTATCTCATCAGTTGCATTGTGTTTATAAAATTGTAGTGGAAATTACAAGATTTTCAGACTTACCCTTTGACGGGCTCTTCCAAGTTGATAATGCTAATGTTGTAAATGGGAAGAGTAGAAAACTAGAATCCAGAGCTTCAGATTATTGGTGAATGCATTCCGGTGACAGTGCAAACAGCAAACTAACAAAGTAACAACAACAACAACGATGTCAACAACAACAAAACCAACCCAAAACTGAAGTTCAGAGTTTGTGTTTATCAGTGTCACTGGTAATGGTATTTTACCTGTTCAGATAATGAAATACAGATAAAAGTGTCATCCAGTGGTACTATGTTATTGACTGAATTTTTATTTGTTTCAAAGAGGGGAAAGCAAAGTAAGCAAATGGCAGGAAAAAAAACAAAAAAAAAACAGGTCTACAGAGAATAGACCAGTGTGGTTTCTCTGGCAAATTCAAGGCCTGGTGTCTCCAGTTCCTGCTAATCCCGAAGTTCCTTTGGCCTCTGCAGAGTGCGATATTGATGAATACCATTACAGTGTAATCAGTGGAGGACAAAATCAGCAAATACACCCGTTAGGGAGTGGCTTGATGTCCTGTCTGGTCTCACTGATGTTGCACTCCACTGTTGCAATAACTGAAGCTACCCATGGAATCCAGTCTTGTGGAGCATAAAGTAGGTAAAGCAAGGTTACTTACCATGCTTCAGGGCTTGGGAGATAAGGTTGTGAGATAAATCTAGTCAATGTTAGAGACTGGCGGAAAATGGAAAGTCTAGGGGGATCGACGGGCGTGGCAAAAGAACACCTCAAGATCAAGGAAATAATAAGATTATAAACACAAACAGACAGGGGCTGGGGTCATAGCAAGTGAAGTGGTGGTCAAAGGCAAAAGGGAAAGCAAAGAGAGACATGATCATACAGGAATTGAAGAGGATGCCAAGAGAATGTGGAAGGCAGTCCAGCAAAGCCAACAGCGGCAATGGACTATATGGGAAAAAGCATCCCTGCAAAGTCTCAGCTGGACTGAAATATGACACAAGGCACAGGTCTTCTTTCTGATCAGCTTCATCCGAAGGTCTGTATGACCTCCTGCCTTTGAATTCAAAGCTGGTGAAATGGGGAAATCAGATGCCTGTGGGTGCCCCTGTCAGGGCAAACAAATAGTGGAACATGTTCTGAGTTCATCATGCAAAGCAGCGGTAACCAAGGGAAGGTATGAATACAGTCAAGTGCTTAACCTCATTCCTGCTTGCCCGGTATCTATTATGGGGTCATTTTCACGATCTTGTTTGCCCGTAACCGTATCTACTAAGGGGAACTTATTTCTTGATTATACTTACTTTTATCATACTAATGACCAGCAAAATCAAATTATTATGATACCACATCATAGCACAGGGTATAAGAAAAAAAAAACATGCAAAAAATCTTAGAGATATCTTAATAAATGAAAGAGTAGTGAACAGATGAGTGAATCTACTGCAATTTGGCCCCGGCACTCAGCAATACAGAAAAGCTCTTATACTGTGGCAGGGAAAGGGTTAAGAAGATCACACATGTAGTTAGCAGTGCCAGAAGATATACTACACCAGGGGCTCCAGCAGTGACATTATGATTATGGCAAGAGATCACAATGGTTTAGAACAGCTGTGATATCAAAAGCATGGCACCCTGACATAATTTCACCAAGGGCCTAGGTGTAGAGAGGAAATTGAAACTGAGATCACTCTAAGAGCAGGGCATGAAGGGCCTGAATTTGAGACTTTTTTTCAAGCTGATGGATGCGGATGAAGAAGATGATGCTGCAGATTTCCGTTTCCGGTCTGAGACTGCATAACAGGGCTGTACGCTTATTTCGTAGTATATCTGAGCATCAACCAGTCTCAGAGGTACAAACAACTGCAGTGTTGGTCAGGAAATTTGAGAAACAAACAATTTAAACCTGCATCCAGTGGGTGAAACTTGACTGTGGTCCCAGTCTTTTTAACTGAGCCCATAGTAAACTCAGTTCTTGGTGGGAGAGGGTCAGGGCAGAACAATCCCATTATGAATGGCTGTGATAGGACTTGAATGTACGATATCCCAGACAGGAGTCCTTGATGCTAACCACTTCGCCAAGGTGGCAGGTAGGCATGCTATTCTCTGTTTACATGGAGATGTTTTACTTCTGATTCTTGTTTCCTTGTACATGGTCTCCAGACATTGGTCTGTTTCCATACCCTTATTTTGTCATTAGGAGGAAGGCTATTTCCGTTTATATTTTGAGACTTGATGTGTGATACCTCGACACTTCATGATCTGCAGCACTGTACTGTGGTTGTTTTGTACAGATTGAGGTCACGGATCAAAATAAGCCTTTGGAGTGGAGATGTATTGCATCATTTGTTTTGATTTTACATTTTTGAAAGTTCTGGGCTGTGATGTCTGTTGTCAAAGATTGAATCAAAGCATCCCAAGTTTAGTTAGTTAGATTTACAATGGAAGACAATTCGATAATATCCACTTAACAAGAGAGGTTTTTCTGTTTAATACCTGGGTAAGCTTAGGGAAAGGTTGTGTTTAGGCTTCTTCTCCTCCTCCCCGCCATCCCCTCCCTGATTTTTTTTACCTGCTTTTGATATAATTCTGTTGATTCCACCTTCAGCTCAGCAAAGGTTGAAATCTTGAATGGAGTTCAGCTGTGGCACTGTCTCCCCTCTCCCCACCCTTTCTCCTCAACCCTCACCACCCTTTACACACTCCTCTCTCCCTTGTTTCCTTGTTTGTGTGCATTGTGCTGGTATTTGTGCTAGGTGAATCGATGCTATATAAAGTAGTTTAAGTAATGCTTGTTTGGAATTGTTAACGGCTGTCTCATGATGGGAGTGAGACTTACCTTCTTGTTTGTTAACTGAAGTTTGTTGTTTTAGTTTCCACTGTCTGTCTAGTGTCTGAGACTACTCATGCTGTACGAACTGTGGTTATTGACTTACCTTCTTACCTCCTCAACTGCTAAAAAAAGGAAAAGTCCTCTACCTTTATTGACTAACTTTCTTACCTCCTCAACCCCCACCCATACCCAAACTCCTCTCCCAGCCCCCATGCTCCCTCCTTGGATTCCTTCCTCCCATCTCCCTTTTTTTGGCAGATTCGTAGACATAAGAAAAGGAAACAACAAAAACAACAACAAACAAACCCACAACAACAACTCCAAAGGCTATTCATTGTATTATTTTTCACACAGGAAGTACATTGCGTGATTGCACTTTAGAGTGAGTGGGAGCTATTCTCTGTAGTCTGTTTTTTGAGGACTCATCCGGTGAACTTACTTTCCATGGTTGCCAAAATCATGGTTCAGAGAAAAGTCCAGAACAAATTTTTTATGACAGTAGTTGTGAGGGTAGTTACATAACACCTAACCTCCGTTAGAGAACAGTTTCTAAGCACTTAATCCATACTCTTGTTTTACAAAATGTGCTGCCTTGGAAAGTAGTAGTGCTGACTGAAGAGCTGCCTACTGGCTCTGCATTTAGTCGTTTCACATTTGTTTCAAGTTGAATATTAGCTGCTCAGTCTTTCATTCAGTTCAATTATTCATCCTTTCCATTTTTCACAGAAGGTGCATGCTCTGTGTCATTCATACCAGTGGCCAAACTAGCCTTGTCTTCTGAAAGTTGGTGATGGTATTTTATGTATACATACATACAGTGTGCAAATTCACACACGGAGCTTCTGTTTACATTCTCATCCAAGGGACTTTCAGGAAATTATGTCAGAACCAGTGTTAACTCTGGGGGGAAAAATCTCCATCTGCCAAACTGGCCTGGTGGCGATTTGAACCTGCAACCTCAGGATCACCTGGCTCATGAGTTCAGTATTCTATCGACTAAGCTACTCCAGCCCCCATTATAAGAAGAAAGTCTTCACATTGAGGAGCCAAGCACTTAGAATAGTTAAAGCAGTCACATAACAGATTCTTTACTAAAAAGTTCTGCAAATCATTTAGATCTCTCTCTAGCTGGGTTTCTGGCACTGTGTGTCTGTTTCACTGTCTGTCTGTCTCTTTCTGTATGTCTCTCTCACTGTCTCTCTTTCAGTCTCTCATGCTTTCTGTATGTCTCTCTCACTGTCTCTCTTTCAGTCTCTCATGGCTTGTGTGTGTTTGTCTCCAATCTGAGTCTGAATTACCGTGGCACACGTCACAAATGAGTGCTGATAGTTAACTCACATGCAGATGTACACACACACACACACACACACACACACACACACACACACACACAGTCACGAATCACTAACATGTACTGAGTAAGTGAATATAGACTGAGTAAGAGAGAGAGAGAGAGAGAGAGAGAGAATCTATTTCGGTTACAAACCTGCATTCTTCATGTATTATCAGATGAAACATGTATTCAGAAAGGAATGCTCACACACACACACACACACACACACACAACACACACACACACACCACACACAACACAGCACATATTTGTGACTACACACAAACACAATTCAGAATTGGGCATTTGCATACATGTATATCCACAGGTAGTAGTTGTCTTTTATAGATTGTCTATATTGATAATGTCACCACTTATTACATCAGCTGGTGACAGTTAATATGAAAGATAGTAATGTTAATATAGACAGTTGATGCAGCACATTGTTTTTATTCTGTAACAGAACACCATTTGAACGGATACCAAAGATAGAAGGCACAGACATAGATCTTTATCGACTGTACAGGCGTGTGGTGGATTTGGGTGGATGGAAAAAGGTGAGTAGATAGATTAATGATTTTTATTGCTTTATTTGACTTCTTTAAAATTTCAACCCACTTGTACAGAATTTTTTTTTCATGATCTGTTACTCATTAACATCAGCAGTAATTCTTGGTGAATTAAAGGATTTCACCAAGTTTTGGATGATACTCATAGTGGTTGACTGGGATTAATATGGTTAAATGATTTCTTACTGGCTGTTTACCTCTTTATCAGACGAACATCCTTTGTTTTAGTGGTTGTCCAATACTGGTTGCCAGCAGGAGGAAAAGTTCGTGAAAATTAAATGTCACATACAGCTTTTTTAAGCTGACTTCATTTTGTAGTCAAATCAAGGCACTGTGAAACACTGTGTAATACAAATGAATATCACAAGATGTCTGTGTGAAATTGTGCTTTGAAGAACGAGGATTATGCTCTTGCATTGTATGTATTTCACTGGAACACCTTGTTAATATTGTTGACTGCGTAAAGTAAGAAACAGTGACTTACAGAGTTACAATGTATTATTTATGCTATGGAATGGCATAAGTGTGAGTGGCATTAATTGAGTGTGAGTGATGAAACAATGAGTGTCACAATTTTTAGTCTTGCCATAAGTGTGTGGTGACTGTGTTGACATGCTCCAGCAAGCGATCATGCTATGAAATATCATTGGATTAATGTTAATGACTTCTGAGTTAAATGATAATGTAAGCGTCATGTGTGTGTGTGTGTGTGTGCGCGCGTGCGCGTGCGCGTGTGTCTGTGTGTGCACAGGTAAACCATCTGGTGCTCTGGGATGACATTCTGGAAGAATTCAAGATTCCAGCAGCCTGCTCTAATGGAGCACAAGCTTTGAAGTTTGCCTACATCAGGTTAGTTTACGAACAGGAAAGTAACTGAATAGCTGTCACACTTTTACTGTGTTTTTACTTCATTACGAGTATGTACACGCATTTTCTTTCACTGACACGCATATCAGTGTCTCAGTCAGGTGTTGAGTAAGAGATTAACGTATCACTGTATAAATTCCTGTCACCTGTTGTTCAATGCTTAATATGTGGTTGATCACCAGTCATCCATAGTTTTGGGGAAGGAATGAATCATTGTTATACATACACTGATTTTTCGGTAACCCATAGTAGTTTTGGGGAATGAATGTCTCACTGTTGTTCATACACTGAGTTTCCAGCCACCAATACTTACTGGGAAAGGAATGACGCTCTGTTGCTCTGTACTGAGACTCCAGTTGCCCATACTTTTGGGGAAAGGAATCTGGAATGACTAATTGCTGTTTATCCACTGAGTTTCCATCCATAGTTTTGGGGGAAAGAATGACTCGCTGTTTTTCATATATATATTGAGACTCTAGTCACCAGTCTCTTTGGTAAAGGAATCTGAATGGACTAATTGTTGTTCATATTATACAGTTTCCATTCATAGTTTTTTGGGGGAAAGAATGACTCACTGTTGTTCATACACTGAGACTACTCCAGTTTCTCATACTTCTTTAGAAAGGAATGACTAATTGCTGTTCATATAATGGGTTTCCATCATCTGTAGTTTTGGGGGGAAAGAATGACTCGTCGTTGCTCATAAACTGAGTGCCAGGTCAGCCATACCTTTTGGAAAGGAATGATCATGGCTGTATACCGAGTGTCCAGTTAACTCAATCGAGTCTTGTCGGAAGCGGGTTTCCGACACTGTTCACATCGCTTGAAGGCGTGTCGGACGCATACTTCTGCCAGAGTTTGACGATTTAAAGATCATACCGCCTTTTATTAAAGGGCAATAAATCTCGTTTCAGGGACAGCTTAGGGCCTTTTTTTGCAGTTGATTCCCTTAGACCGTTCTTCGTGTATTCTGTAGTAGTTTTATACGGATTTGAATTGTCCTGCTCTCAGTTCCCGCGATCACACGATTTTGAACATGATCACATGATTTTGAGTGGATCAAGCATTTTGTGGTCAAATTCTTGTGTTTTATGCAGTTGTCATAAATATACTATTCACTGTAGTTCATACCAAGTGCTCAGAAGTGTGATTGAACTTGTGTGGGAGGATAGAGAGCATGAAGAAGTGGATTACAGTGTGCACAAGAAGTTTTTGTTTTTCTGCAAATGTGTATCATTTTGGATTACTTACATCATGTGAACTGTGTGGATTCCTCAATAAAGGTAAGCATTTTTGATAAATATATTGTTTCTTCTGTCCAGTGGTGTATGTTTCATGCTCCTAGGTGAAGTGGTTGATTTTCTATGATTTTTTGAAAATTGCCAAAAATCATGTGATCTGAGGGACAGACTGATCCATTTTGGCTGTGACTTGATTGAGTTAACCATGCTTTTGGGGAAGGAATGACTCATTCATGCATTGAGTCTCCAGGCTGTGGCAGGTTGTTCAGTGTATAGGGCAGTGACTGGGTTTTGAATCTGGCATTGAACTGGAAAACTAGTGCACTGTATTCTGCATGTTGCAGGTACTTGAACATCTATGAGAAAGTGAAGTTTTGGGGACTGTGCCCAGACGATGGTCTAATTGACGGAACAGATGGGCCCTCCCGAAAGAAGATATGTCTGCCTCTGGAAACCATTCCCATGTCCTACAACCACAGTCAGCACAAGGTGGCAGGTGAGGAAGGCTGTCAGCCTGTCTAGCGTGCTAGGGTTTGTCTTTTCGTTAGTTTGTTTCTTTTTTTTTTTTTTTAATAACCTGTCACTCCTCGTAAGATTTGTTAGTTTCTTTTTCTTTTTTTTAAAATATTTTTTTATTAATAACCTGTCACTCCTCGTAAGACATCTGGTAATAGTCGATGATAATATTTTGTCAGTGTCACAAAGATTTTGTAAAAAATATATTGAAGCATGACAATTTTTGAAGCAAGACTGGAAAAAGGGAAGTTGATGAGGGAAACAACTTTTCAACAAACTAACTGTTGCATAATAAGTTGCATTTATTTCCCTTACTGGATATTTGTGTATTTGAGATGGTTCTTTGCGTAAGTATGTCAGGCAGCTGAAACACGGCAAAAACTTAGTTGAATTACTGTAAACTTAGTTGAATTACTGTAAGGTTCATGATTAACAGTTGTCAGACTTGGCATTTTTAAAAATACACAAATCATGGTGTAGACGACAATCACAGATCAAATTTGATAGTACTGATGTAAATAAGGGGGTTGCTTTGAATGTGTTTTGCTTGTCAAGATAGTTGTTTGAAGTAGCTTGTCCATATGCATCAGTATTTTTCCACATTAAATATGGAACAAGCATCCTGCAAAGCATTGAAGTACATCCTCTGCATGAACTCACACCCCCTTCTTCCATGTTCGCCTTTCCCCATTTAGACGCAGAGCGGGAGGCCAACAAACTGTCAACAGACCTGGCACGGGTGAAAGATTTTGACAAGCTGGAGATGGCACTGCGGTCAGGGCTGACCAACGAGGTGGACTTTGCCTTCAGTGTGTGTCTTCTGCTGTCGGACGGGGACAGGCTGAAGCTGAACAAGACTTCTCACCTGGTGTCTCTGCTCTTGGCCTGTGTTGGCATCTTTGAAGATGGTTAGCTGAATGTTGTTTGAATTTTTAAAGTTAAGTTTTTAAGATCAGTGTTATCCTGCATATGAGGTTTTAAAGAGTGTGTAGACTAATTGTATTTTCAGCTGTAAATTTTCAAATATGAGACAAGACATGAACAAGTTTTCAAGATCAGCTTTATCCTGCATATGTGAACTAAAAAGTGTACAGACTAATTGTATTTTTAGCTGTGAATTTTGAAAGATGTGACAAACAGGGTTCGTAGGGTCCTTTCCAGTCCTTACAGGTCCTTACATTTTGAAACACCTCAAGTAAGGCCTTACAAGTGCTTATATTAGCATCAAGGTCCTTACAAGTCCTTACGACAGCCCAAAAAATCATCGATGGCGAAATGCTGGTCGGAAAATCTCGGAAGCAAGCGGTACTTACTCTGAAATCTGCTTGCCAATGGGTTCCGACAAACGGCCCTAGCCTAGCAGACAACTTTCAGCTTGGAAGTATTGATTTTTCTCAAGGTCTCGTCCTAGTTTTGCATAGTCTCGTTTTCGCGTGAAGACGCAATACTTGCATCCGCCATTTTGCAGTCCTTGCTCAAGGCAATCGAAATGCCATGAAAGTGTGCATTTCAGGATCGTTGGGTCAAAGAAAAGCAGTACAAGGACTGGTGGTTGAAGGATCCCCAAAACAAACATTATGCTCGATGTTCTGTGTGTGAAAGATCGCTGCATTTGGCGTCAATGTGCAAAAGCATCCTCAAAAGACACATGCTGACTGATAACCACAAAAAGCGTTTGGCTCGGTATCTTGAAGACACACGCGCTCATATACCAGACTTTTTCAAGCGGACAGGTAGGGTGAGTGGCACAGTGCCATTCCTTGACAGTGTTGCTGCAAAATATGGGGCAGACAAATTTGACCCAATGTGTCAGAGGCTAGATACCTGGTTCTACAGCACCATTGGGGACCAAAAAGAGTTTCAGAACTTGTGGTCTGTCGTGAGACGTTTGTTATTGCTGTCTTATGGACAAGCAGCTGTGGAGAGAGGGTTTTCGTACAAGAAGGAAGCTGTTGCTGATAATCTTAGCAGGATTGCTTTGAAGGCACGTAGGGTTGTGCTAGACTATATTCACAATATGGGAGGTGTGGAGGAAGTTGTCATTGACAAAAAAATCCTTGTCTCAGCATCAGGAGCCTGGGGAAGATATGACAGGTACCTTGCTGAACAGAGGCAAGAGGAGGCAGCTGTGGAAAAAGAGAAGAGAAAGAGGTTAGGAGAAGAACTGGTCAACCTGAGGAAGAAACATAAATGCACCAGTGATGAGGCACATCATCTCCTTGAAGAGGCTGACTGTCTAAGCTTCCAGGCTCAGGAGCAGAGAAGTTTCAGTCTGGTTGAATGATGCAACACTCTGCGTTTGTTAGCCAAGGATAAAAAAATGAAGCTGAGAGAGTTCAACAGGACATCACGAAAAAGAATTGGAAAAATGCTGATTCAGGCCAGTGTGTGTGTGGTGTGTGTGTGTGTGTGTGTGTGTGTGTGTGCGTGTGTGTGTGTGTGTGTGTGTGCTCTTTTTTTTTTCTCCAATATCTATACGGGACCTGAAAGTGCCTTTGACCACTGATAATAGGGGTTTTTTTTGTTTGTCATTCTCAGTGTCATTTTTTTTTTTTTTTTAACTTACCTCTTCTGTTGTGAAAGACTGACATTCAAATTTAAGTATCAGCTAAGACTGTCAAGTTAAAGTATCAGCTGGTTTTAGTTTTAGGTGTGAAAAGAGTGTATTGAAGTTGAAGACGAGAGACTCAAGACATTGTTTTCATTGAAGACTGAACAAGGGAACAAACAGTTTTCAGTGTGATTTGATTCTGCAATACAGCAGCCAAGATATACAAGTAATTTTTGTAATATATATGCTGCTAATGTTAATGTAGAGGTCCTTACAAATTTAGAAAATGGTCCTTATAGGTCCTTACAAGGTCCTTACTTGACATAAGCTGAAGTTCCTGGGAACCCTGGACAAAACATGAACAAGGACTTAATGCATGGAAAAACAGTAGGGAAAAAAAGAAATGTTTGTGTCTTGGGTATGGCAATTTTATGGCTTTTACCTAACAAGCCAATCAGTTGCTTTATTTTTCAGGGCATGCTTCGATGGAAGATGTGATGACAGATAGCTGGGATAAAGGGGAGTCAAAGCGTGACTACATAGGGGTGAGTACCTGACTTCTCCCCAAAACGCCCATTGTGATTTGTGGGCGATGATAATGATGAAATAACATCAAAATATGGCAGTGGTCTAGGGTTTGTTTATTCATTTGTTTATGTATGTTTTGTTAGGTGAGAAAGATAATAATTCAAGCAACTTAAAGAAGAAAATGAAAGATGATTAGTAAACAATGAAATAATTTGTACTACATCTGTGTATACCTACCTGACATGCCTATTCCCCCATCAAACCCACAACTCCCCCCCCCCCCCTTCACTCAGTCCCCACCTTTTCCTTCTCTCATCCATGCCTCCCACTTTTCCCCACCTATCCACTCTTACATGGAGAAAGAAAGAAAGAGGGGGAGAGAGAGAGGGTATGTATTTTTCATTTAGGAAATTTGTGGTTTCCTACGTTCTCCCCTCCCTCCCTCCCTCTCCAGTTTGTCAGTGCAAGTGATTTGCTCACATTTTAGAAGGCTGAATCAGTTAACATTTTTTTTTTGTAGTACCTGTTTATTATTGCGATGGGTCATGGATAATAAGTCAGTATTATCAAAGTGTTGGTGGTAACAGTGTTCAGTTTTTCTTCTGTGGCTTTTTGCCCACACCAAATTATTTTCAGTTTATACTTGTTTGTAATGGAACGGTATGCATGATCATTAAACACTTATAATATGTTGTAATCTTTTATTGCATGTGTTTGTTGCAGTTCTGGCTTGACATTGTGAAGGATGAGCAGACAAGAGAAAGCATCAAAACCAAAAAGGGAATCTGCAACAAAGGTAACAGCATGTTATAGGTTTGTCTCAAGTCAGTAGCAGTAACTAATGCAACGAAGGCGGAACCGGGAGGGGGGTTATGGAATGGGTGAAGCCAGTTAAAATGCTGGTGTGTCGTGCTGATGAGATAGCATTTAGTAATAGGCTTGTCTCAAGCCAGTTACTGTAACTTTATGTGTGCTTTTCTATAGCGCATCAGCAGAAGAGGTTACCTTGTGGGATAAGCGCATCTCAGATTAGTGATGATAGTGATATTTACTGATTTGATTATTGACAGATTGTTTGATTCATTCCTTTATTTTACACATATATGATGTACGTGGGTGTTGAGGAAAAAAGTACTCTGTAACTCTTGTTTTGGTTGTTACTTGTGTTACTTCGTCAGGAAGCTACTACAGGGTGTTCGTTTGTTCAGTACTGTTGTCTGCAATGTACCATGGTCTGTGTCTTCTTTAAAGGGAGAAGAAAGGTCTTCAATCATGAGGGACTTTATTTTGAAGTAAACCCAGTATTTAGACAAAGTCAGAATTACTCTAGGGAAAAAGGGTTTTGAAGGCAGGGAGGCGTTATTGGTGGTGTCAATTTGGTAGAGTGAAAAGCGTTCCGGAAAAAAAGAACAGCTCTTGAAAGGGAGGGGTTCTGTATGAAGAAGGTGTTTATTTGGAAGTTTCACTGTCACATTCTTCAGTCCTGTTAGCTTGATATATCGTTCATTCTAGCTGGTTTGGAGGTTGTGGGTTCTAATCCTGCCAAGGCATTTATTTAGGAGATTGTTTCACCCCAGCTGATTTCTGATTTGAATTGTTGTAGTGTGGGATCACCTGGGAAGACTGGAACCTCAGTTGTGCTTCAGCATCATTCTCAGGCATATTTGATTACCATAAAGAAAAAAGTCAAATTCTTCGGCTGTCCATGCATTCTGTCTTGGTGACTTCAGTCTCTGTGTACTCTCCGCGTCTATATCCCAGAGTGAGTTTATATTGAGGTTGTTGGTGTACACAGGTGTTGATGAAGACTTGCACTGTCGTGGTGGTGATTGCTGCTGTCCTTCAGTCTGAGCTCCATAAAAGAGAGGCTTGCCATGAACTGGGAAAGACAGTATCTTGCAGGCTGTATGTCGTGAATGTCTTTGTGTGTACAGATGACAGGGTGGGCAGCGAAGTGCTCCATCTGGGCAGAGAACTGGGGAGGAAAAATGTTGAAGGCCAGAGAGTCACCCAGGTGAGGGAATTTGAGTGTTACAGTTGTGTTATTACAATTAATTTTTTGTTAAGTGATCCATTGATGGTTTTTTTTTTTTTTTTAAATCTGCCAAGCAAAAAGGGATGATTGTAGCGTTTAGTGTATGTGTAAGAATGTGTATGTGTGTGTGTGTGTGTGTGTGTGTGTGTGTGTGTGTGTGTGTGAAAAGTCAAATCAAAGTTATCATTATTGAGAGTTTAAGATTATGCTTTACAGTTGTAGTACATCCAGTCCTGTAATATGTGTGTGTGTGTGTGTGTGCGTGTGTTAGTGTGTGTGTGTGTGTGTGTGTGTGTGTGTGTGTGTGTTGCGCATGTTATTATGTACACATATTGAATTATCCCCTTATATGTATTGTGTACATTCACAGATAAGGTAAGTTCAATTCGTATGTCTGTACATGCTTATAATCAGAGTTTCAGAACTGTGTGACAGTGAGATTCTTTTTTTACATTTTTTTTCGCCTGAAATTTGTTTCAGATTAATGGAAATTATTCTGGGAAATAAACATGTTCACTGAAAAATTGTGGCTATTGACACATAAAAGGTGACTCATTCATTAACACTCCGTGCTGTCTTTGCCCGCAGCTTGCAGTGTTGATGCGGAACCTGTCCTATGACGATGTCAACTGTAAGCCGCTGGCCTCCAACCACTTGGTGCTCAGGTAAACTGGCATAGAGTTACCTAACTTGTTTTACCCATCATGGATTAAAACAAGAATTAGGATCCTACCTATATTTTCACCTCAGTTCAACGCTACTGAACCTGTCTTCCTGTCCAGTCTACACTGAAGCTGCAGGAGTAATGGTCTACATCATCATAGGTTTCCATATTTACAAACATAGTGGATGTTTGCATTTGGATATCTCCAGTTGAAATATGTAATGGGTGGAGAGATAATGTAAGAATGTGTAAAATGAAAAGATTGGCTGTTCTGTTACATCTGTTAGAGTGGTTGATCTTCTTTAGACTGCAAAGAGTTTATGTAGTGAGAGGCACTAGTCGGAAATTCAGCGCGCATTCATATTTGTTTACAGTCTTTTTTGTGTTGTTAGCACTTATTCATACTTTTTGGGGTGCTATGTCTTTGTACAGTGCATGGAACAAAATATGCTGTGCCATTTTCTGTCAGTGGATATTGGGATTTTGCACAATAATGTGAAGGCCTTACTGGCTGTGTTAGGAGATTGGTTGACAGTCACCAGATTCAGACTCTAAATATACCTTCTTCTTTCTTTTTTGTCTCTGGCCAATAGTAATGTAAGACGAGTACAGCCATGCACTGTTGATGTCTTTTGTACAGTGTTTAGCCCAAAATACACCCAACGCACCATAGTTACAAACCTCACAAATGTGGTTTTAAGTATCAGTTACTATGAAAGTTATGGTTTGTCTCTTTAGATTTCAGGTTTGACTTTTGGTGGTAGTGACTGACCCCCTTGGTGCATTTTAAGATGTTTTCAACAAGAATGGCTTCTTCCACTGAAAGTTGAAAATTCAATGCGAGAAGCCTACAGTTTGTCAGTGAAGAGGAAATTGTGAAGAGCTTAGATGTTTCCAAAATATGTAACTGTTCTAGAATATACACTAATTCCCTCTGAAATACATTCCTGCAGTAAATTTCTGGTGCGTAAGGGGATGAAGTAAGAGTTTTTTTACTTGTTTCATTGATTGATTTATTTTTGTTTTAAATCTGAAACCTCTCATCAGATGAAATGTGCTATAGATTTTGTCAGCGTTTTATTTCTTAATACTTGTACATTGATCCATTAGAGTGCTTTTGTGTTTGCATTGATTTGCTCCACCATATTGTTTCAGATTTCTGATGCTCTGTGCCTACAGTTCATTTGGCACACTACCACAGCTGGCTCTGGATACTCTTGGGAATCTGGCATCTCAGGTGTGTTAGATATGTAAACCAGAAGGGCACTTGGGAAAATTCAGACCTTCCACGAGATTGAAGGGATCTTGAATTGACTCTGAGTTAGTTCATCAAGTCATAAGAATTATTTTTCCTCCAGGGGAAGTAGGGACTGAAAGAGTCACTTCCTATGTTCTTTTATTTTTGTTTTTAGTTAAGACTTGGAAACTACAAAATGTCAGTGTTTTTTTTTTTGCTGGAATATGTAAATATTCCATGAAAATAGATATTCATAAATGATAATCAGTTCATAACTGCGACTGCATATTGCTTTATTTTCTGTAGAAAATTTGTATTAATCTTGAAGAGCAGATGATGGATCCACCAAAATTTAATGGGTTTGTCCTTGAGCTGCATCTCTTCTTTCCACCAGACTTGATGAAAATAGGCTCATTACTTTAGTGTAATCAGCTTCATAATAATGGTGCTGAACAGATTCTTAATCTGCTGTTTTATGCAGTTCGCTTTGTGGATCAGCAGTAAGATTTACTGAGTGCGTTGGAGGTCCATATTCCAGCTTTCAACCAAGTGTGGTTAAAATTAGTTCAGCATTTTCAGTGAAATCTTATTGAAAGACGAACAGTTCAACGAACGTAGGTGAAAATGATAATGTCCTTGTGAGAACTGATCAAGGCCAGCGTGTGTAACTTTGTATTCTGAATCACAGCTGATCATTTACTGCTTGTGGTTGATGAAAGATCGGGTTGTCCATTTCAGCTGACATTGAGTTGCGGAAAATGAAGAACAAATCTTGTTTGTGTCAGAGAGAAGAAATAGGTACTGCCAAGTATTTTTCATTGCCGTCTGAAAATTTTGATGAACACTCAGACAACACGACAAAATTGTCCTGCTGTATTCTTATGACCTGCTGGCACTTGTTATATTTGCTCTTCGATGCTTCCTTTAATAGGTGAGGTTATGGTGGTGTTCACTAAGGATGAAAGTGACCATTCCCATGTGTGCAACAGATGGTGCTTCAGCCTGTGGAAAACGCGTCCTCCCAGCCAGTGATGAAGCTGATCCAGAAATCTCTGGAGGAGGAGGACAAGTTTGTGATACTGAGAGGTAAGCATGATGAGATGAATGCTCTGGCCGTTCAGGGTGCACTGATAATGTGTTGGCACAGAAATTGTCTCAGAACGCCCAGTTTGGCCTTTTGAGTTAATTTTCTCAAGAAATCAAAGCTGTGATGTCTTTATTTTTGTGCAGTGATGTAGACTAATATATCTTTTTGCTGGTATATATTAAAAAGTTACGATAAGGATGTTTCATTCACAAGGTTGAAAATAATCAGCTTTTGGGGGAAATAAATTGTAATAGTGGATCCACTGTCAAATGCATCATTTTCAGGAACATTGTCAACACAATTGTCATCTTTGGTAGTCTTATCTTTGCTGGTGTAGTGGTCTTTCTTCATTCGACCCTTGTTCCAAAACATATTCTGTTACTTGAATCCAGCCAAAAATCTGATGTTGCAACGTAGTGTTTTGAATCCAGCAGACTATTTGGATGATTGCTTTGTCTCCAAATTTATGAACGAAATCAACTGTAACTGGCTTCCTACCCATGTCATTTGAGGTGAGAAGGCCTGAGTGTGTGCCCAGAGAACAGTGATTGAGAATCTCCAGGAACATTTAGTGGAGTATCTCTTAAAATG
Source organism: Conus canariensis (assembly GCA_033310375.1). Classification (NCBI taxonomy): domain Eukaryota; kingdom Metazoa; phylum Mollusca; class Gastropoda; order Neogastropoda; family Conidae; genus Conus; species Conus canariensis. Next base: position 21,387,632 of record CM065724.1, on the reverse strand, counting down.
ACCACTGATGTATCGTTCTTGTAATATACCATGTGATGAGTCACCTGCACCTTGCACCATGCATGGGAAAAATGAACAGCTGTCGTTGGCTGTGATTATGGTGATGATGACATGTCATTTGGTTGTAAGCCATGGCTCCATTCAGTAGTTTACTACTTGACTTTATAGGACTGCTGAATCCATAGATAATTGACCAATTGTATCATCCCAAAGACCTGCTTCATGAAGAACAAGCTGAAAAAAGAAATCAAATTCTTAAAATCTTTCGCATCTGTTGGACTGACATCTATAGCTTGTTCTTGTACTGTGCATCTAAAACTGAGCGAGGGTAAGAGTGACTGTCCTTGTGCATGACAGTATTGTATACGAATGAAGTTGAATTGTCTTTCCTGCCATGGTGGTGCTAAACTTCACGACTGTCCATTGTAATCTGTGATAGACCACAGATCTGAACGTTTCATTAGTTGATGAATCACTTGGGGAAAGTTTTTTTTTTTTTTAATAGACTGGAAAGTGAGCTTGTTGTCTTTAAATAAAGACTACCAAAGGAATCTTTGCAATTTGTAAGATTAGTCAATCATGTGACGCATGTGGAAGGGGAATGAATATGAGTCCTGTTAGAAGTACATCAGGTTTCTTGTGTGTAAACACAGCAGCATGAGACGAGCAAAAGAACAAGTGCAAGAGTGCAGGTCTGCCCTTGTACTTGTTCAGATGCTTCTGACAGTCTGAACAGGCTTGCAGTCTGTGGTGGTGGACATTTAACACTTGATCAGTGCAGTGGATTTATGCATAGTTTTTAAGGATATGCATGACAGGACTTGAAAGACTAGCTTTCAGGCTACTGCTCTTGATTAAATGGAAAGGGAGAGCAATAACCCATCCTCGGATACCTTTCAGTACTCCAGCTATGAATGTTGAATCTTGTTGCTTTCTTGGAGGTTGTTTGATTGCTGTGTGTGTGTGTGTGTGTGCGTGCGCGCGCACGCGCGCATTTACTACAATATTTGTTGATGGAAAGGTATAGCAGATATGTCATTTTCTATCACTCAAACTGTTATGTGTTTCAGCCTTGGAGATGCTAAACAAACTATGCCAGTTGGATTCAAATGAACCTGTGCTGAACAAATCCTTGGAAGGGGGCACCTACTGCCGCATTGTGCACCTGCTGATGGTGCATGACATGCAGATAATCATCCATTCACTGGAAGCCCTGTATCAGCTCTCAGGTGTAGGGGAGACCACTGCTACCATGATTGCCAGTGTCAGAAGTGCTGTGGGTGAGTTAGTCTGCTTGCTACTTTGTTTGAAAGGAATTTGTATTCATTAGATAAGATTTGAAAAAAGGGATGATGTGCAGATTTTTTATCTCTTGCACACACATGTACTTTACGATGCTCAAATACTTGAATGTAATGGAACATGTACATGTGTACTGACAGATATCGAGGCTGCCCATGACCGACAGAATGCTTGTCAGTTATGCACTAAAGCTTTTATTGTTGCTCCTAGAAGTATTGTTTTGTGCGTGGACTTCACCCTCCATAATTCAGACCTGGAGGTTTGTTCCCTCTTCAAGATGTTGACAAGAAAACCATCTTATTTGATGTTGCTGGACATTTGCACCTAAATCAAGAATGTACAGGATCATCAGCAGTTTGAAAAAAAAAGGTTCAGCCACAGTTGAAAGTACATTATTTCCACGTACTGAAACCGTGAAAGACTTGTAATGAATTCAGCTTTCAGTAACAGTTAATCGTTCTGTAAGGAAGAAGTTTGACAGAAGAGAAAGAATATGAAGAAGATGAAGAAGGTACAGCCTTTCAGGTCAAAAGAAGGAGTGTACGGAGGTCTGTGAAAAGGAGTTGGCTAATCTAATCTATCATTGATTTACATTGAAGATTCTGATTTTTAAACAACCAGTTAACTTAGAGAAATAAAATCAGTCCATTTAAGTTTTGAAAGGGAGGGTGAGAACACCTACCAAAATTTTAGGTGAGTGGTGAAACCATTCTCTTCACCTGCAAACCAGAGGGAATCTTTAGACATGATGGCATATATGCATTGGAATATGTTTATATTCCAGGGTTATGTAGACGTGCAATAAAATACCCATGCAAGCAGTTACTTAAACCCTCCAAGACTTGCGCAGTCATGTAAGCCTGCTAAAATATGCTGATGGCCAAACAAAACTATGCTTTGTCACACATTTATACATATAGATGCACCAATGTCATATGTGCACATGCAGTCTTGTGCAGAGAAGCACTTTGTTTAAACACCTGTACTGTCACATACATGCGCAGGAATGTGTAGACATACACACATGGTCACACAGTCATTTGTGTGCTTGTTAACTTGATCGTAAAGGCTTATTATCACATAGCAGATGAAAGTATGTGAACATGAACAACCACATGCACGCATTTTGCGTGCAGGCGTAGACTTGTGTTACATTAACACAACAGACACGCACATAGGCTCACACAGAAGCATGCATGTATGCATATACACTTACAGGAAGAGATGTATACATATGTATATGTATGAATAGGTGTATGCATACACACAGGCACACATGTATGTACGCACATGTGCGTGTGCATGCATGCACATACATATGCATGCGTGCATGTGCACATGCATGTGCACTAGTACACACACGCAGACATGCACACACACAGACACACGCACACACACACACACACATGCACATGCACACATACACGCTTTCATGCATATACACACCTACACATTCAGCAGAGAATAATCAAAAGGACATTGTGAAAGGCTTTGAGACTGGAGAAATCCTGATCAGTTTGATGACATTGATTGCTTTGGCACACACACACACACACACACACACACACACACACACACACACACACACACACATACATACACACACACACACACCACTCACACACACACACACACCACACACACACACACACACACACACACACACACCACTCACACACACACACACACACACACACACATACACACACACACACACACACACACACACACACACACACACACACACCACTCTCTCACACACACACACACACACACACACACACACACACACAAAACGACAAGGATGACATGACAGCAGTGAGGACTGTTGCAGACATCCTGGTCAACATGATCACAGTGGACGCCCAGTCCTTCGGCCCAGATGCCCAGCAGGACATTCGAGTGGTGGAATACATTCCTGACGATGTAGCGGAGAGGGCACAGGGCCAGTCATCTCCACAGCCATCCAGTTATATCATAGAGGTTGTTGCCCCTCACCATCGCACGTCAGGTTGGTTGATCCATGTCTGTGATTGAAGTCGTGTGAGGACTATGAGATCTCATAGACATGTTTGTGGTTGCCTTTGTGTCCCCCAACTCCCCTCTTTGTATTTGCTTTATCCTGTAGTTCTGCCAGTTTTTGTTTTGTCATTAAGTATACAAAGAACAGAAAACCCCTCCTTGTATTGCATAGGTGTCAGCCTTTCATTTTGTTTTGTTTTCTTTTTTGCTGTAGTACTTCCTCATTTACCTCTGTGGGAAATTTAGATACTGATTTACCTCTATGGGAAAGTTATTTTTGGCGTTTTAATGGTTTAGCGAAAAAAAATTAAGTATCTGGAGAACAAGAAAGTGAGAAAGAAAACAGCATTGGTTTGTTGCAAGTCTTGTAAATTTGTTTTATGAATCCACAGTAAAGGGTCTGCAGCTGATACAGCTTTGCCCTTGTCCTGGACCGCCTTCCCATCAGATTGTCAGATTTTTGCTTTTTTAAGGTCTGGCAGCAATGGTGCTGCCTTTGAAAGATGGTTTATATTTAATGCAGCAAAACGATTCAGATTCAGCAGAAAGAAACTGTGATGCTTTTTGCTAGCAATTTGTTCTCGGTTTCCTCAGGAAAGAAATCTGATATTCCAGTCAGAAATATTTTGTGAATTCATGGCATTTCAGAACTTTGAATTTCTTTTCATTCACAATAAAACATTCTACAAAATACAACATGATTTATAAAAAATTCGTAGCAAAAAGTTGTAAGCAAATCAAGCTGTTGATATGACACTTGAATTCACACATGAATTGTTGGTTTGTTGCATTTCAGAGAGGCCAGCTGAAGCTGAGGTGCAGCCACCACTTGTAGAAAAAGCCCCACCAGAAGTGGAAACCACTGCTTCAAATTGGTCAGTTGTCTTGTGTAGTTCTGTGACGACTGATGCATTTCTGTGGCTTAAGTGGCACATTTTGTTATTAGTTTTATTTAGCTTAAAGATCAAATTATGTTTTATTCCCACTTCATGTTTTTATGATTGCAACTGTAAATCTCTGTGAAGTTGATACTTCATTACACTTTGTAGCGATTGTATTGTATTGTGTTATGCGGTGTAGCTTTTTTTTTTTTTTTTTTTTTTTTTTTTTTTTTTTGCTGTCCCAATTTTTGTGCCACCTCAGAGGCAGTGCACCCATGCTGCTCATTCCGACACCCTGTCCACAGCCACAGCCCGGTCGGCCCCGCCGCAGCCCCGGCACCGGCAATCCACAGGGAGCAGTCAATGTCAAGTCGTCAAGAAGCAACCCACTGGAGGAGACACTGCACTGCTGCCGAGTCACTTCGGTGGTGTTCAGTGGCGCCTGTTCTGATCTAACATACACAGGACACCACCTACTAAGCCCCCTACTGACGGTGTAGCTTTTGTTAAGTATATTTGTTTTCTCTCATCTTCAGTGCCATCTCATTAGCATTACTCCCATTGCGCCGCTGCTTATTCTGACTTCTCCTTGCCCAGCCACATTCAGCTTCATGGTGTCATACCTTCTGCAGCAGCAGTCTGAAGGAGCAATCAATATTGGGTCATCATGAGGGAACCCACCAGATGTAACTCAGCGGTGCTGCTGAGTGATTTTGGAGGTATCAGGGGTACCTGTTGCGATCTAACATATGCAGAATTCTACCTGCAAGGGACCTTTTTTTCTTTTTGTTTTGTTTTGTTTTGTTTTTTGCTGTGGATTAATGAATTTTTTTTACATGGGACCTTATTCATTGTCTTGTCTGAAAGACTAGATAGAACCCAGGCCAGTACCCAAGGTGTTATGAAGGGGAGAGAAAACATCTCGTGTGTGTGTGACTTGAATGTAGGAGCTTGAATCTTCATGTTTCTTTTGTATGCTGGCACAAAAAAAGCTTGAGAGGCTGGATGTTACATATATTGGGTCTTGAGCCCTCAAAGATTTAGTTCTCAAACCGGCCTGCAGTATTGAGAGCAGAGCATTGAGAGATTAGAATTAAAAACTATCTGGGTTTTTGCTCTGGTATATTTCTCAGACTGATCTGCAACAGTGAGAGAAGAGCTTTGAAAGATTAGAATTGTCAACTATCTTGATTTTATCCTCTGAGTGGTCTGCAATATCGAGAGCAGAGGATGGAAAGTTTAGAATGTCAGTTATTTTGGTATCTTCTAGTCCTGGAAAGACACTGTAGTGTGGCTTTCTCCCCATGTTTCTTGACAAAATTCATGTTTTCACTGAGACTGATTCAGTGATTACACAGAATATAGAGCATTGAGTATGAAAAATTGCAGGAATATGAGCTAAGCTGATACATGTCCAACTACACAGCGTCAATTGGAAGAAAGAATGCAACAGTTTTTTGGACGGTGTGCACATTCCTGCCAGAATTAAAGCAGCATGGTCTGTTAGCTTATGTCAAAGTGCTGCTAAAGTTTTGTTCAGTGACCTTGCAGTGATGACAACTTCTTCATATAAATTTCAGGCATTCTTGCTGATGATGTCTCCAGGAATTCAGGAATGTTTACAGTGTAGGTGATCGCATCGTATGCCTCTATGCAGTACACATAAAAGCATATGATGTCTACATCATAAACAGTAGGGCTCCATCATCACAGCTACAGTACCAGTACAAAACAAAGCATGACCAGAGTGTGAACTGTGATTTTTTTTTTTTCTTTTTGTTGCTCAGCACTGTTTCCATACACTCTTAGCAAAGATGATTTGTATTTGAGATGTCGCTACACTATATTTTGTCTAACATTAAGTATTAAAAGTGGATTGAAAAGAATTTTGTGTACAAAGAGTCTTTTGAAAGCATTACATTTAAATGAGTAAGAGTTGGGTAATGATAAGGAACTGAAAAATGCTTTCAGGATGATGGTGTGATGATTTTCAGGAATGTCTTGATGATGGCCACAACTTGATATCAGGATTAGCATGATGGCCACAATTCCTGTTTTGCGATTAGGGACTCTTCCACACTTAAGCTCCAGTGTTTCCCATGTAAATAGAGTGCATATGCGTAAGTAGGGTGAGAGATTGGGAATGAAAACGATGTGTGCAAAGTACATCTTTGGTGCTGGCTGACTGGGAATGAAAACGATGTGTGCAAAGTACATCTTTGGTGCTGACAGTCAGCGTGTCTGGACTATGGTATTGGTACAATACGATTGATTTGTTGTGCCTTATCCATCAGACCACCTCTCCCAAGTTTTTATTCTTTGTCATAACATAATGTTTAAAAAGCCGACTTTGACACTATGATGTTTGGTAATCTAGAAATGCGAATAAACAAACTATGCAGACAGAACCCAAGAAAAGAGAGTGCGACATAGTGTCCCTCGCATGGGGAGAGGAGCCTGAATTTTCACCTTGAAATCTGAGGTGCTGATGAGGTTATTCAAAATGTGCTTTGCAAGATGATGAAATGAAAACAGTCCAATGTTTTAGAACAAACTGATGAAGCTATTAAGATTGTGCTTTGCAAGACCATGAAATGAAACACAATGCAATGCTTTACAACACTGAACAAACCCCTGCAGTACATCACAGTGCAAAGCAGTACAATACAAACCAATACATTGCAATCCAATGTAGTGCAGTGCAGTGCGCTGTAAGGTAATGCAATGCATTCCAGTGCAGAACAAAACAATACAAAGTGACGCTGTTCACTATAGTGTTGCCAGGAACTGAGGATCCAAACCCAGGACTACTGGGCCTGTAGCTGACGGAGACTTACCCTACAGCTTGCTGTGTGCAGGGTGACCAGCACGTACGAGGTCAAGGCAGACAGCAGAATGTCCCAGGCAGAGCTGTACTCTGAATACCTGCAGATGGGCAGAAAATTTGAGATGTCTCGGCTCCTGTCGTTCTCTGACCTTGTCACCGTTGTCAAGTGAGTGTAACCATAGTGTGACAGCCATCTTGGTATTTGATAAAATGAACTCCATTCTCTTGTAGTGCATTTCTCAGGATTGTAAACACAACTTCTGTTTTGGCATGTTTTGAAAGGTATGATGATCACAAATGCTGAGTCAAAATCGGAGATTCGTCTAATGGTTTACAGACACAGATGTTGAGAAATTCAAGTATAAACCTAAATTGAAGAAATTTGAAGGTGCATGACTCTCTTTTATTATTGCCGTATATGGTTTCATTTACTAAATGAAGTGCATTAATTCAAAAAAGGAAGAAAGAATTCAAGCACACAGGTCCACTTCGATCATTGTCTGCTATTTTGTACATGGTTGTGGAACAGTTTGTGTATGAGTTAAGTCCCATGTCTCTTGTGCCATTGTATGAATTAAGTCCCATGTCTCTTGTGCCAAATTTTTTTTTTCTCCTGGAGAGCTTCAGGTCTTGTTGCCACAGATAAGCAACTTGTTATGAAAGTATGTGGTGATCGTCCGTACTTGCAGGCTGGCACTGCCCCAGGTGTGTGTGGCTGAGGTGGACAAAGGAGGAGGAGAGAAGGAGGCGGTGTTCCAAGGGCTGTGCCGGCGTCCACAGGCAAAGCCATTTGCAATATTGACTGGCTCAGGTAGTTGAAGCATACACACTCTAATACATGTGCGTGCGTGTGCTCGCACGCACTCAAGCATGCATCCATACACGCACCCACACATCCATGTAGGCGAGCATTCATACAAGCACACACTCGCGCACCCACACACATAGTCTCTCTCTCTCTCTCTCTCTCTCTCTCTCTCTCTCTCTCTCTCTTGTGCGTGCAAATCCACTCACAGAGTGTGCCCCTATAAGTGGACATGAAAACACACATGCGCCAATATTGTAAAAACATACATGGACTGGTAAAACGAATTAATTCAGAAATACAGAGGTGAAAGCTGTGATGTTACACAAATGTTATCTGGGCAAATGAATTAACACAAAGGTTATGAAGCCACTCACCTTGTGCTAAACCTGATGTTGCAGGAAATTCCCTCATCTAAGCAGAAAGTCCCAATATCCCTGTTTCTGTGGGAAAAAAGTCTTTATTCATAATTTTGGAAAATTAAAAAAAGTTTTGGCCCGTCTTTGGAAAGTTTTTGGCAAAATTTGCTGTAACAGCTAAAATAAAATTCTGTGCATATTACATTTTTAGTTAACCAGGATATACATTCTGTGTGAACACTGTGAATCAGTTTCAACCACTAGTTGTGAAAGTGCTTGCAGTTAAAAGTTGTACACCCTGTTTGAGCCCCTGTCTCGGGCCTTAACAACAGAATGATGCATCAGCTGACTTTGTATTACTTTGCACAACCTAGTCAGCTGCAGAGGCTCTCTCAGGGATTTCACATCAGACGGTGTGTGTTGCAGGCACCACCTGCACTGTGCCCCCTCCTGTGGCAGTCGCTGTGACGCAGACCAGCAAGACTCAGCCGGTCCTTGCTCCGAAGCCACAACCAGCGTGCACTCAGAAAAGCCAGAAGTCTGTGTCCTGTGTTGCAGCATCGTGCCAGGTTGGTCCTTCTGCCTTGCCGACTCCCTCCAGCCAGAAACTTGGGAGTGCCAGCACTCAGACATCACGGCTCATCTCCGTTTCTTCCCAGCAGGCCTTGAAGGCCAAGGTCCTGAACCATCAGCACACGTCAACAGCACCCCAGCTGCAGCAAGTAGCTGGACCATCCAGTAGGCCCTCCGCCTTCAGCCAGCAGACAGTTCATCGGAGGATTGCCCCATCTTCAGCATCCGTGCAGACTTTGCCTTCGTTGCCGGTTCGCTGTGACACCAGTACCACGTCATCCACGGTTGTGCCTGTGAGTACAGCAGTGACTGTTTCTTCTGCCACGGCCACCTCATGCACATGGATCACCATCCCCTGCTCTGGTCAGCCCTTGAAACAGAATCCCCCTGCTGCAGGGAAAGATGGGGGGAAGTTGGTCAGCCGAGGAAACCAGACCGTGGACAACAGTGTGGTGAAAACTCTCCTGGCCCAGAAAGTGTGTCAGCAGATGGGCAGTCAGGGCAATGTCACCAGCCAGCCCAGTCATGCTGCGCACTGGTCCTTCTCAGATGCATCCACCTCGCCTGTATGTGTGGCCACACCTCAGCACAGGCAGTTACAGCCCAAGCTTCAACAACAACTACAACACCATGTCCTTACTAATAACCAAGGCTCTGTACAGGTTCAGCAGCACCAGCAGCAGCACCAGCAGCAGTCACATTTGCCTTCAGGACAGGTTTCTTTGACATGCCAACCTGCGACTGGTCAGAGCCTTCCACAAGCAAAACACACGCAGCAGGCACCTGGGATAGGAATGGGACAGCAGAACTTGCTACTGCACAACCCTCAGGTGAGAGGAGATCAGCGTGCCACACCAATACCAGCACAGCAGGCAAATGCAGTCGCTGTCCAGCCGCACTTGGCCCAGCCACAGCAGACACTACAGCCCTCACCACAGCAGTCCACTGCTATTCAAAGATTATTGCAGGCAGCACAAGCATCGGCTCAACCCCACCAACAGGAATCATTGCACCACCATCAGCAGCCAGTCGCCATTCAGAAATCTCTGCAAGAAACGCAAGCTTCCATCACCAGTCCAGCAGTGCAGCAGTCCTCGTCGTTACTTCTCAGACAGCTGATGACTGCCCAGAATCAGACAGGAACTACGCTGCTGCCTGCTCCATCTCCCATGATGACTCCAGGGGGGCAAGTGCTGCTGCAGCAGCAACAACAGCCTGGCGGTCAGACTCCTGGGCAAACAGCACATCCGCTTCCTCAGGGTTCCACTTCCCAAGCAGTGTCACTTCCACAGCCCTCCTCCGGTGTCCAGAACCAGCTTCAAGGTCAGCAGCAGAGTGTGCAGCTGGGCCAACCCCAAGTGATGCAAATGCAGCCACGTGTCCAGCAGCTGGTCCAGGTGCCAGGCCAGCAGTTAGTGCTCTACCAGCACCTGCCCCAACAACAGATCCGCATCCAGCCCAGAGGACAGATTGTTCTTCATCACTCCGGCCAGCCGGTGCAGCTCCAACCCCAGCAGCAGATCATCATGCAGCAGCGCCAGCCTCAGCTGATCATCCAGGGCCCCTCAGGGCTGCAGCAGATCTTGCAGCAGCCTGTGCAGAAGCTGCACATCCAGAACCCAAGTCAGGGCCAGGGCCAGCCCATGAAGATCCAGCAGCCATTGGTGTTACAGCTTCCCATGTACCAGTGGCCTCAGACGGGGGCATCCCAAATGGTTACTGTGTGTAGCAATTCCCAGCCCACTACTGTGCAGTCTGGTTCAGTTGGAGAAACGGCGCAAGGGGCCACCGTGCCATACCGCACCATTGTCCCTCGTCCTGCATCTGTTGCATCTCCCTCCCATTCCAGTCAGCAAACTGATTTGACATTGGGGCCTCACACAGGACAGCATGTTGACAGCTCTAAACAGAACCTGGGAATCGTGAAGCACGTTCCGGTGCAGTGTAGCAGTCAGGCTCAGAGGGCACAGCAGAATGTGACTGTGCAGACAGAGCAGGCTGTGGGCGCATTTCTTCCCTCTACTGTGAGTGTGTGTCAGCCTGCAAAGGCTGGGGCTGTGCCGGCTTTAGCAGCACAGCCAGTCAGAGACATGTCGTTGACAGCACGCATACCACCAGTTCCAGTAACAACTATCCAGTCATGCGCAACATCCAGTCAGGACATATCAGAGTCGTCTTCTGTTTCAGTCTCACTGCCAAGGGCATCCCCCTGTTCCATGAATGTGGCATGGTCATCATCCTCTTCTGTCCCGTTATTATCACAGCACTTGGCGACAGGTCAGTCGTCCTCTGTGGTGTTTGTTCCATCTAAGCAGAATGTTCCAGTGTCCAATAATGATGGTGTCCCCCACACATCCCAACAACCACACACACAGTCAGCCAAGTACAATGGGCATATGAATGGTGCCAGATTTCACATTCCCAACAGTAAAGAGGTTGTCTGTAATGGAGAAAACGAAGACTGTGCCACTGACACTCAATCTTTGGGTGAAGAGAAGGTGAACGGGGTCCTAGGGTCTCCCAGTTCAGATAGCTGTGACGTTCCATCTCCGCTGATGAGTTTGAAAGTGAAGAAGGAATATGTGAACGGTTGTGTTGAAAGGTGCGTGCCTCACTTGCCAGACTCGCTCACCGGCTGCTCCAAAGAATGGCTTCAGAATCTAGCACAGAAGACAAGCCAGGCGAAAGATGTCTTCAGTTTCGATGAAGACAGCCACCTGACCAAGGACTTGATGGATGTGGATGATGTGCCGCGCCTCAGAGACAAAGTGGGCACTCCTCAGAATGGTGTAGACTCAAACCAGAAGTGTAGTGCCTGGCAGAGGAATGGGCTGATTGCCCATGCTGGAACCAAGGAGGTTCCAACGTCTTTCAGCCATCATGACCATCATCCGACCTTAGTGAAACGAAATAGCCTGGATGAAGCAAGTCTGGACTCCATCGACAGTAAGTTCATGATGAACAAGAGCAGCAGGGCCAATGACTTTGGGAGCCGGCCTCTCGTTTCCCCTGACAGCTCCTATGACGGGGACCGGAGCTGTGACAGTAGAGCCTCCTCACTTGCTGATTTTATTGGCAGTGAGAAGGAAGGGGGTCTGTTCTTTCCCTCCCTCCCGGCTTTACCTTCGGCACCCCTGTCCCCCTCGCCCCCGTCCTCTCTGTCCTCCTGCTCCGATGTCCCCAGCTCTAAAACTGTCAGTAAAGGGACAAAGAGAAAACCGGCAGCCACACCGAAGGAGAAACCCCCAGCAAAAAGCAAGAAACAGAAGAGCAGCAAAGAAAAGGTTTCGGTGGAAACGTCCACAGTGTCGGTGGCCACTACGCCTATGGTGACGGAGTACATGTGCGAATGGGAAGGATGTCGGAGGTAAGTGATGTGTGATTTTTTTTTTTTTTTTTTATTGTAATGTTGTTGCTGATATTTTAATGTTTGTGACACTTTTTAATTTTCAGCTGTTATGTTGAGTATTTTCAGCCCTTCAAGTATGGTGCTTAAGTTGCAAGGGGGAGAAACTGCTTTGTTCCAACCTCTAGTTGATGCTGTCCATCTGAATGTTTTTACTTTGGGGTGTATGAAATGAAAATAAATAGTATGACTTAACATTGAATTTCTCTGTTCTCTAGTCTCCTACCAGTCATTTCATCTCCTTCCTGATACAAGTAGACTTTGTGTTAGTATTCATTTTGTGTAGTAAAAATAAACATGATTTTAGGAAGAGTCTAGAGGGGACTTTTACAAGATAGATGTTAGAGATCAGACTTGTGTTAGTATGTATTCATTTAATTTGTGTAGTAAAAATAAACATGATTTTAGGAAGAGTCTAGTGGGGACTTTTACAAGATAGATGTTAGAGATCAGACTAAGAACTAACTCATTTGGCTGGCTGTCACATTATAAATTCACCTTCTCATGCTGTATGCTGTATACATGTAATGTAGGTAGCGTCAGCTGTCAACAATCTGACCACAGGCCCAGCAGAAACAGCAAGTTCTACTCATGTTCTCAAGAGTCTCATTCAAGAAAGCATGCACCTACAGCCACAAAACTTAATGATGCAAAATGAAGAGGAATGTTTATACTTTAAATCGGTTATATGGGTCATTCTCTTGACATGTGCTCAACATAAGGGTTCATCATCATGCACAAAATTAGGCAACTTCAAAATTAAAACTGTATGTTTTTCTTGCACGGTCATGCTCGTTATTCATTAAAAAATCACAGGAATCAGATTCTGAGAGTGTGTCTTGAATATAGTTGAAACAAGATCCTTTTTGTTTAAACTCTCATTCTAAATCGACCGATTTTTCCCTACATCCGTTGTGACATGCCTTAGGGTGGTGTTATCTGCATGTTAGAAAATACTGAATGAAAAGATAAATTTCCATACAAGCAGTACGAAAATCATCTACAAGCCTTATTTCGTAGTTCAATTGGTTTAATTTTTTGTCCACGATACTCGCTTCATCTGAAATAGGCAAAATGTATTTGTGTGATACACGGAACTTGTGGTGTCCGAAAATTTGTGGTCAACGCAAAGAGCAGACGACAACATTTGAAAGTATGCTGACACATCAGTGACATCAGAACTAAAGAAAAACAAATTCTGTTTGAATTCAAGCTCAATTCAGCATGAATGAGTTTAAAATTGAGTTTAACAAAACTTGAAGTAACTTTTCTGTCATGGCGTACCAAAACACGAGTTATGTTTGCGCAATTGCTCGGGCTCTTTTGGCGGAGAAGTGGAACACGAACGAATGCCGCATATGAATATTTGAAGGTCTGATTAGGAACTAACTTGTGGAACTTGTGGAGCGATAGGTTATTTTCTACACTGTGTGTCGGAGGAGACATGACGAATTGAATTCGTGGCGTCTGATTTGAAACCGCTGTGTTATGTGTGTCACGCAGCAGCCAGTACCACTGGGCCGTATCATTTCACATTAATTAATTAGTTTCTTTGCCCAAAACCAATCTTTTGTGAATAATTTGTCTAACATTGTTACAGTTTGCTACAAAGAATTTGCTGAGTGCGAAGATGAAGACGTGTAATTGGGAAAAAAACAGTGAACTCTTGAGACCTGAAAATTTTGCCAGTAAAAATTGGCTCCCCCCCCAATTTTTGCTTTATAATTCAAGTTACAAGGACTGCAGCATTTTGCTGTGTTATGTAAATCGTGTGTCTAAATTAAGCTGTGAATCAGTAATATGGTTTACAGGTATCTAACGGTTGTATTTCTAAATATTCTTACCTTGATTATGAACAGATCAAATTTTTAGGCAAATTAGAACAAATTTAATACATCTGTGTTGTAATGAATGTAGAATGATGCCACATTGTTCATGCTGGAGTGGTATCCAAGTTACATGCAGCACAACATTTTGATATATTATGTAAATTGTGTGTCTGAATTCAGCTGAGTCAGCAGTATGATTGATAGACCTGTGTGTAACAATTACATATTTCTAAATATTCTTTACTTCAGTTGTTAACAGATATAATTTTTAGACAAATGAGAAGAAAAAAGAAAGAAACAGCAGTGTGCATCTGCCATAATTTAAAGAAGTAGGTTTGATGTAAATTTTATGTCAGTGGTCACTGAACTACTGCACTAGGATGTTTTACTTTTGACCTTGAAGTAGATGTTTTCAAAACCTTTAAATAAGGACAAAATCAACATTTGGGTTTATGAAACATGTATCGTTGAGAAGAAAAAAGTTTACTCTATCCTAGTATGTAAAAAATCTTTGTTAGCATTTGCAAGAAAATTAATGACCTAAAATATATTTTTTTTAAAAGGAAAAAAAATAGTGACCCAAGGCGTTTCTGTGCTGTGGACTTATGTTCTCTGGGCATGGGTAGGGGAGTTAGTTATGAGTAGAAAGAGTTTAGAGAGTGAAAAAAGAAAAATCACAGTTTTTTGTTGTTGACATTTTAAGTTGATTTGTAAGTTTGGTGTCATGTGTTACATGTGTCACATTTTCATTTAACTCATCACATCATCAAAGCAAAAGCAGAATTGCTTGTGAAACTGCTGTATTATGAATGCTTTTGTATTGTTTTCTATTAAAACTGATACTAAAATATATTTTTGATGCCACATGTTCTATGAGGAAAGTTTGTTTGTGTGCATGGGTATGTTACTTGGTTTTATTCCCATAACCAAATGAAAATGATTGAAAGTACAAAGTCATGTTACAAAGTCCATAATATAACTAAACTTGTTGAAACTAAAGCTGCCAAACTAAAAGTAAAAAAACCCAAAACTTTCCTTGTAGGTATTAATAGTTGCACTTGGTGTCCTAGGTTACACGTGTCTCACGATAACGTGACAAGATTTTTTTCAAAATTAATGTGACTGACATCAGTATTTCAGTTTTATGTTTCCCCAATAATGAAACTAGACATCCTTGGCAATCTTTTACAGTCATTAGCTATTTAAAATAAACAAATTATTTTTCGGTGTCCATGTCACAATTCTGGGCATATTTCATAAGAATGACCCATATTTGTTTTATTGCTTGTGAGGAGTGGAATGAGAATGTCCTTTGAACATATGCTGTTTGATTGGCTGTAATTATGTAAAGCAGTTGGGAAGGGCCTGCATGCAAAACGATTAGAGCATTTGCTTTTTAGTTTTAGAGCTGACAGTTTGTGGGGTCAGATTTTCATGGCATGAAAATCCTCTTGGTTCAGCAAGCAGTGGATAGGTACCAGATTCACAGCAGCAAAGACTAAGGCAGCAGAACGAAGGGATGGGCTCTGCTATCCATAGTGCTGTACATGGGACATGATGAGCCTCCAACATTTCATTTCTTCATACTTGTGTTGCCATTAGGTTTTGGGACTTTTAGTTTTAACTTTTTTTCTTTTTTTAAAAAAAGTTAAATTGATCAGTCTGTTGCACTGATTTGCTATCTTGTGGGACAAGTGTTTAGAAAAGATTGGGACTGTCTTGTGACCACAACGGAATAGATTTTACCGTTAGATCTGTAAAAGTGTCAAAAGATTGACAAAGTTCACTCTCTATATATATATGTAACACAGTATGTTAAGAAGTTTACAGAACTTTGTTATAATTTTAGGTTTGCTTTTTTGTTCTTTTAGAGCAAGATGCGCATTTGATAGTAATATGATATGATTATGTATATGATTCAAAAGCAAGATTTTATAAGTATTGATTTATTTTCTCTAATTCTAGTCGCTACCATTAATGCGTTATCCTAACCAGTTCTGGTTTGCATCAAAGACCAACAATTCGAGCTGTATCCCATGTCGGCAGGTGTTTTACCAGTGCCCAGCTGGTGTTGTCCCATGCAACCAAGACTCACGTGCCTTCTGGACCGGAATCTTTCTGTCGGTGGCAGGGCTGTCAGCCTCTCAGACGAAAGAGGTGGTCTCTAGTCACACATTTACAGGTTAGTGCTGTCCAGGGCTAGTGTGCCCACTGTTGGTTCTTTGTGGTTTTCAGCTTGTGTGTGTGTGTGTGTGTGTGTGTGTGTGTGTGTGTGTGTGTGTGTGCGTGCGTGCATGTGTGCCCCACCCTCCCTTACTTCAGGGATACCTGGGGACTCTTTCAGTACAAATAGTGTCCGCACCTTCTTGAAGTTATGTGTCAGCAAGTTCTTTTCTAACTCTCCTTGACTCAGCCTTTTGAAGGCATTACTATCATTCACTGTTTATTCTGCCTTTGTTATATGCTGCCAGGCATGTATGCCGTGGTACTTTTGTTTGTGTGTATGTGTGTGTGTGTATGCATGTGTGTTTTCTAATTCTGTGTATTTTTTTTATCATGCCAAAGTGATGTGATAATTATCTATATATATGTTGGTCTTTGGAAGGAAAAGGAAGGGGTGAGTGGTTGGGGTTGGGATGGGGTGGGGGACTACTAGGAGGGAAAACCATTTTCTTTTTGGCATTGAGTTCATTGTCAAGTAAAAAAAAAACAACAACAAAAGATGATTTGAGAAAAATGTGCCAGTATGTATTGAACTTGATATTCTAAGTATTTTCATTGATTATTTACAGTATTTTAGTTTGTTAATTTGTTTATTTTTGTTCAGTCTTTTGCCTTGAAAATGGGTCCCTACCCCTTCTTTTTTTCCTTCTTGTTAACACAAGTTCAGATATATGAGCAAGTGCTGTAATTAGTTTGCTTGATTCGTGAATGTCAACACAAAGATCCATTACTGTGTGAGAAGTGGATCAGTATTCTATCACAAAGATCCATTACTGTGTGAGAAGTGGATCAGTATTCTGTCATAAAGATCCATTACTCTGTGAGAAGTGGATCAGTATTCTGTGTTACTATCTCTGTTACTCTGGGAGAAGTTGATCATCATTCTCTCACATGATTTAATCCGAGTTTTCAACTGATGGGCAGGATCACCATTGTTCTGAGGCGGTGCAGCGAGCGGCTTGTCAACGAAGATTCCTCACAGCTCATAGAGCCGTCTTTCCCCAGTCTGTGCAACCCCCTCCCATGGTCTATCCTGAGGATGCCGCGGTGCAGGCCATCCTGCGATTCCAGAGCAAGCCTCCGTTTGCTGAGTTTTCTGTGAGTGGCAGATGGTGTATTGAGTGGATTGTGAGTTTGGCTGAGTTCTGGAGGGTTGGGGTTGGACTGGAGTATCTGGATAAGGACCATCTAAATAGGGTCTCCCTATTTTTGTACTCCCAGTTTTATAGAACAGGGAATACTTTACAATGGGAAACGAAAAAATGCTGTGTCTGTGGTCAAAATGTGTTCCACTCGCTCCAGACAAAACTTCTGGGCCGATCTTTCTGAAAATGTGTACATATGTTCATTATGGGTCACAGATGATGCCCAATGTTTTGTTTTACCAGAATAGCTGTTACTAACGGCTATAACGGCACAAAACGGTTTTTCGTTTTCATGGAATATCTGAGTGACGAAATACATTGACGCATGTTTGATGTCATCATACATGATGACGCATGTTTGATTGTGACGTTTTTCAGCCCCCTCCCCCCCTATTCAAGATAAACTTGGAGTACGTTTATATGCTTTGCATCTTGTTACAGACTTGCTTTGATGGAACATTTTTGTCTTTGTCCATTTCAGATTTACCTCTCAGTAAAGAATACTGCCTGTTCCTCTTCCCACTCCTTTCCCTTCTCCCCTCCTCAGTGACAAGTCAGTCCCACTCTTTTAAACAGTTGTTTATTTAAAAAAAATTTTTTTTTAGTCTGTGTCATCCTTACTTCCCAACAAAGCCTCCATTTTTTAAAAGACTTTTTTGATTTGTTTACGGGTTCATCAATGATTTGTTCCCAGTAAAGATTCCCTCCCTATAAAAACTGTGTGTATAGTGTGTGTGTGTGTGTGTGTGTGTGTGTGTGTGTGTGTATGTGTTCATCTGTGCTAGATCTGGTTAATTCCAGAATTGACAAAATTTTGTTGGGGTTGTTCTGAGTTCCTTGACATTTGTGCTCAAGCTAGATGCTGATATTTGTTTTCCTTAACAATTTATTTGAAATTGTGTGATAGAATTCACAATAGATTTTCTGAAAAGAGGTAGTAGCTTTTGGCATCATTTAATAGATTCATTTTCTTAAAGATTTTTTCGTGATTATCAAAAATTCTTTAGTCAGGAAGTAAAAAGAAGTTTTTGAAAAATTAATTGTAAGTATTAATGTTAGCGCACCGCAAAAAAAACTGTGGACAAATGAATCAAGACAAAACAAGACACGTTTCGACCTCTTAGGTTTTCTTCAGGCAAGAAACAAAACAATCAGGACAACGAAAATGAACGAGCGATCACTTACCTTCAATCACTCAGCGCATTGATTCATCGCCTGTCTTGCACTGAAGTGGATGGCAAAGGACTATTTGGCTGAGGCTGACATGGCAAGGAGGGGTGCCTCTGTACTGTGTCAGTGATAGAATTTGGTCTAAAGGAAGTATCATGTTGATCATACCTTGCACCTGTTGCATAAATACTTGTGAAACAAGCAATGTAAAACCAGCTCCTCTTTTCTCAAGCAGACAGATTGAGATACAGTGTCCACCAAATTTTCCCGAGGTGATGTGGAGAGCCTATACAGTGTGTTCTTAATGGATGATTTGCAGGATGAAAGAGAGGGCCCACTGACTAAACATATACGACTGACATCGGCTTTGACCCTGAGGAACATTGCACGCTACTCCTCGCTTGGCAGAAGGTTAGTATCAGCTTGTTTGATCGGGTTTATCTTGTATAGATAATGTGTTTTGTGTGTTTCAAGTTTTCTGGGTTTTTTTTTACAAGATTATAAATTATTTATGCAGTTAATGGCTGTTGTTAATTTGCAGTAGAATTAGAAGAAGTTGTAGCTTGACACATTTACAGTTTGGGAAGGCCATGTAAAACTTAAGTTTCCCCATTTTGTTGAGCCATGCCAAGCTGTTGACAATCTGTTACTGTTGGGTTGCAGACTGATCCAGCGCAGGGAACAAGAGTTGAGTTGTGCCGCCATGGGCGCCGCGGAGTCGTCCAGCGCCTTAGCCAGTTGCTTGTGGGAGCTGTTTCATGACTCATGAAGTGAAGGCCCTGCTGAGGACTTTGCACTTCTAGCTGCTGATGTTAGAGCTTTATTCCTTTACTTCCCTCCTGGAACTTCGTGTCGTTTTCTTTCTCTTTTCTCTGTCTTTGTATTGTTTTTTTGAGCTTTGAAATCAACCTACATTGTTTGACAGAGTGTTACAATACTTCTGATGTTCTGTCCACTCCGTCCAAGGTTAGGTTGATGGCTCATAGGAATTATTTCAGCTCTTTGTTGGAAAGGACTTGCCAAAAGCCTGAGTCAAGAGTTACATGCCTTTTTCTTTTTCTTTTCTTTTTTTTTCTTTCATTTTTTTTGTTAGTGGGATGAGAATGAGGGTAGAAGTGAACAGGAGGGGGGAGGGAAGAGAAGGGAGCTTTTAGTTCAAAGAAAAAAGAAAATCCCATCTTGATTAGGAAATCAACTTGGAAACAAAGCAGAGCAAACACTGTGTAGGTTTGATATTGTTAAAGAGTGTGTTAGAATGCCATGATTTTTATGATCCAAGATCATGTAATAGTATGTCAGTTACATTTATAATTAGCAAAGAATATTGGTCTATTACGCAGAAAGACTGTATAATACAATGTAAAAAAACAAGTATTATGTTCTTCAGCTTCACATTTTCAGTTTGTTCATAAAAAGCATTGTTTTTTCAGCTTCATATTTTCAGTTTGTCCATAAAGTGCTACTTATGGAAGGCTCTTTGCTGTTCAAAAGTGTAAAGGTAATGTTTTCATTCTCGTTTTTGTGCTGTAGTTCGCATAGGGCATTTTGTTTATTTATGCATGCATTGATTTCCTGGTACAGATCTTTGCATTGCCAAACAAATACTGAAATTTTGCTCATTGGAAGTCTCAAGAACAGAGTCTGTCTCTTGAGACATACTGAACGATGGTTGGGTGTGTTGTGTTGTGTGCGTCTGGCATTCTGGAGGGGTGCAGGCAAAGTCTGGATTGGGCTCTTTTAGAGCCACCAGAGCTGCAGGTTTCTCTGTGGGGTCTCCCAGTTTGTCTATTTTCTTTTTTAATTTGTTTATCTCGGGGTCTGTAGACAGAATGATTCACCTGTGCCTCTGGCGATTGAGTGCCTTTTAGTCCATGGGTAATGCCTGCGGAAACCTTACAAGAAAAATTGAAGGTTTGTTTGGAGATATCTATTCTGCGCAAGTTTTGGAGATGTTTAAGTGACCTGTTCTGGGCCATGCCAAACTGTGGCCAGTTCACCAGCTCAGTCTGGTTGTTCTGTGGCAAAGCTAGTACTAAGACAATCCACAAAAACTGTAGAATGTTTCTTGCCCAAATGCAGTTCAACGTCGCCTGCCGTCTGCTTCATGTCCGAACGCCAAACAAGACAATCCTGTCAGTTTTGCTCTGTTTTGCCAGTACCTTTTCGGGCTTTGCAACTCTTGGATGGTGTTTCTTTCCTGGTTTGTGCGTACGTTGTAATGACTGCATGGTGCACTTTGTCAGTGACCAGTGGAGACTTGATATGGCATTGTATGGAGTAATGTAAGGTGTCCGCCTATCGTGGATGAACTATTTCAACAAACGTTTTTGTTGGCATTATTTCATCCTCTTTGTCCTTTCAGTGGTATTGCTCTTATGCCGCTGTTTCCAGTTCCCCTGTACATGATCACCAGTTGTCTGCAGAGAGCGATCGGTTATCAAATCATGAAAGGCAACCCAGCAGAGGAGACACTGCAGTAGGGGTGGTCTTGCAGTTTCGGAGATCAGTAATAAAGAAAAAGAGCTTTGTTTTGCAGGGATGCAAACATTGCTAGATGGCAGATTCTGTTAACTGAATAATGAGGCCTAATGATGCGGAAGGCAGGCAAATGAAGAGTCATAAGAACATCAGTTGATATTTATAGCAGTTGACAGCAGCGTAGATGATTTTGTCAAGCCCTCCCATAAAAAGAGTTTGCAGGAAAGTCAGTTTTGACCTTGAATGGTAGCATTTTGTCCTTTTTTAGTGTGATTGTTCTTTTTGTTTGTTTGAAAAGGCAAAAAAAAAAGGAAGTAGAGGCATGTGGGTATGCTGGTGTACCGCTGAAGGTCAGAACTTTTTTGTTAACAGTGGCAGCATAAGTCAGCCCAAAGAAAATGCTAGAGGATTTTGGATGTTGTTACCAATGTCAGACTTTCACAAATGTTGGCAAATTGCAGTCTTTGCACCATGAGATACATGGAATTCACAGATTTGTTTGTTTGATATTGGTACGTCCACTTGAAAATAATAATAATGACAGAAGAGCCCAACAGTCAGCCAGAATTGTCCAACTTGCAGTCTTTTGGTCAAACTGTGTTAGATATTGCTTTTGGTTGGTCTTGCGTACACCGAATTTTGAACTTTTTAAGACAGAAGCTCTGGAATTGGAATATCTTATGAAGAACTGCCAGATTGAACGAAAGCACTGTATCAGTAATGGATGACAGAAGACGATGGATGACCATAGACATTATTGCTGAGAATTCAGAGAGGGACTTTGTGTGGTGAATAAAGTGGCAGCTTGTCATTGGGACAAACTCTGATCTGAGACTTGTTGAATTACATGAATAGTTAAACAATTCAAGTTAAAGGTTGATTTAAAGAATATAGAAACAAAAATAATGTCAAATCTTCGAACTGGGGGATGAAATTAAGTGGGAGAGAAAAGTGGAGATAGTGTGAAAATGTCTGCTGTCTTGTTGCTATTTATAATATGTGGGGTTATATGTACTTGATACAGTTTAAGATTTGTTTTTGAGCACTTAAAAATCTGACCAGTAGGACTACATGTTTTTTACTCTACGAGCTCTGTTGAGCTATGCTTGAAGAGTTCAATGAAAATAGCTGATCTGCTGTTTCTGCGCTAGTAACCTCCCCTTTTTGTTGCTCTCTAGGACTTTTGTTGTTGTTGGTCTTTCTTTCCTGTCATCTCCTGTTTTTCATCCTTTGTGGACCATTCACCTGACTTTGTTCTGGACACTCTTTTTTACACTCTTTTCTGATCAAAATTTGTGATTGAAATACCAGCCTTTTTGTTTAAATCTGGTGATTGGGTAGTGAAAATTGTGCACACAGTGTCAAGGATGGACTCTGGCTGTCTATTCTGTGGTGCATAATTTTCTGTTCGGTGCATTTTTAAAAAATTTTGTTACATTAAAATGTTTTTCTTGCCTTTTTTTTCAAACCTGAGAGTGCTGGCAAAGGGGAATAGCTGGCACTCTAAATCTGGTGTAAACTGTCTAATGGATATTGATGGTTTAGCTCCCTTGTCATTATTTTCAGGATGTCACGCCCTGCCCCCCCCCCCCCCCCCCCTTTTTTTTTTCTTTTTTTTTGCTGGATTGGATTTGTTTTTAGAATGATCTTTTTCTGGTTCAAGGTTGACATCCCTGAAAAATCTTAGATCAGCTTGGCTGTATTATAAAAACTAAGAGACAATAACTAGTATGAGTTTTGAGTGCATATGTGTGCATGCATGTACGTGCGCTCATGCATATGATGGTAATATTTATTTTTAGGTTAAGCTAGTAGGGTAGAAAAAATCTTCAGCAAGGTGGGAAAACAATACATAATAAGTCTTGAGCACAGTGCGTAGTGTTCATGTGTGTTGTGCTCAGGCATGTAATGTTGTTTTTTTTTTTTGTAATGTTATTTTGTAAGCCCAGAAGAAGGTTTTCAGTCGGAGATACCGTACTACAGATGCACCCATGAAATGATTTTGGTGCGAACTTTTTGATAAACTTTCTATCTGCTGGTCCTGGAGATACTTGCACCCCTGTCCATATGCCTGCCTGCATTCACAAAAAATGGCTTGAGAAAGTGTGTATGTGTGTGACAAAAGAGGGACTGTGCGAGAGGATATGTATTTCATATGAATGGGGATGGGGGAGAGTGTAAGAAACAAATTTGTGTACAGTTGTATGTATGAGAGAGAGGATCATGTACCAACAAAATGTGAAACAGTGTGTGACTGTGGTGTGTGTGTGTGTGTGTGTGTGTGTGTGTGTGCAGCGTTATCCGCTCAGTCATAGTCTGTAAGTCCAGCCTGAGAGATGAATTCAGTCTTGTCCTCCAGGTTTTTCTGCTGCAAAACAGTTTGCTGTGGAGTGGAGCTGCTCTTGTTCACACAGTGACTGTTACCTTTGTTAGCACATGGAAAGTTGAGTCTGTAGCACATGGTCCAGAGGTGAAGGCACAGATCCAGAGGTGAAGGCACTAGTGTCATTTTATTAAATCTGGGGATGGTGAAAATGATAATCAGCTCCTTAACCTAAAGACAGCCACCTAATGCCACTGGTCAGGGATATGGTATGCTGTACTCATGGAGATAGATGGTCACATGGCTGCATTCAGAAAAGTATCAACCTCAGTGAATTTGACACTGTTGTGTGCTTGTCTCTCTGTCTTGTTTTAATTTAGTTGAGCCGATTACTGTTCGTTACTGGGATCCCACAGTGGGTTTGCACTCATGTGAGAGGACTGCTTCGTTACTTTGCAGTTTCTCCAGTGCAGGCAATTTGTTTCTTGCAAAGGGTTTCAGGACAGTCAGCATGTCAGAGAGAAGGACAGGTTAGGTGCAGTTGCTTGATAGGTTTAGGACAGTGGAAACAGTCTGCTCATCAGCATGAAGCCTCACCCTGTGTTCCCCTGCTGGTATTCTGGCTGTGGGCGATTGTTTTTGAAATTTTTCTCAGGGGATTTGGACGTATACATCGGTTGCTCAGGCCACAGCAATTGTTGCCACCTCGTCTGTTTACACATCTGGGTCCAAGCCTGTTCTGGGTGTCTTTTGGCAACCATGGCCAGTCTAGGCATGTGTATGATGGTAGCACCATGAGTGTGCTCTGAAAGAGCACAAGGAAGTGTGCAGGCAGATTTGGCGGTCTTCTTTCCATGGCACTGGAAGGTCAGATTGGGAGCGATGAGGAAGGCATGTTGGTTTGATGTTCTCTGACAAATGTTTTTGCTTGCATGGACAAAGCTGCTGCGTCTGAAAACGTTGTCAGCTGGACCTCTCTGTCATTCTCTGGATGTTGGGGCAGGCATTTGAATACCTTGTGTGGGGAAGACTTGGGCATCTCTTCTCTCGAGTCAAGGGCTGGACTTGAAGGGCTTTCTCCAGAGCTTTGTTGGGTGTAATGGCATGGATCCAGTGGTGATATGGAGGATATGAGTGTGTGTGTGTGTGTGTGTGTGTGTGTGTGTGTGTGTGTGTGTGCGTGCGTACGTGTGTGCGTGCATGTGTGTGTGTGAAAAGCCTACTGGCAAAGATTTGCTCAAAAGATGAGATCTGGCCCAGTATTTAATCTTCGCACATCTGTGAGTGAGTGAAGTGTATAGTTTATTGTTTGTAATTGTCAACAGAAGTTCACAAAAGCATTCAGCCATCACCAGCCTCACAGCATGGATGGATAGTCAGTGATATTGCCCAAATCCATGAATGGTGTTGGTCAGTGATTGCTGTACAGCGATCATGATTAATGTTGCTAGCGACCAGTGAAAATCTGCGAGGTTGTAGCTACTTACAAAGTGTTGAAAAGTGCTGAATGAGATTTAATGGACAATTATATCAGTATATTTTTAATCTCAGGATTTTTTTTTTCTTTGCCATAGGTAGATGTGGTGTATTTATTCATGTGAGAAAATGTACATGGCTTTCTCGAATCGCTGTTGCAACTGTGCCTTCTGCAGTGGGCACAACTTTGTTCACTGTAAATCAGAAAGCGTTCAGATGATGAATTCCAAAGAGTTGAATCTGATGTATTTTGTATGAAGTGGAAATGTTCAGTACTGACTGTGCTATAACTGTGAGACTGGAGATAAACGAAATTCCATATGAAAAAAAAGATGTAGCTTGTGTTTTCAGTTTGATTTTGTCGTGGGTAGTGTCTATGTGTTCGTGTGCGAGTAACACACACACACACACACACACACACACACACAACACACATGCCCAGAAGAGCACTTTGGAGAGTGCATATGTTTTCCAAGCTTGTACAGTCCTTTGGTCGCTGGATTCGGATTGTAAAAGGAATCACACCATATCTTGGCGATATCAACACATCTGATAACCTTTCATTGAGATCCATTTACATTTCTTGTGAAATTTAAGAGAATGAAAAATGACCCCTCTCACAATGTTCGAGAAAGTAAGTAAAAGAAAATAAAAGAATGTCCAGGATCCACAATTTGAAGTGAATCTGCACCAACACTTAAGCGTTCATCTGTTAACCTCATTCTTTATTACCACCAACCTCGATTAAAGTCGATTCAGTTACTTTTTGTGTAATCTTGTTTAGAGACAGACTGAAAGACTTGTGTGAAAACGTAATCTTGTTTGCTAATATGACAGTGATGTAAAATTCAACATAAAATTAACCAAAATGAAATGAGCTGATGCATGTTAAAAGGATTTGAATGCTTCCTTCCCCGTTCTTCACTCTCATAAACAATGCAATCAAATCAACAATGTACGGTGCACTCCACACAGATATGCAGTCACGTACACAGATATTTAACTTGCCAACTGTCAAGTTAACACATGCAGGCATTTATGTACACGCATGCGCGCATGCATGTATGCACACACATGCACTGACTGACTGAAACCATTTACTGTCGGATTAACATATTGTTGTACTGATATTGAATAACCTTGATAACGAATAGGCTGCTCTTTGGCCGGCTCTACCTGGGTAGGCAGCCCATTGAGTGAGTGAGGTAGTGTGTTTATTGTAAAGCGCTTGGAGCTTGGTCTGTGACCGAGGATAGGCGCTATATAAATACCCAATATAATAATAATAAATTAATGAGAAACGAAAATACTACAAATAACATCTGAATGACATAAAAATCATAAAGGAAACTTAACAGGGAAACATTTAACATTTGTAAGTAAAATAATAAAATCAGAAATTGTAATAATAAAACAAATTACATCTTAACTGTACTGAAAATTAAAAATCTCTCTCTCTCTCATACCACCACCATCAAAAAAAAAAGAACCCACTCAAACCACACACACACACACACACACACACACACACACACACACAAGACCACCCTTCCCCTACTCATGTATGCATGCACACACATATAAGCACACACACACACACACACACACACACTATTTTAAAATTATCAAATGATGGTACACTTGATACTCCATCTGCTGTTGCTCATGGTTCGTCTTGGAAGCCTTTCCTCCCTCCTATCCCCACTTCCTCTATGTTTCCTCTTAAACTGGTTCGTTTTGCGCGCGCACACACACGCAAGATGATGCGGGAAGAAGTTGAGGCTGGAAAGGAGACAGGTGGGGCGTAGCGGTGAAATAACTGACTGAGGGAATGAAGGAAAAAAAAGGAATGAAACTTAAACGGCACTCAGGAGAGCGCAGATATTGCCAAGACGACGAACAGGTTCTGAATCCATCCGCTGAATCGGTTCATAAGTGGAAAAAAAAAGAAAAGAAAAAGAAAAATGTATTGCCGAAAGGGAAATAACGGGTAAGGACAGAATTAGTTACTTCCCATTTTATCTTTTATTTATTTATTTGATTGTTTAGATTCCCTCCCAGCTCCCTATTCCTCTCCCCCGTCCACTGCCGCGTGCGCGCGCGTGCGTTTGTGAGTGTGCATGTATGGTTTACTTGTACATTCACGGTAGGTCTACAGTTGGTGCATGGAATAAGATTGCAAGTATCTATTTACTTGAGCAAGTCACCGACTTCCGACTTTGTACAGATTTTTGAAATTCACGCGAACTTTTGACTAACGGGGAGGGGAGGGGGGCTTTAGAAAGTAAAGCACAAGATACAGGCCTAAGGATAAAGGGGTGGAGCTTGGGGATGGGCGAGTGGGGAGGCAGAAAGGAAAATTACGAAGACAATAGCAGAGTACGATGTGTGTGTGTTTATGTGTGTGTGTGTGTGTGTGTGTGACAGAGAGAGAGAGAGAGAGAGAGAGAGAGAGAGAGAGAGTCACAAACAAAAACTAGTAATGCACTCGAGAAAAATAGAAACCTCAGCTTTGGTTAACCAGAACACAGGTCACTAGATCCTAGTTTTAGTCTAGATCTACACAAATCCAACGAGCTTGTAGATGTTAATGCGCATAAGAAGCTTTTTTTCCCCCTCCTTTTTTTGGTCATCAAGCACTACGCATTTTTGTGTTGGAGAAATTCATTAAAATGTCGATATCCCATCTCGCAGTGGTAATGAATGTGAAAATGATCCCCCCCCCCCCCCCCCCCCCCCCCCCCCCCCCCAAGTCCAGCTTTGATCTGATCAGCCGATCAAAATTTGACGGGGTTCATCTTGGGACCTATCGCATCTTTTTACCGGGTTTCATTCAAACATGATTCCGTTCCTTCGGTATACTTAATCCTGTTAACAGAAGATAAACAACAACCAACCAACCAACCAACCAGAGTAGGTTGGAATATAACTGGCCTCAACAACATTCCAAAATGAAACAGGAACTCGGACAGATGTTTAAGGGGGCTGGAAGACCTGTTTTACATAAAACTTTGAACGCCCCAACCCATTCCCCCGACACACTCTCAAGCACATTCAAGTCAACAACGCCGTAAGGTACCTCGCACAGACAAAAGGTCACGGACACAAAGTCTGTTCTCAGAACGAAAGCTAGTGAACTGTCGTGTAAACACCCCACACACACACACACACACACACACACCACACCACACACATTAATACAAAAAGTAGAGAACTACTCTCTCTCTCTCTCTCTCTCTCTCTCCTCGTCGTCCAGGCTAAGGAAGACGCGCGCACACGCCATGACAGCGCACAAACCAAACCAAACCAAACCGAATCTCAAACAAAATTACACGAAACAACAGTCCTAGCGCCATATCAAGAATTAAAAGCATCACGTTAATGCTTACACACGTCATATTCACCGTACAGATAGGCCCTACTGCATACTTAACGACAGTAAAGGGCCCGAAAAAGTCCAGCGGATTTATGCGGGTATCTAAAATTCATGTGGTGGATCTTGCAGGATTAAAATGAGAGGGAAAGAGAAGAGGATGAAACGAATGAGGGGCAATTGAACGTTTTTGTTTGTTTGTTGTTTGTTTGTTTGTTTTAATTAACATGGAACGCGAGAATTAAAGATAGTGGAGATGGAGACGTCCCTGACTCGTGAAGGAGAGAACAAGACAAGATGGCGAAGATGGTAGGAGAAAAAGAAAGAATTTTTGAATAGCGTAGGGGATGGGTGGGGGGTGGAGAACGGGAGAGTGGCAACATTTGAAAATGAAGTACAAGACGTGAGGCGGGAGGTGGTATCTGAAAAGGAAATAGAAATGGGAACAAAAAGTAGTAAGCAAGAAGAATACAGGGCGCGCGCGCGCGCGCGCGCACACACACACACACACACACACACACACACACACACACACACACACACACAGTCGCCTTCAAAGATGCACCCTCAGCAAGAATAGTTAAGTATGAAACACACTCTGATAACAATAAAAAAAAAAAAAAAAAAAAAGACAAACAAAAAGTCTAGGTGGGCCTATATAGATGTGTGTGTGTGTGTGTGTGTGTGTGTGTGTGTGTGTGTGTGTGTGTGTGTGTGTGTGTAGGACGTTGAGAGTGGAAGGAACATAGGCGGAGAGAGAGAGAGAGAGAGAGAGAGAGAGAGAGAGAGAGAGAGAGAGAGAGAGAGGAGGCGTGGGGGGGGGGGGGGGGGTGGGGGCGGGGGAT
>CM065724.1:21351095-21353595 GCA_033310375.1 Conus canariensis | reverse complement strand
TTAACCAACCAACCAACCATCCAACCAACCAACCAACCAACCAGCAACCAACCAATCAACCAACCAACCACCCAACCACCCAACCAACCAACCAACCAACCAACCAGCCAGCCAGTCAACTACCCAACCAGTCAACTATCCAACCAGTCAACCATCCAACAAACCAACCAACCAACCAGCCAACAAACAAACCGAAAAACTCTCCGTCCATGTTTCAATTATCTTTTCAAACGGTTAATTCAGAACCCCGCTGATCACGATTGGCTCTTTTTTGGCGCGTTCGTTGCGTCACACACAAGCCGCAGCCACGAGTACTGACGACGTTAATGACACCATTAACATTTCATGCAGCGACAATGGCGTCAAGAGTTAAATCACTGCGAGGCGCCAGTCCCCCCCCCCCCCCCTCCCGCCCTCTTTTCTGTCCTTTTCCCCACTATCTATATTTTCATCTCTCTTTTCTTTTCTTCTTCTTTCTTTCTACATGTATTATGTCCATATACACGGACCAAATTTCAACAGGTAAAGCTTGATTTCGATGGCAGAGAAGATTTTCTCCTCAACATTCTGAATTTATAACTGTCTGAACTAGTTGATGTCATACTCTTTGAGAATACACACTCCATCCACATCATCCTTTGGTCGCTGATATTCTTATCAGTTTGTTGAGCCATTGCGGGGGGCATTTGGCACATTTTCTGTTCAAAATCTGGGGCAGCCTCAGTCTGTTTCTTGAACTGTCCTCTTTCTCTTCTGGAGGTTATCCATTTCTCGCTGGCGTCTGAATTTTTGAAGATGTAACTTTGATTGTGATATGACTTAAGCGTCCCTACAAATTATTATTGCTTAAAAGTCGTTGTACAATAAGACAAAAAAAAAAAAAAAAAAAAATCGAATCAATGGACAAAACCACGTACCATGTAATACGCTTTCTATTATTACTCATTCACTTCTGTTTCACTATAATTGTTACTATTATTATCATCGTCATTATCATCATCATCATCATCATTATTATTAATATTGCTGTTATTGTTGATCAATGATAACGAAGTCATCTTCTGAACAGCTATTCCCCGCAAATATTCAAGTGCACACACACACACACACACACACACACACACACACACACACACACACACACACACACACACTTACATGCACATGCAAACACACGCAAACACACATACAACTATAATACTGGCGCAGACAATGTCAGGTAGTAGGCACCCCCAAGGTCTCACCAGCGAGTAGGGCAAGTGCGCAAATCAGACACCTGCTAAATCGTGTTCATGAGACCCTCGTCTTACAACCATTTATCTTAGTTATTAATTCATTTATCCATCACCTGTCAATCCTACACACCGTGGTTCTCGTTGTTCAGCAGATGTGGTGTAGCGTGTACGACTCGTCCGCACGCAGTGACACCTCCTTGATGAAATTGAACCAACGCCCATCTTGCGCCGAACTGGATGAAGATTAGTGATCGCTCGTTCTTTTTCGATGTCCTGAGTTTTGCGTATTTTGCCTGAAGAAGACCTAAGAAGTCGAAACTCGTCGTGTTTTGTCTTGTGATTCGATTGTTTACGTCTTTCCGTGGAGCCTTATAAATAATCTTTCAAATTTCTCTTAAATCTGGTTATTCCATGTCTCCAAAAGTGTCTAGTTTGTGTTCCTGTGCTCTCTTTCTTATCAGCCCTTCTAGTTGGTGGATTTTTAAAAAAGAATCAATTTTTTTCCCATTTTCTCATTTGCCCTAGCGGGTGTTATGCTGACTTTCTGGCGTTGGGCAACGAGAACCTGTATACATTCCTCATCTGAAGAATCCACGCGGACGTCACTGGCACAGTCGCTTGAATCTGGATTTTCCCGTATCTTGTCTGCTGGCACGGTGAGCTGCTGTCCATTCATGTATTGGAATCTTCTTCATACAGCCCCTTTTTCTTCCAGTGCGATCGTCATGCCACACGCGGTAGAGAATATCATTCCACCGACGTAGACGTATACTATTATTATGGAACAACATGAAACTCGTGACCAGTGAAGAAAAACCAATGGCAGGTTTAAGTGGGGGGAAAAAAGCGTCATTGTGTAAGTGAGCAAGCGATGATCTGTTAAAAAAAAAAAAAAAAAAAAAGGTGGGAAGGGGGAGGGGAAGAGGTCAGGGCAAGAATCGGGGTGAGGGTGAACACGATGACGTTGAAATATAACTGCTAAACCCGTCACTGTCTGCATCACTATTATGGGATGCGTGGAATTCTATATTGTGAACAGAACCACTGACAAAGCCTAGCCTTGGCCGATTTTTTTTTTTTTTTTTGGTCTCAAAAGCGACGTTTATCATAAACTCTGGCACTGGTGCTAATGATATAGCCATGGTAAGTGACAGAGATTTAACGCCAAGAAGTTAGTGACCTCCCATGGCACCGAAAAGGGGTAGTATTTGGAAATAGAAAGACTCTGCCATCCTCTCCTCCCCCCTCCTGCTCCTTCCTCCACC
>CM065724.1:21346095-21348595 GCA_033310375.1 Conus canariensis | reverse complement strand
AGACACCGTTCTAATTGTCGGCCGTTGCGATCCCTTGCTATTCCTCGTCTTCCTCGCCGTTTGAGTGTGCCATGAGATGTTGCCACTGGCTGAACTCGTGAGAATTCCTAGTGTCAGGCCTCTCTGAAACGCGTTTCAGTCATTTGTGCCCGCTTTCTCTCTGTGTTTCTTGCCTAATCTTGCCCATTATTCCTCGACTGAAGATCGAACTGATTAGCAGGTCTTGGTTTCCCCCCTAACATTCAGTTTCTCTGTTGAGTTTTGTTTTTCTTTCTTTCTGTTTTTTTTTTTTTTTCGCTTTCCTTTCTACCAGCCTGTTTTTTTTTCTTCTAGTCTTTGTTTTTATTCGTTTTTCGTGTTTTCCTTTCTTTCTGTTTTTTTTTTTCTTCTCTCTGTTCTTTCTGCCAGTCAATCTTGTTTTTTCTTTGTTTCATTTTTTCTTTTCTTACTGCCCTTCACTTGTACTCCCTTCCCGTCCGCCTCCCTCCAGTACAGGCTGCTTTCCTTCTTTTTTAAAAAAATGTCTTTAATTTTTTTCTGACCCCTTTCTTTTCTGGCTTTCTTTCTTATTTTCTCTTTGCTCGCTTGACCTTAACTATTGATTTATCTCCTTTCAACTTTTTACCCCACCCCCACCCCAGTATTCCCCTTTTTGTTCTTTCTTTTGAAGGTTTTTTTATTTGGTGGATTCAGACAGTCTTTAAGGCATTGGATAGTTTTGATTTTGTAGCATTGGTATGAAGGCGCCAGGTGTCAGGCTTGAAAAAATGTCAGTCGATATTAGACATTTTTTCATTCCGTAAATGTAATATCTTCACAGTTTACGCGAAAGTCACAAATTAAACAAATGTAGCCCGATACCAAATGTCTTTGTATCTTGCTTTAAAACAAGCTCAGTACGTGAGTCCTGTTTTAACACTACCGAATGAAAAATAGCTTACTACCCTTATCTTCATACGAATATCATCAAATTTAAAACAGCGTAATATCCGTATGCAATGTAATTGAACTAAAAACGTGACTCAAGATTTTACTTCTATACATGAATGATACATAGAATCAGCCTGATACTTTACTTCTTTATTCGAATGGTACTAAATGAACAGTCGCCTGTTTGTTAAAATCATTACTTGATTATGCCAAACAAAAGTTACCTAAAAACTTTGTAAGAATACTACCAAATCGAAAACTGTTTCATACCTGAAAGAAATTTTCATACAAAATCAATGATAATAGCACTAAGAAACTAAAAAAAAAAATGTGTAAGATTTTTTTTTAACTAATACTACAAAATTTTGAAAGTTTCATAATACGAATAAAAAACAACAGTTAAGAATGTTTGATATCCCAGGTATTTAAACGAATGCTATCGTGTAAAAATAGCAGAATATTTTACATCTTTATACATACTGAAACGAAGATTCTGTAATATCCTTAATCTTTATACTAAAACTTGGCAGTAAAAGTAACCTAATACCTTGCAATTTTATGCAAGTGATACTAAACCAAAACTATGTCACCGATTGATTTGTATTGTAGAGATGCTACCAGATTAAAGAGATAGCATAATATCTTACAATATTATTCAAATGCTAAAAGAGAAAATTCAATACTTCTCATCTTTATTTGAGTGATACCAAATGAAAAACAACCCTCTGCTCAATTACTGACTCCACCCCCATATAGTTCGATTACACTGCAAAAGACCTCTGACAATGGGAATTGAACACATCCAAAACGAATGACACGTTGTGTCCGCAAAATACATCATCCAGGTTCACAGGCGTTTCATGGGTACCTGGACTTGAACAAAAGCAGAATTTGACGCATATCAGACACACCGGGAACAACAGCTTACAGCAAAATTACTGATAGTTTTTGAAACATTCATTATCCATCACTGTAATGACAACTCTCTCTCTCTCTCTCTCTCTCTCTCTCTCTCTCTCTCTCTCTCTCTCTCTCTCTCTCTCTCTCTCTCTCAGTTCATACCTATCGCGAGATAGTTGAGTGTTCGGCAAATCGCAAAGTGCAACGAATATTAACGTTATATATAAGTAAATGAGACGCAGCTGAACATTAGTGAGAAAATTTAAACAATCCGTTTCCGATTCAGCTTCCTTCAATCGATTATTCATTTACCCTTTAATTCAAATCACAGGGACTGGAGTTCTATAGTGAAGTTGAAAAAGTGTACTGCCTGTATAACTTTTTTTCAGTGTACCATAAATAGTAGAACCTTTTTATTCGTCTACAGTCCTTACATTTTGAAAACTTCTAATAACTCACATATTTTCCGGCAGACATAACACTACGAAGGATTCGGATTTCCATGGAAACAGCAGGGGAGATGAACCATGAGACACTCGCCTTGGCTTAAGGCTGTGTCAGACCAGTTGACATAGGCTAGAACACCAAGGCTATATAAAAATGTTGTTATAGTCTGCATAGTTATGCGGGGATTGTCTTCAGTCGTGACAAGCTCCTAGCATAACACCAC
>CM065724.1:21338595-21341095 GCA_033310375.1 Conus canariensis | reverse complement strand
CACGTCATTGTCGCAGTATATAAACCACCGACCGCTCGACAAATCTCAGCATGTAGCCGAAGTAGAAGGCGGGGGCATGGGAACATATACACCTGAGCTCTGTGTCTGAGAAGTTTATATACTGTGTCACTTCTTGCAGTAATGTGCTTCTGATTTTGACTTTTACCTGATTTTGACTCTTATTTGACTTCACCACCGCGTCAAGAGTTGGCCAATGCTTATGTGACGTTTCCTTTGATCGCCTGTTGATCAGCAACTGTTCATTTGTTGTTTCAGTGTTCATATCGTTGAAATTATTGGACTGTATTATTATTGTTATTCACACTACACGGATTTAGTACATTTTAAGCATTTGAATGATTTATGCTGGTATCTCTTTGAAGGAGAGAAAGTTTTCTGCAGTTGCAGTCAGATCTTTGATGGAAAAAAAAGTTCTAGAGCAGCTGACTGATTGGCTGTGACTCTGGTGTTGTATTGTTGATTCAAAGTATTCACAACCACAGAAACTGTGCGCCTTTTAGAAAGAACTTCCGTTTCTCCAAACTGAAAAAAGGCGAGTCTAATTATTCGTTAAAGTTAGGAAATTGCAATTGCAGTTTGTATTAGCCTGTGTGTTTCCCTTTTGCACGTAGCAAAAGCCTGACTCAGAAGAAGTTTTCAGTATGAAAGTGCGACTCATTCTTGGAGATGCTGTGTTACTAAACGTGAACTAAATTGATTTGTACTGATTCAGACGTACTTGTCGAAGACTTGATTTGATCGAGTCTGCGGCAAACTGAACATTTGACGTGCTTCAAAACGTATGGTATCTCAAACCCTTTGCTTCCATTTATGAATATTCGCTGATATGATAATACACACTGAGATTTTTTAAAAAGTCGTTAAAGTGGCAACCTGCTCCTGTTGCCAGTGAGACACGTGGATTAGAAATGACTCGAACAGTTCATTAATTGCCTCAATTTTCAAGTGACTTAATCAGTGCCGAAGACTTGCAAGAGTGCTGCTCTCAGTTTAACCTGCTCCACGCCAGGTGTGCTCTAGAAAAAAGGCTGACTAATCCAAAGTTTTAAACTGGCTGATTATCTGTGAAAAGTTAGGTGTGAGACAAAAGTTCAGAATGTTCTGAGAGTATGACGAAACAGACTTTGAACCTCCGTTCTTAAGGCCACAGCACCCGAACACTTCCAAACCACTTTGAAGATCGTCTGGCTAGTCTCCTGTGTCATAGGTAAGCGGCAAATTGTGGACA
This sequence comes from Conus canariensis, assembly GCA_033310375.1. Lineage (NCBI taxonomy): Eukaryota > Metazoa > Mollusca > Gastropoda > Neogastropoda > Conidae > Conus > Conus canariensis. The sequence goes on along the minus strand of CM065724.1, from coordinate 21,339,846 downwards.
CAGTGCCAAGCAGTGCAAGGACATAGTTCTGCATTAAGAGACAGTCTGGGTTTGACCCACAAGCCGCACCACATCTCTTCAAACCCATCGACACCCCAGTCTTCAGAGTTTAAGTGACTCGCCCCAGGTCTTCAGAAGTGAAAAGGTACCAACAAACCACACATATATACCCACAAAACTGGACAATCTCACCTTCTGAAAACAGAGAGCGAAAAGTGGGGAATTCCTCCGACGAACGTGGCTGGGAAACGGTTGATGACGTGACTGTTTGGTCAGCGTTCCGATGTGGCCCCAACCTCATTCGCACCCCCAGCACACGGCTCTGGCCTTCTTCTTCTGCATGTCTGTCACCCGTCTGCTTTCAGGTGAAAAAGTGTTAATTGGTGATGTCTGTCTTGTATGGTGGTTCATTAGCGGCAAAAGATGAGCATTTTCTTTTTGACTGTGGAAAGTTGACATCTTGTTATCACGATTTATATGGACGGTGGGTTGGGTTATAAGTTTGAACTCTGAACAGTTCTGACGTTGTTAAATTGATCTGTTGAAAGTGCTTCTCAAGCTGAGAACACTAAAGTTAATGACGAAAAATTATCATGACTGTATTCCTCAATTGCTTGTTTTCTCTTACACCAATAATGTCCATCAAACAACGTTGATGCAAAAAGTCTCAGCTGGAGCGTGTTAGTCACTTTTCCAATCTCTCTCTCTCTCTCTCTCTCTCTCTCTCTCTCTCTCTCTCCTGTCTGTCTGTCTCACTCACTCACTCTCTCTCTCTCTCTCTCTCTCTCTCTCTCTCTCTCTCTCTTTGTGTCTCTCTCTCTGTCTCACTCTCTGTCTCTCTCTGTCTCTCTCTGTCTGTCTGTCTCTCTCTCTCTCTCTCTCTCTCTCTCTCTCTCTCTCTCTCTCTCCTCTCTCTCAGCAGCACATCTGTTATAAACGACAGATAAGTAAAATTCTGACAACACAAAGTTTTCAACGATATGTAATCTTTTTATGATGAAAATGAAAATTCGATTTCTGACAAAATTACACTCTAAGGTGTGTCTATACCACTTTTGTGTGTATACTTGCGTTTTCTTCGGTCTGCTTTCTGGTGAGAAAGGGTTAACTTCTGGCGTCCGTCTCTATTTTCCTCGGCGTCTTTCTGGCCCTCTGTTCATGCTTTGTGGCAAAACATAGTTGGTTTACAGACACAGTTATTTGCAAATAATGAAAACATTACATGAAATATTAACTTTGAACGATATCATC
>CM065724.1:21311095-21331095 GCA_033310375.1 Conus canariensis | reverse complement strand
ATAAAAAGTGCGTCTGCAATATTGATCTGAATGGAAAAAAAAGTGCGTCTGCAATATTGATCTGAATGGAAATAAAAAGTGCGTCTGCAATATTGATCTAAACAGAATATGTGGAGAACAATATCCATTGTGTTGTATTGTTATGTCATATTATGTGGAGAACAATATCATTGTGTTGTACTGTGGTGTATATTGTGTGGAGGATAATACCCATTGTGTTGTATTGTGTCATACAGTGTGAAGACCAATATCCATTGTGTTGTACTGTTGTGTCACATTGTGTGGTGAACAATATCCATTGTGTTGTACTGTTGTCTCATACAGTGTGAAGACCAATATCCATTGTGTTGTACTGTTGTGTCACATTGTGTGGAGAACAATATCCATTGTGTTGTACTGTTGTGTCACATTGTGTGGAGAACAATATCCATTGTGTTGTACTGTTGTGTCACATTGTGTGGAGAACAATATCCATTGTGTTGTACTGTTGTGTCACATTGTGTGGAGAACAATATCCATTGTGTTGTACTGTTGTGTCACATTGTGTGGAGAACAATATCCATTGTGTTGTACTGTTGTGTCACATTGTGTGGAGAACAATATCCATTGTGTTGTACTGTTGTGTCACATTGTGTGGAGAACAATATCCATTGTGTTGTACTGTTGTGTCACATTGTGTGGAGAACAATATCCATTGTGTTGTACTGTTGTGTCACATTGTGTGGAGAACAATATTCATTGTGTTGTACTGATGTGTCACATTGTGTGGAGAACAATATCAGTTGTTTTGCACTGTTGTGTCACATTGTGTGTAGAACAATATCCATTGTGTTGTACTGTTGTGTTATAGTGTGTGGAGAACAATATCCGTTGTGTTGTACTGTTGTGTCATACTGTGTGGAGAACAATATCCATTGTGTTGTACTGTTGTGTTTGTATTTTCGTCATTAAAAGATTTCTCTGAGCGGCAGTCGGGGTGCAGTTCTTGAAGCATCACTCGCAGATATTGACAGCGATTCTTAAGACTTGTGAGGAATAGTGGATGGGGAAGGGGGAGTTCTGGGGGGTGGAACGGGGATAGATGAGCTTGGAGAGAGAGAGAGAGAGAGAGAGAGAGAGAGAGAGAGAGAGAGAGAGAGAGAGAGAGAGAGAGACTCTTTCTCAGTTTCAGAATAAAGTCTATTTTGGAACGTTGATAAGTGAGGCGGGTAGGGGGGAGGGGGTGCTGTTGAAGGGGAAGGACAGCACAGTGGAGTAACGGGCCGCTGAGGAAGGGGATTGAGGAGGGTGGGACGGATGCAGGTGGGGATGGGGATGGGAGGAGGGTAGTAAGGATAGGGGAAAGAGAAGAAGTGTGGGGAGGGGAGGGGAGGGGGCTTGCAAACCGATGCGTTGTCTAAAATATTTGCTAAAAACGTGTTGCTGTAACCTTTTTCGTCCGGTTTTTTTTTTTTTTTTTTTTAAATTTTTTATAAATAATTTCCGGAATTCGCAGTGTATGGCAGTTCAGACTAGTTTTCCCTTCCTCTGAACCTACCGCGCCTGTTCCTATCTATGACTGCCTACGGTATCAATGTTTGATGAAAGTGATCTTATGACGGAAATGAGATATCAAACTCAACGCATTTAGCAGCAGAAAGGAACTTGGATGCTTTCGTATTGTGGTATTATTATCATTAATCAGCAACAACTACAAACAAATTAATCGAACATGATGATCGTCTTGCGAAACATGAAGCCAGATATAATTCTAAAAAGAGCTGAACTTTCTTTCGTTTCATCAGCGGGAATTAGCTCTACTTGAGAAAGATACGTCCTTTCTTTTCTCATGATCACGTAGACCTTTAGAATTGATTGCAAAAACGTTAAGTTGTTATGGGGAGTTGACATTCAAGTCTGGTTTGTTGTTGTTTGCCATAATTCAAAAATAGATTAAAAGATACACACACAGAGAGATGAATAAGAAATGTCTTTGAGGATTGTCAGAAGATTAAAAAAAAGGAAAGAAGAGCAAATATTGACAACGTTTCGGTCATAGACCGTCTTCAGGAGTTGTGACATAAAAAGAAAAACTAATAAATACGTATAGGAAATGACACACAGAGAGGCTATAACCGTCTTCACTTTGTTAAAAAAAAAAGTTGAACCCGTCCATTTTAACTTAAAGGAATAATCTACGCCATTGTGGGATTGTTCTGTCCCGAGCAGCTCCTACTCAGAGTTGAGTTTGCTACGGGTTCACTTGGGAAGACTGGGACCACACAGTCGAGTTTCGTCCACTGAATGGATGCGTTTTTGAGGGTATTGCTCAAATTTCCTGACCAACACTGCAGGTGTCTGTATCTGTATTTCTCGGAGTTGGTTGACGCCAGGATACATTATGAAAGTAAGCGTAGAGTACAGCCCGGCCAAGCAATCTCAGACCGGAATGGAAATCCGTAGCATCATCTTCCTCATCCTCATTCTCATCGATCAGCATTTAAAAAGAAAGTCTCAAATTATGTGTCCCTTCATGCCCTGCTGTCATGGTCACCTCAGTTTCGATATCCTCTCCGCGTCTTTGGGCTTGGTTTGATTCCGTCGGGATCACTGGTATCGGCAAATTCATAGGGACAGTCGTTGGACGGACGTGGTGGCGCCCTCCGGAGGGAGAGTTCACTCACGCCGGCTCCGCGACTAAGCAAATATTGTCGTAAGTAGGGGGTTTAGTAGGTTGTGGCCTACGTATGTTGGATCAGAGACAGTCGCCACTGAACACCACCGACATGACTTGCCAGCAGTGCAGTGTCTCCTCCGGTGGGTTACCTCTTGACGTCTTGACATTGACTGCTTCCCGTGGATTGCCGGTGGCGGGGCTGCGGTGTGCCAGACCGGACTGTGGCTGTGGAAGGGGGAGGAGGGGAGTGGAGGAGGGGGGGGGGAGGTCGGAATGAGCAGCGTGGGTGCAATGCCTCTGGCGTCACAGAAGATGGGACAAAAAAAAAATCCACAATATAGAAGTCTCATATGGCATACCTTGCTCTGTTAGTTTTACTGGTCCTCCAGAGCAAAGGTCTACAGGTCCAGCAAGTCACAGGTTACGCCCTGTGAAGAGTTGATCAGGTTTGCTACCGTGTCCTGATTTTCTGCTGAAGAAAAGCACTTCCAACAGATCCTCTTCCCCTTCCTCTCTCTCTCTCTCTCTCTCTCTCTCTCTCTCTCTCTCACACACACACACACACACACACACACACACACACACACACACACACACACACACACGCACATTCACGCAGGCACGGACGCGCTCATCATTACCAGGGGTAATTATTATTTATATGTTTGTAATTATGATAATCTCTGGAAGGGTCAAGGACCAGATTAAAATCCCCACCTATTATAACATTTTCTATACTAAGCCCAACAATTTTTTGTTTGAGACAATTGTAAAATTCTGCATCATCCCTATTTGGCCCATATATATTAACTAAAAGGTAATCATTCCTATGTATCTCTGCACGTATCATGAGAAAGTTTCCAGAATCATCCTTAACAATTTGCTTAACCTTAAATTCAAAGTTGTTATTAAACAGAATTACGACTCCTCTTGCGTTGGAAGAGTAACTTGAGAAATACGCCTTCATTACTCATCATTACTTTAAAGAATTCAGTAGTGAAACCATCGGAACCGGGGCTTTTATTATTTTTCATTGTCTTTAAGACATATGTCGCTTCCTCCAATGTAATAAGACCTTCTAAGTCCGCTGCTTCTGTTTCATTTAAATGGGGGATGTCGTTCACCAAATCTTTTATATCACAATTTTCTACAGCATTTTCTGTGTATAATGTTTTATAGAAACTATATACTTCTTTCAGTTTGTCTTCTTGATTTGTTAGAACATTATCTTGTTTATCAATTAGTCTAGCCATGTTTTTACTGATGTAATGCCGTTTTTCGAGATTACAAAAATAACTACTAACTTTCTCTCCATCTGCTATCCATCTAGCGCGTGATCTTAACAAAACTCCTTCTATTCGTTTTCCTCTGATATCCGACAGTCGTTCTTTTTTCTCGTTAATGACTCTGACATCATCTTCAGTTTTCATTTCTTTTTTTTTCTAACTTAATAACGTCTTGTTCTAATTGTTTTTCCTCTTCATTACTCTTTCTTTTATTCGCAGTAGCATAAGCAATTGTTTTCGACCTTATTTTCATTAACAGGAAATCGAGAAATAAATCATCAGAAATTGAGAATTGTAATTTGTCGTCTGTTTCATTAATATTTTCTGTATTTATAGCGTATTCTTCTTTAACGTTTTCAATCAAAGTATTGATTTCATCTACATATGACTTATCTTTCAACAGAGACGAGTTAAGTTTCCAAAAAGTATTGCGCTTTATGCCTTCATTAAATTTTAGCTTTAATAACACAGCAGAGTGATCTGTTCTATAACCGGATTCAATGTCTACTTCATCAGTATAAGAAACAACTGTGTCTGATATAAAAAAGAAATCTAGTCTGGCCTGTTGAAAAGGATTAGTTCTCCTCCACGTAAAACGGCGACACTCTGGGTTTAGTTCCCGCCAAATATCATTCAGGTCTAGATTTTCGACCATGTTTTCAACAGCCTGTTTTGCGTGAGGATTATTTATATGTTTGTAATTATGATAATCTCTAGAAGGGTCAAGGACCAGATTAAAATCCCCACCTATTATAACATTTTCTATACTAAGCCCAACAATTTTTTGTTTGAGACAATTGTAAAATTCTGCGTCATCCCTATTTGGCCCATATATATTAACTAAAAGGTAATCATTCCTATGTATCTCTGCACGTATCATGAGAAAGTTTCCAGAATCATCCTTAAGAATTTGCTTAACCTTAAATTCAAAGTTGTTATTAAACAGAATTGCGACTCCTCTTGCGTTGGAAGAGTAACTTGAGAAATACGCCTTATAGCCCCACTCAGACTGGATATACTGTTCCATCTTTTTTTCAAAATGAGTGTCTTGCAAGAAGTACACAGAATATTTTTTACACCTTAGATAATGGAAGACATCACGTCTCTTCTTCAAACTATTGAGGCCCTGACAGTTAATTGAGAGAATAGACACACTACTGTCCATTTCTGTTTACGAAATAGCTTTGGAGAAGACAATAACATACATGTGTAAATACATCAAACCCAAAAGAGGTCAACAAACTCATATACAACTGACAGCATAAAATGAATCCATCCAACCCGGTCAAACTAAAGAATTTATAATGGTTTTGAACAAAAAAACACATACACCATGAACACACGGAAAACAATATCAAAATGAAAAAGCAAAAAACCATTATCACTACAATCATAATACAAAAACAAACAAACAAAAAACAAATAAGATGATATCCTCTTTCATAGTGCAGTCTCTACACATGCTTTCTTTTTCTCTCAACATTCCGTGCCGTCATCCTTTTCCATTTTCAAGATTATAATTAGAACAGGGAAAGTTCGTTAACGCAGTAACATGCTGATCTGGTTGTCATTTTTCAAAAAGACTTTTCTTTTTTTTCCTTTGCAGAAATCATATTTCAAGTGTTTGTAAAATAAGGCTTTTAATTTTGATGACTTCTTTCGAGGGACTTCAAGTAAATTTGGATAAATGAATTCTGTCTGCAATATTGATCTGAATGGAAATAAAGAAGTGCGTCTGCAATATTGATTTGAATGGAAATAAGAAGTGCGTCTGCTATATTAATCTGAATGGAAATATGAAGTACGTCTGCAATATTTTAGGAAATTCTCATTGCTCTGTCATGGCTTGCTTGCGTCGTTCACATTTGACGAAGCCGAAATTTTTCTTTCTTTTTTGAGAGGAAAAAGCCTCTGTATCCTTGGTTTATGTAATTTTTCATCCAGTGATTGTATCAGTGTTTTTTTGTTGCCCGCCTGTCTTCTGTCATATGACCTACTCTCATATTAATCTACTAATGTCTCACTAATCTATCCAAAGATTTGTTTATACGCCAATTATGACCAAATTTTTGCCACTTTTCCCCGAAACATACATTTGACAATAAATTGACACTAAGCACGGTAACCCCAATGTTTACAAAAAAAAAAAAAAAAAAAAAAAAAATTTCTATACATGCGTGAAGTGTCAACTTTAATGTCAACTTCAATGAGCCGTTTCTCATTGCTTTCATTCATGGACAGCTTACCCCCCCCCCCCCCCCCCTTTTTCTTCTAGTGTCTTTCTCTTTTTTATGCTGTGCGTTTTATTGCATAACATTGAAACGATTCTTACTCTCTGCCAGGAAAGTTATTTCTTTACCCGTGTCTCTTTGTGTTAACCGGATGACGCAAAAAACCACTGAGCCAATTTGAACAAAAAGTTGATGACAAGATAGTATGTAACGCAAGGACGACCCCTTTAAAGTTTTGATGCTGATCGGTGATGTGGATTTGGATAAGATGCGTATGCAGGATCCATCAGCACGATTACAACAACAACAACAACAACAACAACAACAACAACAAAAACCACTGATTTTAGCGAAACTTGAGATAGAATGCCGCCCAAAGATGAACGCGTTGATTTTTGGCGTGAATCCGTTGAGCGGATCTGGATTAAAGAGTGCATCCAGCATTTGTTTGACAGTGGCGGAGGTCCGCGCTCTCCCGGGTGTTCTTCTGGTCGGCATTGCCATTCAGTGATCTTCGTCTCCTTTCCCTTCTTGTGTGGCACTGCATGGTATCTGAATGGCTTGGCCTTCACGCAGATTAAGGCAGGTCATGTTCACAGCCCAGTCGACACATCCCATCACGGCTGCCATGCAAGTTAACAACCGGACTGTGTACGGACGGAAATGCTAAGACCTAAAAAAAAAAAAAAAAAAAAAAAAAAAAAAAAAAAAAAAAAAAAAATCAGATCCAATTCTTCCAGTACACGGTCGATCTGAAACAAGGTTAGGTTATGAACCTCATTTAACTCCTATCAAATGAAAGCTATTGTTTTGCTATGTTTTGTCGTTGTCTTCTCCTTAGTTTCAGTATTAACGTATGGCGGTTTTTTTTGTCTTGTATTCTACTGACCAGTTTCCATTGTATTGAACTGTTGGTAGGAAGAAACTCTTGGTAGAACCTGACAGCAGAAGGTCTTCAGAGAAGAACAACCCCCCCCCCCCCCCTCTCCAAACAAGAGTTTTGTCTCTGAACTCCTTGCACTCTAAAGGGGGCCGGGCCACATCGAGATCATGACTCCCAGACGCCCGTCTGCTGCAAACCTTTTTTTTACCTCACTGCCAGGATTCGAACCCGCGACTTTTGCATGGGTGGGCGTCTCAAGGCGTGCTTTTTCAGATGGATGACTTACCCATATGGCTATGGGATACCTGAGTTCGAAGTTCCCATTTGTTCTTCCTGGACCAGATCCAGCCGGAAGCCTTTTCAGCTGCCTCTGCCCTTGCCTTCAGGGTTCTGGTCCTCTTCTTACCTGAAATCCCGAGCTGTTTCATGAGATCATAGGCTGATAATCCCCTTGCCCCCAACTCTATGGCGAGGACTTGGGCCTGGAAGCTAGATTTCCTCAAGCTGCTGGTTAGATCGGCGTACCTTCAGGGTTCTGGTCCTCTTCTTACCAAAAATCCCGAGCTGTTTCATGAGATCATAGGCTGATAATCCCCTTGCCCCCAACTCTATGGCGAGGACTTGGGCCTGGAAGCTAGATTTCCTCAAGCTGCTGGTTAGATCGGCGTACCTCTCAGTCCTGTAGATGTGAGCTTGCTCCATTGTGCTTTCGTATGGCACAGTGAGTTCGATCAGAATCATTTGTTTTGATGAATCTGTGTGGAGAACAATATCCGTTGTGTTGTACTGTTGTGTCATATTGCGTGGAGGATAGTATCCGTTGTGCTACACTGTTGTGTTATATTGTGTGGAGAACAAAATCCATTGTGTTGTACTCTTGTAACATATTGTGTGGACAACAATTGTTCATTGTGTTGTACTGTTGTGTCATATTGTGTGGAGAAGAATATTCATTGTGTTGTACTGTTGTGTCATACTGTGTGGAGAACAATCTCCATTGTTTTGCACTGTCATACTGTCTAGAGAACAATATCCATTGTGTTGTACTGTTGTGCCATACTGTGTGAAGAACAATATCCATTGTGTTGTACTGTTGTGCCATGCTATGTGGAGAACAATATACATTGTGTTGTAATGTTGTGTCATGCTATGTGGAGAACAATCTCCATTGTGCTGCACTGTTGTGTCATATTGTGTGGAGAACAATCTCCATTGTGTTGTACTGTTGTGTCATGCTATGTGGAGAACAATATCCATTGTGTTGTACTGTTGTGTCATGCTATGTGGAGAACAATATCCATTGTGTTGTACTGTTGAGTCATACTGTGTGGAGAACAATATCCATTGTGTTGTACTGTTGTGTCATGCTGTGTGGAGAACAATATCCATTGTGTTGTACTGTTGTGTTATAGTGTGTGGAGAACAATATCCGTTGTGTTGTACTGTTGTGTCATACTGTGTGGAGAACAATATCCATTGTGTTGTACTGTTGTGTTGTATTTTTGTCATTAAAAGATTTCTCTGAGCGGCAGTCGGGGTGCAGTTCTTGAAGCATCACTCGCAGATATTGACAGCGATTCTTAAGACTTGTGAGGAATAGTGGATGGGGAAGGGGGAGTTCTGGGGTGGAACGGGGATAAATGAGCTTGGAGAGAGAGAGAGAGAGAGAGAGAGAGAGAGAGAGAGAGAGAGAGAGAGAGCCTCTTTCTCAGTCTCAGAATAAAGTCTATTTTGGAACGTTGATAAGTGAGGCGGAGGGGGGGGGGGGGGAGGGGTGCTGTTGAAGGGGAAGGACAGCACAGTGGAGTAACGGGCCGCTGAGGAAGGGGATTGAGGAGGGTGGGACGGATGCAGGTGGGGATGGGGATGGGAGGAGGGTAGTAAGGATAGGGGAAAGAGAAGAAGTGTGGGGAGGGGAGGGGAGGGGCTTGCAAACCGATGCGTTGTCTACAATATTTGCTAAAAACGTGTTGCTGTAATCTTTTTCGTCCGTTTTTTTTAATTTATTTTTTTAAAATTTTTTTTAATAAATAATTTCCGGAATTCGCAGTGTATGGCAGTTCAGACTATTTTTCCTTCCTCTGAACCTACCGCGCCTGTCCCTATCTATGACTGCCTACGGTATCAATGTTTGATGAAAGTGATCTTATGACGGAAATGAGATATTAAACTCAACGCATTTAGCAGTAGAAAGGAACTTGGATGCTTTCGTATTGTGGTATTTTATCATTAATCAGGAACAACTACAAACAAATTAATCGAACATGATGATCGTCTTGCGAAACATGAAGCCAGATATAATTCTAAAAAGAGCTGAACTTTCTTTCGTTTCATCAGCGGGAATTAGCTCCACTTGAGAAAGACACGTCCTTTCTTTTCTCATGATCACGTAGACCTTTAGAATTGATTGCAAAAACGTTAAGTTGTTATGGGGAGTTGACATTCAAGTCTGGTTTGTTGTTGTTTGCCATAATTCAAAAATAGATTAAAAGACACACACACACACACAGAGATGAATAAGAAATGTCTTTGAGGATTTTCAGAAGATTTAAAAAAAAGGAAAGCAGAACAAATATTGGCAACCTTTCGGTCATAGACCATCTTCAGGAGTTGTGACATAAAAAGAAAAACTAATAAATACGTATAGGAAATGACACACAGAGAGGCTATAACCGTCTTCACTTTGTTAAAAAAAAAAGTTGAACCCGTCCATTTTAACTTAAAGGAATAATCTACGCCATTGTGGGATTGTTCTGTCCTGAGCAGCTCCTACTCAGAGTTGAGTTTGCTACGGGCTCAGTTGGGAAGACTGGGACCACACAGTCGAGTTTCGTCCACTGAATGGATGCGTTTCTGAGGGTATTGCTCAAATTTCCTGACCAACACTGCAGGTGTCTGTATCTGTATTACTCCGGGTTGGTTGACGCCAGGATACATTATGAAAGTAAGTGTAGAGTATAGCACGGCCAATCAGTCTCAGACCGGAATGGAAATCCGTAGCATCATCTTCCTCATCTTCATTCTCATCGATCAGCATTTAAGAAGAAAGTCTCAAATTATGTGTCTCTTCATGCCCTGCTCTCATGGTCACCTCAGTTTCGATATCCTCTCCGCGTCTTTGGGCTTGGTTTGATTCCGTCGGGATCACTGGTATTGGCAAATTCATAGGGACAGTCGTTGGACGGACGTGGCGGTGCCTTCCGGAGGGAGAGTTCACTCACACCGGCTCCGCGACTAAGCAAATATTGTCGTAAGTAGGGGGCTTAGTAGGTTGTGGCCTACGTTTGTTGGATCAGAACGGTCGCCACTGAACACCACCGACATGACTTGCCAGCAGTGCAGTGTCTCCTCCGGTGGGTTGCCTCTTGACGACTTGACATTGATTGCTCCCCGTGGATTGCCGGTGGCGGGGCTGCGGTGTGCCAGACCGGACTGTGGCTGTGAACTGGGGAGGGGGGGGGGGGGGCGGATGGGGGAGTCGGAATGAGCGGCGTGGGTGCAATGCCACTGAGTGTCACAGAAGATGGGACCAAAAAAAAAATCCACAATACAGCAGTCATATATGGCATACCTTGCTCTGTTAGTTTTACTGTTCCTCAAGAGCGAAGGTCTACAGGACCAGCAAGTCACAGGTTTCGCCCTGTGAAGAGCTGATCAGGTGTGCTACCGTGTCCTGATTTTCTGCTGAAGAAAAGCACTTCCAACAGATCCTCTTCCCCTTCTCTCTCTCTCTCTCTCTCTCTCTCTCTCTCTCTCTCTCTCTCTCTCTTCTCTCTCTCTTTCTCGCTCTCTCTCTCTCTTTCTCTCTCTCTCTTTCTCCTTCTCTCTCTCTCTCTCACACACACACACACACACACACACACACACACACACACACACACACACACACACACACACACACATTCATGCAGGCATAGACGCGGTGATCACCACCAGAATGTTCGTCTATATCTCCAACGAACAATCAATCGTATTTGTGTCCTTTCACATCCTTTGGGGTATGTAGTATAACAATAATTGGGATATGGTAATCACCATGCATTGAAAAATATGAACAGACAAACTAATGGCAGTGTTGAAAAGTTAAGATCATACTCATATGTTTCAATTAAGAAAGTATTTAATCTATAATCAGAACTGATCAAAGTACCTTGCTTAATGTGACGAACTTTGATAAACTCAACAGATTTTTTCCGTCCGAAGAATTCCTTAACAAATTTCAAAGGTTTAACATTGAGCATATTTTCATGTACGGTTCTGAAGGAAAGTAATGATGTGAATATGCACATGTTGGACAATCAAACACACACTGAATGTCACGGGTATCCTCTTTCATAGTGCAGTCTCTACACATGCTTTCTTTTTCTCTCAACATTCCCTGCCGTCATCCTTTTCCATTTTCAAGATTATAATTAGAACAGGGAAAGTTCGTTAATGCAGTAGCATGCTGATCTGGTTATCATTTTTGAAAAAGACTTTTCTTTTTTTTCCTTTGCAGAAATCAGATTTCAAGTGTTTGTAAAATAAGGCTTTTAATTTTGATGACTTCTTTCGAGGGACTTCAAGTAAATTTGGATAAATGAATTCTCTCTGCAATATTGATCTAAATGGAAATAAAGAAGTGCGTGTGCAATATTGATTTGAATGGAAATAAGAAGTGCGTCTGCTATATTGATCTGAATGGAAATAAGAAGTACGTCTGCAATATTTTAGGAACTTCTCATTGCTCTGTCATGGCTTGCTTGCGTCGTTCACATTTGACGAAGCCGAAATTTTTCTTTCTTTCTTTTTTAAGAGGAAAAAGCCTCTGTATCCTTGGTTTATGTAATTTTTCATCCAGTGATTGTATCAGTTTTTTTTGTTGCCCGCCTGTCTTCTGTCATATGACCAACTCTCATATTAATCTACTAATGTCTCACTAATCTATCCAAAGATTTGTTTATACGCCAATTATGACCCAGTTTTTGCCACTTTTCCCCGAAACATACATTTGACAATAAATTGACACTAAGCACGGTAACCCCAATGTTTACAACAACAACAACAAAAATTCTATACATGTGTGAAGTGTCAACTTTAATGTCAACTTCAATGGAGCCGTTTCTCATTACTTTCATTCATGGGCAGCTTACCCCCACCCCCCCCCCCTTTTTTTTTTTCTTCTGGTGTCTTTCTCTTTTTTATGCTGTGCGTTTTATTGCATAACATTGAAACGATTCTTACTCTCTACCAGGAAAGTTATTTCTTGACCCGTGTCTCTTTGTGTTAACCGGATGACGCAAAAAACCACTGAGCCGATTTGAACAAAAAGTTGATGGCAAGATAGTATGTAATGCAAGGACGACCCCTTTAAAGTTTTGATGCTGATCAGTGATGTGGATTTGGATAAGATGCGTATGCAGGATCCATCAGCACGATTACAACAACAACAACAACAACAACAACAAAACCACTGATTTTAGCGAAACTTGAGATGGAATGCGGCCCAAAGATGAACGCGTTGATTTTTGGCATGGATCCGTTGAGCTGATCTGGATTAAAGAGTGGATCCAGCATTTGTTTGACAGTGGCGGAGGTCCGCGCTCTCCTGGGTGTTCTTCTGGTCGGCATTGCCATTCAGTGATCTTCGTCTCCTTTCCCTTCTTGTGTGGCATTGCATGGTATCTGAATGGCTTGGCCTTCACGCAGATTAAGGCAGGTCATGTTCACAGCCCAGTCGACACATCCCATCACGGCTGCCATGCAAGTTAACAACCGGACTGTGTACGGACGGAAATGCTAAGACCTAAAAAAATAAATTAAAAAAAAAAAAAAAAAAAAAAATCAGATCCAATTCTTCCAGTACACGGTCGATCTGAAACAAGGTTAGGTTATGAACCTCATTTAACTCCTATCAAATGAAAGCTATTGTTTTGCTATGTTTTGTCGTTGTCTTCTCCTTAGTTTCAGTATTAACTTATGGCAGTTTTTTTTTGTCTTGTATTCTACTGACCAGTTTCCATTGTATTGAACTGTCAGTAGGAAGAAACTCTTGGTAGAACCTGACAGCAGAAGGTCTTCAGAGAAGAACCCCCCCCCCCCCCCCCCCCTCTCCAAACAAGAGTTTTGTCTCTGAACTCCTTGCACTCTAAAGGGGGCCGGGCCACATCGAGATCATGACTCCCAGACGCCCGTCTGCTGCAAACCTTTTTTTACCTCACTGCCAGGATTCGAACCCGCGACTTTTGCATGGGTGGGCGTCTCAAGGCGTGCTTTTTCAGATGGATGTCTTACCCATATGGCTATGGGATACCTGAGTTCGAAGTTCCCATTTGTTCTTCCTGGACCAGATCCAACCGGAAGCCTTTTCAGCTGCCTCTGCCATTGCCTTCAGGGTTCTGGTCATCTTCTTACCTGAAATCCCAAGCTGTTTCATAAGGTCATAGGCTGATAATCCCCTTGCCCCCAACTCTATGGCGAGGACTTGGGCCTGGAAGCTAGATTTCCTCAAGCTGCTGGTTAGATCGGCGTACCTTCAGGGTTCTGGTCCTCTTCTTACCAAAAATCCCGAGCTGTTTCATGAGATCATAGGCTGATAATCCCCTTGCCCCCAACTCTATGGCGAGGACTTGGGCCTGGAAGCTAGATTTCCTCAAGCTGCTGGTTAGATCGGCGTACCTTCAGGGTTCTGGTCCTCTTCTTACCAAAAATCCCGAGCTGTTTCATGAGATCATAGGCTGATAATCCCCTTGCCCCCAACTCTATGGCGAGGACTTGGGCCTGGAAGCTAGATTTCCTCAAGCTGCTGGTTAGATCGGCGTACCTCTCAGTCCTGTAGATGTGAGCTTGCTCCATTGTGCTTTCGTATGGCACAGTGAGTTCGATCAGAATCATTTGTTTTGATGAATCTGTGTGGAGAACAATATCCGTTGTGTTGTACTGTTGTGTCATATTGCGTGGAGGATAGTATCCGTTGTGCTACACTGTTGTGTTATATTGTGTGGAGAACAAAATCCATTGTGTTGTACTGTTGTATCATATTGTGTGGAGAACAATTATTCATTGTGTTGTACTGTTGTGTCATATTGTGTGGAGAAGAATATTCATTGTGTTGTACTGTTGTGTCATACTGTGTGGAGAACAATCTCCATTGTTTTGCACTGTCATACTGTCTAGAGAACAATATCCATTGTGTTGTACTGTTGTGCCATACTGTGTGAAGAACAATATCCATTGTGTTGTACTGTTGTGCCATGCTATGTGGAGAACAATATCCATTGTGTTGTAATGTTGTGTCATGCTATGTGGAGAACAATCTCCATTGTGCTGTACTGTTGTGTCATATTGTGTGGAGAACAATCTCCATTGTGTTGTACTGTTATGTCATGCTATGTGGAGAACAATATCCATTGTGTTGTACTGTTGTGTCATGCTATGTGGAGAACAATATCCATTGTGTTGTACTGTTGAGTCATACTGTGTGGAGAACAATATCCATTGTGTTGTACTGTTGTGTCATGCTGTGTGGAGAACAATATCCATTGTGTTGTACTGTTGTGTTATAGTGTGTGGAGAACAATATCCGTTGTGTTGTACTGTTGTGTCATACTGTGTGGAGAACAATATCCATTGTGTTGTACTGTTGTGTCATATTTTCGTCATTAAAAGATTTCTCTGAGCGGTAGTCGGGGTACAGTTCATGAAGCATCACTCGCAGATATTGACAGCGATTCTTAAGACTTGTGAGGAATAGTGGATGGGGAAGGGGGAGTTCTGGGGGTGGAACGTGGATAGATGAGCTTGGAGAGAGAGAGAGAGAGAGAGAGAGAGGAGAGAGAGAGAGAGAGAGAGAGAGAGAGAGAGAGAGAGAGATAGAGAGACTCTTTCTCAGTTTCAGAATAAAGTCTATTTTTGAACGTTGATAAGTGAGGCGGGGGGGGGGGGGGGGGGGGGGGGGAGGGGTGCGGTTGAAGGGGAAGGACAGCACAGTGGAGTAACGGGCCGCTGAGGAAGGGGATTGAGGAGGGTGGGACGGATGCAGGTGGGGATGGGGATGGGAGGAGGGTAAGATAAGATAAGATAATGTTGCTTATAGCCCAGCCGACCGCAAAGGGCCACATCAGGGCTGTCACCACGTTAAAATCAACTCACAAGTCATTCATTCACACAATTCTTTAAAATACATCGAAAAACCATCCAAAAGTTTGTTAAAAATCTTTCCACTGTAAAAACTCAGATCCGATGAAAAATGTTAATCTCTTTCAAGAACTCAAAGATGGCATCAGGTGGAACATCTCTGAACAAGGTTTTCATGGAATCTAGTAAGGATAGGGGAAAGAGAAGAAGTGTGGGGAGGGGAGGGGAAAGGGGCTTGCAAACCGACGCGTTGTCTAAAATATTTGCTAAAAACGTGTTGCTGTAACCTTTTTCGTCCGGCTTTAAATTTTTTTTTTTCTATAATTTCCGGAATTCGCAGTGTATGGCAGTTCAGACTAGTTTTCCCTTCCTCTGAACCTACCGCGCCTGTCCCTATCTATGACTGCCTACGGTATCAATGTTTGATGAAAGTGATCTTATGACGGAAATGAGATATCAAACTCAACGCAATTATCAGCAGAAAGGAACTTGGATGCCTTCGTACTGTGGTATTATTATCATTAATCAGCAAAAACTACAAAACAAATTAATCGAACATGATGATCGTCTTGCGAAACATGAAGCCAGATATAATTCTAAAAAGAGCTGAACTTTCTTTCGTTTCATCAGCGGGAATTAGCTCTACTTGAGAAAGACACGTCCTTTCTTTTCTCATGATCACGTAGACCTTTAGAATTGATTGCAAAAATATTAAGTTGTTATAGGGAGTTGACATTCAAGTCTGGTTTGTTGTTGTTTGCCATAATTTAAAAATAGATTAAAAGATAACACACACACACACACACACACAGATGAATAAGAAATGTCTGAGGATTTTCAGAAGATTTAAAAAAAGGAAAGCAGAACAAATATTGACAACGTTTCGGTCATAGACCGTCTTCAGGAGTTGTGACATAAAAAGAAAAACTAATAAATACGTATAGGAAATGACACACAGAGAGGCTATAACCGTCTTCACTTTGTTAAAAAAAGTTGAACCCGTCCATTTTAACTTAAAGGAATACTCTACGCCATTGTGGGATTGTTCTGTCCTGAGCAGCTCCTACTCAGAGTTGAGTTTGCTACGGGCTCAGTTGGGAAGACTGGGACCATACAGTCGAGTTTCGTCCACTGAATGGATGCGTTTCTGAGGGTATTGCTCAAATTTCCTGACCAACACTGCAGGTGTCTGTATCTGTATTACTCCGGGTTGGTTGACGCCAGGATAGATTATGAAAGTAAGCATAGAGTACAGCACGGCCAATCAGTCTCAGACCGGAATGGAAATCCGTAGCATCATCTTCCTCATCCTCATTCTCATCGATCAGCATTTAAAAAGAAAGTCTCAAATTATGTGTCTCTTCATGCCCTGCTCTCATGGTCACCTCAGTTTCGATATCCTCTCCGCGTCTTTGGGCTTGGTTTGATTCCGTCGGGATCACTGGTATTGGCAAATTCATAGGGACAGTCGTTGGACGGACGTGGCGGTGCCTTCCGGAGGGAGAGTTCACTCACACCGGCTCCGCGACTAAGCAAATATTGTCGTAAGTAGGGGGCTTAGTAGGTTGTGGCCTACGTATGTTGGATCAGAACGGTCGCCACTGAACACCACCGACATGACTTGCCAGCAGTGCAGTGTCTCCTCCGGTGGGTTGCCTCTTGACGACTTGACATTGATTGCTCCCCATGGATTGCCGGTGGCGGGGATGCGGTGTGCCAGACCGGACTGTGGCTGTGGACTGGGGAGGGGGGGGGGGGGGAGGGGGGAGTCGGAATGAGCAGCGTGGGTGCAATGCCACTGAGTGTCACAGAAGATGGGACCAAAAAAAAAAAAATCCACAATACAGCAGTCATATATGGCATAGCTTGCTCTGTTAGTTTTACTGTTCCTCCAGAACGAAGGTCTACAGGACCAGCAAGTCACAGGTTTCGCCCTGTGAAGAGCTGATCAGGTGTGCTACCGTGTCCTGATTTTCTGCTGAGGAAAAGCACTTCCAACAGATCCTCTTCCCCTTCTCTCTCTCTCTATTCTCTCTCTCTCTCTTTCTCTCTCTCTCTTTCTCTGTCTCTCTTTCTCTCTCTCTCTCTCTCTCTCTCTCTCTCTCACACACACACACACACACACACACACACACACACACACACACACACACACACACACGCACATTCATGCAGGCACAGACGCGCTGATCACCACCAGAATGTTCGTCTATATCTCCAATGAACAATCAATCGTATTTGTGTCCTTTCACATCGTTTGGGGTATGTAGTATAACAATAATTGGGATATGGTAATCACCATGCACTGAAAAATATGAACAGACAAACTAATGGCAGTGTTGAAAAGTTAAGATCATACTCATATGTTTCAATTAAGAAAGTATTTAATCTATAATCAGAACTGATCAAAGTACCTTGCTTAATGTGACAAACTTTGATAAACTCAACAGATCCCCCCCCAAGAATTCCTTTACAAATTTCAAAGGTTTAACATTAAGCATATTTTCATGTACGGTTCTGAAGGAAAGTAATGATGTGAATATGCACATGTTGGACAATCAAACACACACTGAATGTCACGGGTATCCTCTTTCATAGTGCAGTCTCTACACATGCTTTCTTTTTCTCTCAACATTCCCTGCCGTCATCCTTTTTCATTTTCAAGATTATAATTAGAACAGGGAAAGTTCGTCAACGCAGTAACATGCTGATCTGGTTGTCATTTTTCAAAAAGACATTTCTTTTTGTTTCACTTTGCAGAAATCAGATTTCAAGTGATTGTAAAATAAAGCTTTTAATTTTGATGACTTCTTTCGAGGGACTTCTGGTAAATTTGGATAAATGAATTCTCTGGACTGTTTTCTACTATAAAGACGCGAAGAAAATAAACATCTAAAAACTTTGTGAATCCCAAACATATTCATGACCGTTTTGTTGTTGTTGTGAAACTGCTTTAATGCCACTAAGCCACTGTGACGGAGTTCATTCTCTGTTGCCGATCAGTAAATAACCTAACGAACAGCAACAACGTCCACACCCACACAATCCTATCCCTAATTTCACCTAGCCAGAGAAATCAAGAGCACCTCCTAACAAGGATGTAATTCATCTGTCCGCCTTCTAGTGTCCGTTCATGGACCCGTATACTATATCCGACGAAGGAGAAGGCAAGGGGGAAAATCCTGATTATTTGCTGGATCAATTAGAAGGTGGTGTAGGTGGCAAACATTGGAACAGCCAAGTACCTGCTCCGAGAAAGGTCAGAGGTCACGGGTATGTCCATACAATCCAATCCCACTTTTTTAAAATTTTCAAATGAATTTCTGCATCCGGTATAAACTACTTAAACTGGGTGTGCCTTTCTGTCAACTGGCTGTCGTACAAGCATACTTCACTAGGGGGCATCATTTATGGATTTTTTTTTAACGTCGTGGGAGATGGAAACTTGTCACGCTTCCGTTTGGCGTTGCCATGCTGAGGAAGAGGAAGAATGCGGGCTGTCCATTTATTGTGACGTCACTGTTTTCCGTCCACGAGTTGGGTTGAAATAGGTACGCAATTTTTTTTCTTTCATCGATTGAATATTTTCAAAAAAAACCCCAACCTTTCCCTGAAATGAATCGTAAACTGCAGTTACAAGACCTGTTTCACCACAACTTATCAAGTACCTATGAAACAAACGTTTAAGAGCTAGACACGAGAAAGGAAAATTCCTCAAATGATGCCGCCTCCGTCCTACTTTGCTTCCATGCGCCATGATTACTAACTTCCTCAAATTGGGGAATTGTTGTTGTCGTACCCTGGCTAAAAGACTCCAGGGATCATCCAAACAGCCAAAGTACTTGAACACTATGGTACAAATGCATCAGCTGGGGATGAAAACATTACTTGTGTGACCGTTCTTGATTACCCCGCCACATGGGCAGCCACACTCCGACTTCGGGGGATTTTGGAGACTGATAATGTTATGCTAAGAGCTTGTCACAACTGAAGATAATCCCCGCATAACTATGCGGAGGTGAACGAAATGTTCGGTACTCGTAAGTCTCCTACTCCTCCGTTGGATACACTAAACTATTAAGGGTCCACGTTCGTACACGAGAAGACGGGCGATGAATTATGTCCTCGTTAGTGCTCGTGGTTTCTTTGGCTCGGTGGAATTACGGGTGGCGTTGGGAGTTGTGGGTGGGAAGGGGGGGGGGGGGGGGCTTTGTTGCTGTTCGTTGACAGACCTTACTAGTTATTTATTGCTTGACGAAAGGGAATGAACTCCACAAACTGAAAAAAAAAGATATGGTAAGCTGGACCGGATCGGAAACTGGTTGAAATCGGAAACTGGTGGAATAAGCACGTTTGGTTTTTAGCCCTGTCCATCGGGGAATCATTAGCTCAGTAATGCATTGTACTCAATCTCATAGGTGGCTATCAATCTCATAGGTGGCTATCCGTCCGTCCATCGGGGAATCATTAGCTCAATAATGCATTGTACTCAATCTCATAGGTGGCTATCAATCTCATAGGTGGCTATCGGTCCGTCCATCGGGGAATCATTAGCTCAGTAATGCATTGTAATCAATCTCATAGGTGGCTATCAATCTCATAGGTGGCTATCCGTCCGTCCATCGGGGAATCATTAGCTCTGTAATGTATTCTAATCAATCTCATAGGTTGCTATCCGTCCGTCCATCGGGGAATCATTAGGTCAGTAATGCATTGTAATCAATCTCATAGGTGGCTGTCAATCTCATAGGTGGCTATCCGTCCGTCCATCGGGGAATCATTAGCTCAATAATGCATTGTACTCAATCTCATAGGTGGCTATCAATCTC
>CM065724.1:21273595-21306095 GCA_033310375.1 Conus canariensis | reverse complement strand
AAAGTTGTTGCTGAGTGTCCATCAAGACATTTCAGTGACAGACACATGAACAACGGTGTTGTGTCGCTGAGTGTTCATCAGAACATTTCAACGACACATGAACAACGATGTTGTTGCTGAGTGTCCATCAGGACATTTCAACGACAGACACATGAACAACGATGTTGTTGCTGAGTGTCCATCAGGACATTTCAGTGACAGACACATGAACAACAAAGTTGTTGCTGAGTGTCCATCAGGATATTTCAAGGACAGACACATGAACAACAAAGTTGTTGCTGAGTGTCCATCAGGACATTTCAACGACACATGAACAACGATGTTGTTTCTGAGTGTCCATCAGGATATTTCAGTGACAGACACGTGAACAACAATGTTGTTGCTGAGTGTTCATCAGGACATTTCAACGACACATGAACAACGATGTTGTTGCTGAGTGTCCATCAGGACATTTCAATGGCAGACACATAAACAACGATGTTGTGTTACTGAGTGTCCATCAGGACATTTCAACGACAGACACATGAACAACAGTATTGTTGCTGAGTGTTCATCAGGACATTTCAACGACAGACACATGGACAACAAAGTTGTTGCTGAGTTTTCATCAGGATATTTCAACGACACATGAACAACGATGTTGTTGCTGAGTGTTCATCAGGACATTTTAGTGACAGACACATGAACAGCGATGTTGTGTTGCTGAGTATCTATCAGGGCATTTCAAGGACAGACACATGAACAACAGTATTGTTGCTGAGTGTTCATCAGGACATTTCAACGACACATGAACAACAGTATTGTTGCTGAGTGTTCATCAGGATATTTCAGTGACAGACACATGAACAACAAAGTTGTTGCTGAGTGTTCATCAGGACATTTCAACGACACATGAACAACAATGTTGTTGCTGAGTGTTCATCAGGACATTTCAACGACAGACACATGAACAACGATGTTGTTGCTGAGTTTTCATCAGGACATTTCAAAGACACATGAACAACGATGTTGTTGCTACCTCAGTTAGTGTGTATCACTTTCAGAGACAAACATGTGAACAACGATGCTGTTGCTATCTCAATGTCCATCACGACATTATCAGTCACAGACACAATGAAATTACGTCATACGTATGAACAATGATGCTGGTGTTGTCTGAATATTCACGGCATTTCAGTGACAGCCTTTGTTATTATTATTATTACTATTATTCTTATCATTATTATTATTGTTATGATATTATTATTATTATTACTATTATTATCATCATCATCATTACTATTATTATTATTATCATCATCATTATTATTATTATTATCATTAGTAGGGTAGTAGTAGTAGTGGTGGTGGTGGTGGTGGTGGTGGTGGTAGTAGTAGTAGTAGTAGTAGTAGTAGTAGTAGTAGCAGGAGTAGTAGTAGTACTAGCTGCAGCAGCTGTTGTAGCAGACCAACTGTAAGCGTTTTACAATATACGTTCTTCTTTACATAATAGGTCGGCCTACCTTGGTGGAGCCGACTGAAGAGCTGCCTGCCGGCGTGTCATTTAGCCAATAT
This sequence comes from Conus canariensis, assembly GCA_033310375.1. Lineage (NCBI taxonomy): Eukaryota > Metazoa > Mollusca > Gastropoda > Neogastropoda > Conidae > Conus > Conus canariensis. The sequence continues at coordinate 21,304,541 of CM065724.1, read as the reverse complement.
CAGTCACTCCGTTTTCTTCCTTCATTCTTTCCAATTTTCACGCAGGGTGCAAACTATATGTAACGTGTCATCCTTACCAACAGCCGAACTAGCCTTCTCTACCGAAAGTTGGAGATGGGACTTTACGTTTATGTAACATGTTATGCGCGCGTTCATACAGAAAACCTCGGTCAGTGTCTGATGTACGTGACTGTGCTGGTCTTTCCGATCACCATCTCGTTGTCTGTCGTATGTCACTCACCAAGCCTCCTCCCCGTAAACGCCTTGTGACATCCAGGAACATGAAGGCTTTGTGTGCTACTGATTTTGACGAAGATGTCAGGACTTTTGCTGATCTGCAGTCTACACAGCACTGCAATTCCGACGTTGTGGAGCTGGTCAGTGCTTTCATCAATGGCCTCTTAAAGATCCTCGACCATCATGCCCCTGCAGTGACCAGGTGTGTCACTGATCGCCCCTCTGCCCCATGGTTGTCCGAGGATGTGAGGGCAGCACGCCGTCAACGCCGTCGTGCTGAGCGACGGTGGAGAAAGACTCGCCTTGTGGTTCACCGGCAGATATTTGCCGCTGACAGATGCAAAGCAGGACAGTGTCTTGAAGATTCCAAGCAATCTTATTATGGTGACAAAATTAATTCATGTACTTCGTCAAAACAGCTGTTTTCACTGTCAAATACTCTACTTGGCAAAACAAAAACATTGTCATTTCCTTGCAATATACCGGCTTCAGATCTCCCACAGCAATTCAGTGATTTCTTCTCCGAGAAGATAAAGCGTATTAGAGACAATCTTGACTCTGATTCATGCCGGTCTGTTCTTTTTGATTTGTATGATGGACCTTTGTTTTCCTGTTTTGAACCCGTTAGTGAAAAGCAGATTTTTGATTTGATTGCTCTTTCTCCTGGTAAAAGTTGTATCCTTGACCCTATCCCTACTCCCCTCATGAAACAATATGCCTCACATCTGGTGCCGTTGATTACGTCCATTGTGAACAAATCTCTGGCATCTGGTTGTGTCCCTCCACAGTTCAAACATGCTGTTGTCACACCTTTGTTGAAGAAAAGTGGTCTTGAAGCAAATGATATGAAGAATTTTACACCAGTATCGAATCTTCCATTTCTTTCTAAAATCCTCGAACGTGTTGTCTTGAAGCAGCTCCAATCCCATTTGTCAGATAATGGTCTCCTGGAAGTGTGTCAGTCCGCTTATAGGAAAAACCACAGCACAGAAACTGCAGTTCTGAGTGTCTTAGACTGCCTCCTTTGTAAAACAGACGATAAACTGGTCTCCCTTCTAGCATTGCTTGACCTCAGTGCTGCTTTTGATACTCTTGAACACTCTATCCTACTCAAGAGACTCAAGGTTACTTTTGGATTTGACGATATGGTTCTCAAATGGTTCACATCATACCTTTCTGACAGGACACAGACGGTAATCGTTAATGGTGCTAAATCATCCCCTTCTCCTGTTCTGTATGGTGTTCCCCAGGGCTCTGTCCTTGGACCAGTTCTTTTTACCCTTTATTCTCAGCCCTTATCTGACGTTATTTCTGCCCATGGCTGTGACTTCCACAAGTTCGCAGATGACACTGAACTCTCTAAGAGCGCAACCACCAGCGATTTTCAAGGTGCTCAATCAGATATTACCGCATGTTTTAGGGACGTAAAAGTCTGGATGACCAGCAACAAACTCAAGCTGAATAGTGACAAAACCGAGATCATGGCTGTTGGTACCTCCTCTCGTGTCAAGATGGTTAAAGCTGAGTCGGCAGAAATTGATGGTGTTGTTTTACCTTTCAAAGAGTCAGTGAAATATTTAGGTGTTAGCATTGATCAATCGCTCTCTATGCAGAACCAAATATCTAATGTTTGTCGTGCATGCTTCCTGGAATTGCGACGTATTGCTTCTGTCCGGTCTTACCTCTCCACACAGGCAACAATCAGACTCATCACCGCCATGGTAATGTCCCGACTAGACTACTGTAACTCTGTGTTAGCAGGACTTCCTTCAGAACAGCTTGCACGATTACAAAGGGTGCAAAACAGTGCAGCTCGGCTTGTTCTCAAAAAGCGTAAAAATGAGCATATTACAGCTTTGTTACGTGAACTCCACTGGCTTCCCATCAAATATCGATGGCAGTTCAAAATCGCAGTTTTTGCCTATCGTTTCTTTGATGGGACACTCCCACAGTATCTTTCTGCTTCTCTGTCCACCTATCAAACTTCTCGGTCTCTTCGCTCATCTTCTCAAAAACTTCTGAAAATTCCTAGGCGCTCGTTAAAGACAGTCGGTGAGAGAGCATTTAGCTTTAGTGCGCCCACTCTTTGGAATTCTCTTCCTGACAGCTTACGTGACCTGCCTACAGTATCTAAATTCAAGTCAGAGTTAAAAACATACTTCTTCAGGAAAGCCTTCTTCAACCATAATATCTGAATGCTGTGTCTATTAATATGACCTGACTTTTTATGTACTGCATGCATAACTGTATTGTTTACGCTTGAACCGATGAACTTGATAAGTGCGCCTGTGTCGGTAGGTGTGTGTGTGTGTGTGTGTGTGTGTGTGTGTGTGTGTGTGTGTGTGTGTGTGTGTGTGTGTGAACACATGTTAGTGCGAGTGTTTGAGTGTGTGCTGAGCGCAATGAGTTGATCCCAAGAATTGCGCTATATAAAATCCATACATTATTATTATTATTATTTATAGTTTTTCCTTGGAAAGCCTTTTCAGTAAATGAATGATGACGTTGTTGTTATCTGAGTGTTCATCACCTCATTTCCGTTACAGACACATGTACATGCTTTCCACCTGTCCATTACATGGTTTCAGTAACGAGATATATTCGGCAGGCGATGACCTCTCCTGAGTTGGCCTATTTCAATGCTTTCATAATCCACAAAACACTGACACGGGTGACAGCATAGTGCATGCTCTCATCTGATCTTCTGCCTGCGTACGAACACACACACACACACACACACACACACACACACACACACACACACACACCGCGCGCGCGCGCGCGCGCGCGCGCGCGCGCGCACACACGCACGCACGCACGCACACACACACACACACACACACGCACGCACGCACGCACGTACGCACGCACGCAAGCACGCAAGCACGCACGTACACACACACACACACACACACACACACACACACACACACACACACACACACACACACACACACGACGCGGGTTCAACCACCATCAACTCAGAACATACATTTGACCTGAAGAATGGACAAACCCCGCTCCATACTATATGCTGCCGGGCAATTGAACCCTCGCCCTCGTAACGACAGTCACATGTTCCAGCCGCTTGGCTTAACATTGCACCTGTCGAGTACAGATAGTTCGTTGATGGGAAAGAAAATAAGCAACCAGAGTTAACGGACGTCATGTGACCTTTCAGTAGAGTTACATCCCTTTTAGAGATGATATAAGAGTTGGTTTAAACTTCTCCTCGATCACGCCTCCACTTTGTTGAAAACCTGTATTTAGTGAAACGTACGTGTTTCATCTTTTAGTTAAGAAGAAGAAGGTGAACCAAGATGCCGCGTGTAGCACTCGCTTTGCACATGTTAAAAATTCCACTGACGGCAAGGGAATCGACTCTGGCCGAAAAAAAAAGAAAAAAAAAAAGAAGAAAAAATCCATTTTCATATGGGGTGGAATCGCCTCTACCTGCTCCCCTCATCCCACTTTGATGACGGGGATGGGATGGAGACAGGCACGCCTTTCTGCCTCCACTCCCTAAGTTTACATGCTTACAGAAAAAAAAATCCACCAGCCACTTACTAAGTAACTAAGTAACTAACGAACGAACCAGCTAACTAGCTGGTTAGCTAACTAACTAACTAACAGCTAACTGGCTAGCTAGCTAGCTAACTGACTACCTTCCTATTTATCTATCTACGTACCTACCTACCTACCTATAAACCTATCTACCTACCTAACTAAAAAAAGAAACAACATAGGAGGGAGGAGAAGGAGAGACAGCAGGTGTAGGTGGAGGAAATCAGCAACTTACACAGAGCGCTTTGCTGTCGGTGTTTTAGGCCTAGTACCGTCAAAAATCAACAAACAAACAAACAAAAACCGTCACGGGAGACAATGAACCTGCTACTTTGAATTATCGTTTCGAAGGGTGCAGGACTCCCAGCTGCTCTGAGTTACTGAGCAGTTTTTTTTTTTCTTTAAACTGGTACTGAAACTTCTTTGTTTCGTTTCTGCATGGAAATCCTTCGTTTTCGACAACCCTGCGTTCCCTCTTCCTTCCTTTCCCGTCCCTTTCCCCGACTTTTGCATCCTCCTATCCCACTGTGGAATACAACAACGATTATCTGAATAATTCACCGAGCACATTAGAGGAGAGCAGAACAAGATTGAACAGATCAGAGAGAGAGAGAGAGAGAGAGAGAGAGAGAGGAGAGAGAGAGAGAGAGAGAGAGAGAGAGAGAGAGAGAGAGAGAGAGAGAGAGAGAGAGAGAGAATGTACGTGTAACAATGAACTAACATGTCAGATGGTAGATCAGCGTGAGAGTATACGACATAGGAAGAAACAACGCAGCAGTCTTCGTAAAAAAATGAAGCGTTTTAATTTTCAGATGTGTCAGCTTTGATACATCGTAAACTGGAAGAACGCAGCTATCTGTTCACACACACACACACACACACACACACACACACACACACACACACACACACACACACACACACACACACGAACACACACACACACACACACACACACACACACACACACACACACACACACACACACACACACCTATCTTTCTCTTTCTCTATGTGTGCCTATTTATCTGTCTGTCAATATAGCAGTCTATCTGTCTAAGTACATATCTATCTATCTATCTATAGATCTATGTATCTATCTATCTGTCTGTCTGTCTGTCTGTCTGTATGTATGTATACACACACGCGCGCGCGCGCGTGCGCGCGCGCGCGCGCGCGCACACACACACACACACACACACACACACACACACACAGAGGTCAAGCCCAAGGTACATTACATTCTAGAAGTACCCTGAGGATATACAAAATCAGTACAAAACTATATTCATAGAGACAATTCGACAAAGACTGTGATCGCAGATGATCTGAATTACGTTTGTTTGAACAGTAAATCAAACGTCCTACTTGCAGGAGATATTCGTCATCCTGCATTAACGGTTTCAGAGTTATGCCAGGATTCTCTGTATAAAGAGACGGGGCGCATTTCTGTTGCAAAGCAGTCTTTGACTTGCAGTCAAACACAATGTACAATGCTTCTCCGAGGCCAGAGTCACCCAATGGACAACCAAAATCGTTTGGATGAAAAGAGACATATCTTGTTGTACTTATTGTACTCCAGTGGATTCCATCCCACAGTGGGATCACTGGGAATGAGAAGGCTGACGCTCTGTCCAAGGCAGGCAGCAAGATGGAGCAGTTCAGCCACCCAGTGACTTACAGAGAGACCAAAACTATCATCCACAAGCAATACCAAAAAAACCTGTGGAAGAGAAGGCTGGGTGCAGACAGTGGTGATGACACCATCCATCAGCTCTAGAGATACCAGCAAACAATCCTCTTCAGACTGAGAACCGGCCGCTGCAGACTGCTGAGCCACCTCAGCCGAATTAAGACTGTCTACACAGACGAATGTCTATGTGGCAGTGGATCTCAGACCCCAGAGCACAATCCTCCAACACTGTCCAATCCATGATGTTCTACGGCGTCCAACCTGGGCAGAGGGTTCAGAACTGCAGATGCAGTTTGGGGGTAGCCGTCAAGACATGCAGAAGACTGGGTTTCATCGTGACAACAGGATCGAAGATCTGACACAATCAATCAAATCGACCACCGAAGAAGAAGAATATCTCATTTTGTTAGTAGTATTTTTTCAACTGACCAGAGAGAGAGAGAGAGAGAGAGAATACTGAATTTTGAACTCTGAGGTTTAAAAATGTTTTCATGACGTAGGCCAGCATCCCCATACCATGATATTTGCAGTAACACAAGCAACATGGCACCTTCCCCCTCCCCTCTTCTCCCTCATCCCTCCTTCCCGTTCCCAATCATCCCCACCACTGAAACTCCTTCGGCTCACACTCATGTCCATCCAACCCTCACGCGCGCACGCTCCCTTCCGCTCCCCCACCCCAGCACACACACACATACGCTCGCATCAGGTTACACATATACCTTACGGGTACAGCATTCTTCACCGCCCCAAACCGAACGTGATCTGACGTGGCGCTCTCTCATTGGTCAATTATGTTCATTGGTTGAAGAAACATCGAGTGACGTATTTCCTCCGAAGTATTCCCTTTTCTGAAGTTTTTCACAAATCTATTTTCGGACATACTGGATATACGGGGAATGGAAGAGACTCCCGAAGAGTAGTTTGTTGACAACGGGATCACGATCAGAATAAAATGGAAAAGAAAAAGAAGAGGAAAGAAAAGATGAGAGAGAGAGAGATTCACACACACACACACACACACACACACACACACACACACACACACACACACGCACACACACACACACACACACACACACACACACACACACACACACGCATACACACACACACACACACACACACACACACACACACACAGAGAGAGAGAGAGAGAGAGAGAGAGAGAGAGAGAGAGAGAGAGAGAGATTCACACACACACAAACACGCGCAGAGAGAGAGAGAGAGAGAGAGAGAGAGAGAGAGAGAGAGAGAGAGAGAGAGAGAGCTCAGAGGGGAAAGCCGATCCTTGGTTTATAATACACCCGGATATCTGTCCATCAAGAGATATTCGCTCATTAGAGGTGTCTGCTCCTGCGATCAGATTGTGTTCCTTCACGCGAGGGCCCTCGGTGCATACGATACTGACTCTTATCTGCAGTGTCCTCTCCCTCTCCTCTTGCCTCTCTCGTCTGAGATTTCAACCACTTTCACATCTTTTGTTACCTTCATCTTACATGTCTTCGTAGATGCCCATCCTCCCATGCAACGCTCATCCGGAGCTCTTACAACTATCTGATTTCGTCCGATGTTTCCGATCACTATCTGACTTTCAGCTACGAAAAAAAGTATCAGAATGATTGGTGTTAATAACACTCCGTCATGAACATCCCCCCTCACACCCCCCCCCCCCCCCCCCCCCGTTCCTCCGCTGCCCCCACGAAACAGAAAATGAATGTTTAAAAACAATTAGCCACAAAAATAACCCAGCTTGAAAAAAGGTCGACGAACTTAACGCCCCTCCCCCCCCCCTCCTCCCCCCCCCCCCCCACGATCCCCCCACCCCTCCCCTCCATCCTCTCCAAGAAAACCAGCAGCTAGCGAAGGCGTCAGAACTCGTTCCAAAAACGTTCGAAAAGAACCGAGATACAGCATTCTAGCCCTGTTGTATGTCCACGAAAATGAATGTTCTCTGTTACTGGATTTCGCGTCATTTTCTAAAATTTTGGTTTGTTACATCTAGTTATTTCTAATTTTCTTCAAAATAGATATATGTCGTGAAATTCAAAACAGTACATTAAAAGTGAAGCTTCTTTTTTTTGTCTCAAAAATTTTATTCTGTTCACGATATACTTAAGATGGTGAAAAAATGACTGATACCACCTACTATGTTTGAAAAATCCCCCTTTGAATCATTGTGACTTGCTGTCGAAGGTTTTAGTATGGGACATAAAGATGGAAATCTTATGAAAATTCCCATCACTGGGAAAATTTTAATTTCTGTTATGGATATACGATGATATTGTAATCTGTCCCAACTTAATGTTTAACAACAAAAATCGTGTCAATAATCAAAAGTTTAGGACTGACTATATTTTTTATCTTATTCTGTTGTGCGCAAAATTTCATATGTATCAGTGTAGGTTGGACAAAATAACAACACCAACATAATTCCGTAAAAAGAGGAAATTGAGATGTCAGACATATTTCTTTTTCACCATAAACTATCATAAATCCATAACAGAAATTGAAATGACCGTTACTTTCATTGTTAAACAAAGCTGTGTTTTACATGTCCAGTCACTTCTTCTATATTCTTATCTCCAATATTATCAGTATGATATCTACCCTAAACCTTATTACTGTTACGTATTCCGTTTCATATAGTGAGTCACAAGTAATGTACAATTGGAGGTTAAACAAAACAAGCAACGAATAAAATAGATATGTTTGTTTTAGAGAGTGAGAATGAGAAAAAGAATAAGAGCGTGAGAGAGCCTGAGATAAGAAGAGAGAATGGGGTGGGAGAAGGGGAGGGATGGGTGTAGAAGAAGGAAGAATAAGACAGAAAATATACGATCATGAAACTATTGCGCCAGAATATTTACTTCTGGTCATAGTTTTTTTTTTCTTTTCTTTTTTAATCCAACTTCTGTTGTTTAACGTTTCTTTCTTTTTTTTCTTAAAAAAAAACGAAATGTCTTCTATAGATTATATCCCAATGTTCTATAAGCCTCTATTTGTGTGTCTATATGTAACTGCGTGTATTTACACACACACACACACACACACACACACACACACACACACACATATATATATATGTATATATATATATATATATATATATATATATATATATATGTATATCTAATATATAAATGGCAAATTCTGTCTGTGTGTGTGTGTACGCTATAGACTCAAAAACGGCTCAAACGATTGTAATGAAATTTGGCAGGTACGTCTGTTGTGACCCGTGGATTGTTTTGGGCTAATCTCTAAAAAAAAAAATAAAACCGTTAAAAACCGTTAAAAAGCTGTTATAACGGTTTCAAAGACATCTTTTTCCTCTGCTTTTCATCAAATAGCCATTGTGACATTGCACAGGTACAGGACTACTTCTCGAAAATTAGAACCGTTATTTGGCAGTTAAAAAACATTATTTATAACAGTTAAAAACCGTTAAAAACACCAAACCCTATAAAAGAAACTGTTTAAAACCCGATCTTCTTGAAATTTAGCAGGTACGTCTGTTGTGACCCGAGGATGGTTTTGGGCTAATCTCTAAAAAAAAATAAAACCGTTAAAAAACTGTTATAACGGTTTCAAAGACATCTTTTTCCTCTGCTTTTCATCAAATGGCCGTTGTGACATTGCACAGGTACAGGGCTACTTCTCTAAAATTAGAACCGTTATTTGGCAGTTAAGAAATGTTATTTACAACAGTTAAAAACCGTTAAAAACACCAAACCCTATAAAAACTGTTTAAAACCCGATCTTCTGAGGTTGGCGGCCACGAGAGTCATCGGATCGCCACCAAACTTGACATGAGCCTACAGGAACATCCAGCGGGTAACATACGGTCATTAGATAGTCATTATGACCATTAAATTTGACCGTTAAAAACCGTTATTTTCAAAATTTGGGCTGTTCTTGATGAAATTCGATATACATGTGCAGTTTTAAATGCCGAAAAATGATATACAACTTTTACGAACAGAAATTTAAAATTGACCGTTAAAAAACGTTATTTTATAAATTTAGAGTATTCTTGAAGAAATCCGATATACATGTGCAGTTTTGAACGCTAAACAATGATATACAATTTTCAAGATCCGATACTTAACATTGACCGTTAAAACCGTTATTTTCTGAATTTCTAAATTTTCACCGTTCTTGATAACATTCCGTATGCACGTACAGTTTTAAGCGCTGAACAATGTTATGCAAATTTTACGAACCAAAACTTAACATTGACCGTTAAAAACCGTTATTTTCTAAATTTACACCGCTATTGATAAAATTCGGTATGCGTATGTCCAGTAACGGTAAATAATTTTGCAACATGGATGGGACAGTGTAGGGGGATGAAAAGGGAGGAATGAGAGGGGCCAGAAAAATGATTGTACAGTGCAAAGCCTGATACACTATTTTTACATTAGACACAGACCCGTTGAAATAAACTACTTCTGCACAAAGTCTGTTCCTACAAAATTAAGGGCAATCAGAAGAATGGGAATGGGAACAGTGAGTGCAGGCGGAAAATCGAGCATCTCGACGTGCTAGGGAAGATCCAGAGGAAAGGGGCCAGAGGCAGGCGGAAAACAATAGAATGTATAAGAGAGAGAGAGAGAGAGAGAGAGAGAGAGAGAGAGAGAGAGAGAGAGAGAGAGAGAGAGAGAGAATGTGTATTTGTGTGGGGGAAGGGGTGGGAAGATGTTGGGGGGGGGGGGGGGGGGGGTTGATTGTAAATCAAAACAATTAATGCATGTTTGCCGTCACGTGAGTATCGCAAAGAATGTTCATATCCCGGGCAACGCCGGGTGCCCCTGCTAGTATATATATACATATATATATAGATCTGTTAAAAAATATTTTAAAAATGAAGTGGTAAAATCTACAAGCTTGTTTCTAGCGTTGCTATCTTCAGAATGGTATATAGAATGGTACTGAGGATCAGCGCAATCTTAAAAACAGTGTTCAACCACAGTGGGAGCGACAATTAATACATGTTTGCCGTCACGTGAGTACAGAAAGGCTGACAAGGCTACATATGATCACATCAGAAAGAAAGAAAAGGAACTTGTGCACCAAATGGACCTAAGTGACAGAGTAGAGACCACAGCAGCTAGAGAAGCCTTTATTACACTTAAAGACCACAAACCCAATTTCTTGAACAACCCAACATGTAGACTGATAAACCCTTCCAAATCTGAACTAGGGAAAATTAGTAAAAAAATCTTAGAGAAAACCATAAAAAACATAAAAGAAAACACTGAACTCAATCTCTAGAAAAACACACATGAAGTAATACAATGGTTCAAAAACCTCAATAAACAAGAAAATACAGTTTTTATAACATTTGACATAGTAGATTTCTACCCATCTATAGATGAAAAGCTACTAACTAAAGCTATAAAATTTGCCAACAAGTACACAGAAATATCAGGGTCAGAAATGGAAATCATTTTCCACACAAAGAAAACTTTACTGCACAATAAAAATGAAACCTGGATTAAGAACACAAGCAGGAATTCAACTTTCGATGTCACAATGGGATCATATGATGGTGCCGAAACTTGCGAACTTGTCGGACTATTCATGTTATCCAATATTAAAAAAAAAAACTTGGAAAACAAACTGGACTGTACAGGGATGACGGCCTTGCCGCTCTGAATGACAACCCTAGAAATATTGAAAATAAGAAAAAAGAATTGTGTAAAATTTTCCACAACCAAAACTTAAAAATCACAATAGAAGCAAACAAAAAGATAGTGAACTATTTAGACATAACGTTAGACCTCAACCAACACACATATAAACCATACAAGAAACCAAATGACACGCCTGTTTATGTAAACATCAAAAGCAATCACCCACCCTCCATACTGAAAACAATACCCAAAAGCATAAATAAAAGACTATCCAATTTGTCATGTAACGAAACAGTATTCAACAATGCTACAGCTGAATACCAAGAGGCGTTACATAAAAGTGGCTACAATTACAAACTACGATACGATCCAGACAATGATACAAAAAGATGCAGAAAGAACAGGAAAAGGAATATCATATGGTACAATCCCCCATATGATGCAAGAGTTAAAACAAATGTAGGGAAAGAATTCTTTAAAATCTTGACATCATCTTTCCCAAAAGACCATAAATTATTTAAGATATTCAACAAAAACAACATCAAATTATCATATTCATGTATGCCGAACCTTAAAAATGCCATCGATTCAGCAAACAAAATGAAAAGCAGCACAGAAAAAAAGGAGGGTAACGAAAGGAAATCTTGTAACTGTACCAAAAAAGAACAGTGCCCCCTAAGCAACAAATGCCTTTATAACAACATTGTTACCAAGCCACTGTAACATCACAGAACGCAAAAGAAACATATGTAGGTATCACGGAAAACCAATTCAAAACTAGATATGCAAACCATAAACAATCATTCAACAAAGAAAGATACAAAAACCAAACAGAATTGAGTAAATACATTTGGAAACTTAAAGATAAAAACATAGACTACAACATATCTTGGAAAATTTTAAAAAGAGCAGCATCATACAACAACATTTTAAAAAAATGCAATCTATGCCTAACAGAGAAATACATTATACTATGTAAACCACAGTTGGCAACTCTAAATGTTAGAACAGAAATGGTTAACAATTGCAGACACAGATGGAAGTTCCTATCAGCGAAAAAAACCAACACCTGAGAAACACATGTAGCACGGGAAAAAAAACAACAGCAAACCAGCTAGCTATATATATACGTGGCACTGGCAACACAAGCTCATCACATCCTGATGACCACACAGCGTGAAACAAATTTGTAGATGTTTTTAGAAGCTTGATTTTAACTTGCTTTTAATATAACAAATATATATATATATATATATATATATATATATATATGTATTCAATTATAAACAAAGCTTGCTCTTATGTCTTAGATTGAAGAAATAGGGGGAGATAAGCATTCATATCTGCAGTGGTAGATAATTCTTCCTAACTAACAGTATGTGCTTGAGTGGGTGAATGGGGGGAAAATAAAATAAATGCTTCTCAAAATGAGCCTTCAGCAAGCTTATAGTCTCCAAGGGGGAGACAAACTCCAGTAGGGAGAAAACTCACTAATATATAACTCCTGGTCAGATACCGATATTTCGAAACCTGATTGTTTCTCCTCGGTGACCGCGGAAAGTGGTAATTTGACTCCTCTGCCTTTTCGGTTTTAACAAGAATGCTATCCCAGAAAAGGCTGGTGTGCAATACCGTAGTATGTTTGTTGAGTTTTCAAAAAAACAACCAAAGGTGCCACCTAAGAAGCAAAAGAAAATCATGAAAGAGCAAAACAAGCTACATTTTCATGTGAAAAGTAGAAGATATAAAAAGATAACCTCTTAAGACACAAGTGCTAACGGCCAGTTCTTGGAATGAATCCGCAAAGGACTAAATTACAATAAACTAATAAATTCCAAGGATAAGTACTGAGCACCATTCCAGCAACTTACAGAGCAGCTTGGTGTTGCAATGACTGCAAGAAATATTCAATTATAAACAAAGCTTGCTCTTATGTCTTAGATTGAAAAAATAGGGGGAGATAAGCATTCATATCTGCAGTGGTAGATAATTCTTCCTAACTAACAGTATGTGCTTGAGTGGGTGAATGGGGGAAAATAAAATAAATGCTTCTCAAAATGAGCCTTCAGCAAGCTTATAGTCTCCAAGGGGGAGACAAACTCCAGTAGGGAGAAAACTCACTAATATATAACTCCTGGTCAGATACCGATATTTCGAAACCTGATTGTTTCTCCTCAGTGACCGCGGAAAGTGGTAATTTGACTCCTCTGCCTTTTCGGTTTTAACAAGAATGCTATCCCAGAAAAGGCTGGTGTGCAATACCGTAGTATGTTTGTTGAGTTTTCAAAAAAACAACCAAAGGTGCCACCTAAAGTCCCTTGAGGAAGACCAAAGAGGTCGAAATATTGGGAAAAATTCAACGTGATTGTTGTTTAGTTCTTTGTTTGGATGTATATATATATATATATATATATATATATATACATATATATATAAAGAATAAGAGCGTGAGAGAGCCTGAGATAAGAAGAGAGAATGGGGTGGGAGGAGGGGAGGGATGGGTGTAGAAGAAGGAAGAATAAGACAGAAAATATACGATCATGAAACTGTTGCGCCAGAATATTTACTTCTGGTCATGGTTTTTTTTTTTTTTTTTCTTTTCTTTTTTAATCCAACTTCTGTTCTGTTTAACATCACCCGGAGGTTAAACGGGTTTGTGTAGGGCTAACACCCCTTCTTGGGCAGATGGGGCTCATTAGTCTGGGAAGACAGCCCGCCTAAGAGAAGGAAAACTCTGATCTCAAACCTCCGCTGCCTTGCGGCTATACCCACTCTTAGGAAAGGCTTCGGGAGTCAACCCTGAGGAAAAATCCGGAGTCGGAGTCCCCAAGGCAGTCCGAGGCTGTATACAACAACGTTCTGGCAACTCCTGCGACGGCACTGGAACCATGTGTATCGGCATTTGCCTTTCCAATGGACCATTCCAGCGACGTGAAGAGGGGGGGGGGGGGAGTCTGCTGCATGGGTAACAGCTTGCCCTCCATACTTACTTACCCAGGCTTTGCGCTCTGGAGAGGTCACTCCAGCTTCGCTTTGCAGCGTCGACAAAACACGGGAAGTAGCAGTCTACCGGTTATAAGTCTGCATACTCAATTGGCGTAGAGTCAGACGCCAGGGGCTGCTTCCGACGGTGGGAGAGGTCATCGCATCTCACTGGGCAGCTACCGCCCGCCTTAAGCTGGGCAGCCCCAAGCCAGTAAGGTGCTGCCCCGCCACGGTCCGTTAGCCTCACTGGGTGCGTGGGGTTTAGGGTGAAAACCGTCAAGCGGATCGATAACTGTGCACCAGGCAACAGAAAAATGAAAACTTCCGCCCTGAAATTGGGTACGTGGAAAGTAAGGACAATGACACCAGGCTTTTCCGACGACTTGCAGGAAGTAAACGATATTCGCAAGACAGCCGTCATCGACAGAGAACTGAGCAGACTGCAGATGGACATTGTCGCCCTTCAAGAAACCAGGCTCCCAGAAACAGGATCTGTGAGGGAGAGAGACTTCACCCTGTTCTGGCAGGGCAAACCATCAGACGAGGTCAAAGAACACGGCGTGGGATTCGCAGTTAGAAACAGATTATTGGAGTCCATAACCCCACCAGCAGAAGGAACAGAACGAATCCTGTCTCTCCGACTCCAAACATCATCGGGACCAGTCAGTCTAATTAGTGCCTACGCACCAACTTTGGCATCCACAGCAGAAGCAAAAGAGAAGTTTTATGATGACCTCAGTGCTGCCATAAGGAGAATTCCCGACAGAGAATTACTGTTCATCGCAGGTGATTTCAACGCCAGAGTAGGTGTCGATCACAACTCCTGGCCCACCTGCTTGGGTCAGTTCGGCACTGGGAAAATGAACGAGAATGGCCAGCGCCTGCTAGAGCTCTGCTGTCATCATGGGTTGTGCGTCAGTAACACCTTCTTCAACACGAAGCCTCAGCATTGAGTCTCCTGGAGACACCCTCGATCCAAACACTGGCATCAGCTCGATCTGATCCTCACCAGACGTGTCAACCTTTCCAGCATCAAGATCACTCGCAGCTACCAGAGCGCAGATTGTGACACTGACCACTCTTTGGTGTGCAGCAAAGTGAAGCTCCGCGTGAAGAGACTGCACAGTACGAGAAAGGAGGGCCGGCCTCGCATCGACACCAGCAAAACACGCGATCAAAGAAAAGTGGAGGAGTTCGCGCGCGTGTTGGAGGATTCTCTCCCTGGCCCACCCACTGCAAATGCCCAAGACCGATGGGAACACTTCAGAGATGCTGTCTACAATGCCGCCATGTCCACCTTTGGCAAAAAGACCAGCAAGTCAGCTGATTGGTTCGAAGCCCATTTAGAAGAAATCACACCAGTCATCGAGGCCAAGAGAAACGCCCTGACAACATACAAAACCAGTCCCAGCGAGCAGAACCTCCAGGTTCTCCGTGCTGCTCGCAGCAAAGTCCAGCAGTGTGCCAGGCAATGCGCCAACGATTATTGGCTTCAGCTCTGCTCCCAGATTCAGATCGCAGCTGACACAGGCAACATTAAGGCGATGTATGACGGCATCAAGCAGGCATTGGGCCCAACGCAAAAGAAAACTGCCCCTTTGAAATCAGCTACAGGGGAGGTGATTCAGGACAGAGAACAACAAATGGAGCGCTGGATAGAACACTACACTGAGCTATATGCAAGAGAAAATGTAGTCACAGAAGATGCCCTGAATGCCACAGAACGCCTACCAGAGCTGGAAGAGCTTGACAGAGAACCAACCATAGACGAACTCAACGAAGCCCTGGACTCTCTTGCCTCAGGCAAGGCACCAGGGAAAGACGGTATTCCCGCCGAAGTACTGAAGTGTTGTAAAGAGACACTCATCACCGAGTTGCATGAAATCCTCTGCCTCTGTTGGAGTGAAGGCGAAGTACCGCAAGACATGAGGGATGCTAACGTCGTCACACTGTACAAAAACAAAGGTGACAGAAGCGATTGCAATAATCATCGCGGCATGTCCCTCCTTAGTATCGTTGGGAAAGTCTTTGCACGAGTAGCACTGAAGAGGCTCCAAGTACTTGCAGAGCAAGTTTATCCTGAATCACAGTGCGGTTTCCGTGCCAACAGATCCACTATAGATATAATCTTCTCCCTTAAACAACTTCAGGAGAAATGTAGGGAGCAAAGGCAGCCACTCTTCATTGCCTTTATAGATCTCACAAAGGCTTTCGATCTGGTCAGCAGGGATGGCCTCTTCAAGATCCTCCCCAAGATTGGATGTCCACCCAAACTTCTCAGCATCATCAGATCCTTCCACGAAGACATGAAAGGCACCGTCGTCTTTGACGGCTCAACATCAGCTGCCTTCAACATATGGAGCGGAGTGAAACAGGGTTGCGTCCTGGCTCCCACCCTGTTTGGAATCTTCTTCGCTGTGATGCTGAAACACGCATTTGGTCCTGCAGCTGAAGGTATCTACCTCCGAACCAGGACAGACGGGAAGCTCTTCAACCTCTCCAGACTAAGAGCCAAGACTAAAGTCAGGCTGAGGTGCCTGCGTGACTTCCTCTTTGCAGACGACGCAGCAGTAACCGCCCACTCAGCCGAGGACCTATAGCAGCTCATGACTCGCTTCAGCGATGCCTGCCAAGACTTCGGGCTTACCATTAGCTTGAAGAAAACACAGGTCATGGGGCAGGATGTTGACTCTCCCCCAGTCATCAGCATCAATGACCATGAACTGGAAGTCGTCCATGACTTTGTTTATCTGGGCTCAACTATCTCAGACACCCTCTCACTTGACGCAGAGCTCAACAGGCGCATCGGCAAGGCAGCCACCACCATGACCAGACTGACAAAGAAAGCATGGAACAACAGCAAGCTGACCGTGCACACAAAGATCCAGATCTACAGAGCCTGCGTTGTGCACCCTCCTGTACGGCAGCGAGTCTTGGACTTTGCGTGCCCGACAGGAGCAAAAGCTCAATGCTTTTCATATGCGTAACCTACGACGCATTCTGAACATCACCTGGCAGGACAAGGTCCCAAACAACACTGTCCTGGAAAGAGCCGGATGCACCAGCATGTACACGCTGCTGAAACAGAGACGTATGCTCTGGCTCGGCCATGTCGTGCGCATGGATGACGGACGGATCCCTAAAGACCTCCTCTATGGAGAACTTGTGCAGGGAAAACGTCCCACAGGCAGACCACAGCTGCGATTCAAAGACGTGTGCAAGAGGACCTAAAAGCCTTGAACATCGACCAGAACAACTGGGAAGCAACAGCCCTCGAACGGTCAGCCTGGAGACAGACTGTGCAGAAAGGTCTCTCCAAGTTCGAAGAGACACTCGCTCAGCAGCATGGGGAAAAGAGAACGAGAAGAAAGGCTGCAGCCCAGCAGACAAACCAGCGTCAGACTTCATCTGTGCCCTCTACCACAGGGACTGTCATTCCCGCGTCGGACTGGCCAGCCACACCCGTCGCTGTACCAGAACAGACACCTAGAGCGCAACTCGATAGTCTTCCGAGACTAAAGGATGCCTACTATATATATATATATTATATATATATAATATATATATATATATATATATATAATATATATATATTATATAAAGGAAAGGTTTAAAATTTTATCTACAACGTTGTTTCATGCATGAAACCGCATGCGGTTGCAATCGTCAGGATGTGGTGGGTCTGTGCTGCCGGTGTTTTATAACTGCTTGTGTTGTCTGTCATCACGTGCTGTCTGTGTTTTTCGTGTGTTTCTGATTCTTGTTCACTGATAGGAATTTCCACTTGTGCCTGCAGTTGTTAACCATTTCTATCCTGGTGTTTAAAGTTGCCATTTGTGGTTTGCATAGTATTATGTATTTTTCTGTTGAGCATAGGTTACATCTTTTTGAAATATTGTTATATGGTGCTGCTCTTTTTATGATTTTCCAGGATATATTGTAGTCTATTTTTTTCTCTTTGAGCTTCCAGATGTATTTACTCAATTCTGTTTGGTTTTTGTATCTTTCTTTGTTAAATGACTGTTTGTGGTTTGCATATCTAGTTTTAAATTGGTTTTCAGTAATACCTATATATGTTTCTTCTGCGTTCTCTGATGTTACAGTGGCTTGGTACACAATGTTGTTGTAGAGGCATTTGTTGCTCAGAGGGCACTGTTCTTTCTTGATGCAGTTGCAAGATTTCCTTTCGTCACCCTCGTTTTTCTCTATACTGCTTTTCATTTTGTTGGTTGAATCAATGATGTTTTTAAGGTTGGGCATACATGAGTATGATAATTTGATGTTACTTTTGTTAAATATCTTGGATAATTTGTGCTCTTTTGGAAATGATGATGTTAGGATTCTAAAGAATTCTTTCCCTATATTTGTTTTTACTCTTCCGTCATATGGGGGGTTGAACCATATGATCTTCCTTTTCCTGTTCTTCTTGTGTCTGCTCATGTCATTATCTGGATCATATTGTAGTTTGTAGTTGTAGCCACTTTTGTGTAACGCTTCTTGATATTCAGCTGCAGCGTTATTGAATGCTGTTTCATTACATGACAGGTTAGATAATCTCTTATTTATGCCTCTGGGTATTGTTTTTAGTATGGAAGGTGGATGGTTACTTTTGATATTTACATAGACAGGTATGTCATTTGGTTTTTTGTATGGTTTATATATGTGCTGGTTGAGGTCTAACGTTATATCTAGGTAGTTCACTATCTTTTTATTTGCTTCAATAGTGATTTTTAGATTTTGGTTTTGGAAGATTTTACACAGTTCTTTTTTCTTATTTTCAATGTTTCTAGGGCTGTCGCTCAGCGCAGCGAGGCCGTCATCTCTGTAGAGTCCGACTTGTTTTCCAAGTTTTTTTTGGATGTAAGATAGTATGAATAGTCCGACAAGTTCGCAAGTTTCGGCGCCATCATACGATCCCATTGTAACATCAAAAGTTGAATTCTTGCTTGCGCTCTTGGTCCAGATTTCATTTTTGCTGTGTAGTAGAGTTTTCTTTGTATGGAAAATGATTTCCATTTCTGACCCTGGTATTTCAGTATATTTGTTGGCAAATTTTATAGCTTTGGTGAGTAGATCTTCATCTATAGATGGATAGAAGTCTACTATGTCAAATGTTATAAAAACTGTATTTCCTTGCTTGTTGAGTTTCTTGAACCATTGTATGACTTCGTATTGTGTTTTTCCAGAGGTTGAGTTCAGTGTTCTCTCTTATGTTTTTTATGGCTTTTTCTAAGATTTTTTTGCTGATTTTTCCTAATTCAGATTTGGATGGATTTATCAATCTGCATGTTGGGTTATTCAGAAAGTTGGGTTTGTGGTCTTTAAGTGTTATAAAATATATATATATATATATAAATATATATATATATATATATATGCAGCCATGTGGCGCACCGTCGTGTTTAGTGGCAAATATGTACATTGGAAACTGTCTTCGGTGGAAAATGTGTATCTAGTACAAATACTTAAAGAATTTATGGGATATGCATGTATAAACCTACTTACTTCTGGATGGATTATGTGATCGTGATAAAACAAATTTCAAAAGATCGTAAGTCATGTTTGCGTCCGTGAGCGTGGAGAATTTTGCTGCCACTTTTTTTTGTCAATGACGCAGTTCCCCTCTCTGAGAGATTCCACTGACTGAGTGGATATGCAAATAAAAACAAAAGATTTGGCGCTTAATCGTTATCATAGTATTTCACTGTGGAAGTGGTCTTCATCCTATGGCTTTAATCGCCAGTACTTTAAAATACGGTAGAGAGAGAGAGAGAGGTGAGTCAGCTGGTACGTATGGGAAGGAGTGGGCAACGGGTGGTAATGGAAGGGGAGGGGGGGGGGGAGAGCGGAGGGGAAGTGGGAATGGGTGGTGATGGTAGAGTCAAAAAAGGACGGAACTTCCACTGACCGACCGGCAAAGGCGGATGGTGTGGGGGATAATGGCTGGATTTGTGCAGAAGACGATGGAGAGGTGGATACATCCTTACAACTTCACAATAGGTCCGGAATACTCAGAGAGAGAGAGAGAGAGAGAGAGAGGAGAGAGAGAGAGGCTATGAATACTTATCAACATTTTTCTTTCTTTCCATCTTTTTTTCGGAGGCTGGGGGATTATTCCCACAGACACTGTATCCCCATCTGCCTCATGGATGTTCAGATGTTCCGATTTTTTCGAAAGAAGATAAAATCACCATTTTTGCCTCCGCCAAAGAGGTTATGCTTCTCTGCACGTCTGTTGGCTGGTTGGTTTGTCTGTCGGCAAGATAATACACACACAAAAAAAAACTGAATTAATTTCGACGAAACTTTGTGAAAAGAATGAATGTAGCCAAAGAAAGAAGCTTGTAAATTTTAGTGCGGATCCGTGCAGGGATCGGCACAGCGGATCCGGATCAAAAGCGAAATTTCAGGATTCGTTCGGCAAGATTATTAGAAATTTTTCGATGACTGTGAACACTGTTAAGTAAATGTTTACGAACGAATACATGTCTATACGAAGGAAAGTATTTTCTTGGGATGTGAAAACTTTCAAGTGATACACGCGTTGACATTTTGCATTTTCCAAATCTTATTAGTACAAACAAACAAAGAAACATGCACATGGGGAAAGGATAACTCTTTTTAAACAGAAATGTATGGGAAGCATAACTCTCTCGGATCTAACACTATTTCTTCGCCTGTGGAGAAATAATTTTGTTTTCAAACGTGAATTAAGTTCTTCACAGAAGTTCAGGACGACGACAACGCCGACGACAAACAAAAACGACGACTACGACGACGACGACGACGACGACGACAACAACAACAACACACAACAACAACAACGAGAAAGAAAAGCAGTGTAGCTTGCCCACCAGCCCTATCTTTTTCTCCCATCATACGATGAAACGTCATTTCTTTGGGCCTTCAGTTTTGATGCCGATCCAAGTTAAAAGAATGATCCAGGATCGGTTTTTCGGGTCGACTATGGTGGAGGTTTACGCTCTCCTGAAATGTCTTTCCGCTGCTTATAAGGTTTTTTTCTTTTCTTTTTTTTTTGTATGCCCGGCTTTGAACTGACCACGCTCATCATTAATGTCTGTGTCTCTCTGTTCTCACGTCTTTTTTTTTTTTTTTTTAACTGTCACGTCTGTTTGGTTTTCGGCCTGTCTGTCACTGTCAGACTCTCTGTCTGTCTGTCTCTCTATGTATATGAATACATATATGTGTGTGTATGCGTTCGTGTGTGTGTGCGTGCGTATGTGCGTGCGTGCGTGCGCGCGTGTATTTGTGTGTGTGCATGTGTGTGTGTGTGTAGTGTGTGTGGTGTGTGTGTGTGTGTGTGTGTGTGTGTGTAGAGAGAGAGAGAGAGAGAGGAGAGGAGAGAGAGAGAGAGAGAGAGAGAGAGAGAGAGAGCTACGCCCCCCAAAACAGCCGTTCATCAATGTCGAAGACACACTTTCTCAACTCACGTGTTCTACCGTTAATTAATCAAGGGCGGAGGCATCCACCCCTGTCATCAAGACCAAGACGAACTAGCATTGTTATCACAGGAACCCCACCCACCCCACCCCACCCCGCCCTGACCAGTCACCTCTGCCTAGGGATGTCCTCCTGCATGCGTTTTCTTTTTGTTTTGTTTTGTTTTGTTTTGTTTTGTCCCTGGGTATTAGGGTACTAACGAAGAAGCGCGGTGTGTGTGTGTGTGTGTGTGTGTGTGTGTGTGTGTGTGTGTGTGTGTTGTGTGTGTGTGTGTGTTTCCAGGTTCTTTCTGGCAGGCGATGGTATGGTTTTTTTTAATCACAATCCACATGCCTCACCCCCAACCCAGCTTCCAAATAAACTATAGCAAATAACCACGAGTCAGGAACAACGAGAAAATTACTAAAGGCTAATGTTCCGTGGACAACCGTTGTTTATGTGAAGGCCATTAATGACCACCAGTTGTTAAATACTGTCATTTTGTCCATCATCATTTCTGAGGCATGGTCTATGTTGTCGGTGGTGTACTTTACGCGTACCCGGGTACTGTGAGTAGTAGTTTATTCCATGTTATGAACACTGGCATAGAGTGCAGGGTTATCAAACCAGAAGAATCCTAACTACAAACAAACATATCAGACGAGAGTTCAAGGTAACGCTTATTTAAAGCAGTCACGCACACACTCATTCAGACACACAGACAGACACAGACAGACAGACAGACACACACCACACACACACACACACACACACACACACACACACACACACACACACACACACACCACAACACACACACACACACACACACACACACACACACACACACACACACACCACAACACACACACACCACATACACACACACACAAACACACACACACACACACACACACACACACACACACACACACACACACACACACACACACACCACAAACACACGCACACACACCACATACACACACACAGACACACAGACACACACACACCACCACACACGCACACACGTACGCACGCATACACACACGGACACACACGCACGCACGCACGCACGACGCACGCACGCACACACACACACCACAACACACCATACACACACGCACGCACGCACACACACAGACACTCACGCGCATCGCACACACACACACACACACACACACACACACACACACACACTACACACACACACACACACACACACACATACACACGGTAAATTGTCCACTAAAAATGTCTCCTTCATGCGTCAGAACTAACAGAAATAACAAAATGCACAAAATAATACTCTCTCTTTCTCTCCTTGTGTGTGTGTGTGTTCTCTCTCTCTCTCTCTCTCTCTCTCTCTCTCTCTCTCTCTCTCTCTCTCTCTCTCTCTCTCTCTCTCTCTCTCCCTTTTCCTGTGTAGTCTTCCATGTCACTTCAGTGACACTGCATCCACGCTGCTCATTCCGGCCCCCAGTGCCCAGTCACACCTCGGCTTTTCCCGCCGCAGCCCCGGCACCGACACCCGCAGGATGCCGTCAAGGCCAAGTCGTCATGAGGCAACCCACAGGAGGAGAAACTGCACTGCTGCCGAGTCACATCGATAGTGTTAACCGGTGCCTGTGCTGATCAATCATACGCTGGACACCACCTACCAAGCCTCCGTACAATGTCAAGTCGTCATGAGGAATCCAACAAGCGGAGACACTGTACTGCTGCCGAGTCGCTTCGGTGGTTTTCAATGGTGCCTGTTCTGATCAAGCATACGCTGGACACCACCTACTAAGCCTCCGTACTGACGACAATGATTTGCTTAGTCGCTGAGCCAGCCCGAGTGAGCTCAATCTCCGGAGGGTGCCATCACGAGAATATGTCTTCTTCAGACGATAGAAACAATAAATATTTCAAATACTTTGTTAGCAGAGTATCTATATAGCGCCTATCCCCGGTTAGAGATCAAGCCCCAACCATTTCACAATCCACGCTTTCGTGTACACAACGGGCTACCTACCTGGGTAGATCAAGGCTGCATGCCGGCGCTACATTCAGCCATTTCCCATGTCGTTCAGTCTAATGTCAGACATTCAGTGTTTCAGTCATGCTTTCATTCCCCCCCCCTTCTCCCCTCTCCCCCTCCACCCCCGTGGGGGATGCATGCTATGTGTGTACATGTCATCTATACCAACGGTCAGACTGGCCTTCTGTTTCGAACATTAAAAATAGGACTTTACGCGCGTCTGCAAGATGTCATGCGTGCGATCACAACACGTAAGCTCGGGTTAAAGTCTCATTCGACCGAAACAATAATCCCCAGATCCCAGTCAGTATGACCGAAACAATAATCCCCAGATCCCAGTCAGTATGACCGAAACAATAATCCCCAGTTCCCAGTCAGTATGACCGAAACAATGACCGAAACAATAATCCCCAGTTCCCAGTCAGTATGACCGAAACAATAATCCCCAGTTCCCAGTCAGTATGACCGAAACAATAATCCCCAGATCCCAGTCAGTATGACCGAAACAATAATCCCCAGACCCCAGTCAGTATGAGAATCCTGGCAGTGATCTGAGAATGATGACAGCAAGATCTGGGGAGCATTGTTTCGAGCATTTTGTTTTTTTCATTTTTTTTTTTTCATAGTGGGATGACTGCAGCCGGAAGCTGAAACACATACGAAGCAGCTATGGAATGACTGAGCCACCATACGAAGGAACAAATGACAAAACAGACACCACGCGTTTCGACCTGCTGGGTCTTCTTCTGGTGGCAGGATGAACAATATTCAGAACGATGGAAACAAAGCACGAACTAACGGTCACTTCTCTAGGTGCGAACTGTGGCGTGGGTGAAAGACTACATTTTGCGGAATGGAAAAAGAAGAGAAAAGAGGTTGGAAGGGAGACGGTACAGATTAAAATGTAATAATAAGTAGAAAAATGGAAAAATACTAATGGTATTATAATCATGTAACAACTACAGCAATGACGACGACAACAAGACAACAACGACGACATCAACAACAACAACAACGACAGCAAGAACAACAAGAACAACAACAATAATAGCAGTAATGATAATAATATAAGTAATGAAGTTAAAATAATAATGATGACTGTAAAACGCCTAGAGCTTGGTCTCTAATCGAGAATAGGCTCCAATAGGTACTCTCAATGATGATGATAACAACAACAACAACAACAATAATAATAATAATAATGATGATGATGATGATGATGATGATAATTATAATAATAATGACAATAAAAATAATGATAATGATAATGATGGCGACGACGACGACGATGATGATGATAATGATGATGACGATGATGATGATGATGATGATGATGATGATGATGAAACAACTATGACTTCGCACTCTGTTCCATATCATTTGGGTAATTCTTTGCGTATTCAGTGAATGAGACAACGAATGATCTCAAATTACTGAATGCCATGAATCACTTAAGTAACTGACCATCTAAGCACATTACTACATTGTATTACTACATTGTCCTTCGCTAATCGAGCCCCAAGTAGTTTGAAAGCTTAAACACCTTCTTCATGTCGTCCATCAAGAGTTAATGTCTCGAATACACTGTCCACATGGCGTAGCAGAATGCTGACGAATCTCTCTACCAATCAAACGACCTTACTGTTCTTAGTGCATGTGGGCATAGCTAATGGCTGAGTGGGAGTTTGTCGGGGTTCCAATAGATAGCGAAGTGTTCATGAATTGTTTGTGACTCCTTTGAATATCTTTTGTTTCTTTAAAGAATACTTCTCCCACACCTACTTCTCTACCAGCACCCGCGACTCCCAAACACTGCTCTTATGGCCCTTTCAGACTAAACCAGATCGGAAGTAGAGCGTGACATGGGTAGGGTGGGTGGATGGGCAGGGCTGGGGATAGGGAGGAAGGGGTGTCAAGGTGGGGGATCCTAAACCCCTTTAATCTTCCCCCTCCCTCCCCCCCCCCTCCAATCTCTTCCTCCAAATGATTTGCATCTCATTTTGTTTTTCATTTCAGAGAGGTTAGTCCCTCACACGTTTAAAAAAAAAAAACTACCAAAAAGACTCGAAGAGAGAGAGAGAGAGAGAGAGGAGAGAGAGAGAGAGAGAGAGAGAGAGAGAGAGAGAGAGAGGGGAAATGTTTTATTCAGTATAGGCCACAGACCCTTCTGAAAGGGGGGTTCCATATACGATCTATCTATCTATCTATCTATCTATCTATCTATCTATCTATCTATCTATCTATCTATCTATCTATCTATCTATATTCTTGTTTATTGTGAATACGTCTAAAGAGCATTTTTCTTTATCAGGTGTTTTTATAGTTTGTTCGATGTTATAGAACATGAAGTATACTCTCTCAGTCTCTGTCTGTCTGTCTGTCTCTGTCTGTCTCTGGCTCTCTCTCTCTCTCTCTCTCTCTCTCTCTCTCTCTCTCTCTCTCGCTTTCTCTATCTGTCTGTGTCTCTGGCTCCCTCTCTCTGTCTGTCTTTCCGCCTCTGTGTCTCTGTATTTGTCTGTCTGTCCGTCTGTCAGTTTATACGTCTGTCTGCCTCTCTCTCTCTCTTTTTTACTCTCTCTTTCTCTGCGCGCGCGCGCACACACACACACACACACACACACACACACACACACACACACACACACACACACACACACACACAAACACGTGTGTGTATGCGTGTGTGTGTGTGTGTGGGCGCGCGCGCGCGCGCGCGCGTGTGTGTGTGTGTGAGAGAGAGAGAGAGAGAGAGAGAGAGAGCGCACGTACGTGAGCGCGCGCATGCGCACGCGCACGCGCCAGTTATATGGCTTACAAAATACACCCCCAGTGTATGGGTGGACAAACCTGTCGGCCGCCGAATGCCAGAACCTAATTAGCAACAAGATGAAAATGTCAGGTAGCCTTTCAAATGTCACTGAAATCTTAACTACGCGTGATGACCGTTTGTCCGTCTACCCTCGACATCACGTTCTCACCTTTGACTGTTTGTTTGTCGGTCTGTCTGTCCGTCAGCCAGATGATGCCAAAAAAACAACCGAACCGATTTTTTTTAACGGAAACTTGGTGGGGGAAAAAAATGGAATGCGGCTCATGGTCAAATCCGTTGAAATGTTTGGTGCGGATTTGGGGTTCGGATCTATATCAGTGGACAGATGCAGGATGTGGTCGACCTTGACCGACCCCGTCTCCACTTTCTAACCTTTCTAGTTGCTTCATAGATTTAAAACGCGTCAGAGACGAGCAAACAATATGGCTGCCTCGCTTCAGTTCTAGCAGAATGACAGCGAGAATGTACTGTCCCCGTTGAACGTAAGTCCATCAATTATTAAAGCAAACCGTCTGGTGCCGATTCAGAAAACACTACAAAAATACGTTGCTTGGTGTCACTGATAAAAATACTCATTTAATTAATTATGAACATGTAAACAGCATTCCTCATTTACAAGTGAAAAACATGTACCAATACAGAAATTTCATTTCAGTATTTCATAAATTAAAACTTGATGTCTTAAAAGCTAAATATACAAACGAAGCAAAATGTATTTGTGGAGAACGAAGAATAACCAGCAAGCATCTGCTGTTTGACTGTTTACCTCTTCAAGCACATTGACCACCGTTATCAGGCATGTCTTTATGTGATGTCTTTTCAGATTTGAAGTTTGCCTTCAATGTTGTTTTTTCTTTAATTTGTGGTTCAGATAAGCATTTACTTGCCTCAGACCACCAACTCGTCATTGCAACGATCAAGATAAAGCTGAAAGCCTACAGAGACCAGGCAGAAAGACCATCCTACAAATACAATGTGCACAGCTTGAAGGAAGATGTTAAGATGACAGACTTCAAATGTCAGATAAAGAACAGATTCAGCACTCTCGGCACACTGTCAGACGAGACAGTTGAGGAACACTGGCACAACCTACGAGACATCTGGACATCAACATGCAAGGAAGTGCTAGGGAAGAGAACAAGGAAGCATAAGGAATGGCTAACTACAGACACCTGGGACCTCATCACAGAAAGGAAACACATGAAAGACCAGATCAACCAGGCTCAAGACCAAGAACAGAAGTGTGATCTACAGGCACAGTACTGGGACATCAATCGGCAAGTCAAGAGGAGCGCAAGAAACGACAAGAAGAAATACATCAACGACCTCACAGAAGAAGCAGAAACTGCAGCTGGACAACGAAACATGAAAAGGCTGTATGAAATAACAAGAACACTCTCCGGGAAGAACAGCAACCCCACCCGACCAGTCAAGGACAAGAACGGAGACATCATCACGAGAGAGGAAGACCAAAGAGCAAGATGGGCGGAACACTTCAAAGAAACACTTAACAGGCCCCCACCACTAACCCCGCCAGATATACCACCAGCAGCACAGCTACTTAACGTCAACACCAATCCTCCAACCAAGACCGAGATCATGAAAGCCATCAAGACCCTCAAGTCTGGCAAGGCAGCAGGTCCGGACAGCATACCATCTGAAGCCTTGAGGGCCGACATCCAGACCTCCACCGATATGTTGCACCCGCTCCTGAAGAAGATCTGGGAGAACGAGGATGTGCCAGACGATTGGAAGAAGGGACACCTGGTGAAGCTGCCAAAGAGAGGGGACCTCTCATCCTGCACCAACTGGAGGGGCATCATGCTTTTGTCCATCCCGGGAAAGGTTCTCACCAGGATCATCCTGGAGAGGCTGAAGACCACACTGGACAAGGCACTCCGGGAGGAGCAGGCAGGTTTCCGCCAAGATAAATCCTGCACTGACCACATCGCGACAATGAGGATCATCATCGAGCAGTCCCTGGAGTGGCAGACCCCCCTGTACAGCGTCTTCGTTGACTTCCAGAAGGCGTTTGACAGCGTTGACAGGGAGGTCATCTGGAAACTGATGCAGCACTATGGATTTCCACCCAAGTTCATCACCATCATCCAGCAGCTGTATGGAAACGCCACATGCCAAGTAGTCCACGATGGAAAACTGACAGAGCCCTTCTCTGTACAGACCGGCGTCCGCCAGGGCTGTATCCTCTCGCCGACAATCTTCCTGATGGTGATCGACTGGATCATGAGGCAGTCAACAACAGGAAGGAGGACAGGGATCCAGTGGACCTTCGCCAAACAACTAGAAGACCTGGATTTTGCAGATGACATCGCCCTTCTCTCCCACAAGCAACAAGACGCACAGGCAAAGCTGGACCGAGTTGCTGAGGAAGCTGAGAAGACCGGTCTCAAGATCAACACCGGCAAAACCGAAGTCATGAGGATAAACAACAATCAGCAGGACCCCATCCAACTGCAGCAGGAAGACATCAAAGAAGTCGACAAGTTTGTATACCTGGGCAGTGTGGTCAGCAAGGACGGGGGAACGGACGAAGACATCAGGAGCCGTATAAACAAAGCCAGACATGCCTTTCACACCCTACGCCCAATCTGGAGATCCTCAGCTCTCTCACTACACAACAAGATCAGGATCTTCAACACCAACGTAAAATCAGTTCTCCTCTATGGCTCGGAAACATGGCGTACCACAAAGACAAACAACCACAGACTGCAAACCTTCATCAACAGATGCCTCCGCAACATTCTCAACATCAGGTGGCCAGAGGTGATTTCCAACCAAGACCTCTGGAACAGAACAAAGCAGACATCCATCGACCAAGAGATTAGAAAAAGGAAATGGGGATGGATTGGCCACACGTTGCGAAAGCCCACATCCAACATCACAAGGCAGTCTCTGGAATGGGCAAACGCAAAGTTGGGCGACCAAGACAGACGTGGCGGAGAAGTACAAACACTGAAGCCAAGGCCACCGGAATGACATGGGCCGAGCTGAAGAGGGCGTCCCAGAACAGAGTGCGCTGGGGAGTGTAGTTGCGGCCCTATGTTCCCCGAGGAACCAAGAGGATTAAGTCAAGTAAGTTAAGCATTTACTTTAAGATTATTATTAGCAGGTA
Organism: Conus canariensis; assembly: GCA_033310375.1. NCBI lineage: Eukaryota > Metazoa > Mollusca > Gastropoda > Neogastropoda > Conidae > Conus > Conus canariensis. Next base: position 21,275,000 of record CM065724.1, on the reverse strand, counting down.
TGTTGTAGGGATGTTTACAGGGACATTTATATGTATTTAGATAAAGACATTATGCATACACTTACATAGGCACAGACATTTGTGCATCTCTCTCTCCTCTCTCTCTCTCTCTCTCTCTCTCTCTCTCTCTTCTAATATCACATTTGTGAACAGACATAAAACTGAAGTACTACCACTACGTATGCAGAATGCTGAGGAAGTGGAGCAGGGGTGTTGGTGGGGAATTGGGGTGGGAGGGAGGGCGGTGTGCAGATTTAGTTGCGCTTTAAACCTGTGGAAGGAAACATAGGCTGTTTGGAATTTTGTGGAATTGACCGCATCGGTTTCTGGAAAGATGCCAGGTGAGTTTCCTGGTTGACAGAAAAAAAAGACATAGAATTTATGTACATACAACAATAATTTTTTTCCCCACGAATAAACTGAGGAGATTGTCTGAATAGCTACTACAGCATGGTTGACTAGATGCACATACAACAGTGATCTTTTTTACCAATAAACTGTGGAGATTGTCTGAATATCTACTGCAGCATGATCGACTATGAACATAATGATATGACAACAAGATACTTTATAACAGTTCTTATAATGAATTCAGTATGGCAATACAGAGACACAAGTGCATTTATACACGGGCAGATAGGCATACAGACAGACAGACAGACACATACACACACACGCACGCACGCACGCACGCACACACACACACACACACACACACACACACACACACACACACACACACACACACACACACACACACACACACACGACACACCTGTCAGCTCACACACGAACGCGCATGCACAGACATACGTGTGCGCACTCGCACACACCTACTACTACTACTACTACTACTACTACTACTACTACTACTACTACACACACACACGCACACACACACACACACACACACACACACACACACACACACACACACACACACACACACACACACACTCACACCCACGCAGCAGCCAGACACATTTCTAGATTATGTCTACAACATCGCCACGACCAGCCCAAGGAATAAATGAACTTAGATTCGGAGTAATGGAAGTAATGGCATTCACAGAGGCGAAAGAATCTTCTTGGAAAATCACGTTGTTTAAATCCCGGCCAATCCCTTGGCCAAAGACATTGAGCAGACGAAGATCATAAAAATAACCTTTTTTTTTGACGTTTCGAACAGTCAAAATTACTGCTGTGAACATCGACAAAGACTATGGGAAATAATGATAATAACTAGGCAGACGCTAACACTTCTGTCATCATATAATGCCATTTCAACCAAGCAGAGATTTCCAAATATGAAACAAAGATTGGCTTTATAAAAACACATTCTGCCAGATACAGCATCATCAGACTTTATGAGTTCATCATAGTCATCATGTTGAATCATGCAAAT
>CM065724.1:21241095-21256095 GCA_033310375.1 Conus canariensis | reverse complement strand
GGAGGACACTTTTCGAAACTCGTTCAAAGGTAAGATTCCAATTTCATTCTAAGTCCCAATGTTACATGTATGTGTGGGAACTCCAAGAGCAAGTTTATATGCTTTGCAGTCTACACTGTGTAACTTATTAAGTAGATGCTGTGGAGCGGTGAAGAAGACTTCTTGAGCATAAATCAATCTAGACCGCACAAGAGCAGAAGATAGAGTGTTAAACTCTCTTTATCTTGTCCCCATTTTTGTTTGCTTATGATCTTTAAAAAGTTCAAACTTTTTCTTGCTTTATTCAAAATAAATTCAATATGTTGGTTCCATGAGAGCTTTGATGTTAAATATACTCCTAGGAATTAAACAGATTTGATGTATTGTAAAACCGACCCATTCAGGGTAAATTGTGGAAGTTTCTCTGGGTCATATCCAGAGTTAAAAAGCATTAGATTTTTTTTTCTTTTTTTTTCTTCTGAGAGTGTCAATCCATTTTCATGTAAGAAACTACTGATTTTGTTTAATTCATGTTGATATTTGATCTTTATGTAATTTAAGGATCTTAATGAGGTTTTTCTTTTCATAGCGACTTTCATCCACGGACAGATGTCATCAGCAAACTGTACTAAAACTATGTCTTTGGATAAGCCTTTTGTTATATCTGCAATTAGGATATTAAATAAGATTGGAGATAATACTGATCCTTGTGGAAGACCCATTTCAAGTGTTCTAGTGTTGGAATATGTATACTCTATTCTTGTTTGAATAATTCTACTTTGAAGGAAAACTTTGACGTAGTTATACATGGTTCCATTTATTCCAATAGTTTTCAATTTATACAAAAGTCGTTCATGCCATACTTGTTCGTGCGATTTCCTTATGTCAAAGAACGTTGCCAGGATGTTTTTTTCCGTCTTGCGAATTGTTGTTCAACATGTGTTGTGAGTTTCACTACATGTTCTGTTGCTGATCTGCCTTTCTGAAAACCAGCTTGATTTATAAGGGATTTGATGTTTGCTACAAACATAAAGTGATCTGTTTAGGACAGTTCTTTCCATTAGTTAGCATGTATGCAACGTTAGGGCAACTGGGCGTAGCTGCTTATGTTACTTCGAGGTTTTCCGTGCTTATGTATAGGAACTATGACAGAATGCTTCCATAATGAAGGCAAATTGCCATCTTCCCAGCATTTTTGAATGAACATTGAGATAGGTGGGACATGACACGTAACATTTCATTAGAGATACTGTCTAAACCCACTCATGTTTTTCTGATGCCCAAATTAGCAAAACATTCTTCTACTTCTTGAATTGTTATGGGAGCATTCAGATAGTGGTTTATTGCAGGATCTGCATCGTTGTAGGTGGACTTTCCTTCTTCTTGCTCTCTGTGCAGTGTATTTTCTGTTGATAAACTATCTTTGCTGCCATTTTTGGCGAATATGTCAACAAAGGCTTCAGTCTTTTCTAGATTAGAAAAGAAATCAAGAGTTTTGGAACTTGACAGGACATTTTGGCAAGTTTACTCCATTTTTCATTGTTCTTAACTTTTCCCACACTTTTTGGAAATCTTTATGATTTGGTATTTCATTCTTACAAAAGTTAGACCAATGTTGCTGTTTTTCTTGTGTTGTGATGTGATTAAAATAATTCTTTTTTTCTCAAGAAGCTTTTTCAGCGCGCTGTTCTCCTTTGCTTCGTAAATATTCTCTCAGTTTGATGCCTTTTTCCCCCCTTTTTCACATGTCTCATTCGACCAGGCATTACTTGTGTGCTTTTTTTTTTTTTTAACTTGATTTGACAGGTTTTATCATTGGTATTGACTGATTCGCACCAGATAGCATAGCATTCTGAAACTGATAGTATAGGTCGTCAGTTATTTTGTGTCGGCATAGAATGTTTCTAGTAATTCCGTGAATTTACCCCAGTTAGCTAATTTGTAATTATATTTTGGGACTTTTTTCTTTGTTAAATCTGTTGGTTCAGGCCTTGAAGTTTCAAAGGTAGTGATGATAGCAATATGATCACTATTGAGTGTGTCATCAAGGGTTTGCCAATCACAAAGTGGCGCTAGATCTGGAGATATTAAAGTTAGATCTGTTGCATTTGGCTTGTGCTTAGGATTGTCAGGAATACGGGTTGTTCTCCCGTCATCTAAAAGATATAAGGACGAGTCGACTAGATTTTCAATGAAACGGTTACTAGTAATCAACTGGCAACCATTTTCCCAAAACGGGGAATGAGCATTAAAATCTCCAATTACATCTATTGTTTTCATCTGGTCTTATATGTAATGATCATAACCATTCAGAATTTAACTCGTTTGGTCCCTGTGGTAGACAGACTGACACAACAGTTAATACGATGTTGGTATTTACCTGAACCCTGACTGCGCAGGAATAGGAATCAGGTGTGTCTGGTGGAACAGGACTTGCACAGGAGGTGTAGTTCTCTCCTTGCTTGATGTAAATGGCTAAATTGATTTCATCATTAGTGTTCCCCTGTTGAACAATTGGGGGAAATAATAGCCAGCGAGTTTAGGTAATTTGTTTCTATGTGTGTTTAGGGATTGTAAGGCCAATACATTGTAGTTTTCTTCTGCAAGTTTTTGTGCTAACTGGTCAAGGGAGGTTATAATAGATCGACATTTCCACTGAAATACCTTTAAAGAACCGTCTTTTAACGTGAGAAATGTTCACTTATCAACAGAACTTAATTGTAAGTTAGTGCAAACGATATTTAGATAAAGTAAATAACAGTTACATATTAATGAATGACTGTGCCAATGGAAAATGGATGATGATTTTGTATGCTGCAATTTAAATATTAACGTGAGTTACGCTGTAGTCACAAGTGGTGCTGGTATTTTGCAAAGTTCCACTTCCACCAGTCGCCCAGCACGCTGAACCTGTTGTTCTAGGGGCCCAGGCTGTAGAGCAGAGGTTCCGGGTAGGGTTGGTAGTACCAGGATGGCTGGTGCCTCGATCGTCCGGTCTTCCTGGGTCGGCTCCACAGCAGGTCTCTCACGTGACGCCCGATGTTCCTAGCCAGGACGCTGGCACCACTGTTGGTGGGGTGGAGGCCGTCACGGAGATGCCAGGAGCTCGCGCGCAGGTTTTTATGGCTGATCAGGCTGATGTCCTTGTCTCCACTTAGCTCTGATGTCAGAAGGGCGTTGAAGAGATCTCTCTTGATGGTTAGTTGAGTATCTGTCACTGGTGCTACTTTGCTAACGATAATTTTCAGACCAGGATTTCCTTTCTTAATGCGTCTGATACACTGCACCAGATCTTTACTGCAGTCCGTGGGAGATGTTGACTTCAAATCATTTACTCCGCAGTGGATCAGTAAGCGCGTCGTGTCTTTGGATGTCCTTGATTTTTGAATGTTTTCCGAGATTCTGCTTGGAATCCAAAGGAATCTTCAAGTCTCTCAGCATTGACTTTGCTTTTCTTCGACAGTGTGTTTGTGTGTGTGTGCGTGTGTGTGCGTGCGTGCGTGCGTGCATGCGTTGTGCGTGCGTTTGTGCGTGCGTGCGTGCGTCTGTGTGAGTGAGTGTGTGTGTGTGTGTGTGTGTGTGTGTGTGTGTGTGCGCGCGCGCACGTGAGTGTGTATGTGTGTGTCGTTGGGGAAGTGGGGGGTGGGGGGGGGGGGCGGCAAAGGATTATATATGGGACCCCACCACGCCCGCTCTGTCCAAGGAAGTTGAAGAAGAGATGAGAATGGGACGTGTGTGTGGGTTGGGGGATTGAGAGGAAGGGATGGGAGATGGGGAAGGAAAGGAGGAGGTGGAAGAGGGTGGTATGTGGGAGGATGGATAGAGTGAAGACGGAGTAGAACGATCCTGGTATGTAAATGTGTGAGTGTGTGTGTTTGTGTGTGTGTGTGTGTGTGTGTGTGTGTGTGTGTGTGTGTGTGTGTGTGTGTGTGTGTGTGTGTGAGTGAGTGAGTGAGTGTGTGTGTGTGTGTGTGTGTGTGTGTGTGTGTGTGTGTTGTGTGTGTGTGCGTGAGTGTGTGTGAGTGCGTGCGTGCGTGTATGTGCGCGTGCGTGCGTGCGTGCGTGTGTGTGGTGTGTGTGTGTGTGTGTGTGTGTGCGCGCGTGCGCGTGCGTGCTGTGCGTGAGTGTGTGTGTGTGTGTGTGTGTGTGTGTGTGTGTGTGTGGTGTGTGTGCGGCGTGCGCGCGCGCGCGCGCGCGCACGTGTATGTATTTCTGGCATGCATCACGGAGCCATCACCCCTCCCCACTCTCTTACCCCCTCCTCCACCATTCCCACCCCTCCTCGATTCTTCCCTCCCCCCACCCCTCCTCTCAACCCCCTTCCCCACGCCCCACCCCCCACGCCTCACCCCCACCCCCCTCCCTCCTTCCCCCGAACGCCTCTTCATTCAGTCTACGCCTGTGAACGGCCTTCGTGTTGTACGCTGGCCGCTTCATCTCCGGGCTTAGTTAGCGGAAAGCCCTGAGATGGCCGTCACGTGATGGACTGGGCAGCCACCCCATATGACCGGGCTTAAAGCAGACTTGGAGCAGATGAGGAAAGTTCGGCTTCGGAGTCACCCCCTCTATCCGTGTCGACTTCCCCCGGCTTTACACTCTCCCCCCCCCCCCCCAATCCCAACTCACTCCATCCCACATCCCCCACCCCCGCCTCTCTCCTCTCCTCTCTCTCTCTCTCTCTCCTCTCTCTTCTCCTCTCTCTCTCCTCTCTCTTCTCATCACACACACACACACACACCCCACTTTTACTTTTTGTTACTTGATTTTTGGAGGGTCGGGTGGGTGGGTGGAGGGAGGTGAAATGGGTGGGTGGGGTGGGGGGTAGGGGTAGTTTACGTAATATGTTGTTCAGCCAGGGCTAGTTTTTCTTCCCGCATCCCCATCCCCCTCCCCCGTGCCTCATTTTTTTTTTTCTTTTTTTACTACGTGTGTCAATGACCCCCTTCTGTTTCTTGTCTGCAATTGCTTTTTTTGGTTTTCACCTTCGTGTGTTGCTCAGCTGGCACTGGTGTTTCTCTGCATTTTAACTCCCCCCTCCCCTCTCCCCCGCCCAGTCCTCTCCCCCGCCCCGCCAATTTTACATGTCGTTCAGATACCACCATCACTAGGGTTCCTCTGCATTTTAACTCTCCCCCCCCCCCTGCCCCCTCTCTCCCCCGCCCCGCCAATTTTACATGTCGTTCAGATACCACAATCACTAGGGTTCCTCTGCATTTTAACTCTCCCCCCCCCCCTGCCCCCTCTCTCCCCTGCCCCGCCAATTTTACATGTCGTTCAGATACCACAATCACTAGGGTTCCTCTGCATTTTACTCCCCCCCCCCCCCCCTCCCCCTCTCTCTCCCCCCCCCTGCCAATTTTTTTATTCACTGTCGTTCAGTTACCACAATCACTAGGGTTCCTCTGCATTTTAACTCTCCCCTCCCCTCTCCCCCTGCCCCCTCTCTCCCCCGCCCCGCCAATTTTACATGTCGTTCAGATACCACAATCACTAGGGTTCCTCTGCATTTTAACTCTCCCCCCCCTGCCCCCTCTCCCCCCTCTCTCCCCCGCCCCGCCAATTTTACATGTCGTTCAGATACCACAATCACTAGGGTTCCTCTGCATTTTAACTCTCCCCCCCCCCTGCCCCCTCTCTCCCCGCCCCGCCAATTTTACATGTCGTTCAGATACCACAATCACTAGGGTTCCTCTGCATTTTAACTCTCCCCCCCCCCCCCTGCCCCCTCTCTCCCCCGCCCCGCCAATTTTACATGTCGTTCAGATACCACAATCACTAGGGTTCCTCTGCATTTTAACTCTCCCCCCCCCCCCTGCCCCCTCTCTCCCCCGCCCCGCCAATTTTACATGTCGTTCAGATACCACAATCACTAGGGTTCCTCTGCATTTTAACTCTCCCCCCCCCCCCCTGCCCCCTCTCTCCCCCGCCCCGCCAATTTTACATGTCGTTCAGATACCACAATCACTAGGGTTCCTCTGCATTTTAACTCTCCCCCCCCCCCCTGCCCCCTCTCTCCCCCGCCCCGCCAATTTTACATGTCGTTCAGATACCACAATCACTAGGGTTCCTCTGCATTTTAACTCTCCCCCCCCCCTGCCCCCTCTCTCCCCCGCCCCGCCAATTTTACATGTCGTTCAGATACCACAATCACTAGGGTTCCTCTGCATTTTAACTCTCCCCCCCCCCCCTGCCCCCTCTCTCCCCCGCCCCGCCAATTTTACATGTCGTTCAGATACCACAATCACTAGGGTTCCTCTGCATTTTAACCTCCCCCCCCCCCTGCCCCCTCTCTCCCCCGCCCCCACTCCCGCCCTGCCAGTTTCACATGTCGTTCGATACGACCATCACCAGCTTTTCTCTGCTTTTCAAACATTTTAATTATTGTTGTTGTTCAGCCTCTTATCGTGTTCACCTGATTTCTACAACATTTTTTTTTTGTATTACAGTTATCGTATTACAAGCATTCGTTTTTTTCCCCAGTTTTTTTTTTTAACAATTAAAAAAAAATTACAGTTGTCCTGTTCAGTCAGCATTAGTTTTCCAGGTGGTATTTATTTTCTCTCTTTTTTGAATTTTAGATTACATTTCTACTACCCCTCCCCCCTTCCCCCCAAATTACACGAGTTTTTGAGCCAGTACTAGCTTCCCCTCTTCCCTCTTTTTTTTTGTAAACTACTTTTGCATTTTCCATGTTACTTTTAATTACTTTTTTTTTTTTAATTTTCACTTCAACTATTGTTTAGCCAGCCACACTTCTCTCTTTGTTGTTGTTGTTGTTGTTGTTGTTCTTAATTCATAACTATATGTGTCTCACAACCAGCACCAGTTTTCCATGTCTCTTTCGTTTTTTATTACGTTGGAGATGGGGATTTAAGGCGGAATGGGGGTGGGGTGGGGGTGGGGTGGGGTGAGTACGGATGGGGGAGGGGGGAGGGGGTAGAAATTGGGAAGGGGAGGGAGAAAAGGGGGTGGGGGGATATATCTATCGTTCAACCAACCAGAAACATCTTTTTCTCTTAGTTTGGTTTCGCACTTTTTTATGTTTTGTTATTATCGTTGTTGTTGTGGTTTTTCTTTTTTTTTTTTTTTTTTTTTCTTTTTTACTACAACTATCGCTTGGCCAGAAACATTTTCCATCCCTGTTAGTTTTGCTTTGCTACAAATTTTTTTTGTAACTACACGTGTCCCTCAGCCAGTATTGGTCTTCAATTTTTTTGTTTTGTTTTCACTACTTTTAGTTTACAACAGCTGTCGTTTAGGCAGCACCTGGTTATTTTCTGTTTGTTCAGGTTTTAGTATCACCACACACACACACACACACACACACACACACACACACACACACACACACTAGCACAAGTCTTGTTTTGTTTTTATCATTATCTTTCTTTTTATAATTAGACATAATGATTAGCCAGTACAACCTTTTCTTATTTGGTTTGGTTTACTCTTTTCTTTTTACTGCACATATTGCTCAGCCAGCTCTGATTTTTCGTGTTTGTTGTAGTTTGCATCATATTTCTTTAAAACAACTATTGTTCAACGATGAAGATTTTTTTCTGTTTTTTTTTTTTAAACTGCTTTTTTTTCCCCAACTACATCTCTTGCAGATTCAGCACCAGCTTTTTTCTGTTTGCTTTGATTTACTACTTTTTATTTTAATTACAACTATTGTTCGGCCAGAGCTATAGTTTTCTCTGTTCGCTTTTGTTTGTAATTCACTTTTTTTTTCATTACAATATTGTTCGGCTCAGCATAGCGCCTTGTAATCACTTTTTTGCCTTCTTTCGCAACATACTTCTTTTAATAACCACAGACCAGTCACTCAGCGTTAAGTTTTTCCTGTTTGATCAATTTTGTTTAATACTACTCCTTTATGAACACGTGTCATTCAATCGCACTGCCTTCCCCCGTGTGTTTTCTTGCTACTATTTCAGACCACATTTGTCGTTCAGCCATTATTATCATCATTACTATCATTATTGTTATTATCATTATTATTATTGTCATTATTATAATGATCATTATTATTATCATCACCATCATCATCATCATCCATACAATTTCATTATTATTGTTCTCAATATATCATTATCATTACTATTACTACTACTATTATTACTATCATTATTATTATTATCATTATTATTCAGAGTACTTACATAGCGCCTCTTCTGGGCTAGAGACCAAGTTGTAAGTGCTTTTACAATCAACTGTCTTGTAACTGCTTCGCACTTCACATGTTTTTTCAATGAGCGGGGTTTTTTTTTTGTCCTGTGCATTTTACCATATTTTACTACCCGTGTCGTTCAGCCAACCCCCCCCCCCCCCCCCCCCCCCGCCTTCTCTCCCCCCCCGCCCCCTCCCCCGGCCGTCCCACTCCATTTCTTGTTCTTCTTCTTCCCCTTCTCCTCCTCCTTCTTCTTTTTTTTTTTTCTTCTTCTTCAAGCTATATGTGTTGTTTTGTCAGCACTAGGTTTCCACTGCTTTTAAGATACCATTCACTGTATGTGTTTACTCACCAACCCCAGTGTTTTCCCCTGCTCTCTCTCTCTCTCTCTCTCTCTCTCTCTCTCTCTCTCTCTCTCTCTCTCTCTCTCTCTGTGCCTCTCTGTCTGTCTGTCTGTCTGTCTGTCTGTCTGTCTCTCTTTCTGTCTCTCTGTCTCTCCTCTCTCTCTCTCTCTCTCTCTCTCTCTCTCTCTCTCTCTCTCTCTCTCTCTCTCTCTCTCTCATCTCAAACAACTGCTTTTTTTTTTTCGTGTGTTGTGTTCTTCAGTAAACAGAGTCTTTATTTTGACTACAACTGTCATTCAATCAGCGTTAATTTAGCCTGCTTTGACTACTTTTCCCCCCCCCATAACACATCTCGTCTAGCCAGGGCTGTTTTTTTTTTTGTTTTTTTTACTGTTTTATTTGCTTTTTTTGGGGGGGGGGGGGGGGGGGGGGGGGGGGGGGGGGGGCGGGTAAAACACAACGCGTCCTTCAGTCTTTTCTCAGCAGTTTTTATTGCCACTGGTGTCTTTCAAGCTCCAGCAGTGTGCCCTGTTTGTTTGATTTTAACCGCTTTAAAAAAAAAAAAAAAAACCCATCTCCATTCAATCTTTTCTTAAACTTTTCTTTTCTGTGCGTATTATTCGGACAGCTTTAGTCCAACCTGGTTTTTATTGCTCTTTAATTCTTGTCCGTCCACCTGTCCCCATCTCCCTCCCCTCCTAGAATGTTTCCTCCTCCCTCCCTCCCTCGCTCCTCCGACGAGTATTTGCTCTGTTTTCTTTTCGTTTTTGTACTCCCAGTTCTTATAGAACAGGGAGTGTCTCTGTGTCTGTCTGTCTGTGTGTCCGTGGTCAAAATGTGTTCCACTCGCTCCAGACAAAACTACTGGGCCGATCTTCCTGAAAATTTGTTGGTATGTTCATTGTGGGTCACGAATAATGCCCGATGTTTTAGTTTACCATTATAACCGTTACTAACGGCTGTAACGGCCTGTAACGGTTTTTCTTCTTTATGGAATATCTCAGAAAGTACTTGGCCGACCTTTATGAAAATTAGCAGGTATGTTCATTATGGGTCACGGATGCTGCCTGATGTTTTAGTTTGCCCCGTTATAGCCGTTACTAACGGTTGTAACGGCCTGTAACGGTTTTTCTTCTTTATGGAATATCTCAGAAAGTACTTGGCCAATTTATAAGCGGTTTGGATGATCTTGTGACAAATCGGAGCCTCTGTCCATATGTAAGTGATGTAATGCTGAAAATGGAATAAACAACCGTTAAAAACCGTTCTTATATATAGGTGGATTTTAATGAAATTTGGTATATAGAAAGATTATCACACACAAATGGCACTATATAGTGTTTCAAAATTTGACCGTTAAAAACCGTTATTTTTGACATATTGTCCGATTTGGATGAAATTTGATATGTACACAGGCTTTAGCCCAGTGAGGACTAAAATACCGGTTTCAAAAGTGTATATCGGTTATATAACCGTTAAACCGTTATTTTGCCGTTATTTTTTTTTTTTATATATTGGTGGGTTTTAATGAAATTTTGTATATAGAAAGGTTATCACACACAAATGGCACTTCCATGTAGTGTTTCAAAATCTGACCGTTAAAACCCGATATTCTTGACATATTGTCCGATTTGGATGAAATTTGGTATGTACACGGGCTTTAGCCCAATGAGGACTAAAATACCAGTTTCAAAAGTGTACATCGGTTAAATAACCGTTAAAACCGTTATTTTGCCTTTATTTCTTATCTCACAAAGCACTTGGCCGATTTATAAGCGGTTTGGAAAACTGGGAGTACGTTTATATGCTTCGCATCTTGTATTTTTTATTTATTTTTTTTTTTGACTACGTATTATAATGCATCCATTTAATCTGAATACCTTTTTCCTGCTTTTTTCAGTCTGAATACCCTTTTCCTGCCTTTTTGTACTCCCATTTCTTATAGAACAGGGAGTACTTTAGAATGGGAACGAAGAAATGCTGTCTGTGTGTCTGTCTGTCTGTCTGTGTGTCTGTCTGTCTGTGTGTCCGTGGTCAAAATGTGTTCCACTCGCTCCAGACAAAACTACTGGGCCGATCTTTCTGAAAATTTGTAGGAATGTTCATTATGGGCCACGGATGATGCCCGATGTTTTAGTTTACCGCTATAGCCGTTACTAACGGCTGTAACGGCCTGTAACGGTTTTTCTTCTTTATGGAATATCTCAGAAAGTACTTGGCCAATTTATAAGCGGTTTGGATGATCTTGTGACAAATCGGAGCCTCTGTCCATATGTAAGTGATGTAATGCTGAAAATGGAATAAACAACCGTTAAAAACCGTTATTCTGCCGTTATTTCTTATATATAGGTGGATTTTAATGAAATTTGGTATATAGAAAGATTATCACACACAAATGGCACTATATAGTGTTTCAAAATTTGACCGTTAAAAACCGTTATTTTTGACATATTGTCCGATTTGGATGAAATTTAATATGTACACAGGCTTTAGCCCAGTGAGGACTAAAATACCGGTTTCAAAAGTGTATATCGGTTATATAACCGTTAAAACCGTTATTTTGCCGTTATTTTATTTTATTTTTAATATATATATATTGGTGGGTTTTAATGAAATTTTGTATATAGAAAGGTTATCACACACAAATGGCACTTCCATGTAGTGTTTCAAAATCTGACCGTTAAAACCCGATATTCTTGACATATTGTCCGATTTGGATGAAATTTGGTATGTACACAGGCTTTAGCCCAATGAGGACTAAAATACCAGTTTCAAAAGTGTACATCGGTTAAATAACCGTTATTTTGCCTTTATTTCTTATCTCAGAAAGTACTTGGTCGATCTTTGTGAAAATTAGCAGGTATGTTCATTATGGGTCACGGATGATGCCCGATGTTTTAGTTTACCGTTATATCCGTTACTAACGGCTGTAACGGCCTGGAAGGGGTTTTCTTCTTCATGGAATATCTCAGAAAGTACTTGGCCGATCTTTGTGAAAATTAGCAGGTATGTTCACTATGGGTTACGGATGATGACCGATGTTTCAGTTTAGCGTTATAGCCGTTACTAACGGCTATAACGGCCCTAACGGTTTTTCTTCTTTATGGAATATCTCAGAAAGTACTTGGCTGATCTTTCTGAAAATTTGTAGGTATGTTCATTATGGGTCACGGATGATACCCGATGTTATAGTTTACCGTTACAGCCGTTACTAACGGCTATGACTGCCCATAACGGTTTACCCGATGTTTTAGTTTTCCGTTATAGCCGTTACTAACGGCTATGACTGCCCATAACGGTTTTTCTTTTTTTTTTAATGGAATATCTTAAAAAGTACTTGGCAGATCTTTCTGAAAACTTGTAGGTATGTTCATTACAGGCGACGGATGATGCCCGACGTTTTAGTTTCCGTTGTAGCCGTTACTAACGGCTATAATGGCCCATAACGTTAATTTTTTCTTTGATCTTTCTGAAAATTGTAGGTATGTTCATTATGGGTCACGGATGATGCCCGGCGTTTTAGTTTACCTTTATAGCTGTTACTAACGGCTATAACGAGCCATAACGGTTTTTCATTTTTATGGAATATCTCAGAAAGTACGTGGCCGATCTTTCTGAAAATGTGTAGGTATGTTCAGTATGGGTCACGGATGATGCCCGATCTTTCTGAAAATGTGTAGGTATGTTCAGTATGGGTCACGGATTATGCCCGATGTTTTAGTTTACCGTTATAGCTATTACTAACGGCTATAACGGCCCTAACGGTTTTTCTTCTTTATGGAATATCTCAGAAAGTACTTGGCTGATCTTTCTGAAAATTTGTAGGTATGTTCATTATGGGTCCCGGATGATGTCCAATGTTTTAGTTTACCGTTATAGCCGTTACTAACGGCTATAACGGCCCATAACGGTTCTTCTGTTTTTTTGAATATCTTAAAAAGTATGTGGCCGATATTTCTGAAAATTTGTAGGTATGTTCATTATGGGTCACTGATGATGCACGATGTTTAAGTTTACTGTTATAGTCGTTACCAACGGCCCATAATGGTCTTCTTCTTTATGGAAAATCTCAGAACGTACTTGGCCGATCTTTCTGAAAATTTTTAAGTATGTTCATTATAGGTTACAGATGATGGCCGATGTTTACCAGAATAGGCATTACTGACGGTTACACCAGCCCAAGACGGTTTTTCCTCTTTATGGAATATCTCATGCGTATTCAGGATAAACTGGGAGTACGTTTATATGCTTTGCATCTTGTTTTTAGTCTTAATACCTTTTCCCCTGCTTTTTTTTCCAGTCTGAATACCTTTTCCCTGCTTTTTTCAGTCTGAATACCTTTTCCTGCCTTTTGTTCAGTCTGAATACCTTTTCCTGCTTTTTTTTATAGTCTGAATACCTTTTCCCTGCTTTTTTCAGTCTGAATACCTTTTCCCTGCTTTATTTTCAGTCTGAATACCTCTTTCCTGCCTCTTTTTAGTCCGAATACCCTTTTCCTGCTTTATTTTCAGTCTGAATTCCCTTTTCCTGCCTTGTTTCCAGTCTGAATACATTTTTCCTGCTTTTTTTTATAGTCTGAATACCTCTTTCCTGCTTTTTTTCCTTTTTTTTCTTTTTAGCAACGTGTGCTTCTCAGGTAGTTTGCTTATTTGTGATTTTTTTTAAAATGCATGATTCGTTTATCAGGCTGAATCAGATTTCGACAGGGAGGTGAAATGTGTCAGCACCGTCAGTGAAACCTGACTGCCTACCTGTTCGCTCACTATCAACTTTAAAGTCCATTCGCTTTCATTATGTTCTCAGTTAATGGAACGGCTTATGCTCATCCTGACGAACATCTCCGTCTCTGTCTCTGTCTCTGTCTGTTTGTCTGTCTGTCTGTGTGTCTCTCTGTGTCTGCGTGGTTGCGGTGTGTGTGTGTGTGTGTGTGTGTGTGTGTGTGTGTGTGTGTGTGTGTGTGTGTGGTGCGTGCGTGCGTGCGTGCGTGCGTGCGTGCGTGCGTGCGTGCGCGTGTGCGCGTCCGTCTGTGTGTGCCTGTGTATGTTGTGCGTGTTTGCGTGCGTGCGTGCATTATGTGCATGCAGGAAGGGTTGGGTGCGGCGGGGTTGGGGTATGCACGCGCGCGCGCTCACACGCGCACGTTCTTGTTGATCATGTTAATGCGCAGATGGGAGATTAAATAGGATGAACACGTGTCGAGTGGCGGGGAAGGGGGAGATGGAGGGAAAGCGCGGGAGAGGGAAGGGAGGGCACAGAGAGAGCTTCGGGAGAAATGCAGAGGGAGGACGGTAGGATGCGGGTTGAAGGAGAGGGCGGGGGTGGATTGCGACATTTCTTGACAGGTAGAACAGCCCTCTTTGGATGGTAATAAGAGCGGGTGTACCGCAATGGTACTTGCGGAATTTCTCAGATCCAGCGACGAAGATATTCTGGGTATTAGTGCGTCTAAGAGCAAAGCTTCTTCATGGGAGATACTGGAAGCACTAGTGAAACCCCTGCCTCTGAGTTTGACCTGGAGGTGGAGGGATGGGGTGGGTGGGCGGATGGGGAGGTCGGAAGGTAGGTAGCCGTCGGGAGAGAGGGAGGGATGGAAGGGGGGGGGGGGGGTTGAGGGTGGGTGGGTTGGTGGTCTGGATAGTAGACCCCTAGAGAGTAGACCCTACTTCTGAGCATTGCCTCATAGGTAAGACAAATCATTCCGACTAACCACCAACGTAACAGGCAAAAACAAAAATAAAACAAAAAAAACAACAACAAAAAAAGTAGAAAAAAGAAAGAAAGAAACAAACAAAAAACCCCACATCATCAAAAAGACGTTGCCTTTATCGTGTCGTCATTGATTACCACCATCCCATCCCTTGAGCAATGTGTTGACGGTTTGGCTGGTTGAGCAATGTGTTGACGGTTTGGCTGGTTGAGCAATGTGTTGACGGTTTGGCTGGTTGAGCAATGTGTGATGGTTTGGCTGGTTGAGCAATGTGTTGACGGTTTGGCTGGTTGAGCAATGTGTTGACGATATTGGCTAGGTTGAGACAATGTGTTGATGGATTGGTGGCTTGAGCAATGTGTTTGAGGTTTGGCTGGTTGAGCAATGTGTTGATGGTTTGGCTGGTTGAGCAATGTGTTGACGGTTTGGCTGGTTGAGCAATGTGTTGATGGTTTGGCTGGTTGAGCAATGTGTTGATGGTTTGGCTGGTTGAGCAATGTGTTGATGGTTTGGCTGGTTGAGAAAGGTGTTGATGGTCTGGCTGGTTGAACAATGTGCTGACGGTTTTGACTGGTTGAGCAAGGTGTTGATGGTCTGGTTGGTTGAGCAATGTGTTGATGCTTTTGACTGGTTGAGCAATGTGTTGACGGTTTGTCTGGTTAAGCAATGTGTTGATGGTTTGGCTGGTTGAGCAATGTGTTGATGGTTTGGCTGGTTGAGCAATGTGTTGATGGTTTGGCTGGTCGCGCAATGTGTTGATGGTTTGGCTGGTTGAGAAAGGTGTTGATGGTCTGGCTGGT
>CM065724.1:21231095-21236095 GCA_033310375.1 Conus canariensis | reverse complement strand
CAGACTCCGCCTGCATGTTTCGAGTGGACTGTTGTTCTTGGCCATGATTTGCTGCCTCCTGCCGTGAAGAATGTTGCGGGTGCTTTTGGAGTCCTGATTTTCCCTTTTGTGGTGTTGGTACTAGCCCAGACTACTTGTACAATCTCTTTGAGCACTTGGTTGTGCCTCCATGTGTACCTTCCTTGAGCCAGGGCTACTTTACATGAGCTTAGGACATGCTCCACTGTTTGTTTTTCATGGCAGAGGGGGCATGCAGGATCGTCTGTTTTCCCCCACTTCACCAGGTTTGCATTTGAGGGCAGAAGGTCATATGCAGATCTGAGAATGAAGCTGATCCTGAGAGGGGCCATGCGCCAAATGTCATTCCAAGTGAGACTTCTTTGGAGTGCATTCTCCCACGTTGTCCATTGCCCTTGCTGGCTCTGCTGGACTGCTTTTTGGAGTCTTTTTTGGTCTTCTTCTTTTCTCATCTCCTGAATCATCATGTCTCTTTTGGCTTTTCCTTTGGCCTTTGACCACCATTCAGTTTTGGTCACCCCCAGTCCTTGTCTGTTGGTCTGTGTGTGTCCTGTTATTTCTCTGATCTTGAGACTTTCTTTTGCAGAATCCATCGCCTCTTGAACTTTCCATTTTCTGCCTGTCTTCAGCTGGGGCTTGATTGCTTCTACCACCTTGTCTCCTGAGTCCTCCAGCATGCTTTGAAGTCTGATCTTCCCTGCTTTGTATTCCTCCAGGATGGATTTCAGTGGTAGTTTCAGCTTTGCTTGGCGACAGTACAGCGCTATGTCAGTCAGACAGGGTGGGACACCAAGCCATTTCCTTGTGAACTTGTTGATTTTGGCTTCCATTGCCTCCACTATGTTGGTGCAGATGTCGTATATCATAAGAGGCCATAGGAGCTTTGGTATCAGCAGGAACTGCAGACACCAGACCTTGTATTTGCCAGGGAGCCCACACTGGTCAATGGTCTCCAAGCCTTCCTCCGCCATCTGCTTGGTTTCTTTTGCTCTTTGTGTGTCTTTCAGCGTATCATCATACCATCTTCCAAGGCTCTTGACTGGTTCTTCTGTGACTGTTGGAATGGCCTGGTTGGCAACACTGAAGACCACAGATCCGGCCACTTTTCCTTTCCTCAGTGAGAGACTCCGTGATTTCTTTGGCTTGAACTTCATTCTGGATGAGGCAACTATGTCGTCCAGCCTCTCCAGCACATGACGTGTCTCGTCTTCTCTGGATGAAATCACTGTAGTGTCATCCATGAAGGCCTTGAGAGGAGGCATCTTGTATCCATCGCCAAGGTCTGTTTGTCTCGCGTTGTTTGTTGCTGCTTTCAAGATGAGTTCCATTGCCAGCACGAACAGTATTGGGGAAATTGCACAGCCCATTGCAATACCCACTTCCAAGTTGATCCAGTCTGTTGTGTACTCCTTGGTAGAGAACCACATTGAGAAGCCATTGAAGTACTTCTTGAGCATGTCGCGGATGTTCTTTGGCACATGGTACATCTCAAGAGCCAACTGTATCATCTCATGGGGCACAGATCCATATGCGTTTGCCAATCAAGCCACACTACGTCCAGGTCTCTCTTTTCTGTTTTTGCTTTTTGGATTGCGTCCCAGATCATTGTGGCGTGTTCTACACAGCCAGCCACGCCTGGGATGCCACCTTTCTGGACTGACACATCCAAGTACTTGTTTTCCATCAGGTACTTGGTCAGCCTTGCTGCCATGACAGAGAAGAAGATTTTCCCTTCGACGTTCAGTAGTGATATTGGCCTGAACTGGCTGATGTCACTTGAGTTTTGCTCTTTGGGGATGTACACACCATCTGCCGTCATCCACTGGCCGCTGATCTTCTGGTTTCTCCAAGCCGATCGCAGCAGCCTGTGGAGCCACTCCAGCACCTTGGGACATTTCTTGTAAAGCTGGTAAGGTATTCCGTTTGGCCCTGGTGATGATTTGGCTCTGGCTTTGTCGACCACCTTCTTGATTTCCGCCAACGTTGGAGGCTTGCCATTGAACTGTTCCTCAGGGTTGGTTGGCCACACCAGACCTTGAATGTCGAGTGGTGCTTTGCTCTGTGGGTCAGAGTATGTTTTCCTCAGATGCTGCTCAAGAACTCCTTTGTCCACACTTAGGGTCCCAGATTTTGGCTGCTCAAACAGTGTTCTGGCAAACTGGAAGGGGTCTCTGAAGAAGCGCTCTTGTGTCTTCTTCTTTTTGCTCTTCCTCTTCCTCGCAGATTCCGCTTTGCTGAGGGCGCTGTGTTTTTCTTTCAGGTCTTTCCACAGTTTTTCCAAGCCTTGTTTTTCAGCTGGCAGTGCGGTCTTCATTTGCATCTTGAGGTTTTTCTTTTGGACCCTGATCTTGTCCATCTTTTCTTGGCGTCTGGATTTCTTTGGAGGTGTTTTCTCTTTGGGTAGTTTTGCTCCATAGGCGTCTCTACATGTGGAATACACAATGTCCCCATATGTGGCTAGTTTGTGTTCCAGGGTGCTTTTCCCTATCAGTGCATCGAGTCTTTGGACGATTTTTGCATCCAGTTTCTCCCAATCTTCAGTTTCGTTTGCTCGTGGCAGGTTGAGTTTCAGGCGCCTGGCATCGAGGGCCTGTGCAAATTCCTCATCCGAACCAACAGCGTGGATGTCCTTGGCACTGTGGTTTAAATCCTGGCCTTGGTCTTCCGACGTCTTATCTGCTGATGCAGTGCGCTGCTGCTCATTCAGATGAGTCTTCACACATCCCATCTTTGTTCTGTGGATCTTCATGCCACGGGTGGTAGCGAAACGCTTTCCACAGACACATGGATATTCCATGTGGTCCATGTTCATAGTCCGTTTGGGATTTGCAGTCGTGACTGGTTGAGCACCGATGGATTCATCATTCTCTCCCCCTTTCGGTGAATCCTGGGAGCATCTTTTCCTTTTATTCTTAGTAGCCACATGTTTAAGGCAAAGTGGGGAGCCAGCCCACAGAGCCCATGGTTCTGGTCTTTCCCAGTGTCCTCCGGTCTTTCCCGGACGTCCTCCGGCCTATTCCCGGAAGTCAATGGTTTACCCATGCGTCAGTAGAAAGAAACTCGTGGAGAGCGTGGCAGCAGAGAGTCCTCAGAAGAGAAGCCCCCTTCAAGCAAGTGTTTCGGCCCTTATCTCCTGACACTCTAGGGGGAACAATCTAATAGTGGGGGGAAAAACAAGCGCAGGCCTGATGAGTTCCGACCCAGCGGACGAAAGGCCTCGGAGCAGGCAATACAAATATATCTGCCTTCAAAAGGGATTGCGATGGTTCCCTTATGCAGCTAGTGAAGAGTTTTCATATCTGTAACGTATCTTCTTAATTTCATGTTCCCAGTTTCTCCATCTTCAAACTCCCCCATCCTCCTCCCCCCCCTCCCCTCCTTAAGTCCAAATCTTTGCCAAGTCATTACTATGAAGACAGTTCAGTTGTTGGCTTGCGCTTGTTTTTTCCCCCCACTATTAGATTGTTCGTCTATGTATTTGTCTGACTTTATTCAAGTTTAAAAGGCTGTGCCAGTCTTGAATAAAAGTTACTCTGTGTTAGGTTTCATTTATAAGAGAATTTTCTCGATGAAATTTGAAATCTTTTATTAGAGATTTTCTCGTTGAAATATGAAATTATTTATGAGAGAATTTCTCGTTGAAATCATTTATGAGCAGTTTTCTTCAGTAAGACAGTTTTAGTGCGTATACAAAAGTTGCCTGTTTGGAGTTTCCATACTTCCATTTTCAACTTTACGGACTGAGTCTATACACCGCTTTTTTTCTTTTTAAATCTCGTCTACCTTTTTATCCAACAAAATCAAAACAGAATAATGTTCCATAACTCTTCCATGTCTGCATCCGGACAGTTTGGGGGCGATAACAATAAATACACATTAAAAAAAAAGACTCCATATTGCTACCCCATATGTAGATGTACGTATTCTTTTCGATCAAAACGTAAACGATCTCTTTGCCCATCACAGCTTGTCAACAGTATTGATGTGTGTTCAATGTAATAGATTATTCGATCATTAGAGTAAAAGGAGTGTGGGGGATTGGGATGGATTTCATTTCATTGTTCTGTGTGCTGAGCACGCCACATTTTACGGTTTTTTTTTCCTTCTCATTTTAAAAAATTCCTAACAACCTTCGTTGATGTTTTTTCCTTTCAAAATTAAACTTTCGGCCCAATGTATATTTGGGTTGTTTGGGCATGTTGAGCGGCTTTTCTCAAGGTTTTCTATTTTCTTCTGATATAAACGATGTACCACCAGCAAAGATGTGTATTTGAAATTCTGGGTTGGATGTTTATCTCCCTTTGACTTGGACATCCTCAAGAACTTTGAATGGTAATAATTTGGCCCGCAGTGTAAATGAGTTGGGCGTATTGGATTGCCTTGGTTGACACCCTCTTTTTTCAGGGAAATTTTTCTTTTTTCATTTACAACAATGCAGGATTTTATATCCTTATAAAAAGTATATATCCATTGACTGCTATTTTTTTTTGTAGAATCAAACGAACACGAGGTCAGTTTATTTAAAGAAAGCTGTTCAAATTCGATGAAAATCAAAACACACCACCATGAGGATTTTATCGTTTTGTAAGTCATGTAGTAAACTACATAAAATACGAATGTTATCTCCAGTGTGCCATCCTGCAATAGGCCATATCTGGTTCTCGCGTGTCATTTGTGGCAGAACTATTTAAATCCGGTTTACTAGCTTGTTGATCCGATGCTGTAATTAACATTTGGAAAAGTGATTAGTGTTCATGATCCACTTCATGTACACAAGTTTTCACCTTCTTTCACCTCCTACTTATTTGTTCCACAGAAATGTTTTCTGTAATCATTTCTGACACCAAATGTTGAAAGGTTATGCAAGGACAGAGTCAGCCCCTAATCTTTTCTTATTCCATAGGTAGAGGGTTATGCAATGCAAAAAATGTTTGCTGGCTTTTTAAAAAAAATTGTGGGTATTTTTATGTCTTTCATATTGC
>CM065724.1:21218595-21226095 GCA_033310375.1 Conus canariensis | reverse complement strand
AGAAAACCTAACACAGAGTAACTTTTATTCAAGACTGGCACAGCCTTTTAAACTTGAATAAAGTCAGACAAATACATAGACGAACAATCTAATAGTGGGGGAAAAACAAGCGCAGGCCAACAACTGAACTATCTTTATAGTAATGACTTGGCAAAGATTTGGACTTAAGAGAGGGGCGGAATTTGAAGATGGAGAAACTGGAACATGAAATTAAGAAAATATGTTACAGATATGAAAACTCTTCACTAGCTGCATAAGGGAACCATCGCAATCCCTTTTGAAGGCAGATATATTTGTATTGCCTGCTCCGAGGATTCTTTTTTGCACTCTTGGTGGTGAGAACACCACAGTATTATGGACTGTGGTGTGTCTCTATTTGACGCCAGGAGCGCAGACACAACCAGCCGTGTCTCCCTGATGAGTCCGACCCAGCGGACGAAAGGCCTCGGAGCAGGCAATACAAATATATCTGCCTTCAAAAGGGATTGCGATGGTTCCCTTATGCAGCTAGTGAAGAGTTTTCATATCTGTAACATATTTTCTTAATTTCATGTTCCCAGTTTCTCCATCTTCAAATTCCGCCCCTCTCCTTAAGTCCAAATCTTTGCCAAGTCATTACTATAAAGATGACTTCAGATTGTTTGGCCTGGCATTGTTATTGAATCCTCCACTGCTGATAGATTGATTCTCTGACTCTATGTATTTGTCTAGCTTTCGTCCTAAGTTTAAAAGGGACTGTAGGCCGTCTTGAGAAAAAGTCTAATATTGTTTCAAAGGTTATTCCAAGGCAGCACAAAATAATACCCAAACAATTGAGAAAATTACTGATAAACTAAAAACATTATGCAAACAGTATAAAATGTCAGGGGCAATCTTTGAGCCTATGCTTGAGGATCCATCTAAGGATGCAAGGGAGATCAAAAGATATGGAACAGTCTGAGTGGTCAGCTAATATATATATATATATATATATATATATATATGAATATGTGTGTGTGTGTCTGTGTGTGTGTGTTTATGTGAGTGCAGGCACGCACGCACGCGTGTGAGAGAGAGAGAGAGAGAGAGAGAGAGTGTGTGTGTGTGTGTGTGCGTGCGTGCGTGCGTGCGTGCGTGCTGCGTGTGTGTGTGTGTGTGTGTGTGTGTGTGTGTGGGGACGAGAGAGAGAGAGAGAGAGAGAGAGAGAGAGAGAGAGAGAGAGCGGTAGTGTGTGTGTATGTGTGTGTGTGTGTGTGTGTGTGTGTGTGTGTGTGTGTGTGTGTGTGTGTGTGTGTGAAATGAAGCTGGGATTGCATTACCTCATTACAGTTTTAGTCTAGATTATACCAATACTTGACACACAAAAACACCTCTATGTAGTATGTATGTATGTATGCATGTATGTATGTATATATGTATGCATATACATATGTATGTATGTATGTATGTATGTGTGTGTATGTATGTATGATTGAAAGTATGCATGCATGTATGTGTGATGTATGTATGTATATGTGTGTATGTCTGTCTTTCTGTCTGTATATATGTGTGTGTTGTAATGTATGTACGTATATTATGTATGTATGTATGTATGTATGCACACATGTATGTATGTATGTGCGATAGGTTTCTGTCCGTGTGGCTTATGTATAACATCTAATTGCAACTCATCTTCGATTCCTCTAAACTACCCATTGTACCAATAGCCCAGACTTCTCCACAAGCCAGGACTCTTGATTCAAGTGTTTACTTTGACCCGTAGCAGCAAGGTGCAAGCAACCTAATAGGTTGAAGCTCTTCTGAAGGGGTTCACCCCTCAGGCCAAGCAAATCTCAATAGTCAGCGTGACCTACTCGCAGGTCGACGGTCACTGAACCGAGATGGTCACCTGTCGCGTTTGCCTCTCTCCAACAATTCTCCCGCATAAGAATACTTTGGCTACATTTTTTGATGTTAAGAAAGCCTGTGACTGCGTATGGCATGCAAGGCTACTTTTCAAATAAAAAAAATGTTGGTATTTCTGGGAGAATGTTTGATTACATTAAAAGCTTCCAAACAGAAAGAAGCATATGCACACGGATTGGAAGAACTATTCATCTTTTGGAAATGTAGATATGGGTATTCCTCAGGGATCAGTTATTGCTCCCATGTTGTTCACAATCCTAATCCATGATCTTCCCAAATCTATGTAAAAAGCAACGCATTTAGTTCAGTGTGCAGATGATATCGCTATTTGGTTTAACTGTACATTAAGG
The DNA here is from genome assembly GCA_033310375.1 of Conus canariensis. Taxonomy (NCBI): domain Eukaryota; kingdom Metazoa; phylum Mollusca; class Gastropoda; order Neogastropoda; family Conidae; genus Conus; species Conus canariensis. The sequence continues at coordinate 21,223,861 of CM065724.1, read as the reverse complement.
AAGCATGCCAATAAAAGAACAATAAACTTTGTACAGAAGTTGTAATGAAAGGAATTTGATAAATTATCTATATATATGAAGAACAGCGGATTAGAGCTATCTGGAGAAAAAAAACATGTCTTATGTTGTTTAACAATGGTGAGAACCCAAAGATGCTACCCTCGCTTTTGCTAGATGGTCAGATTCTAGAATATAAACAAAAAGTTAAATTCCTGGGGCTATTTTTAACTCCTAAGCTGAACTGGTAAACACATATTGAAAATTTGATTGATAAAACAAGAAAAAGATTGAACGTTCTTAAAATTATATGTTGTCAACAATGGGGTCAGGACTGTCATACCCTTTTACATCTATACATCTGTTTAGTCCGATCGAAGTTGACATATGGGCAGGAAGTATATTTTTCTGCACCTAATTCTCTTTTAAAGAGATTGCAAAGCTTGGATAGCAAGGCCATGAAATTAGCTCTGGGAATTCTCAGTTCATACAAACACTCATAGATGTTATAAACAAACAAATATATCACCACTAAATGAGAAGCGAATATTGGATGTATCCAAATATATTGTCAGAAGTCCTGCAGAAAATTCAGTTACTGAAGAAATACTGATGGATTCCAGAAAAGATTTTCCTAAGAGGTCTAAAACATATCAAATATTCAACCAGTTAGAAACTACACATCTGACTATGTCGCGTTGTGATATTGATATTACTGCTATACCAGAATTTCCGAAAGTACCTCCAATGCCTCCTTGGGAGCACCTACATGCTTCTTTTGATTACAAGTACACAATGTTAAAAGAAAAGTGATAATGTAAAGATTTTAACAACTGAAGTTCGTGAATATCTAGAAAACAGCTATCCAAATCATTTAAAAGTGTTTACAGATAGGTCGGTAATGGAATCCTCTGACAGTGGTTCTGGTTTTATAATACCAACTTTAAATGTCAGGAAATCATATTATTTAGGAAAGGGGTTTTCAATCTATACCTCAGAATTATATGCAATACCGAAGGCTTTGACTTAGATATATGATACACCAATTCCTTTCTATAAAATTTTACTGTGTTGATTCCAAATCTGTTTTACAATCACTAGAGCGTTGGGACTGCAAAGCTAGAAAAGATTTGCTTTTTGAAATAAAACATTTACTGCATTGTTTTATAACTTTAAACATAAGAATTGATTTTTGTTGGGTCCCATCTCACTGTAGTATAAAGTGGAATGAAATAGCAGACAGTCTTGCAAAAGAAGGAGCAAATAGAAACGTTGAAAATTTATCAAACAATCCCTTAGATCTGTCTTCTTGTGAATAAATCCAAATTATGGACAAGTATATACATAAGCAGAATTTTAGTAAACAAATGGCTACTTTACCATCGTGCCCAAGGAACATGGTTGGAATAATTCATAAATTAAGGCTGAATACCTGGAACACTAAATATTCTCATGGCATTACTTGTGTCTGCAGAGAAAACATTTCTGTGCATTATCTTTTGTTTGAATGCTCAGTGTTGACATCGCTCTACCAGGAGAAAGGTATTGAGATGAATAACTTCGATAATGTCAATACTGTCTTGTATTGTCCATATGTTGCTGAAATTGCCATGGTTATTTCGCAATCACAGGTTGCAATTTTTTTTAATTTTTTATAAAGATCAACAATTTTGTGTACCACTAGGGTATTTCACTGATGTAAACATGCACAGATCAGATGTGGGTTTGAAAGTACTTACATGGATGATAAGTTGAGTGTGGAGGCGTTTGTTTGTTTGTCTTTTGTTGTTGTGGTTGTTGGGTTTTTTTCTTTTCTAAGTGTCTAATATCATCTGACGATGAAAAGACATTAAATAAACCACTGAATTGAACTGAATTGACCCATGCTCACACATCATACACACACGTGTACATTCACTACACACACACACACACACACACACCCACACACACACACACACACACACACACGCACACGCACACACACACACACACAAAACAAAAAAAATGGTAGATAGACACTCAAGATCTGGCCAGCACGTTGGGCTAATGCGTAGGTCAGACACCCGTTAAGTCGTAGGCACGAGACACTCTTCTTCAATTCTCTCATCTTAGATGTTAATTCATTTATCTATCAGCTTCAAATCATGCGTATTGTGGTCTCAAAACTTAGCGGATGTGGTGTAGCGTATATGGATTAGTCCGCACGCAGTGACGCCTCCTTGATGAAACTGAAAACTGAAACTGAAACTGAACTGATTTTCTCCTCAAAGCCCACTGGAGAACACAGCCAAAAAGCCGCTGGTGGGGGCAGGATGCCTTCCTCACCCGGGACCAGCAGTTTCATATGTAGCCTACTTGTTACTATTTCCTGGACATGAGAATTACTCTCCAACTAGTTTCTCTCCTTCTGCATCCAACTCGGGGTACCTTCCCCCCCCCCCCCCCCCCCCTTTCCCGTCCCCCGATGGTTCTGGAGTTCGCACATTTGAAGGACCCAAGGAAACCAATCCCAATATCAGCAAAATCACCATTAATTTGTTGAAAGGACTGGAGAACATTCAGCTGACTCATCACAGTATGTATGTATGTATGTGTATGTATGTATGTATGTATGTATGTATGTATGTATGTATGTATATATAGTATGTATGTATGTATGTATGTATGTATGTATGCATGCATGTATGCATGTATGTGTGTGTGTATGTGTGTATGTATGTATGTATGGTGTGTATGTGTGTATGTATGTATGTGTGTATGTGTGTGTAAGCATTCATGCATGCATATATATATATATATATATATATGGATGTATGCATGTATATATGTATGTATGTATGTATGCATGTATGTATCTGTGTGTGTGTGTGTGTGTGTGTGTGTGTGTGTGTGTGTGAGTGATGTGTGGTGGAGAGGAGAGAGAGAGAGAGAGAGAGAATGCGCATGTATGTATGTGTGCTGCGTGCGTGCGTGCATGTGTGCGTGCGTGCGTGCGTGCGTGTGTGTGTGTGTGTGTGTGTGTGTGTGTGTGTGTGTGTGTGTGTGTGTGTGTGTGTGTTCACGCACACGTGTGTTTTCTACGCGAAAGAGAAAAGCATAAGTTAATAACAACCTGCAAGTCACATGAATCCGTATTTCAATGCAAGCGCGACCAGTCCTTATTTTAAGATCGGCAGATCCTGTCAAAGAACAAGAAATAAAGGGACCGTCAGCAAAACTATAGCCAGTATTGAACACAATATATTCCCGTGATCTTGGATCGTGGAATGCATCGCACTTCACAAAAATAACATGACCGAAGTACTGAGAGGAATACCACATCAATGTGGTTGACCTTTCACAGAATTAGTCAGATTGACCTTTCACAGAATTAGTCAGATTGACAGCCTTGAGAAATCGACCCTGGCATATGGCCCGCATGTTCTCTTAAAAACAATAGAGATCAGGCCTTCATGGTTTTACCTGCGACTCTTACTTAATAACAACATCACAGGAATTGCGAAACGTTGAAAAGTGCATATCTTTTATGGCATTCGCGGTGACATTGATATTTTAAGTTCGGTTCAAGAAAGCTATATGAAGAGCAAGAACCAGCATCCACTGATTCAGAAACAATGTGTCTTTTCAGCAGACTTTATAATAAATAGAAAAAAAAAAGGGACGAAAATGTCTAACTGCGGCTGAAGTTGGTCGTTTCGGACGCTATGACGTCATAGTTAACAAGCTTGTGCACACACACACACACACACACACACACACACACACACACACACACACACACACACACAAGCAAGAGGAGAGAGAGAGAGAGAGAGAGAGAGAGAGAGAGAGAGAGAGAGAGAGAGGAGGTGATTACACAGACTAAATTTGTGAGCTAGTCAAGCTGTTAAAGCCCTGAGACTCGAGTATGTTAATATTTTAAGTACTTGTGGGGGCCAGTTTATTGCGCACTTTATACGTAAGATTAGTTTAGAAAAAAGTCTAGTCGTTGTCGGGTGACAGTGTGTTATCGAATTCAACTCGCTTCTCTGAAGGTGGAAGACCAAAAACAGACTGCAATGTAACACGAATACGAACGGTTTAATGCATCAGGTTTTCGACCTATTAACACATCAGGAGGAGGAGGGGGGCATCGAAATTGATTCAAACATGAACAACAGTTAATGCAAATAATAATGGACGTGCGACATGGAAGTCAGATCGCGGTGCGTCACTGTAGTCATTAGGGGGACAGGTGGAAATGTTGATGCTGTCCATCCATGAGCCATGTAATGTAATGTAATGTAATGTAATGTAATGTAATGTAAAAGGATATTTATAGAGCTCTTTACCTCGCGAGAGCCCAAAGCGCATATTACAGAAACTTGACGAAATGCTAATTCTAACTCAAAGCACACACACACACACACACACACACACACACACACACACACACACACACACACACACATGCACGCACGCGCGCATACACACCACACACACACACACACACACACACACACACACACACACACACACACACACACACACACACACACACACACACAACACGGAACATAGAAATGAAGAAGGTCAGAGAGGTAGGAGGGGAGCCAGATTATTCAGTGATTTGAAAACCAGGAGGAGAACCTTAAAGTCAATGCGAGACTGAATAGGGAGCCAGTGTAAGGATGACAGAATTGGTGATATGTGATCAGATCTAGAGGAGCAGGAGATCAGACGGGCGGCATTGTTCTGAACTTTTTGAAGTTTAGAGATGAGCCCTGAGGGACAACCGGCAAGGAGGGAGTTACAATAGTCAAGCCGAGACAGAAGATGGATAGTTGGGAACGTCAGTGTTTACAGGCGTGGTCAGTCTGGATTTGCTTTTCCACCAGCTGTGAAGGCGTCATCCCGTCGGAACTGCGCCGCACATTTGTCATTTTTTTTTCTTTTCAAATGTTTCTTGTAATGTAATGTCACAGAAAATAAGAAAGAAAGCAACAAAGACTTATGGAACACAAATTAACGCTTATTTCATGGAAAGAAAAGTTCAAACTAACATTTTTTTTTTTTTTTTTAGCGAAAGTCATCGGGGAGTATTGTGTCGTTTTTTTTTTTTTTTTTTTTTTTTTTTTTAATACATATTGCCATTTCCTGCCCGACCGTTATCTGGGGACTATTGTTTTGAACCTTCCTCATGTTGCCATTATGTCATCGACGGACTGTTGGGAAGTAGTGTGTGTGTGTGTGTGTGTGTGTGTGTGTGTGTGTGTGTGTGTGTGTG
>CM065724.1:21208595-21211095 GCA_033310375.1 Conus canariensis | reverse complement strand
TGTTTAGGGTTCGTCTTTAGTTTTCATCTCTCTCTCTATCTCTCTGTCTCTCTCTCTCTCTCTCTCTCTCTCTCTGTCTCTCTTACAAATATCATTGCATATGTCGGGCTACGTGATTTGTCGAATTCTGTTAACTTCCTTCCAATTGGTGGGAAGAAAATGCGGCGTTCACCTGTCAACCCTTTCTGATGCGGTGATGTAGTGGATTTCACACCATTAAACCAATGAACGGCTCTACTGGTAGTCACGTGACTTTTGCCTCGCCCGAACATTAAATAGCAGACGACAACTTGACGGGCCCGTGTCAAGTTTTTCACATGGTGAAATCTTCCCTCCAGACTGGAATCGACCAAGACCATCTTACCCTAAGAGCTGGAAACGGAAGGTCAAAAGTTAAGTAACAGACACAGCAAATCAGGCAAAAGGATCTAATTGGCACTAATGAAACGATATCTTAAATAAGGCAGCGGATAGCTGTAAATAACGAACAAGTAGGGTGACTGTTGCTCCCGTGATTAAACAATCATACGCCCATACTCCAAATGAATGCTGTTCACGACACCAAATCGCCTAGCAGAATTGTTAAGCCAGAGTACACAGAACAAACAAGGTGACATCCCCCCCCCCCCTCCCCAGGGAAAGGATGTCGCCAGCTTTCCCATATTATACACTGTACCCGACACATGTACATCAAAACAACTGGACCAAATGAACGAACACAAATTAACATTTCTTCAAGACCGGCACAACCTTCTTGATCTTAAACGCAGTCAAACAAACACGAGGACGAACAGTAACAAACAGAGGTAACCTCGGTTTTTACTGCTATAAAAGGACACCTGAAACGAGGCAGGGAATAGTAAACAGAAGATAACGAAGAAGTAGGGTAACTCTTGCTCCCTTGATGAAATAATCACACGCCCACTACCCCGAACCAATGCTGCTTGCGTCACCAAATCGCCTGACAGAAATGCCAGGGCAGAGTATATAGAACAAACAAGGAGACAACCCCAAAAAAGGATCTTCCAAGCTTACCCATATACCCCACACCTGACATATCAACACAGCAACAACAACAGGAGAAATGAACAAACGCAGATTAATTAACATTTATTCAAGACTGGCACAACCTTTTTTTTTCCTTGTTGAAAATAGTCAAGTAAACACAATTCCTGTTGTGCACAAGTCATGAAATCGACTGTGCAATGGGCTACAAATTTAACAACTGCTCGATCATTAATCTGAGCATGATTTTGCTCTGAGTATCTTTTTTTTTTTTTTTTTTTTTTTTTTTTTTTTTTTTTTTTTTTGATTGTGTGGCATGCATTACACAGAACGGCTTCGGAATAATCGTTGCTGTTTGAACCTCTTTGGGAGGCACATTGCTCATGATCAAACTATAGACTACATGGAAGATGAATCACAGACAGCCTTCACCCCACTCTCCGCCCGTCCCTGTATCTTGCTCTGCCACCTCCCTATAACCTGTATCTACCACCTTCCGTCCACTGCTCTGTGCACACACACACACACACACACACACACACACACACACACACACACACACACACACACACACATACACACACACACACACACACACACACACACACACACACGCAAGCACGCACGCACGCATGCACGCACACACACACACACACTCACTCACACACAGACAGACAGACAGACAGACAGGCACGCACGCACGCACGCACGCACGCACGCACGCACACACACACACACACACACACACACACACACACACACACATACACACACACACGCAAGCTCACACACGCACGCACGCACGCACACATACACACACACGCACGCACGCACGCACGCATGCACGCACATACACACACACACACACACACACACACACACACACACACACACACACACAGACACACACACACACGCACACACACATACACACACTCACTCACACAGAAGCATATTCCCCTGTGATATTTCCCCTGTTTTTAATGTTACTTAAGATGGGTATTGTGGACGTCAAAGTTGAATTAACTCAAACAGAGAATATTACTGAACAACCCCCCCCCCCCTCCCCCCCCCCCCCTCCAGCAAGAACAGAATTACAAAGGAACAAGAAAATGACAAAACTAACCCAACGCGTTTCAACCTATTGGATCTTCTTCAAGCAGGACAAATGACATTGAAGACAATGAAAACGAAGGACAAGCAGTCATTTGTCTCTCCGATCTAGGTGCAAAACTGGACAGAAACATTTCTGTGACTGGTGAGCAAATATACAAATATGCGGTGATAGCACACACACAAAAAAGAAGCGATCAATTGAGAATAAATTTGTTAATAAAGAGAGAGAAATGTGAATAATTAAGTAATTATTCAACCTTGGACTGTATATCTTTGATACTTTTTTTTGCATTTTTTTCGGGGGAGTGGGGGGGGGAGGGGGTGGGGGGGCAGTTAGAAGGGGGGGTGGGGGGTGGGAGGTGAAGCAGCCAGTAATGAT
>CM065724.1:21183595-21201095 GCA_033310375.1 Conus canariensis | reverse complement strand
TTTCTTTCTTCGAATGTCACGATGATGGATATGAGATGTGAAGATATGGAATGTGTTTTGTAACTTTGTGTACATTATTCATATCAATCAATTAATGTAACTTGTTAACATCAGTCATTGGAATTTTTTTTTGTTATGTGTGCCCATTAAAAAAAAAAAAAGATGCAAAGCATATAAACGTATTCCCAGTTTATCTTCATGAAAAAATGTCACAATTAAACATGCGTCATAATGTATTTGACGTCACAATCAAAACATGCGTCATAACGAATTTTCGTCACTGAGATATTCCATAAAGAAGAAAACCCGTTTTGGGCCGTTATAGCCGTTAGTAACGACTATTCTGGAAAAAAATAAAACATCGGGCATCATCCGTGACCATAATGAACATACGTACAAATTTTCAGAAAGATCGGCCCAGAAGTTTTGTCTGGAGCGAGTGGAACACATTTTGACCACGGACAGACACACACACACACACACACACACACACACAACAGCATTTCTTCGTTCCCATTGTAAAGTACTCCCAGCTCTATAAGAACTGGGAGTACAAAAAGTATCGAGATGTTCAAACGGCGTTTTCCTCTTGCGTGCAACACAGAACTCGCAGCCAGTCTTGTCCGTGGGGAATTTTCCTCACTCAGCATAATGAGTTCGGTCCATGTGTCGCCTGCCACAGGACCGGAGGGACAGGAGATTGACACCCACATGAACGACCACATCTTTCCTGCATGTGGTAACTTGCAGACCTATCAATTTCAAGCCAGTTGTACAGGTCTACGACCTTTGATTGTCAAACCCAAAACACGTATTTCACACAAACACTCATATTGAGGGACTATGCGTTCGGGATTGACGTGAGGGTGACAGTCACTGATGCAGAGTGCAGCTGCCCTGTTTGAAATGATTGTAATCTTAAGTGTTTCCCAAGGGGAAGGCTTCCGATATGGAGAATCTTTAATTGGTGTCTTATTACCCAATTTTTCTGTTTGAGATTATTTGTCATGTGAAGCAGCGTTTTCTGAGTTTGGTGAGACAGAAAAAAGATGTTGTGACGTCAACGTAAATTGTGACGTCAACGTAAAATTACATAACAAGATGACGTTAAAAAACACGAGCGAGAGAAAAAAGCAAAACAAAACAAGATGCAAAGCATATAAACGTACTCCCAGTTTATCCTGAATACAAGTACTTTCTGAGATATTCCATAAAGAAGAAAAACTGTTTGGGGCCGTTATAGCTGTTAGTAACGGCTAATCTGGTAAAATAAAACATCGGGCATCATCCGTGACCCATAATGAACATACGTACAAATTTTCAGAAAGATCGGCCCAGAAGTTTTGTCTGGAGCGAGTGGAACACATTTTGACCATGGACAGACGCACAGACAGACACACAGACAGACACACAGACAGCATTTCTTCGTTCCCATTGTAAAGTACTCCCTGTTCTATAAGAACTGGGAGTACAAAAACGGTGAGGCCCCTGACTCCGGCCTGGAACTTATCACCGGGCGTGGAGGTACAGCCCGTGCCACAGCCGCTGTCTCCGTCAAGACGACGTGGAGAGGCTGACCGCCAGGTCAGTAGCAGAATCGTGTAGAAAAGAGACTTGAGGATTCTCCATCAAGACGACGTGGAGAAGCTGACCGCCAGGTCAGTAGTAGAATTATGGAAAAAAAAAGAGATTTGAAGATTCTCCGTCAAGATGACGTGGAGGGGCTGACCGCCAGGTCGGTAGTCCAGCGTGATCTTCTGTGTGGGTGTACCCTGTGGGACTTCGAACTGTCTTCGTGAGCGGCTCTGCTTGCCGTGTGAAGACTGTGACTTGCGCTCTTTGCAGCCAGCTGTATGGACTGTGTCTGTTGGGACACTACTGACGAAAAATATCCTCAAGAGAAATATCCTCAACATCTTACAGTTTACACAGATGGTTCAGTATTGTCTGATAATCAGTCTGGTTCTGCTTTTGTTATACCATCACAAAAGGTTGAAAAGATATATTCCTTCGGAAAAGGCAGAGCAATATTTGTCGCTGAAATGATAGCTATTATTATGTCGTTGTCATATTTAACTGACTTGCCACAATCAATATTTAAAGTATTTATTTGTATGGATTCAATGTCTGTTCTACAATCCATGAAATTTTCAAATACCATTTCGAACAACTTTCTTGTAAATGAAATATGTCATCTTATTCATGTTTTGATATGTAAAGGAACTGATGTCATCTTCTGTTGGATTCCATCGCATTGTGGTATTTTGGGTAATGAGCTCGCTGATAGATGCGCAAAGAGAGGAGCCAGAAATGAAAAGTGTGCCACGGTATTGAATATACCCTTTTCTTTATCTGAAGTCAATCAATTATTAAAGCAAACCGTCTGGTGCCGATTCAGAAAACACTACAAAAATACGTTGCTTGGTGTGGCTGATAAAAAGACTCATTTGATTAATTATGAACATGTAAACATCGTTCATCATTTACAAGTGAAAACTATGTATCAATACAGAAATTTAATTTTAATATTTTATCAATTAAAACTTGATGCCATAAAAACTAAATAAACAAACGAAGCAAAGTGTATTTGTGGAGAATGAAGAATAACCAGCAAGCATCTGTTGTTTGACTGTTTTCCTCTTCAAGCTCATTTACCACCTTTATCAGGCATGTCTTTATGTGATATCTCTTCAGATTTAAAGTTTGCCTTCAATGTTATTTTTTCTTTAATTTGTAGTCCAGTTAAGCATTTAATGTAAGATTATTTGCAGGTATGTAGTAGGGATGTAAAGGGGAACATTTATATGCACTTAGATAACCACATTATGCATACAATTGCATAGTCACAGACATTTATGCATCTCTCTCTCTCTCTCTCCTCTCTCTCTCTCTCTCTCTTCTCTCTCTCTTCGTCTAATATCACAGATGTGAACAGACGGAAAACTAAAGTACTACTACTACTACTACTACTACTACTACTACTACTACTACTACTACTGACGGTGCCAGTGAGAACTGTGCTATAAAAAGAAATATTCAATGTGTCAGTTTTGAGAGTGACGGTTGAAGCTCCCTCTGTTTGCTCAATGTCCTTGCAGATGGTGGCGTGTACTGACTTTATGTCAATTTATAAAGATAGGTGTTTATGTTTTGATGGTTCAGGCAGCATGTAAAAGAAAGAAACTTAACTTTGCCTGGCTGTCCATGTTCGTATGGTGTGGGGTGTGCGTAGGGAGAAATCGTTACACGCGTCCAACGTTTTGAAAGTGAGAGTCAGACAGTCATACACACAGCAGCACACCATCCGTAACAGATGTGAGATTCTACACTGATTCTTTTTTGTATATTTTTCATTTTTGTAGTTGAGCAATGGCGTATCAGCAATATCGTCCATTCTAGTTTTGTATATAGGATAGTGTTTATAGGATAGTGTTTATAGAATAGCGTTTAAAGGATAGTGTTTATAGGATAGTGTTTATAGGATAGTGTTTATAGGATAGCATTTATAGGATAGCGTTCATAGGATTCGTAGGATAGTGTTTATGGGATAGTTTTTAATGACAGTGTTTATAGGACAGTGTTTAAAGGATAGTGTTTATAGGATAGTGTTTAAAGGATGGCTGCTTCCCACTCTGAATTTCTACAAGTAAACATCTGTCTGCATTGTCTGTGGCATGGTATTTTTGAAATGATAATCAAAGTAAGAGTAGATGTGACCACGAAGAGAGAGAGAGAGGGGAGAGAGAGAGAGAGAGAGAGAGAGAGAGAGAGAGAGAGAGAGAGAGAGAGAGAATAAACAGACAGAGACAGAAAGAGAGAGAGGAGAGAGAGAGAGAGAGAGAGAGAGAAGAGAGAAGAGAGAGCGAGAGAGAGAGAGAGAGAGAGAGGAAGAGAAGAGAGAGGCAGACAGACAGACAGACAAGACAGAGAAGGGAGGGGGACAGACAGTTAGGCTGGCAGCACAGAAAAGTAATTTGCACTTTTTCGAACATCACCCCCCCCCCCCCAAAAAAAAAAAAAAAAGGAAAAAAAAGACCCTCCCCCCCCCCCCCCCCCCCCCCCTACCGTTTTCAGTAGTAAAGGCTAAAAAAGGGCGGCTTTTTACTCGTGTCTTTGTGTGCTTTGGTTTGAAAAATCACATTTCCAGTCCACATCATCTCCTTACAGCTTTGTCCCACGAACAATAGCGGACGTTTTGAACTTTGCTTTCTTTGGGTCCGGCACGTGGGCGCTGACCATTTCCCTTCACGTGTCGGACACAACAGATGATAGCAACGTTGGAAGGAAAGGGGAAAAAAGAAAGAAAAGGAAAATAAGAGAGAGAGAGAGAGAGAGAGAGAGAGAGAGAGAGAGAGAGACAGACAGACAGACAGACAGACAGACAGACACACAGAGACACACAGACAGACAGAGAGCGACACACACACACACACACACACACACACACACACACACACACACACACACACACACACACACACACAGAGAAAGAGAGCGACGGAGAGACAGACAGACAGACAGACAGACAGACAGACAGACAACACACACACACACACACACACACACACACACACACACACACACACACACACACACACACACCTCTCTCTCTCTCTCTCTCTCTCTCTCTCTCTCTCTCTCTCTCTCTCTCTCCTCTCTCTCTCTCTCTCTCTCTCTCTGTCACAGCGAACGAAACATTCAAAAGGAAAGTAGGAATAAAAGACGAACGGAAAATGAAGGAGGAAACAGAGCTTGGCGATGAAATCGGATCGTTTCTGATCTAATGTTTGCTTAATCAAGGAAAAACATCGATTTGAAAGCACACACGCCCCCGCGGCCTCGCTGGAGATCTTTACTCTCTCTTTCTCTCTCTCTCTCTCTCTCTCTCTCTCTCTCTCTCTCTCTCTCTCTCCATATACACGCGCGCACGAACACAACTACACAAGCACGCACGCAATCACGCACGCACGCACGCACGTACACAAACAGAGGACCAAAGGGAAATCACCTAAAGTGAAAGGAAGACCACACACACACACACACACACACACACACACACACACACACACACACACACACACACACACACACACGCACGCACGCACGCAACGCACGCACACACGCACGCACACAGAGGCGCGTACGCACGCAGGCACCTACGCAATCGTGCGCACGCGCGCACGCACACACACACACCACACACACACACACACACACACACACACACACACACACACACACACACACACACACACACACAACACACGCACGCACGCGCCTGTCAAAGCTATTTTCTTTCAAGTAAAGGTACGTCACAAGAGAGTGTGAGGAATATACGAAAATGATATTGAAAACTTATTTCTGGGCTCAGGTTTTAATGTCAGAAAAGAGCATCTTGAAGGGACAAGCTAATTGTGTTCCAAATGTCAGAAAACAAGAAAACGTAGGATAAAGGAGGAGAACAAAAGGCATAGGCTAAAATTAGCACAAGGCAGAAAATGGGTAAAGTGTGAAATGGCAAAAAAGCCAACTAAAAAAAAAACAAAACATCAAACAAAAGCAGAGAGAGAGAGAGAGAGAGAGAGAGAGAGGAGAGAGAGAGAGAGAGAGAGAGAGAGAGAGAGAGCAGTGTGGTGGTGGTAGGCTATAAAGTAGGTATTCGTATGATAGAGTTGTTCTGGTAAGCAGAAACAGAAAGAAAAAAGAAATAGGAAAGGTGGCGATATTCAGCACACACACAAAAAGTGTGAAAATGACACTGTTAAGAAATAAACCAAACAAACGAAAAAAAATGAAAAAGATGCATTGGTACGAAAAAAAAGGACACAATAGTGCTGATAGGCAAAAGTTGAAAAAAAAGGGTACTGGTATGCAAAATAGTTGTGCAGGTAGGCGAAACTGAGACACAGTAGTAGTGTAGGCAAAAATTACTACAAAATAGTACCCTAGGATTAAAAAAAAACAAAAAAAAAAACAGTTTTGGTAGGCAAAACTAAGACAAAATAATACTGGTGGACTAAAACAGGACAAAATAGTACCGGTAGACAAAAGAAGGGCAAACAGTGTGTTTCTGGGTCTGCAAACGTGGAACAAAATAACGCTGGTAGGTTAAAAACAGGGCAAACTGTTGTGCTCGTTAGCAAAATTGGGGCAAAGTAGTGCTTTTAGACAAAAAAGGACAGAGCACTACAAGTGAGCAAAAGTAGGACAAAGCAGTGCTGGTCTGCTAAAGTAGGGAGAAGTAGCGCTGACAGGCAAAAGTAGGGCGAAGTAGCGCTACTAGCCAAAAGTAGGGCGAAGTAGCGCTAGTAGGCAAAAGTTGGGCGAACTAGCGCTGGTCTGCTAAAGTAGGGCGAAGTAGTGCTAGTCGGCAAAAGTAGAGCGAAGTACTGCTGGTAGGCAAAAGTAAGGCGAAGTAGCGCTGGTAGGCAAAAGTAGGGCGAAGTAGCGCTGATCGGCAAAACTATGGCGAAGTAGCGCTGATAGGCAAAAGTATGGCGAAGTAGTGCTGATAGGCAAAAGTATGGCGAAGTAGCGCTGGTAGGCAAAAGTAGGACGAAGTAGCGCTGGTAGGCAAAGGTAGGGCGACGTGGCGCTGATGGGCAAAAGTAGGGCGAAGTAGCGCTGGTAGGCAAAAGTAGGGCGACGTAGCACTGATGGGCAAAAGTAGGGCGAAGTAGGGCTGGTAGGCAAAAGTTGGGCGAAGCAGCGCTACTAGGCAACAGTTTGGCGAAGTAGCGCTGGTAGGCAAAAGTAGGGCGAAGTAACGCTACTAGCCAAAAGTAGGACGAAGTAGCGCTGGTAGGCAAAAGTTGGGCCAAGTAGTGCTGGTCTGCTAAAGTAGGGCGAAGTAGTGCTAGTCGGCAAAAGTAGAGCGAAGTAGTGCTAGTCGGCAAAAGTAGGGCGAAGTGGCGCTGGCAGGTAAAAATAGGGCGAAGTAGCGCTGGTAGGCAAAAGTAGGGCGAAGTGGCGCTGGCAGGTAAAAATAGGGCGAAGTAGCGCTGGTAGGCAAAAGTAGGGCAAAGTAGCACTACTAGGCAAAAGTAGAGTGAAGTAGCGCTGATAGGCAAAAGTAGGGCGAAGTAGCCCTACTAGGCAAAAGTAGAGCGAAGTAGCGCTGGTAGGCAAAAGTAGGGCGAAGTAGCGCTGGTAGGCAAAAGTAGGGCGAAGTAGCGCTGATAGGCAAAAGTAGGGCGAAGTAGCGCTGGTAGGCAAAAGTAGAGCGAAGTAGCGCTGGTAGGCAAAAGTAGGGCGAAGTAGCGCTGGTAGGCAAAAGTAGGGCGAAGTGGCGCTGGCAGGTAAAAATAGGGCGAAGTAGCGCTGGTAGGCAAAAGTAGGGCAAAGTAGCACTACTAGGCAAAAGTAGAGTGAAGTAGCGCTGATAGGCAAAAGTAGGGCGAAGTAGCCCTATTAGGCAAAAGTAGAGCGAAGTAGCGCTGATAGGCAAAAGTAGGGCGAAGTAGCGCTGGTAGGCAAAAGTAGGGCGAAGTAGCGCTGATAGGCAAAAGTAGGGCGAAGTAGCGCTGGTAGGCAAAAGTAGGGCGAAGTAGCGCTGGTAGGCAAAAGTAGAGCGAAATAGCGCTGGTAGGCAAAAGTAGGGCGAAGTAGCGCTGGTAGGCAAAAGTAGGACGAAGTAGCGCTGGTAGGCAAAAGTAGGGCGAAGTAGCGCTGGTAGGCAAAAGTAGGACGAAGTAGCGCTGGTAGGCAAAAGTAGGGCGAAGTAGCGCTGGTAGGCAAAAGTTGGGCGAAGTAGCGCTGATAGGCAAAAGTTGGGCGAAGTAGGACTGGTAGGCAAAAGTTGGAAGAAGCAGCGCTACTAGGCAAAAGTAGGGCGAAGTAGTGCTAGTAGGCAAAAGTAGGGCGAAGAGGTGCTACTAGGCAAAAGTAGGGCGAAGCAGCGTTACTAGGCAAAAGTAGGGCGAAGTAGCGCTGGTAGGCAAAAGTTGGGGGAAGGAGCGCTGGTGGACAAAGTAGGTCAAGGTAGTGCTGTCAGTGAAAATTTGACAAAATTGTGCTGGGAAACAAAATCTGGACAAAATAGTGAAGGAACGTAGGAACAAGACAAAGTAGTGCTGGCAGGCAAACTTAAGATAAATCAGTGCTGCAGCCAAAATAAGGACAAAGTAGAGCTTTAGGTAAAAACAGATAAAATATATGCTGTGGGTAAAAGTAGGACAAAGCAGTGCTGGAGAGAAAAATAGGACAAAGAAGTGCTGGTTGGCAGAAGCAGGACAAAGTTATACTATAAGCAAAAGTAAGACACATTAGAACTGGAAGGTAAAAAACAAGACAAAGTAGTGTTGTAGGCAAAAGTAGGAAAAAGGAAATTCCGGTAGGCAAATCAGGACAAAATAATACTGTCTATAAAAGTAGAACAAAGCAGTGCTGGCACACAAAATTAGGGGAAAAAGTGTTGATGATCAGCAAAAAATAGGACAAAGCAGTGCTGGCATACAAAATTAGGGGGAAAAAAGTGTTGATGATCAGCAAAAAATAGGACAAAGTAGTGCTGGCATACAAAATTAAGGGGAAAAGTGTTGGTCAGCAAAAAATAGGACAAAGCAGTGCTGGCATACAAAATTAGGGAGGAAAAGTGTTGATGATCAGCAAAAAATAGGACAAAGTAGTGCTGGCATGCATAATTAGTGGCAAAAAGTGTTGATGATCGGCAAAAAAAAGGATAAAGCAGTGCTAGCATATATGATTAGGGGGAAAAAGTGTTGATGATCAGCAAAAATAGGACAAATAGTGCTGGCATACATAATTAGGGGGAAAAAGTGTTGATGATCAGCAAAAAATAGGACAAAACAGTGCTGGCATACAAAATTAGGGGGGGGGGGGGGGTGAGTGTTGATGGTCAGCAAAAAAATAGGACAAAGCAGTGCTGGCATACAAAATTAGGGGGGGGGGGGGTGAGTGTTGATGGTCAGCAAAAAATAGGACAAAGCAGTGCTGGCATACAAAATTAGGGGGGGGGGGGTGAGTGTTGATGGTCAGCAAAAAAATAGGACAAAGCAGTGCTGGCATACAAAATTAAGGGGAAAAAGTGTTGATGGTCAGCAAAAAATAGGACAAAGCAGTGCTGGCATACAACGTTAGGGGGAAAAAAGTGTTGATGATCAGCAAAAAATAGGACAAAGCAGAGCTGGTAAGCAGAACAAGGACAAAGCAGAGCAAGAAGGCAAAATTAGGACAAAGTTGTACTGTAAGCAAAGATCGAGCAAGGGAAGGCTGGAAGGCAAAAGCCGAACATAGTCGTGCTGTAAGCAAAGGTAGGACAAAAATAGTGCCGCAGGAAAAAGTGGGACAAAATAATGTTGGGAGGCAAAAGTAGGACAAAATGTGGAAACGCAGCACCAATTGACAAAAGTAGGACAAAGTCATTCTGGTAAAATTGAGAAAGAGAGGGGGTTAGTTACCGCCAAGGACATAGACAAACGAAGCACAGGACAAGACACTTGTGACAAGACACTGTGCTTTGTTTGTCTATGTTTGTCTATGTCCTTGTGCTTTGTTTGTCTATGTCCTTGGCGGTAACTAACCTCCTCCTCCTCCCCCCCCCCCCTCCCTCTTTCTAGATTTTGCTTCATTTTCCGTCCTCAGTCACTCCATTTTGAAAATCATTCTGGTAAGCATAAAAACAAAAAAAAACCCAAAAACAGGGTAACAACAACAACAACAACAACAACAAGGAAATGCTGTAAGCAAAATTATGGACAGCAGTCCTTTGTCCGGATTAGAACAAAATAATACCACGCGGTGGGCAAATTTAAGATAGAATTGTGTTGGCAGGCAAATTCAGGACAAAGACATTGTTCGTGAAAATTTCATGTATAAAGATTTTATTTCCAGTTGGTTTCTGTTATAAGACGCTGTTTACAGACATAAACTGAATTTTGAGCGTATGTTGATTTGTACTTTATATCATTTCTTTGTTGTGATTATATTCGTGTTTTGACATCTACGTTGTTTATCTTTACACAGGCACAACGGAAATTGTACAGAACATTTTCAGTTCACTTTCAGATATTGCAAGCCACCCACAGCCAAGTTCCCAAATCAGGCTCACCTCATATATTATGTTCTCTGTCTGCCGCGTCTGTGTGTCTGTCTGTCTATCTATCTGTCGGTTAGCCTCTCTCTGTCTCCGTCTCTGTCACTGTCTCTCTCTCTCTCTCTCTCTCTCTCTCTCTCTCTCTCTCTCTCTCTCTGTGTCTCTCTCTCTGTCTCTCTCTCCCTCTCTCTCTCTCTCTTTTTTTTTTTTTTTTTTTGCTGTCCCACCTCTGCGCCACCTCGATCAGAGGCAGTGCATCCACGCCGCTCATTCTGACACCCCGTCCACAGCCACAGCCCGGTCGGCCCCGCCGCAACCCCGGCACCAGCAATCCACAGGGAGCAGCCAATGTCAAGTCGCCAAGAGGCAACCCACCGGAGGAGACACTGCACTGCTGCCGAGTCACTTCGGTGGTGTTCAGTGGCGCCTGTTCTGGTCTAACATATGTAGGACACCACCTACTAAGCCCCCTACTGACGACAATAATTGCTTAGTCGCGGAGCCGGCGTGAGTGAGCTCTCCGTCCGGAGGGCGCCACCACGTCCGTCCAACGACAGCCCCCATGGACTCGCGATACCGGTGACCCCGACGGAACCAAACCAAGGCCACAGACGTGGAGAGGACATAAAATTGAGGTCACCATGAGAGCAGGGCATGAAGGGCCACAGAATCTGAGACAGTTTTTTTTTAATGCTGATCGATGAGAATGAGGATGATTAAGATGATGCTACGGATTTCCATTTCGGTCTGAGACTACATGACAGGATTGTACTGTACGCTTCCTTTCATAATATATCCTGGCGTCAACCAGGCCCGAGAGATACAGGCACCTGCAGTGTTGGTCAGGAAATTTGAGCAACACTCTCAGAAACGCATCTATTAAGTGGATGAAACTCGAGTGTGTGGTCCCAGTCTTCCCAACTGAGTCCGCAGCAAACTCAACTCTGGGTAGGAGCCGGTCGGGGCAGAAAAACCCACATGACTCTGATGGGATTCGAACCCACGACCTCCCAGCCGGGAGTCCGCGAAGCTAACCACTTCTCCTACGGCGTCTGTCTCTCTCTCTCTGTACTGTCTTCTGCCTCTCTATCTGTCTGTCTGTCTCTCTTCTCGACTGATTTGCCTATTTTGATTTGTATTTGCCACAGTTTATATTTGTATACAGTGCACTAATATTGGAATAAAAACATACATATTTAAAACAAAAGGAAAAAGGGAACAAAAATGAAAAGTTTTGTAATAAAGAAGAACAACAGAAGAGGTGTTGCAAGTAGCAAAACAAATGACGTGTTGGTGGCTGAATAAACAAAGGACAAATATGTCAAAGTATGCCGAAACAGCGCAGGTGTGCAAAAGTAGAACAAATTAGTTCTGGTTGGCAAAAATAGAGCAAAACAATGCTCTTAAGCCAACTAGGCAAATAGTTCTGGCAGGCAAAATAGGACAAAGTAGGGGGAGTGGGAGGGGGGATGGGGAGGGGGGGGAGCAAAACTGGAGGAAAAAGTGGTGCTAGAGGCAAAATTAGGACAAAGCAGTGCTGTAGGTAAAATTTGGACAAAAAGCACTGGTAGGCGAAAACTGGGGGGGCTGGTACGTAAAAATAGAACAAAGAAGGAAAACGTAACACTGGTAGGTGAACGTAAGATAGAAAAAGTAAGAAGACAATCTAGAATGCTGGCTGGCGAAAGTGTCAAAAACAAGGACGAAACAGCGCAGGCGCGGAAAACAAGTTAAAAGTAGAGTGCCGGTAGCTAAAAAAAAAAAAAAGAAAAAAAAAAGGACAAATTAGTGCTGGAGGGCAAAGGTGGGTGTTGGGAATGGGCGGGTGGGGACAGGGGTAGAGGGGAGGAGGAGGAGGGGGTTGGGGGTGGGTGGTGGGGGTGGGGTTGGGGAGCAGAGCAAAGTAGTGGCCTCTGAACGCTTCCCAGGTGATTAGTGAGGAGAACCCAACGATTGACAGACAGCCTGCGATGACCAGCAGGGGTCGATGTCCTGACAGAGAAGATGCTGACGCTCTGGTTGCATCGATTTCTGTTTCTACTTCTTTCACACGTCATGGGTGTAAGATGACATGAGAGAGAGAGAGAGAGAGAGAGAGAGAGAGAGAGAGAGAGAGAGAGAGAGTGAGAGAGAGAGAGAGAGAGTGAGAGAGAGAGAGAGGTGGGGGTTCAAAGGAGAGGCGGAAAGGGAACTGTAAACAGAATGGAAGGAGAGGTGGGGGAAGTGAGGAGAGAGAGAGAAAGAGAGAGAGAGTGTGTCTGTGAGAGAGAGAGAGAGAGGACAAGAGAGAGAATGTGAGAAGACATGGATGGAGTAAGAAGAGAAGAGAGAGAGAGGGGGGAGAATGGACGAGAGAGAGAGAGAGAGAGAGAGAGAGAGAGGGGAGAATGGAGAGAGAGAGAGAGAGAGAGAGAGAGAGAGAGAGAGAGAGAGAGAGAGAGAGGGTGGGGTGGTGAATATATGGCGACTTTGAAATTGGGAAAACGGGAGGAGCATTTGGAAGAACGATTAACAAACAATTAACGTCGACAAATCAAACAAACACCCAATGAAACAACAAAACAAAGCACTGCAACTTTGAAGTGTTTGTTTCTTTGTTTGTTGTGATTTCAGAATGTCAAACGCTGTACGACTGGAACTACGATGGAACTTCGATCGAAAATACACAGCTGCAAAATATCAGTGAGTGATCACTTCAGCTGGTTGAAGTGACGTACAAAGTCTCTCTCTTCTCTCTCTCTCTCTCTCTCTCTCTTCTCTCTCTCTCTCTCTCTCTCTCTCTCTCTCTCTCTCTCTCTCTCTCTCTCTCTCATCCCAGCTGTGAAAGAAGCCAAATTTCTGGATGTTATTTTTGATAAAAAATTGAACTTTAAAAGTCATATCCAACACGTAAAAACTGCATGTCAGAAAGCACTGAACATTCTGCGAGTTGTGGCACACACAGATTGGGGCGCTGACAGGAAAACTCTCCTCCATCTTTACAGGGCTCTGATCCGCTCCAAGCTGGACTATGGATGTGTAGTGTACGGCTCTGCCAGACCATCCTACCTGAAAAGTCTAGACCCTATCCACCATCAAGGGCTTCGATTGTGTCTGGGTGCGTTCCGCACCACTCCTGTTTATACCTTGTATGCGGAAGCAGGAGAACCATCCCTCTCAAATCGCCGACTAAAACTTGCCTTGAATTACTGTCTGAGTCTCTCGTCTGAGCCTCAAAACCCTGCATGCGACTGTGTTTTGACCCCTAATTCCAAAAGAAATTCCATGGCCATTCCAGTTCCATTCCACCCTTGGGGATTCGTATTCTTCCCCATCTGAACAAAGCAGGTATAGACCTTGGAGTGGTCAATGACTTCTCCAAGTTTCCTGACGACCCTCCATGGACTTTCTTCACACCAGAGGTCCGGTATGATTTAGCCTTAAACCGGAAAGATTCCACTAGTTCCTTGGCATACAAATCCCTTTTTGCTGAACTGTGTTCCAAGTTTCCATCTTTTAACAGAATTTTCGCTGACGGTTCCAAATCTGAGGAGTTGCCTCTGCTGTGTTTTGTGCAGTAGACCCCCCTCAGAGATGTGCCGTACACATTCCCACCGACAGCTCCATCTACACTGCTGAGCTGACAGCCTTGGTCCTGGCACTTCAGATGATCTCTAAATCGAAACATAAAAGATTTCCTTATTCTATCAGACGCCCTTTCTGCTTTGGAGGCCATTGCCGGCCGTAATCTCAAGCACCCTCAACTGCTGAAAATTTTTGAACTGTACAGACTCTAAAATCAAACGGACACACCATAGTGTTTGCTTGGGTTCCCAGCCATGTGGGCATTCGAGGCAATGAGATGGTTGACCAGCTTGCCAAGAATGCCACAAGGCAAAAGTTGATCAGGTTTACTGTGCCTCACACTGATCTGAAACCCAAAACACAGGCCTATGTCAAAGACCTCTGGCAAGAGGAATGGACCTTGCAGGCGGAAAACAAACTATATAAAATCCGTCCAAACCTCAACGAGTTTTTACCTTGTTCCAGAGGCGGTCGTAAAGAAGAAACAGTCCTGTGCCGCTTGCACACAGGCCACTCGTTTTATACCCATTCTTATCTTTTAAAAGGTGAAGAAGCTCGGTGGTGTATTCCATGTCATGTTCCACTCACAGTGAAACATATTCTTTTAAATTGTTGGGACTTGCACGATGTGAGACATGAACACTTTACAGCAGAGTCCATGAAAACCCTGTTCAGAGATGTCCCACCTGACGTGACCTTTGAGTTTCTGAAAGAGATTAACATTTTTCATCTGATTTAAGATTTTACGGAAGAAAGATTTTTAACGAAGTTTCTGGTGCGTTTTTAGAAGATGTATTGTAAAGAGATGTGTGAAAGCTTTTTTGATGACTTGTGAGTTGATTTTAACGTGGTGACAGCCCTGATATGGCCCTTTGCGGTCGGCTGGGCTATAAGCAACATTATCTTACCTTACCTCTCTCTCTCTCTCTCTCTCTCTCTCTCTCTCTGTTGTGTGTGTGTGTGTGTGTGTGTGTGTGTGTGTGTGTGTGTGTGTGTGTGTGTGTGTGTGTGCGCGCATGTGTGTGTACACGCACGACCACGCCGAATAACAAGATTTATTTTCTAAGAAAAAGAACTCGGTAATTTACTCATAACACGTATCTTGATCTCATAAGTTACTCTAATCAACACAGACGGGGTTAGCAGAGGTCAGCTCCAAATGTCGTGAGCAAACCATTTATCACTTTGCATGTCTTCTTTAACAATGTTACCGAGATTACGACAATTAAAATCAAGACAGTCTAAAAGTTATCGTTTTTTTGTGTGTAGTTTTTCTCTAATATATTGCAGTTCAAGCCAAACTGGAGCAAAATGCTTGTCGTCTTCTCTTGATTGTTGACATCATCGCCACATAAGATTACGAGCATCTATTAGTCTATAACGGTAATCATAAACAAGAACCTCAGAAACGCTGATTAAGAATTGAAGCAGAATACGCATGTCAGTGCATATGGACGCTTCAAGTGCCCGTCCCTTTGCACTGACATGTGAGTTGGAAAAGGTTGTAGATTATTAAATGTTCCATGGAAACTGAATTTGTTAAAATCTTGGACATGCGAAATCAGTTGTCTTTTTTTTTTTTTTTAAACCCATGAAAGGAAAATCTCCGAAACCTTGTTGCGCTAAACATAACCAAAACCGCATTTGCAAAAGTTCATTTTTACATGATACACCCATTTTTTCTTTCATATGTCGTCGATTAGTTCCTACAACGTTTTTTTAATGCTCAAAGTGGCAATCTAGATTCAGCCATCTCAGTCAATTTCAGTCAAAACACATGGCTCACATCTAACGTTACCATACAGAGATGAGCAATGTCTGTGTGTTTGACCACAGCCAATACCATTTGGCATGGGTCGGTGATACATCTAAACACTTTCTTAAAGCAAGTTTGGCATTGTATAGCTGCAGCAGCATTTGGCCCCTACAAGTCAGCCCCATATGGTAGGTATCTCACCATGCTTTGATTATGATTTTTTTTTTCAATCAAAAACACTGTTCGAGATTCATCATGCAACGCAGAAAGCTTCAATTGGACAAGTAAATCTTAGTCGTGTAGGACCTGTATTAATGTATATAATATTCAGCTTAGTGATTAAATATTTAAATACATAGACCATAGAGGACCTATTCCATTCCACGTCAGTCTTCCTCTAGTGTACTATATTATTATGATACAATTCTTAATCTAATCATCCATCCTTTCTAAACCAGTCTTGTCACTTTTACTCATATTTCACATTCAGTTGGATTGCAGCATCTGCTCATAGCAAACTGTTCTTGGACTCGGCAGCCTGGTTACTGTCTCCATTAGTAATGCAGCGTCATCACCTTGAAGTAGAATCAACCATTTCCATAATGCCATCAATGAAATGACTACCCGAGTTTATCGCTTCTAAAGTCAACTCGTTTTTGACAAACAAATAAACATGGAAACATACAAAGAAACAAACAAAGGAATAAACATACAAACAAACAAACGAACACTAAGCTGAACACGTCGCTCTGATGAACAGCACAGTTCATGTGACTCAGTGCCTCGCCTTCAGACACACAGACAGGGGAGGGGGTTCTCTGAAGAGGGGAGGGAGGGAGAGGAACCGAGAGAGACAAAGGCAGAAAAGTTGAGATACATGCAGGGGGGGGGGAGAAGAAGAAGAGAAGAAGAAGAAGAAGAAGAAGAAGAAGAAGAAGAAGAAGAAGAAGAAGAAGAAGAGAGAGAGAGAGAGAGAGAGAGAGAGAGAGAGAGAGAGAGAGAGAGAGAGAGAGAGAGGCTGACAGACAGACAGACAGACAGCAAACGCAATACACACACACACACACACACACACACACACACACACACACACACACACACACACACATACACACACACACAGAGAGAGAGAGAGAGAGAGAGAGAGAGAGAGAGGAGAGAGAGAGAGAGAGAGAGAGAGAGAGAGAGAGAGAGAGAGAGAGCAATGAAATACACGCACAGTATATTCTGTTCTGTTGCAGGAAGAAGACTCACAGTCTACCCGTCTTTCATCCACGCAAACCGAAGTCTTGACATCAGCTATGGTATTCTCTTCTCTCTCTCTCTCTCTCTCCTCTCTCTCTCTCTCTCTCTCTCTCTCTCTCTCTCTCTCTCTCTCTCTCTCTCTCTCTCTCTCTCACCATCCTTCGATAATTTAGATTTGTTTTCGTTATCTAATGAGGACATTTCTGCTAATCTCTCTTTGTTAAATGTAGACACTTCTATTATGGGTCACACAGAAATACCTTCTTTGCAGGCTAAGTACCATCGAGAGGAAATGTACTTGTGTTCTTCGTGTTTAATCTCAGCAATTGTCTCGGCTTAGTGTCTTTTACACAGGCAAAATGCATTCGACTTTTGCCGAGGAATTCTTTTACGAACAGATTTTTTTTTTCAGCATTGGAAATGTTTTGGTAAAAAAAAAAAAATAATACGGGTACTTTGGAACATTTCTGTATACCCTTGAAGCAAGGAAAAGAGAAGGTTAGAAAGAGAGGCTGAAAACGTTTTTAATACCCGTTGAGCACTTGCACTGAATAAACACAGAGAAATAAAGCGACAACGCTCACAAGTACTTGTTCATTATGTCTGTTCATGGTGGGATCAGCTGGTAAGTCAGAGTTCATCAGAAATCGGTATGGCATGAACATCAGAAAAGAGAGAGAGAGAGAGAGAGAGAGAGAGAGAGAGAGAGAGAGAGAGAGAGAGAGAGAGAGAGAGAGAGTTTTTTTTCTCCTCCCCATCCCCTTTTTTTGAGCCAGTGAATAAATACATGTATGTGCGAAAAAAGAAAAGTATGGATCCCAGGTGTAACTCTTTCTGAAAGACGTTACTAAGAAATATTGCAGACTGTTATTGAAACATTC
>CM065724.1:21166095-21176095 GCA_033310375.1 Conus canariensis | reverse complement strand
CTTTGTCCATTTAATATGGTTTCACACAAAGGCATGGTCTTTTTACTCTCTCATTTTTCCTTGTTTTAACAAAGTCACGCTTTGTAGTCTCCCTTTGTGCCTTGGTTTTGGATAAACCATCGCTACATCCTGTCCTGTTTTCCCTTGGTTTTGAATAAAACTACAGTCTTTTCTCTCTCGTTTTCCTTGGTTTCAAACAAGGCGCCACTCTCTAGTCTCCCGATTTTTCTTAATTCTGAGTAAGCACACGCTCTTTTTTTTTCTGCCAAGACGCCTGGGTTTTGAGCAAAGCCTCGTATTCTTTCCTCTCCCATTTCCCCTAGTTTTGAATAAAGCCGCTTTTTTTCCCTCTCTCCAACTTCCCTGGTTTCAAACAAAGCCGCTCTCTTTCCTCTTCCACTTTCCCTGGTTTGGACCATCTGCGCCGTTTAATGACCAGCGTCTGTGTTGTCTCTTGAGCCATACTGTTTCCCTCTCTCATTTTCTTTTGATTGTAACAACTATGCTTCTTCTTTGTTTTGTTTTGTTTGTTTGTTTTTTCTTTTAAAACATACCGTTTCCTTTCCAATTTTGTTTTGTCTTTGTGGCCGGGCGATGCTCCTGTCCCGTTTTCCAGTTTCCTACATCATCCTTCCTTTGTATTTTTCTTCTCGCTTTTTAAACTGTGCCCATCCTCTCCCACAAACTGTGCCCCTTCCTCTCCCACAAACTGTGCCCCTTCCTCTCCCACAAACTGTGCCCCTTCCTCTCCCACAAACTGAATGTAAAAAGATCATCTCTCATTTCCCTTCTTTGTCTGCTAGTTTTGTGTGTGTGTGTGTGTGTGTGTGTGTGTGTGTGTGTGTGTGTGTGTGTGTGTGTGTGTGCTGCTTTCAATCAAACTTAGTTGTTAAAACCCATGCTTCTTCCTCTTCCACATGCTCATTGTTGTTAAAGCTACCCAAAGCCATCTCCACCCAGACGTTGAGGGACACGACTTGTTAAAGCTACCCAAAGCCATCTCCACCCAGACATTGAGGGACACGAGTTGTTAAAGCTACCCAAAGCCATCTCCACCCACACATTGAGGGACACGAGTTGTTAAAGCTACCCAAAGCCATCTCCACCCACACATTGAGGGACACGAGTTGTTAAAGCTACCTAAAGCCATCTCCACCCAGATATTGAGGGACCCGAGTTGTTACCACAAGATCCTGAACACCACTTGGCCTACAAAGATCCTATGAGAAATGAGGAGAGCACTTGAGACAGCACAGACGTAGACATCCATCTAGGTCGCCTGAATCTATAGTCTGCCCTTTGATTCAAGTTCATGAGTAGAAAGAAAATGATTTCCCCCAAGGGCAGCTGATTTTTTTTTTTTTTAATGCGGATGGAAGGAGTTACTCCCCGTGAATTTTTTTTCTTCGCTGAACCATCGTAGATCCTTGGTTTGATCTGGATCCGAACCAGGCTTCAAACCAAAATTCAAGAGTTTATTCCAGGACTACAATCCATCTTCAGAAGAAAGTCAGTTGAAACAGCTTTCGTCCCCCCTTTTTTTTTTTCTCGAAATCGTGCAAAGAAACAGGCGAAGACATTGACAGCCGCGCGTTAAAATCTGATCTTTTTGCTGCAGGCTTCGCTTGACGGAAGAAGCAAGACAATCTTTCGCACCAAAATAAGGCGCCGAGCTCAGTGTTTCCTGTGGATTCCATCTGATTCACTTTTGTAAGAAATATTTTTCGAAACTCGTTTCACAACTTGCTCTGATTTGGAGAAATATGTTCCTTGCATTTGACATCATAACGCCAGTGGGTGACACCGCTGAAAGAGACGTGTGTGATGATGTTTCGCTTGACAAATAGCAGACGAGAATCGGACGGGTCCGTTTCAAATTTTCAAAATGATAGAAACTTTGTTCTGAGTCAATTCATTCTAATGCGATTGAACCTTCCGGGGCGTAATATTGAAGATGGAAAGAAACAGGCACTGAAAAACCAAGCCGGCCGATCTCACTGATGATTCACTGTGCACCAGTCCAGCAGTCGGTGATGCAGTCTGATGGCTCGAACGTGTGGCATTTTGCCGTGGGTATTTCATCGTATGATATACCTGAAGAAAAAGAGTCTTAAGACTCATTGTTTTAAATGTGTGGGCCTCTTCGGAATACGTATATCTGCTATAAACACTGTTGTGTGACATTCTGATCCTGCAAATAACAGGTAAGTAAAAGAAACTAACAAACATGGGTGAAAACGGTACATTTCTGGGGTATAATAAGGAATTCTGCGACAGCGTGAGACGAGCCATTGGACCTTCTGACGACCTCCTCACCACTGGGAAGAAGAGAAAGATGCAATGAGGCAGACACGTTTCAAAAAACGGCCGCCCTGGTAAAAGCCAGTCTGCAGGACAGACAGAAGAAGTGAGAGCACAAGGTCTAGGGGTGGACAGGCCTGTCCATCGACTCAATCTCCAGGACACCAACGCTCAGCGACAGAGGAGGGGACATTGTCAGGAAGTCATGAATGGTGTTGGTGACAAAATTGTCACCCAAGTGCAAAATGTCAGCCGGTGACATTCTGTGCTGACGTTGCGGTACAAAACATCACCCTGGTGTTTTCGGTATCATTTTGAGATGCTGGATCCAAATCAGTCCGTGATCATCATCAAGGCGCACTCATCTTCCACGCCTCTTCACCTTATACGCCTAGCTTTCCTAATACAAGCGGCCGGTCAGACACAACCTGAAAGCCGTGCAATCATAAAAGCCAACGAATGTTCTCCGCAGTGGATATGATCATGTGACCTCGTAGGTAACCATCTGTACCACAACGTAAGCACAGAGTGTCACCTCCTGGTGTCATTTTACAGCAGGAATGACATTCACCCAAGATCGATTAAAAAAATGTTACCGGTTAACATTTGATACCGCAACATGACACCTACATTGTCTTTTTTCAAATAATTCTTCAACAGGATGGGCCTTTTCCATAACCAGGAGGAAACCCTGAAAGACCCAGCCTAACTGACCGGGCTACAACGAGAATGGAAACACAAACAAATTCGTGCAACTTTTACATACACAACGGTCATTCTGACTTCGCTCTTTTCTTTCTCTCCCTAGAAACGCTCGTTCACCCACCTGTACTCCCGGGAGGTGTGCCCCTCCCGCACGGAGTGGCGCCTGCTGCGCGGGGCGCGCGACATCAACAACACGCAGGTGCAGATCTTCCAGCCCCACGACGGGTCCACGGGGCACCAGTGGTTCTACACCACCACCTGCCTCCACGACTCCCTGAGGGAAGAGGAGGAAGAACGGGAGGCGAACAGCCACTTCCCTGGCTCTCTGGGCGACTGCCCCACCTGCTGCAATGGTATCAATACCCGCAGGTGCGTGGCGTTCTGTTTCTCTCGGGTGGTGTGTGTGTGTGTGATGGTGTGTGTGTGATGGCGTGTGTGTGTGTGTGTGTGTGTGTGTGTGTGTGTGTGTGTGTGTGTGTGTGTGATGGTGTGTGTGTGATGGCGTGTGTGTGTGTGTGTGTGTGTGTGTGTGTGTGTGTGTGTGTGTGTGTGTGTGTGTATGTGTGTGTGTGTGTGTGTGAGAGAGAGAGAGAGAGAGAGAGAGAATATATATATATATATATATATATATGTATGTATATATATATATATATACAACATCGCATATATTTTACACACACACACACACACACACAACACACACACACACACACACACACACACACACAGAGAGAGAGAGAGAGAGAGATTTTTTTATGTTTGTGTGTACACGCGCACGTGCATGCTTGCATGTCTTCTGTCCCCACAGGTACCACTCTCACTGCATGACCAAGACCTCCCTGATGATGGCCCTGGTGAGGAAGGCCAACGAAGAGCAGTTCGACTGGAACTGGATCCAGGTCAACTCCAGCTGCTCCTGCTACATCTCCCCCGTCTGAACCCGTGACCTTCACGCCCTTCCTTCCGCTATTGACGTCACTTCCGTCTCCTTTCAGATTTTTTTTTTTTTTCCATATCAGCTATCCATCCTGAGGATAACCTGACTCGGGTTTCTGTTCGTTTTGTGTGTGTGTTCCATGTGGCATGGTTGAGATTACAGTAAAATGAATAAATAAATTAATAAACAATAAAACATGAAAATCAACAAAAAAGATATAAAAAGCTGTGTGCGCCAGTCTTGGATAAATGTACGTTCGTGTTGGTTTGTTTCTTATTCTTGTTGCTGTTTTTGTTTGTTGTTGTTGCCGTGCGTGTGTGTCACCTTCGGGGGGGGGGGGGGGGGGGTGCGGGCAAAAATTTGAACGTCCTGCTTTGTTGTTGTTTGTTTCTTTGATATCTCTTTACAGGGAGGTTTCCTAGTTCGTTCTGTGCGCCCCTGGTGTGCATGTACGTTAGATGAATGGGTTCTGCGAGAGTCAGTAATACGGAATGGAGCGTATGGAAGTGCTTTATGATGAGAACAAAAAATCACTTTTCCTCGTTCAATATTTATAACCTATCTGCCATGTTTCATGATGGGACAAAAATAAATCCACTTTCCTTAATCGATTATCTATAGCATGTCCGCCATCTGAGAATACGTAGGATATGGAATCCCTTCGGTTTCCACAGCCCCCCCCCCCCCACACACACACACATTACCACCCCCACCCACCATCCCCTCTGCTTCACGTTCCACTTCCCTCACTTCTGAATTCCTCTACTCCTACTCCTACCCCTAGGCATGGTCACCTGAAAAAAATTAAAGACACATGAATGTCACAGATCTGACTTGCATTGTATAAAGTCATTTTTAAATACAAGCCCTTCTCCTCCCAGCTCTGTTTTCCTTTCTTTCTTTTCTTTTCTTCTTTTTTCTTTCTTTGTTTCTTTGTTTCTTTTTTTTTTTTTTTTTTTTTTTTGGTAGTTCTCCGTGAACCATCTGTATCCTTAAAAGTTTTCAGCGTCACGTTAAACTTCCACGAACTCCATGACTGGTATCACATGAAGTCAATAATAGATCAAAACAACAATCTCGTGATCTGAATGAGCCGAAATATACAAATCCTGTGAGCGTCATCAATCGAAACATGAGCTCAATGAATGGAAACAGCCCTTGTTGTGTGTACATGGTGTTTGTTTTTCTTTTAGACAGAAAATACATGTGTGAGCGAAAACTACTTAAAACGTCAGTTAACTATTGCTAGTTTTCAGTTCAAATATTAGGAGCGTAGGTTTTTTTGTTTTGTTTTTTTGTTTTTTGTTTTTGTTTTTTCTGAAGTTACGCTGGCTGTTTGAATACATACGTAAACAATGTACGTGGTTTTGATGTCTTAACAGACAACAGGATAAGAACACACGCTTTTAATTTTAAGTGAAGATGTGAGGCAAGAAAGTTTGTGTTTACTTGTTGGGTGAGAAAGGCAGGAAATGAATGATTTTGTTCGAATTGTACTGCATTGTAAATAAAGAAGAATATCAAATAAAAGAAATATTCTTTATTGTGATTGGATTGTCGTGGACGTGTTCGAGGTTTGAACTTAATCTCTAGCAGTTCGATTGTTTCGTCTCCACAACTTTTCGGGGCGAAGATCTCATTAGTCTCCTGTCTTCTGACTGTTGTCGAAGGTTGGGAAACGAGACCAATCATGATCGTATTGTTTTGTATTTCCTGTATCATGTTTCAGTGCACTGCGTTACACTCCACTGATGTGCTGTAAGTAGAGTCTTGTAGTGGTAGTGTTGTTTACAGTTGTCCTTTTTTTTTCTCCTTTGTCTTCTTCTTCTCCTTTGTATTCTTCCTAATCACCTTTATCTTTTTCTCAGTTTATTCTTCCTCCACATCTTCAGAACCCTATTTTCATCGTCATCCCCATTATGGTCATTATTATTATCATCATCATCGTTATTATTATTGTCATTATCATCATCATCGCATTGCTCTTCTCCTCTATAAATCTGACGTGACCTCTGTGGTCGGCTTGGTTGTAAACTAGCAGACTTGAATTACTTCTCTTCCCCCCCCCCCCTCCCTCTCCCTCCACCGTTTTCATCCTTATCCTCCATCGATTTAAGGATCCATGTATTTATATATTTTTTCATTGTGATAATGCGTGTCAACAATTATTCCCTCTCGTCTCTTTGCTTCTGTTTAGCCCACTTGTTACATCTGTTCGTTGTCTGTTCCCTCTTAGGTACCTATCACCTCCAGCAGCCATCAAACAGTTCCAGACGATCCCAGACGAAGCACACTAGGATCACAATATCCTATCAGGATTCTTCGGCACAGGTCGGTAGCTATCCGCCGTTTAGGGGTCTGATGTGATATGGGCTCAGTTTTGGACGAAAGAAATCGCACAATCGTGTGTCATCATGCATCTCTGAGAAAGTCGCTCGACTTCCCAGTCCGATGCTTAAAGTATGTGCGTCTCTTTCTCAGGCCAAGTGGTCCACTGGAATATATTTTACGGAAGGAAGCAGAGTACATTATTTGCCATGTACTCTCAGATTAAAAGAGAATGTCATGGCATTATCGGCAATATTTCATCCTCTGTTATGATCACAAAATGTGGTGGGGGAAGGGGAAGAAGGGGGGGGGGGGGGGTATTGGATTATATGGCCTTTCTTTCTGGTATGAAAGGAAATCTCAGATGAGGTAAGGAATCACTAACAGTAGATA
This sequence comes from Conus canariensis, assembly GCA_033310375.1. NCBI lineage: Eukaryota > Metazoa > Mollusca > Gastropoda > Neogastropoda > Conidae > Conus > Conus canariensis. The sequence continues at coordinate 21,169,431 of CM065724.1, read as the reverse complement.
AGCAACAAGTGGAGTAACTCTTGCTCCCAAGACAAAATGATTACACGCCCATAACTCTAAACAATGCTGCCTACGACACCGAATCGCCAAGCAGAAATGCCGACACGGTTTGTTCTTTGGGTTCTGTGTTGGCATTTCTGTGAGGTGATGTGGTGTCGTAAGCAGCATTCCTTTGGAGCTATGGGCGTGTAATTATTTCATCATGGGAGCAAGAGTTACCCTACTTGTTCGTTACTTTCATACTGAGATGTTGTAAGGCAGAAAATGTAAACTACAGCCCTGTAGTATCACCTCCAAAACAGATAGGCAGAAAATGTAAACTACAGCCCTGTAGTATCACCTCCAAAACAGATTTTCAGAGTGTTGTTCTTATCAACCACATCCTCTGTGGTTGTCATAGATTATAAAACAAATCTGCAAGTCTGTGGTCTCTCTTGCACTTGTCATCAGTTGACTTCCCATTTCGTGCAACCGTTTTGGGTAGGAAACCGTACTGCAGAAATCGTTGTCTACTGGTTTGTTGGGACGATTGTGTATACTACCAGTATCTCTCTTTCTCTTTTCAAACAACACGCTCGCTCTGTCCCTCCCCCCCCCCTCTCTCTCTCTCTCTCTCTCTCTTCTCTCTCTCTCTCTCTCTCCCCTCTCTCTCTCCAGGCATATTTACGCCCACGATCAAGCCCACATGTCAGCGAAGGGCATCTAGATTAAGCGGCCTTTTGCCTATTATACTGGATCATACCAGTTTATAAACCTCTTCTGAGTGTGCACAAGTTTCGATGGGTGCAGGATTACCTCAGATCGTGATCCTGGTGATCCTGGGGTTGTGGGTTCGCAGCTCCGCTAGGCCGTTTCGGTACAGGAGGACTTTTCCCTCGGAGTCAACATTGGTTCTGACTCCACTTCTCAGAAAGTCCTTCGAAGGAGACTGTACACCGAGATTCCGTGTGTGAGTACACGCGCAAAGTCATGTCACGTAGAAATCCCATTACCGACTTTAAGAAGAGAAGGCCAGTTTGGACGTTGATATAATTTAGGAAGAGAAGGCCAGTTTGGACGTTGATATACTTTAGGAAGAGAAGACCAGTTTGGACGTTGATATACTTTAGGAAGAGAAGGCCAGTTTGGACGTTGATATACTTTAGGAAGAAAAGACCAGTTTGGACGTTGATATACAAGTTAGATGTCCTTTTAAAACATTTGAAAGGAATACCAGAGTTTAAGGTCACATGGTGACTTTTACCGACTGGGGGAAGATAAGAAAGATTGTTTTTACATCATGACTAAAACCAAGCCGATAATGTTTACCTTCTGTAACCCCATGAAATGTGTTGGTTCTTTACATTTCACAATGTAAACATCAGAAGTTCTATAGAACCACGTGGCGTGAGCTTGATGGGAATATGGATGATGATTCCACGGACAGCGGAAACACAGAAGAAGGGAGAAGATAATGAAGGGTAATGTCAGCAAGTTTATGAGAAATTACAAAAAAAGGTCAAAAGGAGAGTAGAGACCAGAGATTCATTCGGCGAAGGACACCGTCAGTTTCTGAAATCGGTAAGCTAAAAAAGGAGATCGACTCAATATAGGTGCCAATGCTTTAGGTACAACAACGACGACGACGACAACAACAACAACAGCGACAGCAACAACGACAACAGCATCAAGCGAGAACAACAGCACTTGGTGAGTCCGAATATCACGTGCGTTGGTGTGTCCACTGGTCTCCCCTCCTAGGCAAGCAGTGATCGGTCATTCCCCTAATAGGTTCGAGGATAACAGCGCTCGAGATGTCACCTGGGCGATTCTCGTTTTCTCACCGGACATCAACACCGTCCTCTCACTTTCCGGTCATTAACTGACTCCTATCCAACGACAATGAAACTCGGTCACATGAGAACCCTCCGGTGTCTCATTAAACTGGAGAAGAAAAAAAAACACACCGCTTTTGGAGTACTGGTTGTATTGTTCAGCATGACTTCAGCCTTCCGCCATACTATTGACAGTGTTTCAACCCCCCTCTCTCTCTCTCTCTCTCTCTCTCTCTCACACACACACACACACACACACACACACACACACACACACACAAAATATTGACTACTTGACCATGTCGTCAGTTTTCTGTTTGTCTTTTATTTGTATTTGCTCTGTTTTCTTTTTTCTCATTTATTCATTTCTTGTGTGGTTTTGTTCTTCTTGTCTTTTGTTTTTTATTTTTAGTCTTTTTTCTTCCAGTGCTTGACATACTTGTTTTGGGGTCAGCTATCATTTATGTATACGGCCAGTTTTTAAAGTGGCGTTATCAATTTTTGTGCATGTTCTTTATTTCAAGACTCGTTTTTATTTTATTTTTTGTTTCAGTATTTTCAAACTTCATCCAAGTATCAGTGTCTTTTTTTCTGTATTTATGATATTGATATTTCAGTGTCGACATTTTTTTCTCTTGTTGCTGCACCAGTGATGAAAATCTTAATCTGCCCCCGTCCATTGCTTGTCTGACTGTCTAACTCTCTTTGTCTTACTATACTTCTCTTTCTATCTCTTTGTATGTCTTACTATACTTCTCTTTCTATCTCTTTGTATGGCTGCGTGTCTTTTCCAAATCTCTAGGTGTGTCTGTCTGTCTGTTTCTGTCTGTCTGTCTGTCTGTCTGTCTGTCTGTCTGTCTGTCTCTCTCTCTCTCTCTGTAACTATCTCTGTTTCCGAATGTGTGCGTGTGTGTGTGTGTGTGTGTGTGTGTGTGTGTGTGTGTGTGTGTGTGTGTGTGTGTGTGTGTGTTTTCTCTCTCTCTCTCTCTCTCTCTCCTCACTCCAAACACACACATACACCACACACACGCACACGCACATACACACACACATGCATGCACGCACGCCCCCCCCCCCCCCCCACACACACACACACATACAAACGCACAAACACTCACGCATGCATGCACACATATACACACACAAACATACACGCATAGGGGCGGCACACACACGCGCAAGTGCTCCTCTCCCTCTCTCTCTTCTCTATACACACACACACACACACACACACACACACACACACCGCACGCACGCACGCACGCACGCACCACACACACACACACACACACACACACACACACACACACACACACACACATATCCCCTCCCCTTCACACGCACGCACGTGTGTAAACGCACGAGAGGGACATCAAATTGACTTGAATGGTCACACAAAATTACTCCAGGTAAAACATTTCCAAACCAGAAAAAAAACAAAAAAAAACCGGTTTTTTGTGCATGTCATTTGCCTCTGCTTCTGAAAATGCTCTCTCTCTCTCTCTCTCTCTCTCTGCCTCCG
>CM065724.1:21146095-21161095 GCA_033310375.1 Conus canariensis | reverse complement strand
TTATTCATATGATTGGTAACTGTGGTAAGGGTAATCATATTCATTAATCACCTGATTAGTCACTGTGGTAAGGGTAATCCTATTCATTATTCACCTGATTAGTAACTGTAATGAGGGTAATCCTATTCATTATTCACCTGATTAGTCACTGTGGTGAGGGTAGTCATATTCATTATTCACCTGATTAGTAACTGTGGTGAGGGTAATCGTATCTATTATTCACCTCATTAGTTACTGTGGTAAGGGTAATCCACGCTGTTGGTTCGGATGAGGAATTTGCACAGGCCCTCGATGCCAGGCGCCTGAAACTCAACCTGCCACGAGCAAACGAAACTGAAGATTGGGAGAAACTGGATGCAAAAATCGTCCAAAGACTCGATGCACTGATAGGGAAAAGCACCCTGGAACACAAACTAGCCACATATGGGGACATTGTGTATGCCACATGTAGAGACGCCTATGGAGCAAAACTACCCAAAGAGAAAACACCTCCAAAGAAATCCAGACGCCAAGAAAAGATGGACAAGATCAGGGTCCAAAAGAAAAACCTCAAGATGCAAATGAAGACCGCACTGCCAGCTGAAAAACAAGGCTTGGAAAAACTGTGGAAAGACCTGAAAGAAAAACACAGTGCCCTCAGCAAAGCGGAATCTGCGAGGAAGAGGAAGAGCAAAAAGAAGAAGACACAAGAGCGCTTCTTCAGAGACCCCTTCCAGTTTGCCAGAACACTGTTTGAGCAGCCAAAATCTGGGACCCTAAGTGTGGACAAAGGAGTTCTTGAGCAGCATCTGAGGAAAACATACTCTGACCCACAGAGCAAAGCACCACTCGACATTCAAGGTCTGGTGTGGCCAACCAACCCTGAGGAACAGTTCAATGGCAAGCCTCCAACGTTGGCGGAAATCAAGAAGGTGGTCGACAAAGCCAGAGCCAAATCATCACCAGGGCCAAACGGAATACCTTACCAGCTTTACAAGAAATGTCCCAAGGTGCTGGAGTGGCTCCACAGGCTGCTGCGATCGGCTTGGAGAAACCAGAAGATCAGCGGCCAGTGGATGACGGCAGATGGTGTGTACATCCCCAAAGAGCAAAACTCAAGTGACATTAGCCAGTTCAGGCCAATATCACTACTGAACGTCGAAGGGAAAATCTTCTTCTCTGTCATGGCAGCAAGGCTGACCAAGTACCTGATGGAAAACAAGTACTTGGATGTGTCAGTCCAGAAAGGTGGCATCCCAGGCGTGGCGGGCTGTGTAGAACACGCCACAATGATCTGGGACGCAATCCAAAAAGCAAAAACAGAAAAGAGAGACCTGGACGTAGTGTGGCTTGATCTGGCAAACGCATATGGATCTGTACCCCATGAGATGATACAGTTGGCTCTTGAGATGTACCATGTGCCAAAGAACATCCGCGACATGCTCAAGAAGTACTTCAATGGCTTCTCAATGCGGTTCTCTACCAAGGAGTACACAACAGACTGGATCAACTTGGAAGTGGGTATTGCAATGGGCTGTGCAATTTCCCCAATACTGTTCGTGCTGGCAATGGAACTCATCTTGAAAGCAGCAACAAACAACGCGAGACAAACAGACCTTGGCGATGGATACAAGATGCCTCCTCTCAAGGCCTTCATGGATGACACTACAGTGATTTCATCCAGAGAAGACGAGACACGTCATGTGCTGGAGAGGCTGGACGACATAGTTGCCTCATCCAGAATGAAGTTCAAGCCAAAGAAATCACGGAGTCTCTCACTGAGGAAAGGAAAAGTGGCCGGATCTGTGGTCTTCAGTGTTGCCAACCAGGCCATTCCAACAGTCACAGAAGAACCAGTCAAGAGCCTTGGAAGATGGTATGATGATACGCTGAAAGACACACAAAGAGCAAAAGAAACCAAGCAGATGGCGGAGGAAGGCTTGGAGACCATTGACCAGTGTGGGCTCCCTGGCAAATACAAGGTCTGGTGTCTGCAGTTCATGCTGATACCAAAGCTGCTATGGCCTCTGATGATATACGACATCTGCACCAGCATAGTGGAGGCAATGGAAGCCAAAATCAACAAGTTCACAAGGAAATGGCTTGGTGTCCCACCCTGTCTGACTGACATAGCGCTGTACTGTCGCCAAGCAAAGCTGAAACTACCACTGAAATCCATCCTGGAGGAATACAAAGCAGGGAAGATCAGACTTCAAAGCATGCTGGAGGACTCAGGAGACAAGGTGGTAGAAGCAATTAAGCCCCAGCTGAAGACAGGCAGAAAATGGAAAGTTCAAGAGGCGATGGATTCTGCAAAAGAAAGTCTCAAGATCAGAGAAATAACAGGACACACACAGACCAACAGACAGGGACTGGGGGTGACCAAAACTGAATGGTGGTCAAAGGCCAAAGGAAAAGCCAAAAGAGACATGATGATTCAGGAGATGAGAAAAGAAGAAGACCAAAAAAGACTCCAAAAAGCAGTCCAGCAGAGCCAGCAAGGGCAATGGACAACGTGGGAGAATGCACTCCAAAGAAGTCTCACTTGGAATGACATTTGGCACATGGCCCCTCTCAGGATCAGCTTCATTCTCAGATCTGCATATGACCTTCTGCCCTCAAATGCAAACCTGGTGAAGTGGGGGAAAACAGACGATCCTGCATGCCCCCTCTGCCATGAAAAACAAACAGTGGAGCATGTCCTAAGCTCATGTAAAGTAGCCCTGGCTCAAGGAAGGTACACATGGAGGCACAACCAAGTGCTCAAAGAAATTGTACAAGTAGTCTGGGCTAGTACCAACACCACAAAAGGGAAAATCAGGACTCCAAAAGCACCCGCAACATTCTTCACGGCAGGAGGCAGCAAATCATGGCCAAGAACAACAGTGCCACTCGAAACATGCAGGCAGAGTCTGCTGGACGGGGCAGATGACTGGGAGTGCACTGCAGACCTCCCAGAATGGAAGAGTCACCCAGAGATCATCAGCAAGAGTGGCATGAGACCAGACATAGTAGTCCACTCTAAGTCAACCAAGCAGCTGATCATGATCGAGCTCACGGTGCCATATGAGAACAGAATGGAGGCAGCTCAAATCTACAAGACTGAAAAGTATGCTGATCTGGCAAACAGCCTGAGGAGAGAAGGCTATCAGGTCAAAGTCCTCACTGCAGAAATTGGAGCTAGGGGGTTTGTAGGAACGTCTGCATACAGCCTCATGAAACAGCTCTCAGTTGCAGGGAAGGAAAAAACCAGAGCCCTGAAAGCAATGGCAGAAGCGGCAGAGAGGTGTTCAAGCTGGATCTGGTCAAGGAGGAACAAAAGTGAACTTCATAAGGCTTAATTTCCCTACAAATATCAGGTGTCCCTGTGGCTCAGTGGTTAAAGCGCGAGTCATTAAGTGGAAAATGAGCATGTCCAGAGGGTCATGGGTTCGAATCCCAGCCATGGCTCGTCCCAAGATGGGAAAAAAAAGGGGCAGCAGAGGGACATCCGGAGTCATGAACCGGGTGTGGCCCAACCCCCCTAGAGTGTCAGGAGATAAGGGCCGAAACACTTGCTTGAAGGGGGCTTCTCTTCTGAGGACTCTCTGCTGCCACGCTCTCCACGAGTTTCTTTCTACCTATTCATTATTCACCTGATTAGTAACTGTGGTGAGGGTAGTCATATTCATTATTCACCTGATTAGTAACTGTGGTGAGGGTAATCGTATCTATTATTCACCTCGTTAGTTACTGTGGTAAGGGTAATCATATTCATTATTCACCTCATTAGCAACAGTGGTGAGGGTAATCCTATTCATTATTCTTTTCAGGAACAAAACTGATGATTTCTCCTGTCTATCATACGAGTAAAAAACATGACCCTAAAATTAGTCTCTCTCTCTCTCTCTCTCTCTCTCTCTAGGACGAGGCATGAAAAGGACACTAGAGCATATCTATTCTCCCTGTAAATAAATACCCTCTCTCTCTTTGTCACACACACACACACACACACACACACACACACACACACACACACACACGCTCGCGCACGCACGCATGGACGCACACACACACGCACGTACACACGCGCGCGCGCGCACACACACACACACACACACACACACACTCCTACGTGTAAAAAGCACGCTAGAGCATGTTTACATTACTTGTCAATAAATCTCTGTCTCTCCCTCTCTCCTCCCCTTTTTCCCTCTCTCTCTCTCTCTCTCTCTCTTAGGTATAAAAAGCACACTAGCGTATATCTATTCGCCCCCACCCTCTCTCTCTCTCTCTCTCAAAATAAAACATTTCATTCACGGGGTTCGGTGTCATGGCGAGGTCAGGAGAAAGACGTGTCTGAATCCTGCGGTCTGTTTTGTGAATGTGTGGAGGCTGCAGTGATAATTTCTCCAGGAGTTTTGGCAGATAGGGTGTTTGTGAGTCGGTGCATCTGTATATCTATATAGATTGTGCTAAGTCTCGACGGTTGCTTGATAATCATCAAGTTTTAATTAATAATATAAACTGAAGAAGATCGCGTGCTTTGCCAGGTCACTTAACTCACCTGTCCGGCAGTGTCAACACGACCCCTCCCAGTGCAGGTTGCACGTGTTTGTGATGGCGTTTGTCTGGGTAGGTTGATGAAGAGTTCCCGAGTTTTCAAGTTGTCGAACAGGTTACGGACGCCGGTGCTGGACTGTGAGGTCATATGGCTAAACATACGTAACCTTTAACATCAATCTGGGAAACACAGGCACATGAAAAATGTCGGTTCACAATTTGTCTTCTTCTCAGCCGAATATCATGCAACTGCTTGAGTGGCGATTTGCGCAGATGCAGCGTGAATTACAGCTACATTCTACATGTATCAAAAACACGCTGAATGAGAAGTTTCAGAATCTAGACATAAGTATCTCACGTATATCAAATGATGTCAGAGAACTCAAAGGTTGCATTGAAACAAACAGAGAAAGTATCGAAGATTTGAAAGAGGACAACGTGGCAATATGGGATAGAATTGACAAACTGGAACAAAACCTGGATGGTGTTGAGCAAGATGCGAAATCCTGCAATCTGATCTTCATCAATGTGGATGAATACAGGGGGAAAGACAGAGGCCGAACAACCCAGATTATCGTTGATCTCCTGAACGAGCATGATCCATCAGGCAGCTGGAGACACCACGACATCGTCAAGGCCTTCCGACTGGGGAAACCCAGGCCTCCGGGAAGTGATCCCAGACCTGTGCTGGTCCAATTCAGCACATGGTCCAACAAGATGGCGATACTAGGGGACAGTCAGTTCAGGGACAGTCTCAGACAGAGTGGCGTCAGAGTAGCTTCCGACCTCACCACTCGCCAGAGACAACTGGTGGACTTTCACCGTAGTCAGGGAAAGATCGCCTACATCTACAATGGCAAACTTCAGGTGAGGGATCGTCAAGACTCACAACATCGGTCACCGCGTTAAGCTATTCAGGATCGTGGGAATGGTGCCAGGGATATGCTCGACTCTGAGATTTCGCCACACCTCCGTCAGAGGAAAGACAACTGGATTTCCAGAGGCCAATTCAGCAGACAGCCACCCTCTGGTTATTTTCGCAGAAGTGTGGCGTCTAAGAAGTCGTTTCCCCACCAGGAAAAAGTCCTTGAAGCTCCATCGTCGTCTGTCAAAAGCCGTGTCCATCCACGAGACGAGGTGGACCAGGAAAACGAGGCTATGGATCATTGCCCAGCCCTAGATAGTCTCAAAGACTGTGACCGTCCAAACAGCCGCTCAAACAACCCGAGTAATTCTGGCTTCCAAGACTACAGTCAGAGACCAGTAGTGCCGGGACATCTCTCCTACAGCCAGGCAGCAAGAGGCGGAGATCCAGTGACATCTTACCACAGGAGACTGGTTCTAGTCAAAAAGGACATCCAGAACCGCAGATCTACCACCAGCAGTTCAGTGAGGTCTACTGGCCACGGTGGCTTCAGAAAGGATGACAACGTTTGCCCTGCAAACACTGACATTAAGAACAACATGTCAGGTTCGGCTCGGGCCCAAAATGCCGGTGTTTGTATGAATGTTACGGTAAATAATCAGGAAGGCAGAATAACAGGCCAAGAAGAAGGATGTGGGGTTGACCAGGTGGACAAAACTGAACTTACAGATCAGAAAAACGAATGTGTCGGTGAGGATGAAGGTGAAGGCTGTTCGGGTGATGAAGAGTTAACAGATACTGTTGATGATGATTTTCAGGGTGAACTGGAATCGACAGTGACGGATACGACAACGACAACAGAGACTTTAACTCAAAAGTTGACTGACACTGACCTCGACATTCAGACTCAAACAGTGAGCAAGGACACTGATGCATACGGCTTATTTAGCTCTAAATCATTAAGTGTCACGAATGTACCACAAGGCAGTGATGTTCAAGACGGTAATTCGATCCTCAGACAGGCAGATGGGCAGTCTAATGTTTGCTCAGAGAATGCCCAAGAAAAGGTTGTTGACTCAGAGGCCAATCATGGTAAGACAGGAGTGGAGGGGACTTTCATCTCTCCTCCATCTGTGCCTGTAGAGCAGGAGCGGCATCCCAGAAGTTCCGCTGTTCGGAAACAGTCAGGGAACAAGAACACCTACACATTGGCTCGCAGATCGGTCAGCCAGAGTAGCATAGTGGACGGTCTTAGACAAACTCCTGCGAGAGGCCAGTCAAAAGAGAGGGAGGGTCCTTCATCTGACGTGCGAAAAGTCAGTAAAAGCTGCTCCCGCAGCAAAAATAAATAGGAAATAGGCCGGGCCACAATATCAGACAATGATACAATTAATTCCAGCGAGCCAGAAACAAAGCAGACCAAGTGTTCTGAGGGATCTTTCGTACATACTGTAATTACGTCTCAACTGAAATTTTTTAATTATAATGTTAACGGGCTACTTCCAAAATTAGAAAATAAAGAGTTTGTTGATTTTTTGTTGTTGCATGATTTTATCTGTTTAACAGAAACATTTTTGTCAAATGATTTGCATTCCTCCTGGTTTGATGATTATGTGGTATTCACCTTAAAAGCTATTAAATTATCACGTCAGGGTAGACATTCTGGTGGAATTGTTGTTATCATTTGGAAAAGGTATGCGAGTTTCATTGAACATGTACAAGTGCAAAGCAAAAATGCAATAATTGTAAAACTTCACAAAGATTTGTTTTCAAAAACAAAACACATAATGATGGTATGTACATATATACCCCAACATGATTCTATTTATTGGAACCTTCAACAAGACGGATATGGGATAGAATTTCTGGAACAATGTTTATTAGACCTACAGGATTTGTATGGTGACTTCTACATTTTACTAACTGGTGACTTTAATGCACGAACAGCAGACGAAAACTATTGCCTCTTCAATAACGATGTTGAGGATGAAATTACAGATGCTTTGGGCATCATGGAATTTCGTAGAAAATCTCAAGACGGGCATAAAAATGTATTTGGCAACCAATTATTGGAAATTTGTCACATATTTGATTGTTTTATATTGAATGGTTTATGTGAAAGACATTTTGATGACAGCTACACTTATGTTTCATCAGCGGGGTCAAGTACGGTAGATTATTTTATTATGTCATGTGAACTGTTTCACGAGGTTAATGTATCTTCTGTAATCATTGAAAATATGGTAGAATCAGATCACCTTCCAGTTATTATGACATCCATTTGGAAAACAGTGGATACTGGAGAAAATAAGCGTAAAGAATATTCAGTTGGAAATACAATGACAGAAAAATTGGTTTGGAAAGAAGATAAAAAGGGCAGTACAGAGTAAAATTTATGAGGCTATGACTTTAATAGACAGTGACGTTGATAGTGCTTTATTGACATTCAACAAATGTTTACACGATGCTAGTAAATGTATGTACAACAGGTGTCATCCGGATCCAAAAAAGAAGTCTGAATGGTTTGATGAGGAATGTTCCATGGTTAAAAAGGAAACTAGAATGAAGTTAAACTAGTTCAGGAGATCTAGAGATGAAGAAGATAGACTTATATATGTTGCAGCACGGAAGAATTACAAACAGTTGCTAAAATTGAAGAACAGAGCATATCGAAAACAAAAAGCTGATTCTCTTGCAGATTACTTTTGTAACTCGACACTTTTTTGGAAGAAACTTAAGAAATTGAGCTCTGGAAATAGAGAAAGAGTTGTAAATAGTATAGACACCACTGACTGGGTACGTCACTTTAAAAATGTTTTCCGGAGCAATGAGGTTAGCAATGAAGAGCATTCCCAAACGGAAGTAGACTTATCAGAGCAAGCTGACCATGAATTAAACAGCCCAATTACGGAAGAGGAAATCATTTTTGCAATGAGCAAATTAAAATCTAATAAAACTTGCGGTATAGATGGAATTTATGCCGAAATGCTCAGAAACGGCGGTAAGAAGACAACGAATTTCTTCATAAACTATTCTACACACTTTTCGAAAAAGGTATCTACCCAGAATGCTGGTCTAAGGCAATTATAATTCCAATTTACAAGAAAGGGAATCATGAAAATGTGGACAATTATAGAGGTGTTTCATTGTTAAGTATTGTATCAAAATGCTATACATTGATATTAAACAGGAGATTACATTCCTGGATTAACAACAACCAGCTGATTTCTGAAAACCAAGCAGGATTCAGGAAAAACTACTCTACTACTGATCAGATATTTACACTATATGCAACCGTTCAGAAATGTATGTCTATGAAGGGAAGGAAATTATACGCTGCCTTCGTGGACTTTAAAAAGGCCTTTGATTCTGTTCGTCATGACAAACTTTTAGAATGCATTAGAAACCAGGGTGTCAAAGGGAAATTTTTTGCTCCTTTGTCTGCTATGTATAATTCATTATTGTCATGTTTACGGGTAAACAATGAACTGTCTGAATTTTTTTTTGCGTGTCCTGTTGGTGTTAGACAGGGGTGTGTTTTGAGCCCTGTGTTATTTTCAATGTTCATTAACTAGTTAGCCAATAGTGTGAATGAAAGAGGTAATCATGGTGTTCAAATTTTGCCTGACATAGTAGAACTTTTTATTCTCCTTTTTGCTGATGATGCTGTTCTACTTTCAATCACACCAATTGGTTTACAACAGCAATTAAATATTTTGAAAGATTTTTGCGAGAATATGCAGTTGACAGTTAATACCGATAAAACTAAAGTAATGGTCTTTAGGAAAGGGGGTTTTCTTGGAAAACGTGAGTGGTGGTTTTATATTGGTTCCAAGTTAGAAGTGGTAAATAGTTATTGTTATCTGGGTTTCAATTTTACAACAATGATTAGTGCAAAAGAGGGAACTGATCACTTGGTTACAAAAGGGAAGAAAGCAGTAGTTCAGTTAAATAGGACTTTCAGTAAATTTAAAGAAATGAACAATAAAACCTTTTTCAAAATATTTGACGTGAAGATCCAACCCATTTTATTATATTCATCCGAAATATGGGGATTAAATAGATTAGAACATATCGAAAAAGTTCATATGTTGGCGTGTAAAAGATTTTTAGGCGTTCCAGTCAAAACTCCAAATAAGATGGTACATGGTGACCTGGGTAGATATCCGCTTTATGTTAACTCATGCACGAATTCCATTAGATATTGGTTAAAGCTGTTACATATGAACCCTGATCGGTTGCCTTATAAGGCGTATCTAATGTTAATGGAATTGGACAGGAATGGGAAGAACTGTTGGGCGTCAAAAATAAGAGAAATTCTATGCACAACTGGTTTCTACTTAGTCTGGTTTCAACAAGGTGTAGGGGATAGAAAGGCTTTTTTGAGTTTATACGAGAATGATATGGCGATATGAGAGTTATCGAACTTTCAAAGTCATTTTTGAAAAAGATAAGTACATATGTCAAATGGATGTGTATTGTTTTCGTGTTGCTATTGCCCAAATAAGGTTTAATGTTCTACCACTCAACAACAATGTTTATAGATATAGTGATCGAGTTCAAGATAAAATGTGTCCTTTTTGTAAATCAAAAACTGAAAATGAGGCCCATTTTTTGAAGGAGTGCATTATGTATAATGACTTAAGAGAGAAGTTTCTAAGTGGTCATGTTAACACTCCAATGCATAAGCTTCTTGAATCAGAAAACAGTGATCTAAGACACAATCTTTCTAGGTATGTTTTTCATGCAGGTAATAGAAGGCAGAAAATGATAGGATAATTATATAATCACTTTACATGTGTACATTTCAAACTTTAATGTTTATGGAAATTGGTAATGATCAAACAGTGCATTGTTTTGTTAATGGTGGTAATTGTTTTCATCTTCTCCATATTTGATAAATCCATGACTTGTTTATATTTTGCATGTCCTGCACATGTATTGTGCTCAGTGCCGACTATTCTCCAGTCCCCGTGCCCCGTCCCCTGTATTGTGGCCCAAGGCCGATGTACAGTAAACAGGTTCTGAGTTCTGAGTTCTGAGTTCTCTCTCTCTCTCTCTCTCTCTCTCTCTCTCTCAAAATAAAACATTTCATTCATGGATTGTAAGTCAATGGGGAATGGGGATGGGGAAAGGGGACTGAAGACGAAAAAGGGGGATTAAAAGAATGCAGGGGGGAGGGGGTAGACAATACAGGAGGCATTCTAACACAACACCATACCACCAGGACGACAACACTTCAACGTAACCAGCTGGGGGAAATGGCATTTTTTTTTTTGTTTTGTTTTGTTTTGATGTTGGCGTGCCAGCGCAGTACCAGGTCGAGTCGAACTCGCAACGTGTGACTCGACCGCGGTGTTCTAAACCACTGAGCACAGACACCGACACCCTCACTGACTGGCCGCCCCCTCCTCTTCCTCTGCCTCCTTGTCACCGTTCTCCTCCTCCTCCGGTTGGTCTCGTCGGACGAAGCGAACCTTGTAAGCGTAAGGGACGTAAGCGATGCCGAGGTGGCCGTCCAGGCTGGGTAGCTTCCCTTGAGCGGCGGGGCGGATCTCGTAGCGTTGGAGGAGGGTGGTGAGAGAGAGGAAGAGCTCCAGTTGTCCCAGTTCTTGGGCGGGACAGGAACGTTGACCTGCCGGTATTGTTGTCGTCATCATCATCATCATCGTCGTCGTCATCGTCGTCATCATCGTCATCATCATCATCATCATCATCATCATCATCATCGTCATCATCATCACCATCATCATCATCGTCATCATCATCACCACCATCGGACCATCACCACTACCACCATGGGGGAAAAAAAACAAAAAAATAAAACAGCGTCATCATCATCGTTATCACCATCACAGCTATCGTAGTTCCCATCGTCGTCACCATCACGTCAGTCATCATCAAAGTCGTCAGCATTATCGTCGTCATCATCATCATCAACGTCATCGACGTCGCCGTCGTCACCAGCATCACTATCACCAACATTACAGACGTTGTAGCTATTGTTATTATCACCATCATTATTGCTCCTGTTTTCCCATTTCATGAACGATTCTGGTTCTCTCTCGCGCGTGTGCTCGCACGCGTACACACACACACACAACACACACACACACACACACACACACTACACACACACACACTACACACACATACACACACACACACACACACACACACACACACACACACACACACACACACACACACACACACACACTACACACACACACACACACTACACACACACACACACACACACACACACACACACACACACACACACACACACACACACACACACACACACACACACACACACACACACACACACACACCACACACACACTACACACGCACACACACACACACCTAGAGAAAAAGGCAGGAGGTAGTCAGGTTTCGCCACTTTCCCCTCCTCATCCAGGAACCTTTCAGGCCGGAAGTTCTCGGGGTCACCCCACAGCCCGGGGTCATAGTGCACGGAGCGGAGGTCAGGCACCACCAGGGCACCGCAGGGCACCTGGTGCCCGCCTTGCTGCTGCGCCTCCACCGTGCCCGCCTCACTGGCCGCGTGGGCCAGGGAGAAAGGGCAGACATCAGCGTAGCGCTGGCATTCCAGCAGGGTGGCTTCCACGTAGGGCATGCGACAGCGATCCTGCACAGGTCGTCAGCACGTGATGTTCGTCTTGAAGTCTTAGAAGCACAGAACCACAAACCTTGCCCTGCCCTCCGTTTTTCTCAGAAAGCTTCTGCTGTCTGTCTGTCTGTTTGTCTATCTACCTTCCTACCTATCTATCTACATACCCATCTGTCTATCTATGTACTCACGCATACACCTACATGCATACAGAGAGAGAGAGAGAGAGAGAGAGAGAGAGAGAGAGAGGAGAGAGAGATGGATAGATAGACAGAGAGACATGTATACATAGACAGACAGATTGATAGATAAATGCTTATATATGTATGTGTGTGTGTGTGTGTGTGTGTGTGTGTGTGTGTGTGTGTGTGTGTGTGTGTACACACACACACACACACACACACACACACACACACACACACACACACACACACACACATTCACAGATAAATAGATAGACAGATACATACATACATACATACATACATACACATATCGTTTGTAAACATTTCTTCTGACAAAGGCCTCCAGTGGTCCCCAAATTTATCGATAAGTACACAATGCAAGGGGGGGGGGGGCAGGAAGAGAGAGAGAGAGAGAGAGAGAGAGAGAGAGAGAGAGAGAGACAGAGACAGAGACAGAGACAGAGACAGAGAGACAGAGAGAGAGAGAGACAGACAGAATTATGCTTCCTGCCTGAGAGAAATTCGAGCACAAACTTGCGTGCCTCTGTTATAAAATCATAACCGGCTCTACGTTTCTTATCTGCCTGATCCGGTTTCTTCTGTACACTGCAAATCACTCCATCCACTTTGACACTCAAAAAGCCTGCCATTTTTTTTTTTTTTTTTTTTTGCCAATGCCTTGGGAATGCTGTCCCCTTTCCATGTTAGCCATTCTGTCTCTTTTACATTTGTCGGATCAACGCTTTAACCCCATGTGTTTCAAGGAATATTCACACTTCCCTCCCCGTCTTACGGTGGCAATTTTGCACTGCAAGGAATATATGTAAAATGCCCCCTTGTCCCCTCCCCCTGTCAGCTCTGTTTCCCCTGTGTGTGGCTAAGAGAGACATTAAAATGAGTTCCAGCTAGATCTAGTCGAAGACAAACATGTGTGAACAATTTCAATTAAACCAGGTTCAGACTCACACTTGTACACGGGGGCATGCGCGCTGGCGCGCGCACACACACACACGCACGCACACGCACACACATACACACATACGCGCGCGCGCGCACGCACACACGCTCGCACGCACGCACCCACACACGCACGGCGCGCGCGCACACACACATAGGCGTGCGCGGGCACCTTGTTGCGCAGATTCTTTCCTTGTTGTTCAGGTTATCAGTCAATTTGACAGTACATTTCCGGATTTAGCTTTTGTCATTGATATAAGATACGCAGTGCTGTTATCTTTATATAAAATTTTAAAAAGTGGTGTAGGGGATATGTGTGCGGGTTTTTGTTTTTATTTTGTTTCGCTTTGTTTTGTTTTTTTCAGCTTGGAGGGAGGGAGAGGGGGGGGGGTGCATTAATGTGTTTCTTGTGCCGTAAACATATTACAATGAAAGTATTAGTACACCACACGTTAGTACCCGAATAAACCCAGACTCTTTGTATCAAACAATCAAACATTATCAACGTCAGCATGCGGCTGTCCATCTGTAAACAATACACAGACATTACATAGTGAGCATAAGTTAGTCTTTATTCTAAAAAAAAAAAACTGGGAAGAAAAAATGATGGTGAGAAAAAAAAAATCGGAGGATGGAGGCCCCGCTTATTTAAAAAAAAAAAATACAAAAAAAGACAAAAAAGAAAAGGTGGAAAAATTGGAGGTGGGAGGACAAAAAGAAAAGTGTGAACTGTATAAATTTCCCAACTTAGAACAGGTGTCCCATAGCAAAGTGGGAAAGACGTCCGTCTGAAAGGGCAACGCCTTGAGACGCCCACCCATCCAGACCTTGCTGGTTCGAATCCCAGCAGCGCCAGAAGGAAGGAAGATCTGACATTGAGCATCTGGGAGTCCTGACCTGGATGCGGCTCAGCCCAGCGGAGTGTAATGAGTTCAGGGCCGAAATTCATCTTCGGGGACCTTCTGCTGTCAGGTTCTCCCTAGAATTTCTTCCTGCATACATGCACGCATACAAATGATGTGGAACCTATGCATGGAAATATGGCTATAATGCTTGTGTTTGTGCACGTATGGGTCTGAAATAGCCTAGAAGGCCAATCGCTTCATAAATTACAAATATTATTATTGTTACTATTACGATTCTTGTTGCATCACTTGTCTTCTTGCATTGTGTTGTTGTATTACAGAGTTTAGAAACACCTTCAAGTACACTCAGGCACGTTAATGAACAGGCAAATGTGCGGCAATCATACGCGTACGCACGCGCGAACGGTCAGACATCATGAGCGAAACCTTCACACGAATATGATGACACAAGTTTGCCTTTACTGGTTTCCACCTGTATTTGAATTGCTCCGCAATTGCTACTTTTGTGGTTAAGAGAAGAAGAAGAAGAAGAAGAAGAAGAAGAGGAAGACGAAGAAGTAGAAGAAGAAGAAGAAGGAGAAGAAAAAGAAGAAGAAGAAAACACAAACCTGATCCTAATCATCGCGAAAGAGGCGGATCACTTCGTCTAGGGAGTGTGAGAATGCCCGGGGCTCTTTCTAAGCTTACCAATCAAAGAAAATTACTATTTTTGGTGCGCGGGGTAAAAAAAAAAAAAAATAAAAATAACCCATAAATCTTGTAAGCCTACATTATAGAAGTTGAACGAGATTTGAAACGAAAAGAGGCTGAATTACGCTAAATTGCTTAAACTTCATCTAGGTTCCTCTCTCTCTCCTCTCTCTCTCTCTCTCTCCTCTCTCTCTCTCTCTCTCTCTCTCTCTCTCTCTTATTCTCATTATCATTTTTAGTATTTATATTATTATAATGATGACTTATATAGCGCAT
>CM065724.1:21128595-21133595 GCA_033310375.1 Conus canariensis | reverse complement strand
TGCTGTCAGCACCGTCATCAAGTTAAAAAGTGTCACGGTCATTTACTTGAAAACAAGTATACTCAGATCACAAAAAGTCCTAATCTGACAGCTTTAGAGAGTTTTGTCCAGGACACATTTTAACAGTAACACACAGAATAAGACTTCATGCATGGAAATTGAAAAATTGCAAGCTTGACAACGGTATCTTTGAAGAAAAAGAAATGCTCCGTCCGAACGATTTCATCCTAGAACGACCAGAACTAAACATATCACCATTCATGCCATTCAGAAAAAACTCGCTGATAATCATTTGTACAACATGGCTTCAAATGTATGAGAGACTGGACGTACCATCATGTTTCATTTCCTTATACAAATAATTTCGGTGCTTATAGTGTAACATTTTCTTTGACAATCTGCTATGTAGCTGTTTATTTGTTTAGTTATAGGTTACCATTTTCTTGTCAATTTGCTATGTAATCGTTTTATTCTTTTTTGAACCACGTTGATTTTTTTTGTTTTCTTGTTTGATATCACAGTGTTGCAAAAACGCGTAAAAATACAAGATTCATCCGAACATTGTGCCGTCGTTTCACGTCCTTTGAAAAGGAGGGAATACATCTAAGAAAGGAACAGTCACTCCGAATTTACTCCGAGGGCAGGTCTACTGGACCAACAGGAGATGAGAGGAAAATGATGAAGATGAAAGAGGTAAATGCGGTACCACCACCACCACCACCACCACCACCAATCATCATCATCATTATCAACATCATCATCATGATGAAGTAACTGTCCATCCACAGAGAATTCTCACCAGCTGTCGGAACCATCTCGGAGTGGTCGCGCCTTCCTCAAGTGAAGAAGTGAACAGGGAAAGAAACTTTAGATTTCCAACTTGAAACAACAGGACACGCTGTGAAATGAACCAGAAACATCTCCAACTTGAAACAACAGGACACGCTGTGAAATGAACCAGAAACATCTCCAACTTGAAACAACAGGACACGTTGTGAAGTGAACCAGAAACATCTCCAACTTGAAACAACAGGACACGCTGTCAAATGAACCAGAAACATCTCCAACTTGAAACAACAGGACACGTTGTGAAATGAACCAGAAACATCTCCAACTTGAAACAACAGGACACGCTGTCAAATGAACCAGAAACATCTCCAACTTGAAACAACAGGACACGCTGTCAAATGAACCAGAAACATCTCCAACTTGAAACAACAGGACACGTTGTGAAATGAACCAGAAACATCTCCAACTTGAAACAACAGGACACGCTGTGAAATGAACCAGAAACATCTCCAACTTGAAACAACAGGACACGTTGTGAAATGAACCAGAAACATCTCCAACTTGAAACAACAGGACACGCTGTCAAATGAACCAGAAACATCTCCAACTTGAAACAACAGGACACGCTGTCAAATGAACCAGAAACATCTCCAACTTGAAACAACAGGACACGCTGTCAAATGAACCAGAAACATCTCAAGGGAAACTCTGTGCTTTCTTCCAGATCTCCCACACGGGACCTGCAACTGCAGGTGCGTGGCTGCACTCAAACAACCGATAACCATGCAGTGCCTGATGGACTGTGCAGGCTTCAAGCCCACATGGAGCTGATAGCAGGCGACAATGAGGTTTCCAAACTTTCCAGACGAGCGTTTCTTTCATCACAAATATCAGAGGCTGCAAGAATCAGGGAGCATCTTCTTCTCTTTTTTTGTGGTTGTTAACAACATAGATGCCATGTACTCTGAAGGGTGACAGTTGAGAAGAAAATAATTTTCGAATTAACACTTTGTCTGTTGAACGTTACAGACAGCAGATTGGTGTAGACAGGTTTAGAGGAGAGCGAAATGGTGGTTGTACGTAGAATGGTAAGGTGCCATTATTTCGTTTTAGGTTCTTCTACTTCTGCGTACGCAAGCTGATACTCCTGCGGACACTCCCAGTACAGACTGGCAAGGATTAATCCCATCTACCCAACAAAGGAAGTGGAGGTTTGTGTGTATGACCGTTTTTTTTTTAATCCCGCCATTAAGGCAGCCATATTCCAACTAAGAGGAAGGTGCATGCTATGTGTAAAGTGTCATCCATACCAACGGCCAAACTGGCCTTCTCTTCCGAAAGTTGGTGATGGGATTTTTCGTGTGTGCAAGATGTTATGCGTGCGTTCACACACTGAACCTCGGTTTATAGTCTCATTCGAAGGACTGTATGGGAAATGGAGTCAGAACTAATGTTAACTCCGAGGGAAAAATCCCCCTGTACCGAAACGGCCCGGCGGAGATTCGAACCCGCGACCCTAGGATTACCAAGATTTCGAGTCCGCCGCTCTACCACTGAGCTATTCCGGCCCCCACTCCTTTTAGCACACTCATCCAGCTAATCTGATGTGTGTGTCATCCCATCACACGGATGCTACACATGGTCAGCATGCTCATCAGTGACAGTGGAAGAGTTTAAAACAACAAATGCTACAATTTCATTGTGTACTTACTTCTGTAACTCAAGTGGGTTGTCTTGCACAGTGAGGTTATAGGGGTGTGGATGCGGGTCCGTACCTAGCAAACTCACACTGCTGGTCGGCTGACAAGTGTGATGAAAGGTTCCGTATTTTCTAAGTACCAACGCACCTGCTAATTTG
Organism: Conus canariensis; assembly: GCA_033310375.1. Taxonomy (NCBI): domain Eukaryota; kingdom Metazoa; phylum Mollusca; class Gastropoda; order Neogastropoda; family Conidae; genus Conus; species Conus canariensis. The sequence goes on along the minus strand of CM065724.1, from coordinate 21,130,948 downwards.
TCATTGTTACTCTTTCTCACTGTGAAAGATGCGGGCAAGCTGTGTGCGAAGCATTCATTTCCGAACTGCTGTTACTTTCGATGTAAAAAGAAAAGCAGCAGACCTACACAGTAATTTTTTTTCTAAGAAAAGCCGTCAGGGGTAATCCTGTACCTGGAGAGAAGGCCTGAGTCATCTTCACTGTCCGATCCCATAGCCATGTATGGAAAGGACCAACAGTTACATTGTATCGATAAGATTAGAATCGATTCAGCATAAAATATCATTCCCCCTTCCCTCCCCCCCCCCCCCCCCCCACACACACACACACACGTGTCAGTTCATTTCAAGCTGCAAGGGTATTAAACGTTTAAGAATGGAAACCAAACAGAATGGCCAAAGGATAAAATTAAAACAAACAAATAAACAAAACAAAAACGAACGAACGAACGAACGAACGAACAAACGAGCAAAACCAAGGAAACAAGAACCGGCAAAACACAATACCCTAAAGTAGGGGGGTGGGAGGGTGTAGATGATGGAGGGAAGAGGAAGTCTGATGTGGGAAGAGGGCACGGGTTACACTCATTGCTGCATCAGCACAGAGGAGCAGAAGATGGCGGAAGCCTGTAGTTCATTAACCCTGGAATGACCTGAAGTTGGACAGAGCAGGGTTTTCCGCCTTACAGATGGGTTAATGGCAATATCTCTTACCCCTCCCCCCCCTCCACCCCCCCCCCCCCCTTCCCCCCACCACCATTTTAAACGTTCTGGCTCAGGAACAACGCACTGTAGATCGTTTAGAGTTACGTACCCTGCTTTACTTTCGTCCCTTGTTTTCTCAGTTTGCCGCTCGCTGCTGTAAACAGCTGCTGTTGCTGCTGCTGCTAGGTCGGCTACGTAGGTTATGTCCTTATCTGTCCTGTTGACCTTAACGGAAAGAACGCGGTTTGGGTTGGGGCAAAATAGTGTAAATGGCCTCTGAGAGAGAGAGAGAGAGAGAGAGAGAGAGAGAGAGAGAGAGAAGAGAGAGAGAGTAAGAGAGAGAGAGAGAGAGAGAGAGAGAGTTTATAACCTGGCCGACCACTGGGGCTGAAAGAAAGTTAAAAATGGAACTATATACAACTTAAACTTTGCTACGACTAAAAATCCGAACAGCCAAGCGCTGAAATCTGTAAGACCTATCTGAAACAAAGTATATTTCAAACCACATTTGGATCTAGTTGCAAAGCGAGAGGACTGCAGGCGGAAATCTAAACAAATCTTAAATAAATGTTAGCGAACCGCCCAGAGAACGTGGACAAACGAGTCCCAAGACGAAACACAACGCGTTTCGACCTCTTAGGTCTTCATCAGGTGAGACATTAACGAATAAAACAATGAAAATTCACTTAGCTTTGATCGCTTCAGATCACTTCGCAGGGTTCACACACATTTGGAGCCAGATCATATGAAAACAATGATTTTTTTTTCAAATAAAATTCACTCCGCGTAGAGTATGTGTGTGTGTGTGTGTGTGTGTGTGTGTGTGTGTGTGTGTGTGTGTGTGTGTGTGTGAGAGAGAGAGAGAGAGAGAGAGAGAGAGAGAACAGCAGTAGCATCATTAGGGGTAGCAGCAGCAGCAGCAGTAGTAGTACTGGATTGGACTACCCCTGATTGGACTACTGCAACTCTGTTTATGCTGGGCTTCCCGCAGAACAGATTGCTCGGCTGCAGAGAGTCCAAAATAGCGCTGCACGACTTGTTTTGAAGAGGAGGAGGTGTGAGCACATCACTCCCATGCTGATCGAACTGCACTGGCTTCCCATACAGTATCGGTGGCAATTTAAACTGGCAGTTCTTGCTTTCCGCCACTTCAATGAATCTCTTCCTCACTATCTCTCTTCTTCTCTCTGCACCTACCAAAGCTCTCGTACCCTTCGCTCTTCTTCACAAAAACTTTTGAAAATCCCTAAGCGTTCTCTGAAATCTGTTGGCGAAAGAGCCTTCAGTTTTAGAGCACCTTCTATTTGGAACTCCCTCCCTGAAGACCTTCGTAATCAGCCTACTCTTTCTTCTTTTAAATCTCAGCTCAAAACTTACCTCTTCAAAAAAGCCTATTCTCTTCTGTAGATGACTAGATCTCTCTTAAATTCCTCCACAACTAGTTCGGTGAGACAGTTTATGCATGTAGGTGCGTCTGCCATTGTGTATTTTCTTTTTGCTGTGTGCATGAATATTGTATGAATAAGTGCAAATGGTGGATGTAAGCGCATTGAGTTGTACAACAAGAAATGCGCTATATAAGTATTATACATTATTATTATTATTATTAGCAGTAGTAGTAGTAGTTGTTGTGGTGATGGTGGTGGTGGTGGTGGCTGTGGTAGTGGTA
>CM065724.1:21118595-21121095 GCA_033310375.1 Conus canariensis | reverse complement strand
ACTCAGGACAACGAAAATGAACGAGCAATCACTTATCTTCGTTCACTTCGGCGCAAGATGGACGTTGAATGAAAACGAGGCTGTCAAGGCTTTGGGATGGATGACAAATGTACACACAGTATACACCCTCCGTGAAACATCTCTCTCTCTCCCTCTGTCTCTGTCTGTCTGTCTGTCTGTCTGTCTGTCTCTCTCTCTCTCTCTCTGAATGAAGATAAGTGATTGCTCGTTCATTTTCGTTGTCCTGAGTGTTTTGTATCTTGCCTGAAGAAGACCTAAGAGGTCGAAACGCGTCATGTTTTGTCTTGTGATTCGTTTGTCTACGTTTTCTTGGCGGTTCGCTATTAATTACATTTAGGAATTGTTCAGATTTCCGCCTGCAGTCGCCTCACATTGCTGCTTTCTCAGTAATATCCAAATAGTGTCAAATCCGAATAGAACCCCATCGTCATCATCCTGTCATCCTCGTTAATCGTCATATAAAAAGAAACAAAAATGGAAAAAATATCAGATGATGCCCCCCCCCCCCCCCCCCCCCCCTTTCTGTTCTGTTCTCATGGTTACCTCAGTTTGAATTTCCTCTCCACGTCCAAGCCCTTGGCGAGTTAGTGTAAAGGTCACCGGTATTGTCAAGTTCACGGCGACCGTCATAGGACGGACGGAATGGCGCTCTCCAGTTGGTGGAGATGGAAGGGAAGATGGCGGAAGAGGAGGATGGGAGGGGGCAGGGCGCTCACGCTGATTTCGAAAATAAATCATTATCATGGTCGTCAGTCGGGGGTTAGTAGGTTTCATCCGGTTCATTTGTTGGATCGCAATATGCAGTACTGTTAAAGTGACTTGACATTGGTGTAGTGTCTTCTCTGTTAAGCTGCCTCCTGACTACTCTATGTATTCACTGCTCCATGCAGATTGCCGGTGCCAATGCTGAAATAGAAAAAGAAAGTGTGTAGCCTATAGCTGTATTTGATGAGCGGATTAACGGTGTAGAAATGATTACACTGTTGTACGCGCAGGGGAGAGGGGAAGACAGGGGAAGGACAGTGTCACAGGAAACAAGACAGTACGAAAAAGGATCTGTGAACAATTTCTGGAGTACACCACATTGTCCTGTCAGAAATTCGGATATAGATACTTTCGCATAGATACTTTCGCATGGATACTTTCGCATGGACTAACTGCGATGAACCAAGACAAGAATAGAATCGTACTCTCGGTAATGCCATAAACAGCAAGTTTCTTTCAAGAAATGGAATGGTTAATGAAATCCCAAGCTTTCGGAAAATCGACATGAACAGGACAATACGTGTTAGTTCAGTCTAATTAATGAATTCAATAATCGATCAGCTGCGTAAGTGCTGTCTAGCAAGAGTGATCTTGTCCACATGCAGACTGCTTATATGAATCACATGTATTAGTGACCGTGGAGAAGAGGATGCTTTGCTATTATCATTTTTCTAGTGATGTTGACAGTTCTTAGAAGATTAATAGAGGCCCACATTTAAGAAGATTCGTAGGATCGATTGGTTTGATTCTTAACATAATTTTGCTCGCTTGAAACCGACTAGACAATACTTTTTCGTTAACATAAAGGTTACAGACGTTAGCCATTACATGTGATGACAGTGATGCAGCAATTCTAATAATACTGATGAGAGAGAGAGAGAGAGAGAGAGAGAGAGAGAGAGAGAGAGAGAGAGAGAGAGAGTTAAACAATTCATCCGGTTGGGCGTTAGCTCCCAAGAAGGGGGTTTGCATCAACAAAGCAATACACTGATGGGAAATACTGAAGCAAATGTTGTACTTGATCTACGCAATTATACGACCTTAAAGCAAATTTGATCATGCTTTGATCCAGTTAACTCAAAAGGCAACTATTTTTCAGAGAGAGAGAGAAAGGGGGGGGGGGGAGAGAGAGAGAGAGAGAGAGAAGAGACAGACAGACAGACAGACAGACAGACAGACAGACAGACAGACAGACAGACGGACAGACAGACGAGGAGGGAGCAGAAAGACAACAGAAGACCCTCCAACTCTCCCCTCCACCAAAAACTCACCTTTCCCATGCCCCCTATGGATGACGTCAAAGACCGGCGGCCTCCCCAGAAAAGACGACCCGCGCTGCTGGCCGAACACCCGTTTCAGGGTGTCGTACCCGCTCACCACCACCACCAGGCGACATCCCAAGTTGAAACAAAACACATCCCCGTACTCCGCCCTCAGATCCCTCAACAGCTTGCGCTTGTCGGCCGACCAAAGCACGTCCAGAAAGCCCAGCAGAGGGGCCCCCCGGGGGCCGGGCGGGTACCGGCGACTGGCGTAGAACTGCCGGACGGCGTAGAGAGTGGCCAGTAGAACGGCCAACAGGACCACCAGGGTGCTAGTCTCACAGCCCAGGAAGTGACCGGAGGATGACGTGGCAGTTTTTGATTGGTGACTGGACGTGGCGGAGCTCATCGTGGTAAGATTTTTGATACAGCAGAAAGATGAACCTTTCTCT
>CM065724.1:21106095-21113595 GCA_033310375.1 Conus canariensis | reverse complement strand
AAAACACATGCAGCAGAAAGTTGTTACATGGTCAGCCACTGAACCAGAACGTAGTAAAACCTAAGGGAAAGACACATGCAGCAGAAAGTTGTAAAATTCGGAAGCGACATTAGATATGAATCCCGGAAACGACTAAGGATAAAAATTCAAGGGAAAACGACATAGCAGCAATAAAAATTCAGGGAAAACGACATGTAGCATTAATGAAATTCGGGAAAATGACATTAGGATTTAATACAATTCGGGAAAACGACATATAGGAGTAGTACAATTCAGGAAAACGACATGTAGGATATACAATTCGGGTAAAATGACATGTAGAAGTAGCACAATTCGGGAAAACGACATGTAGGAGTAGTACAATTCGGAAAACGACATTAGGAGTAGTACAATTCGGAAAACGACATGTAGGAGTAGTACAATTCGTGAAAACGACATGTAGGAGTAGTACAATTCAGGAAAAGGACATTTAGAGTAGTACAATTCGGGAAAACGACATGTATGGAGTAGTACAATTCGGAAAACGACATGTAGGAGTAGTACAATTCAGGAAAACGACATGTAGGAGTAGTACAATTCAGGAAAACGACATGTAGGAGTAGTACAATTCAGAAAACGACATTAGGAGTAGTACAATTCGGAAAACGACATGTAGGAGTAGTACAATTCGGGAAAACGACATGTAGGAGTAGTACAATTCAGGAAAAACGACATATAGGAGTAGTACAATTCGGGAAAACGACATGTAGGAGTAGTACAATTCGGAAAAGACATATGAGTAGTACAATTCGGGAAATGACATGTAGGAGTAGTACAATTCAGGGAAAACGCATTAGGAGTAGTACAATTCGGTAAATGACATGTAGGGTAGTACAATTCGGGTAAACGACATTAGGAGTAGTACAATTCGGGTAAAAGGACATGTAGGAGTAGTACAATTCAGGTAAAACGACATTTTAGGGTAGTACAATTCGGGAAAACGACATATAGGAGTAGTACAATTCGGGTAAATGACATGTAGGAGTAGTACAATTCGGAAAACGACATGTTGAGTAGCAATTCGGAAAACGACATATAGGAGTAGTAAATTCGGGTAAATGACATATAGGAGTAGTACAATTCGGGAAAACGGCATATATGAGTAGTACAATTCGGGAAAACGACATGTAGGAGTAGCACAATTCAGGAAAACGACATGTAGGAGTAGTATAATTCAGGAAAACGACATGTAGGAGTAGTACAATTCAGGAAAACGACATGTAGGAGTAGTACAATTCGGGAAAACGACATATAGGAGTAGTACAATTCAGGAAAACGACATGTAGGAGTAGCACAGTTAAGGAAAACAACAGGCAGCAGGGTAAAAAAAACAACAACAGAGAATACACCATGCAGCAGGAAGTGGTAAAATCAGGGAAAACGACATGGAGGAGTAGCACAATTAAGGCAAACGACAGGCAGCAGGGTAAAAAAAACAACAACAACAACAACAACAGAGAATACACCATGCAGCAGGAAGTGGTAAAATCAGGGAAAACGACATGGAGGAGTAGCACAATTAAGGAAAACGACAGGCAGCAGGGTAAAAAAAACAACAACAACAACAACAGAGAATACACCATGCAGCAGGAAGTGGTAAAATCAGGGAAAACGACATCCAGCCAAAAGTAGTCAAACAGAAAAGCGGCTGATGCAGGCAGTGGTAAAATGGAAACAAAACGACGATAATGTTAAGTAGGTAATAGATGATAGTAAAAAGTAGGGAAAATGACAACTTGAGGCAGCAAGAACCAAAACGTAGCGAAACTGATCGTATTATAAAATGCAGGGAAAACGGCTTGTGGTAGAAAGTAAAGTAAAAAGGAGGGAAATCGATATTTAGCAGATTACATAGTAAAAACACGGAGGAAACGATATGCACCACGACAGAAAACGACATGTAGCAGACAATATAATGAAATGTAGAGAAAATGATACGTGACGGATAGTATAGTAAAATGTAGGGCGAACAACATGTAGCAGAAGTATAGTAAGGGGAGGGAAATTGGTATTTACAGTACAGTAAAAAGCAGGAAAATCGATATGTAGCAGATAGTACAATAGATTGTAGTGATAACCAAGTGTAGCTGATTGTACAGTACAATGTAGAGATATGTAGCAGATAGTATGGTAAATTGTAGAGAAAACCGATGTGTAGCAGATAGAATTGTTAAATGTAGAGAAAACAAGATGTAGCAGATTGTATAGTACAATGTAGAGATATGTAGCAGATAGTGCGGTAAATTGTAGATAAAACCAAAGTGTAGCAGATAGAATTGTAAAATGTAGAGAAAGCGAGATGTATCAGATTGTATAGTGCAATGCAGAGATATGTAGCAGATAGTACGGTAAATTGTAGATAAAACCGAAGTGTAGCAGATAGAATTGTAAAATGTAGTGAAAACCAAGTGTAGCAGATTGTATTGTACAGTGTAGAGATATGTAGCAGATAGTACGGTAAATTGTAGAGAAAACCGAAGTGTAGCAGATAGAATTGTAAAATGTAGAGAAAACGACATGTAGCAAATTGTATAGTACAATGTAAGAGGAAACAATATATAGCAAGAAAGCAGGGAAAACAATTTGTGGTCAGAAGTAAGGGGAAAAAATGAAGAAAACGACATGCAACAAAAATATGGATAGAAATAGAAAAAAAAATGTTATATAGCAGAGTACAGTTAAAAAAAAAAAAAAAAAAAAAAAAAGGGATGATGTGTATTAAGCACAAAGTATAGTTAAAGGCAGGGAAAACGACCATATAGCAAAACGTGTAGTTGCATAGATAGGCGACTGCAGGCGGAGATCTAAAGAAATTCTAAAAGTTGTTATTATGACTCCACCGAAAAACATACGTTTTGTCTTGAGATTCGTTCGTCCACGTTGTTCGGTGGAGTCATTATAATAACTTAAATATTCTTTTTTCAAAAAGCAAAATAAATAGTGGAGAAAACGACCATGTAGCGAAAAGTAATAAGTTCTAGGGGAAATGATTTGCAGTACACAGAAACAAAACGTAGGGAAAGCGATTATACGCAACAGACTGAAGTAAACTAAAAAAAAAAAAAAAAAAAAAAAAAAACTGCGGAGAAAACGATATGTGGCAGAAAGTAGTCAACAGAGAAATGAAACAATATACAGCAGAAACCATTACAATGTAGGGGAAAACAACATGTAGCAGAAAGTAGCGAAAAGTATGGAAAACGACGCCATGTAAAAGAAGTTAAACAGTACAGACAATAACGACATGCAAATGAGAAGTAGTAACAAAAGTAGCGGAAAATGACGATACGTAACGTATAAAAAAAAAAAAAAAGGGGGGGGGGGGCAAAAAAATTAGCATAAATGACGACGGATAGGAGGGGGAAAAACAAGTAAAAAAGAAAAAAATGACATGCAACAGGAAGCAGTATAAGTAGGGAAAACGACGATAAGTTGAAGAAAACCCTAAAAAAGATTTAAGAGAGAGAGAGAGAGAGAGAGAGAGAGAGAGAGAGAGATTTGGTAGTGGTGAAAAGTGAGAGAAACGACCACCACAAGGGCAAAACGAAGATATGGAGTACAACGCACCGAAAGATAGAGCAAACGACATGCAGTGGAGAAAAAAAAGTAGTCAGAAGCAGGGAAAAAGAAGTGCTAGCTGAACGCAAGACAAGAGCTAGCTGAACGCAAGACAAGAGCTAGCTGAACGCAAGACAAGAGGAAAAAACAGAACGTTGACTGAATGCAAATTTGCTCATGGGCGAAGTGCTTCATGGATACCTCCCCAGGCCTTTCGCCCGGGGGGCAAATGGAAGGTGAGGGTTAGGGGAAGGCTGGGATGTTGGAGATAGGAAGAGGATGGGGAGGGGCGGGATGAGGGGAGAGTAGAGGGGGGATAGATCTCAGGGTCAAGGACTTGGATATTACAAGGACAACACTTCACGGCTCTGTCTTTGCGCCAGCGAGTCAGGTAGGTCTGGTTTATAGATAGTCAAGCTGGTTGGTCAACCTTTCGAGGGTAAGCCACGTTTAGTTCGGAGAGTAGCAAAAAATGGATGCTTGTATAACAAATCACGCAGTACAAGCGGTTTTTATGTAGCGTCATCGCGGCAAGCTGACACAAATTGCCGACGCCGATAGTGTTGGCTGTTACGTTTTCACAGCGAAGAGGCGGAGGGAGGGAGAGGAAAGGTATGTGGCAGGGGAAGGTGGGGGTGAGGGGGTGAGGGGGGGGGTTGTACAGTAGAAACAGCTGGCTAAATGTTGTCTCAAGTGTGTGTGTGTGTGTGTGTGTGTGTGTGTGTGTGTAATGTGTGTGTAATGTGACGTGATTTCCCCGAATTCTGTAAGAGTAATCTCTCATGCGATTGGTAGGCTTACTTACTAAATTCTCAGTGCACCTGTTGGTCAGCGAACCAGAGTACCCTCGCTTTGACGAAAGTGGCATTGCGATCGTATAACAGGGGGACTCCGAGCGCTTCTCCTACCAATCACAAGACATTTTACAGATTTCGACCAATCACGAAGCCCGATATAACATAAATCGTTGTTTATGAATTGCAGAGACAAATGAAAAACAAAGATGAAGTTTCACATAATCTCGTTTCTCCTTCGGCTTCTTTCCGTTTAATCTGTACTTCATCTTTGATTAAAACACACACACAACACACACACACACACACAGCAAAAGCTTGTGTGTAAGAGCCAGAGATCAAAACAGAGATGCTTCTTAATTTACAGTCCACAAATCCATCGTTCCTCATCCCGCACCAATAACACTGACGTCCTCTAATTGGTAGCTGAAGTTCTCGGCTTTTTCGCTCCGGTGATACCGTTTTCCCGCTTTGCATCTTTGGCAGGCGAGCCGGCCTGTTTATACAGGCCGATCTGCTGATGTCAGCTGTCGTTACTGAACAGGTGTTGCGGGGTTGTTACAATCAGGTGAGTGAAAGTCGGTCGTCGGTTTTCAGCACGCATGGCCAATGGCAGTTCACGAGATCGAAGTCTATTTTGTCTTTCCTGTACAAATCTAACTGCGTCTGTCTCTGTCTCGCAGTGTGTGTGTGTGTGTGTGTGTGTGTGTGTGTGTGTGTGCGCGCGCGCGCGCGTGCGCGGTGTGTACATTATGAGACTTATGCTGTATTGCAGTCTCGTTTTGCTGCCATAGCAGTGTGTGTGTGTGTGTGTGTGTGTGTGTGTGTGTGTGTGTGTGCGATCATACCCACACAGGTCGGATTTACAAATAACTTAACAACAGATGTGGAAGGCCTTGAATTTGGTGAAAGCATAACGTGTATGCCTGAAGGCATAACGTGTATGTGTACGCGTGATCGTGCATGCATGCACGAGCGACAGGATATATGTTTGCTTGCATATACATACATGCCTGTGTATGTGCATGTGTACTAGGGTTCTTTTCTTTCTTTTTCTTTTAATGATTTCATGCTTGCCATCACTGACAAGAGAAACATAAACAAAGAAACAAACAAAACAAGACGACCACCAGATTTTCTGACGCTTCCTACTTCGCTGCTGATCAGTCCCAAGCGACAGGACGTCATGGCGCCGCGGATGACGTCATGGGTGGAGGTCCTGGTGACGTCATCGCTGACGTTGCTGGTGGTGTCATACGCCCATGCCGAGGAGACGACCTCTTACCAGCAGACTCTGGTGTACAGCTGGGTGAAAGTGGAGTACGACTGGCCCAGTGACGCCGTACGGCAGGACTACATCTCTGACGGCAGGTTCATCGAGGAAAACAACATCATCACTGGCATTAAGGTCAGTGAAACGAACTCTCCCAATGGAGATGTTGGAAGGGGAAAGGAAGGGGTGAGGGGGGGGGGGGGGGATGAAGTGTGGAGGGTAGGGAGAGGGCATTGCTCGGGGAGGGAGGGAGAGAATGGGGGTCTTTCATTAAGAACAGTAACCACGTATCCTGAAGATTCTACAAGTTACCTTCTCTTTTTTTTTCTATGCAATTCTCTCTGACTTTTCTTTTTAAAATCTTTTTACTCCCCCCCCCCCCCCCCCTTTTTTTTTTTTTTTTTCTATGAGCAAATCTCTTTCAACGTCGTTCTGTTTTTTTTTCCCTTTATTGTCAATACACCTGTCTTTGTTCAAGAAACGCTTTGCATCCCCCCCCCCCTCCCCTCTCCCCCACAACCGCCCCACCAATCCCCCCATCATCCTCTTGAGATTCCGGTAGGGAAAGGATAGACAGGGGGATGGAAGGATCGAGGGAGTGGGGGCCAGTACAAATTGCTAAGGTGCCTTCTGGAAACTGTGCGTCAGTTCTTTCTCCTCTTCAGCACACTTTCTCTGACTCTGCCTTCCCCCTCCCCTCCCCTCCCCTCCTCCCCTCCCCCCTTCATATTTTTCCTCACTGCCGACTTTTATTTCTTTCTGCCTTTGTGGCCAGATGCCTGATTTCGTTTCAGAAAATCGTTACACCTTTATTTCATTTTGTTTATTTGTTTATTCATTCATTCATTTATTTATTTGTTTGTTTATTATTGTCGTTTTGCAGTATATAACATACTCAGGTGGGTTTTTTGTTTTGTTTTGTTTTAAAAGTACCTGACACCGTGAGTGACAGAATTTGGGGGGTTATCATCTGGCTACTATAGTTACTGAGAATTGTATGACTCGAATGAGCACTTGCTGTCTAATTTGCAATGCTGTTAGAATATTGGCTTTTATTTAATGTCGTTTTGTTTCATTGGAAACATTTGTCTGGTGATGTTTTGTATTTGTTTTTGGTCTTTTTTCGTTTTTTGTTTTTGTTTTTGTTTTTTTTAGCAGAATGGCTGACTCACCTAGCACATCCTAGATTTGTTATTCTACCGCTCGTCATTATTTAAAAAAAAAAAAAAAGGGGGGGGGGGGGGGGGGCATTATACATTGCTGCATGAACCGTGCATACGTCTGTTCTTTGGGGGGTTTTCCCCCTTGACTGGAACGTTTCGCTTGTCTTTCATTTCTTTTCGTTCCTTCCCCCCCCCCCCCCCCCCCCCCGCCCCTCACCCCTTATGTATTGACAGCCTCGAAAGCGCCCTGTGTAGATGACTGGGGGGGGGGGGGGGGGGAGAACTGGAACTGAAAGGACGATGTCTGGCCTGTCTGTTTGAAAAGAAAGAAAGAAAAGAAAAAAGAAAGAAAAGAAAGAAAGAAAGAAAGAAAGGACAAAGAAAGATAGAAAGAATGAAAGAAAAAGATCAGCTCAAGCGGGCAACCAGCCATTTGGTCAACCATCCATCTGATCAGATTATAGGGTGGCAGCATTTCCTGTTATCTTGTTTTGTTTGCTTGGTGTGTGTGTGTGTGTGTGTGTGTGTGTGTGTGTGTGTGTGTGTGTGTGTGTGGAGAGGGAGAGAGAGAGAGAGAGAGAGAGAGAGAGAGAGAGAGAAGCCACGCGATTCGTGCTACTCTTGTTTCCTTTCCCACGATTGGTTCCGATCAAGATCTCAGTTCACCTGTTGC
>CM065724.1:21056095-21101095 GCA_033310375.1 Conus canariensis | reverse complement strand
GGTTCGTGCTGGCGTCTGGTCTGCAGGGCTGGCACTGGTGCTGGTGATGGTGAAGAGTGTGTGGTGGGACTGGCTGTGAAGTGCTTGTTCATGTTGCCTGATTTTTTATTTATATTACTTACTTACTTACTTAGTTACTTAGTTACTTGCTGAAGAGTGTGTGGTGGAGCTGATTGTGATGTGCTTGTTCGTGTTGCCTGATTTTTTATTTATATTACTTACGTACTTACTTACTTACTTACTTTTGTTCCAGCTGCAAAATGATCAGTCAGTTTTATCTTTTTGTTTTGATTTGTTTTGCTTTAAAATTTTTGACTCACATTTTCAGTGTTTCCCGGTGGCATTAATCTTGACACTGATCAATCCAGCTCCCTGTGCACAGCTACATCGAGCATGAGGGTTTTTCTGTTGCAGTTTCAGCTCTAGCAAGTCCACAGGGAGTGTTCGGTATCAATTCGTCAACAGGCAACCCACCATAAGAGACACTGTAATGCTGTCGAATTGCTTCTAGTTGTCTTTGGCAGGGCCTGTTTTTATCACACAGACACAAGATAAAACATACTAAGCCCCCTAATGACCACAAAAATCACTAGCTAAATCAACCTGAGCGAGTGTTCCCTCTGCAGAAGTCACCACCAGATCCGTCCAACAGCAGCCCTATGAACCTGCCATTCCTGACGTCTTTGCCGCGAACTTATCATGGGCATTAACATGGAGAGGACATTGAAACTGTGGTCACTACAAGACAAGGGTAGAAAGAATGTGACTGCCCCTGGCCCCGTGGGATGCTGGGGGCTCTTGCATTCACACCTTCTGCCCTAGCATCTTTCTCTTTTCTATCCCTCTTTGACTACACGCCGTACAGTTGTTAACCGATTTTGTACGCCATTGTGGCCCATTCTTCTGTTTTGGCTGTGGCCCATTCTTATGTTTTGGCTCTAGAATGTCATTTTATACTTTTCTTTTCTCTGATCCACAGTTATTTACAATGTGCCAGCTTTTCTATTGCAGTCTTATAACTTGGTTGTCAGACAATGCATGCTGTTCAGAGAGGACACTAGTTGTTCCGTTCTGCAGTGTCTTCTTGCCCATGTGACCTTTTCATACACTTTGTGTGTGTGTGTGGTGTGTGTGTGTGGGCGCGCGCGTGTGTGCGTGTGCGTGTTACCTGAGTTTTAATCGATATTCTACTTAAAAACGTACGTGAAAAATTATATGCAGAGTAGCTTTTAGCACTGTCTCATGTTGTTGGCTTTAAAAATGGCAGTAGTTTAGTTTTTATATAAAATCACTGGATACATGCATGTGCTGTCTTTGTTGTTGTTGTCAGAATGGGCCTTCCAAACCCCCTCTCCCCTGGTGCTGACAGCCCTGAAAAAGGCCCTCTGTGGTCAGCTGTGCTACATAACTGAAACTGAATTGCCCTACATATGTGTTCATATTCCTTGTACCTTCAGTTTGTTTTCTTTCTTTTCTTGCAGCGTTTTGTGGTAAAAAGATGTCTTTGGTGGTTCCACTTAAGAAGCTGGCGCAAAATGGAATATTAACATGCCGGATGATCTTTTTTTTTTTTCTGTCTCACATTTCCAGTAAGTTTTACACATGCATGCACACAGTTTCACTTCTAGTCTATTTTCCTCAAAAAAATACAAAATACAGATAATTTGTTTTGTAATATCATTTTTATTTCCAAAGGTGCCTTACCTCCAGAAATGCAAATTGATTTCCAAACAATCCTCACAACAGATTGACGATTTCAGTTAAGTCTTTTACCACTGCCAGACACACAGAGTATTTTCCTGAACATATTTTCAAATGCCCACTCTTTCACCACTTGTTAAACCAAAAATTCAATGCATTTAAATCCTTTCTCTATACAGATATTTCATTCCAAACATTGCTGGAGAAAAAAAAAGTAAACAAACAAACAAACAAAAAGATAGGATGTGCAAACGAACATTCTCACACAAAGAAAAAATTCCCCTATATTCCTTTTCCAAACACACACTTCCTATCAAAACACCCTAATACAAACACGATCAAAAACAAAACAAAACTAAACAAACAAAACAGATTGCTCGTACACTTTTTCGCCATTAACAATGCACAAATTTCTCTGTCATTATACTGTGGCAACATCTATATTAACTTACATGGTCATGAAGAACATGTCAAAGCTATTTCACCAGTTTCACAGTGCCCAAAGGCACTGAGGCACTCCATTCAGTCATCGTGAACATGGCAAATTCTGAGTTTTTACAAACAGGAGCGGGCTATGGGGGTGGGGGTGGGGAGTCCATGCTTGCAGAACAAACAGTGCAATTAATAACAGGGTAACGTGAAACTTATTTTTCCTAACTGAAACACAAAATCTCTAACTCCAAAATTCAGGAAGATGAAAAATAGAAGCCACGTAACACCCATGAGATAATGGCAATATTTCGGGTTATTTCAACCTTTCTCAAGCCACACTGGCCAACTGACAAACATAACACTTAAGATTACTGTTGTTGTGTCGCTGAAAAAAGTTCACTAGAAAAGAGTTCACTTAGAACGAAGTTCACTGGAAAAAAGGAGTTCACTGGGGGATGGGGGATGCATGTATGATCCATCTGGTCTCGGTCATGTACACACACGTTACGTCACCACTATCAGAACAGATGGGGCCAGTGAAAGAAACCAGAATCAGACTGGAGGAATCTGATCATTCTTGAAGTCTCTCAGACTGAAGCAGGCATGCCACTCCACCTGATGTTGACCGAGCACTGACTGAGAATGACGTTCAGTGATGCCCGAACAGCATTCAGACAAAGGGTCAAGTGAGTTCAACTGTACAGTATACGTTGGTTTTTGTTCTGCTAAAGTGTGCATGTGCACAATATGTTGCTCTGTATTACACCAGGTCAACTGATCAGCGTTACATACATCTGTGTGAGCATGCTTCTGCTCTGAATAAGCTGATCACTGTCAGATCATCACATGGAGCTGAAAGCATTCACAGTGTACATTACACACAAGACAAAAAACAAAAAAAGACACTCAAAACTGCTAATCAAACCAACAGAAATATGTTAGACTGCTCAGGTGTCAAGACTAGAATCAAAGTGATGCCAGCTCCCAGTGATAGAATAAGCAGCTGCAAGGTAGTTTTTTTGGGGGGGGGTGGGGGGGGGGGGGGGGGGGGGGGGGGGGGGGGGAGGGGTGGAAGAGAAGGAATGGGAAGAAATGGGTGTGTGGAAAAAAAGGTACACTTTCTCCCTTGTAGAAATCTGAGGAAAAATAAAGAGGCCTAGTAAACATCCCTGCACCACAGGAGTTGAATCAATCATACAGTTCCATCATCAAATGAAGGTATTAATCATAGGGCTTCAAAATACTGTGGCTGCCTCTTAGGTTACACAAAACTGAAGCATCCAAGAACCATCACACACCTTCAAGTCTCTCACCGACTCAAAGAAAGATGTCAAAGCCTAAACTTTGAAAGAAAAAAACATCTTCCTAGAAAACTCTCCCAGCACTCTTAGGTGATTATATTAGAAAACTACCAATAAACACTGTAATACAACATGCAAGACAATATGCGCATACACAACACTGAAAAAACTGTTTTAAAGCATGAGCACGCATGTGCAGGCACCCCCCCCCCCACACACACACACTCTCTCTCTCTCTCTCTCACTCTCTGTTGCTCACTTTCTCTCTCCCAACACATGTTAACAGCAAGTGAGTTTGACTCCGAAGAGTAACAGTACTTCAACAACCAAGTTAAGTGACAAATGCACAGTAACAGACAGCATTACCTGTTGCACTCATACAGTGAATCAGTTCCCCCTCCATAAATAATGATACACCAAAGTTCAACACGTAAACCATTGACAATTTACAGAAATATACACCAAGACACCCAAATGTATGGACACAGAGCCTCTGTGCACACCTCCAGTAAACAAACTCCCGGATTCTAACACCTTACAGGGATTTTGCAAGCTCTGCCTTTCCCTTTCAAAAGATACTGAGTGCTAAGTGCCAGTCTGCCTGCCCATATAAAGAGCCAGCCATCCTGGATACAGCTGTGTCTTGGGTTACTCTTTGTCATCAGCAAGACGCATGGAATTATTGCCAGCATCAATCAATTCTCCATTCTCTTTGCCACTATCAAAGTCATCAGTTCGGTTCATTCGCTGACAAGTTCTCTGCTCATTTCTTTTGCTTTGAAGACACAGCAAACACACTCTCTCCTGGAACTGGCTCGAGAGCAAAAACCGTTTTGGAAAATGCCAAAAGTATGAAGCCTTCACCCTGAAAACCTGAAATTCTTGTGACCAGTTTACCTTCTTCATACAAAGCATAACGTGCATCACAATTATGGTCCCTACGGTTGATGTCAACAGGTCTCTAGGGCGGTTCTGTATGCTGATGTCATTTGTTGCCAGTGGCATAGAAAAAATCAACAAGGACAAACCACAAACCTTTCAGAGCATGCGAGTCACAAGAATGCGCTTCGCATGAACACGTTTTCTGACTATAATTACCAGTTTTTATCAACTTAACATTCTATAAGTGTTTGTTTTCCAAAGCCAGATGATCACTTCAAATGACAACTCATCCTGCCCCCTTTCTCTCCTCTGCAAAAAAAAAAAGCCCTTACAGGCAACTGCAATCCTATGTGATGACCAGCTTTCATACCAAAGGCTTTCAATATAATCCAACGACCTAACAGGCCTTTAAAGCTTCCAAATTCCAATTCTCCAGCTGGAAAACTCCTGCAGGTAACAGAGTAACCCTGACACAGCAAACCCATTCAACCCACACAACCAACAACCGAATCACTGACAAGAATTCTGCAATGCTGTCCACTATACACCTCACACTTTTGGCTCAGTGTCTGGCTGACCATGGCGGCCAAATCGACACGACAAAGACAAAACAGAAACTCCACAGCATCCAAACATTCACCGTAATGAGAAAATGCTATCCTTCCAACCCTCTCTTTTTTTTAACACCTCTCTCTTACAGCACATCTAACAGAGTCAGAGTTCTTCAGATTCACTCTACAGAAAACTTGGCTATCGTCTGCAATAACCGCAATACAACGCAAATTCTTCCCAAATCTTGGTTTTAATGTTCATACCACCAGTTGCTTCAGAAGGGTTGGTGAAGCTTGACCAAACTGCTTGTAATATGACAACGTGTAGCATGTGATCCAATGCATTTCTCACAAGAGTAAGAGGGAAAAAAACAAAACCACTAAATCACCAATTTAAAGAGAAATCTAGCCTCGGCTTTTGAATCGACTCGAACTGGACAAACGGTAGATAACGATATGTTGTTGAAAAATCAACTTCATGACTTCTCAGGTACACTCATACAGTGAAAGAAGAACTAAAAAGTTTTTCACACACACACAAAGTACCACACACACATCTTTGCACATGTATAAAGTACTTCTTCTTCTTCCTCGTTCGCCATCCCGTTAGATGAGCAGCCCGGTGTCCTCGATGAAGGCTGCCGTCCGTCGCAGCTCCTCCAGGGTGCCATACAGCTTGGCTATAAAGTACATATTGGCATGCACACACATACATACAAAATGCAGACATCTAAACACAGACACACACACACACAAAACCTCTGCTGCCATTCTCAGAAAATACCCAGATAATCATATCAATGAGAAAGAAAACAAAAAAGAAACAAAAACCAAAAAAAAAAAAAAAAAAAAAAAAGAAAAAAAAAAAAAAGAAAAAAAAACCCAGCAGCACCAAAAGCAGTCATCACAAGTCCTTCTTCCTCTTCAGCAGCAGCATGTTGCGTTCAGAGGCCAGTTTGTAGGGCAGACACCTCATCTGGAATGTGGGACACGTGATCTCCAGCTCCTCACCTGGAAACACACCAAAGAACTCACCCCTCACCATCTTCATCATCCACACAAGAGGGGAGGGTGATGGACAGCATGGCAGGGGGGAGGGGGGGACAGAAAGAAAAGGAGGGAAAGGCAGGGGGTGGGTGTGTGTTGAAGAGGAAGGTAGCTGCACCCTCCAGTACCTAAGTAGGTAAGAACAAAAAGTCTACATTTCCACACAGTACATGTCTATGTTTAACTGTGCGCTGCATGATGTAGATATGTGCTGCTACTGGTATGTCATGTTGCTTTAATCATTCTGTCTGAGCTGAGGTGGCTGTTCCTGGGGACGAGGTGTAGCCAAAGAGATGTCCTATTCACCTTTACTCCTGTTTTCGGCTTTCTCACTCCCACACAATCGAGCAGAGAACACAAATTTTGGTATGCAAGTATATTTATCATCCAATCATTTTTTTCTTCTTCCTGATTTCCACACAAAACAGCAAAGCCCTTTCAGCCTAGCACAGCACATGTGTAAATCTAATTATGAAACTGGGTTTTGCTGTCATGGCAATATGTTAAAATGCGTCCATCCTAGCATTCATATTCTCACTACCTAGTTTTAAGAACAAGAGATCTCTAAGTTAGGACAGGAGTGGGGAGGGATGACAGTCTGGGGGGTGGGGGAGGGGAGAAGAGGAGAGGGGAAAGTATGGAAATAGTGGGGGGTGGGTGGGTGGGGGGGGGGGGGTCACTACGCAGCATGACAGATTTCATGCTGAAGATATCTCAGCGGAGCATCCAACCACCTCAAAGACTGCATGTGGAGTGTAAATGGACTGGGAAGGTGCAAAGGAAGAAACAGCAAGACAAATACAGTTAAAAACCAAAGGGATTTAAAACAAAAAAGCTGAAAAACACGACGACAAAAACCCCCCATAAAAGTCCAAGAGCAAAGTGTCCAGAAGAAAAGAATACTCCTTGTTCTTTTGTTTTCTCACAGGTGCTCTCTGGTTTTGCATCAAGGAGGTAATATTTTCATTTCCACCTTGAATTTTCTTTATTTTCATTACCATTATTATAATGCTTTTTTAAAAATGGGCACATATGAAGAAAAAAAAATGCAACGATCAACATCTATAATGTACGCAAACATCATCCAAGGTTGTAAGACAAGTTACACACTTTATCTCAAAACCATCAAATCATGACATGTAGAAAATGCAAATGACACTGATAAATTTCTGCATCACATCGTTCTGATCAGGCTCCAAGGTTGTGGAGAACGTCTAAACGCTAAGGAAAAAAATATACCTCATGTATGATAAGCATTAGCTCTCTAATAATTTACTATATGGGGCCCATTTTGTTCAGCAGTTTGCATAATTAATCTCAATTAAGGATAAGCATAATGTTTTTTTTTCTTTCTTTTTTCTGGCATACATGAATGAACTGCTTACCAGTCTGCAGATTCTTCATGGTGAAGGAGCCCCTCATGTTGCCGTATGTGGTGGGGAAGGTGGTGCAGCTGATCCACGAGAACTCCGCTCCAGGTTCCATAACAGGAAATTCACCTGCACAGGGTGAGAAAAAAAAAGTCAGGGCCTGCAACTCATGCTCTGCTTCAGAAAATTCACTGGCACGACCAATGCAACCTGTGTTAATGGTCGCTTTGTCAATAACTGACTGACTGACTCAAGAGACCACTGTATAGCATGCCATGGGTAAGACAGATGATTTAACAAGCCAGTTCTGATGAGACAGGCCAGGCTGTAGCTGATGCAGGGGAAGCAATCCACACACACACATGAAACAGACTGTGCATTCCAATGCCTATGTTCTTCAAATGTTCCCTTTCTTCTTTGGTTACTACTCTGAAACCTGGATATGTCTGTCAACCTCCCAGTTGTTCAGCAAGACACCAAGGTATTCCTATGTTGCCCGTGTTTGTGTGTCTCGTTTGCAGACATCTTCAAAGCATAAAGTAGTGTGCTGTTCTGTCTGGCGCTAGCTCTTCAAATAGAACGTTCTTGTGGATTCTGCTATCCCCCATTCTGCAAGCATATATATCCAAGACAAATTATCCTTTCCTATCTGAACGAGCAATGAAAACACATCAGGGGTGTTTGCCATCCAGGAGTCTTTTGTTCGACACCGAACAATACAACAAGAAGTTCATAAACATATTTAAGTATGCATTAAATGAAAAGACAATACAAACTATCAAATTCCCATGCACACATCAGGGCATTTTACTGCAGACATCCATTGCTAAAAAAATGCAACCTAAAATTCTTCATTACAGGCATCAGGAAGTTCTATATGGGGTCATACCCAAAGGAGCAATCAAAATATCCTTTCATGGTTTTCTGTGTACAATGTTAGTTTTCCAAACCAAAATCTTTTTGAACCACCATAAACAGCCATTTTGGCATGAGGCTGTTACCCCAAAATACACAAAAAATTGTCAAGTATGGTATCCAAGATATACTGTCACAAAAGTGGCTTGCAAATCTTTATAATGAAAATTATGTCTGTACAGTTCAATGTTGGCCTAAGAAATTCAGTCACCTTTCTTGAAATGAGGCGTGTATGCTCTAACAAGACTGGCCACTCATCTTTTTTCTTAAACCATATTTTACATGACATTAAAAATTGACTGAAGAGCCCTCTACATCAACCTTTCTTAAACTGGGTTAAGTTATGGAAGGTGGACAGGCAAACAAGAGAAGAAATGCAACTGATACAATTTCACATGTTTTCAGCCTAACACACATATGGATCTCGGCGCTTACCATGCAAATGCAAAGCACAAGCCGAAGAAGCACAGTCTAACAAGAGTATGATCTCAGTGCTTAACATGCAAATGCAATGCACAAACCGCAGGAGCACAGTCTAACAGAGAGTTCAGTTTCAAACAGTTCCACAGAAACTGGAACGGCTGTTACTTAATGCAGGAAATAACTCACCAACGACTCCATCTCCGTCCACCCTCTCTTCCACACCGTCCATGTCGGTGATGATCCAATGACGTGTCGCCAGCATACATGACAGGCTGGTATCTGCATCCTTATCCATCGACATTCTGGGTCAAAGTCAAGCACACCCCCATCACATATTGTATCGTCTCCACCTGAATCCCACAATGACAGCCAAAAAAACTGGACACAAACACATCTCAACGACAAACAAGTGGTAGAGCATCCACTGGTAGTCTAACACCATGGCAATGAATCCTGCGAGAGCCCTCAAAATAAAAATTGCCATTTAACCTGTAGTTGTACAGGTAGTATCAGGGGAGACAGGTCCCTTCCATCTATTCTCCTAGGATATTTATTCCTGTATTACTCTGAATGGTGTGGAACTTAAACAGAGCACCCTAACACTACTACTGGTTTACTTATGCAACAAAAATGAGTGCATTTTCTACGAGGATTGTACACAACATTCAGAATTTCTGTAACAGCAGCAGGTGGTGGGGGTGGGGCAGCATTCATTTCATTTTCATCTGCCATCACACTGGAGGCTTCTTCCGAGCAGTAGCTACCTGATCTTGCATAAACTATGATGAGAGTAAGTTCTTTCTTTTTTTTCTAACACAAATTACTTCCAAACCAAAGTACACAATTCATCAGCATGCTTTGGCACAAACTCATGCTCTCTCACTGGGTCTTTTTTTGTTGTTGTTGTTGACGTTTCAGGTCATGTTGTCAAAGAAACAGGCACAGCTTAACACAATTTCATGCACGGAAGTAAGCAAAAGTTGTTGCTCTTTGGTCAACACCCCCTCTACGGTTACACTTCGCAAGTACAACTATCACTCAAGGTCTAGGTCTCCAGAGTTTTCTTCATGTATGTTCAGTTTGTCGTATTTTTGCCAAACATACCCACAAAATATGTCAAAACCATACGGGTATACTGGTCTGCTTGAATCCTATCTGTAACTAACCTGATGGCATTGCAAGTTTGAATCCCAACCCCCTTTGGTGGGTATAGGTATGCATGACAATAACTAAGACTTCTTCGCATTCATCTCCTGAATCTGCGCTTGAAGTGCTTTCCTTCATCTCATTCTTTCGTCACAATGCAAGTGAGAAGCGCCATGGCCCCTTTGTCACCTGGTCTGTGGAACATGACCTGGAGACCAGGTGAAATGGGCAGCATGCTGGGCCCGAGCTGGCTGAAGTTGAGACAGCTGCTCATCTGGATCTGTGGCAGTTCTCACAGAGCTGATTGTGAATGGTCGGGTCACTGATGATGATGTTGGTGTGCTGCACGCAGTTTCCCCTCTCAGTAGCTGTTCTGTTATAAAAGAGGTCTCACTGGGTTTTTTCTGCCACACATGCGCACAGTTGGCAAGTTGGTTTCTCAGTCTTTAAATGACTGAGTGGCTTACTGCCTTATGCCTGTTCGTTTCTGACCCTGCTTCTCTGTCACTGAGTCACATGGCACTCGGCATGTAAGTATCATTTAGTCATCAACTGGGAGGCACAGTATGAAGGAAAAACAAAAACCCAGAGATGGGGTCATTCAATAGCCCTCGATCCCACTATAGTCTCTGAACTGCATGTAATCATGAAACAGCCTTCAGCGGCAGTGCATTTTTCTTTCGTTTTTTTTTAACAACATGCTGTTTGACACAGATAATTTCGAACAGGGACCATATTTTTCTTGACAGCTGCTGCATTCCCTGTGCTGCTCATTGAAGAGGGACTAAAAGTGACGGAGATTAGTGCCTGTCAAAATCATACGGTAAACAGAGTGTCCTCCATGGGAATCCTCAGATGGCTACAGCTTTTCTGATGCATAAGGAACCAGGTTGGCTGATAAAGATTTTTGTTGTTGTTTTTTGGTCAGTTGGCCAGACTTGGGTACTTGAGAAAGGTTTTCTAATAAACCGAAATATTGCAAGTTTATTCATGGATGTGGCATGGCTACAATTTTCTTATCTCTGTGATTTTTGTTCCCCCCCCCCCCCCCCCACACTTCTCCACCTCCCCTCCACACACACACACACACACACACACACACACACACACACACACAACACACACATATCAATATTCACACTCACTCTTACAAACTGAAGGCACTCACGTAATTCTGTAGACATGCTGGAAATGGGGGGGACTGACACTACTCAGTTCTGGCAGGAAACAGGTGCTAACTTTCACCGTGAAACAGTTGTGGCTCCTGGCGACAGTGCCCGGCTCATGTTCAAACCTGCACAAACCTGCATCCTAAGTTTCAACATGGAACCACCTCGTTTTTTCTTTCTTAAAGGGAAAAAAAAAAAAAAAAAAAAAAAAAAGACATGCAAGAAAATTCTACGGAATCTTACAAAGAAATATACAATGAGCAAATGGTATAAACTGAAAGCACTTCTCTCCATGTCAATGTAAAAACAAAGTGCAATTTTCATGAAAAAAAATTCAAATACCTAAGTGAGTTGCTGTTAATTCTATGAGCCTCTTGTCTGCAACCACACCATGCAAACTGGTGCAACAGTAGCATAAAAGTGGAGTTTTGTGTAACTACCATTCACTCATATTCTGTTTGTCCAGCATTACCAATTAACTAAAGTTACACCTTGTTCTGTCTTATAAGGGTAATGCAGCATTTTCATTTCCATGGCGATGATTTGGGAAGCTTTGAGTATTTAGACGCTTCTTAGGAGGATGTCTGCTGTTACAAAAATGGAAACCTTTTGCAAAGTGTTTCAATTCAAAGCCAAATGTTTAGCATACATTACTTTTCAGCTGTGTCACATATTGAGCTGCCAAAACCTCAAAAATACAAAGTGCTGCATTATGACAATACATATGATTTTTGACTGCTGATCTTATGTTTCAACAAACTATCTCTGAGTACACACACATGAACAGACGAGTACGTGTTTAAAGGTAGGGGTGTGTGTGTGTGTGTGTGTGTGTGTGTGTGTGTGTGTGTGTGTGTGTGTGTGTGTGTGCATGCATGCGTGCGTGCATGCATGCATGTGTGTGCATGCGCGTGCATGTGTAATGGAGAAAAGGAAAAAGAGAGGCAGATAGAGGGAAAAGGCGCATACACAAACACACACCCTATAAACATGTCTTGGTCTGTTAAAGTATATCTTTTTATACATCATTGTCTTTCATTTCATGTCACCAGTCCTGAAGACGGTCTATGACCGAAACGTTGATGATTTCTGTTCTGTTTTTTTTTTTTGTTTCTTACTGTAAATCTTCTGAGCATCCTCAAAAATACCAGTATCATCCCCCCCCCCCACCCCCCCACCCCCAAAAGTATCATTGCATTTTGATATTTTATGTGTACTGTTCCAAATTTAAGTGTACACTTGTGTAAGTGACATAAACACTCAGTCACATTTCACTTTGCACACAACATGATGATGGAGTAAGACAATGGTAATCTCACTCAATATCGCGTGGTTTTGATTCGACTTACAAAAAAAAAAAAAAAAAAAAATCAAAATGGCAGACAACAAAAACAATCAACCTGGTGACAAAATTGCAATTATTTATAGCTTTTTTTCTTATGCTTTATCTTCCACCCCTCACTGAACTTGGTCATTTTTTGGACCAAATCTAAAAACCTCGATTATTTTTTATCCCTGTACTCTGTCTGTGTCCTTGGCGGTAACTAACCACCTCTCTTTTCAAATTTTGCTTCATTTTCCGCCCTCAGTCACTCTGTTTTGAAACTTATTTTTTATCCGTTTTAGCTCCTGCTATGTCCTTGAAGAGGTTTTTTTCTTTTTTCTTTTTCAGTGTTGTTTTTGGAATAACACTCCATCACAAAGTGTTACAGCATAGCACTGTCAATGAAATTGCAGCATGCTACACCACTTGGTAGCTCTGCATGTACTATGGAGTGGCAGTTTCAGGGGATTGACCATTCAACATGTTTGTGAACAATTAAGCGGCCCAAGCACCACCACTGAATTGAGACCAACGGCTCATAAAGACTGTGCAGACTGCATGGAAGTGTTAGCATTTGCTTCAAACTTCAGCGGCAATGACAGACATCACCAAGAAGTGGTAAACCAGCATCAGTGATACGGATGGAGTCCAGAGGTTCAGAAATCAAGTAAGTGACAACAACAGTCAGTTATAAACATCAACAATAAGGAAACAGACCCGTGCACGATGGACTAGATCCACAGCCAGAATATTTTACATAATGGTTTGGCGTGATTTCATGCGTAGGATTAAAACAAAAACTACAACAAACCCCCAAACCCCTAAGTTTTATAATTTGTAAAGAGTTTCAGTTTGTTTGGTGCTGGAAAAAAACAAGATAAGAAAAAGAACAAAAAGGAGAAGAACACAGAAGTTATGGGAATGTTACATGAAGCAAGCAGTTAAAGGATAAATGTTTTATGAGCAGTATTCATTGTAAATCCAATGAATTACCTGTACATCAAGCCATCAATTCGAGGAAACATCTGAGACTCCAGTTTACACACCAGGTCAGTGAACCACTCCTGAAAACTGCTGCCTGAAAAAAAAAAAAAGGTCAAGGGATTGGAGAAAGATGAAAGTGCTTGCGCCAAACGTCTTAATGAATTTCTTCATCATTCAGTGAGATACATTATTCATGACAGTTCATCACACAATATGCACTATGGAGCTTCGTCATCCTTTGAAAAAGTCAGCGTCCTAAGACGTGAGCAGTATGCTTTGATCTCTTCACTCTTCAGCGCAAGGTCATTCGGACACAGACAGTAACTGATAAAGGGTAACACCCTGTTTCACCATATATCATGTTATATTGTGTCTTGCCTGAAGAAGACCTACAAGGTCGAAACGCCTACCTACCTTGCGCTGAAGAGTGAAGAGATCGAAGCCGAGTACCAAATTCGTTCATTTTCGTTGTCTTACTTATTTGTGTCTTGCCTGAAGAAGACCTAAGAGGTCGAAACGTGTTGTGTTTTGTCTTGTGACTTGTTTGTCCACGTTTCTCTTGGCGGTTCGCTAACATTTATTTAAGATTTGTTTAAATGGATTATAGCTTTCTTTGATCAAGTAACTGACCTCACAAGTCAGTCATATATATATATATATATATATATATATATATATATATATATATATGTATCTTTATCAACTACACAGAAACAGACACATGCACTGCAGTTATCATCCACCACCAAGTTTTCAGCAGCGAAAGATCTGATGTGACTTCGTGCAGCATTTAAAAGAAAAGAAAGGTAAAAGAGTTTCATGAGTTCAGTGTCAATTAGTTCGGCACTCTGAAAAAAAAATTGCTAGTTGCAGGAATGATGTGTCAGAAAAAAAGCTTGATAGTAAAATGGGTTGTGTAAAAAAAAAGAAAGAAGGTAATTTCACCTGTAATAAAGATGTCCATATCACGTTCATGTGGATTTAGTATCGGGTAGAACACCTCCCCGACTGTATAACCTCCAACGTCATCCACTCCAATGTACTGGCTTCTCCGAGAAGTGTAACAGTAGGAGATGGGTACGCAGCCTGGTAGGTCCCCCCACGCTGGCTGTGAAAAAAAAAAGACAGAATGTAAGGAGGAGACACTTTCTTAGAAACAAATCTGAATCTTACATCTTCCCCTCTAAGTTCTATTACAACAACGATAACAACAAGAACAACAACAAAAACCTATTCTGACTGTCTGATACCAGCCATTAACCTTCAAAGTAAATGAGTTTCCAAAGTAAATGATCTTCCTAATCAAATATAAAAGACATGGACATTGACAAAAAACTCAACTTAGACCCCTTCTGCCTCCACTTTCCCCCTTATTATTTTTCTCCTCCTTTATTCATTCATTTCATAACAAATTTGTTATTTCTTGGGCTATGAAATTAGACACTGAAATTATAAACATGCTACGATGACAAACTCCCCAAGAAATTCACCTCCCGTTAATTAAAAACAAACAAACAAAAAACAACCTCTCAGATCCCCTCCTTACCATCACTATTCACATGTTTACAAAACAAAGTCTCTCATATGCACTGAAATAACAAAGACACAAAATACAGAGAAAGAATATTTGGAAGGAAGAAAAAAAAAAAAAAAGAAAAGCAAGAAAGAAAGAAAGAAAAAGGAAAGAAAAACAGAACGAGACTCAAAAAATGCCTAATATTATACCTCATAATGTCTGGCCATGAAGGCTGCATCTAACAGCCCTTCTGATCGGAAGTAGGATGCAATGGTCATACAGCCAAGTACACTGCAATCAAGGCAACATCAGCCTTAAACATCATTCATAACCTTCGTTATCATCACTGCTTCTTTCGAAAGTTGAAAACAAAACAACAACAAAATCTAAAGTTTTGTTGCAAATAAAATCAAAGATTTTTCAAGTGTAGTTTTAACATTTTATTCTATTCCAAAACTCTTGTTGGCCTGCGCTTGTTCCCCCCCCCCCCCCCTTATTAGATTGTTCGTCTATGAGTTTGTCTGACTTTATTCAAGTTTAAAAGGCTGTGCCAGTCTTGAATAAAAGTTACTCTGTGTTAGGTTTTCTTATGGGAGCAAAAGTTACCCCACTTGTTTATTGTTTACTGTTCCCTGCCTCATTTCATTTCCAATCATGTTTATTGTTTTTTTTTCTAAATTTTGGTATGATTCTTACCCATGTTCAACACTGAGCATGAGGTGGCCTGCAGATGTAGGAGATATTTACTGTATTGAGACAGTTTTCAGATATACCACACCCTGCAGACGTAGCAAGTCACATGCAAGACCAACAGTTTGGTCATTCGCACACCTGACCTTTCACTTTGTTTCAACTGTGCACACTCTCTTGAACGTTGCCGTTTGAACAAAGAATTTAAAGTCATTGTGTCATCAACAACACTGGCAGCGGTTAAAGTAGACAGTACGACAATAATGCTTTAATTCACGTTGATACCTGCCTGTAAACTTTGGTATTCGATCCAGCTGACATTTGCGTACTGATATCGATCATCGAAGTATGGAAGTAGCCTACTCGTAAGTCGTCTCACGCAGGATCACACTTGACAAAAACGGTTTTTCCCATTCGCCACATTCAGCTGATCTTATGCAGCAGCATGTGCTTCTGCTTTGCACATCCAATTCAGTGTTTTCATTTCTCTGCATGTTTGAACTATTGAATATTCTGTGTGATTGAATTCATAACTGAATTGGCATCAGTGAACACAAGCATCATTTTGGATGGACAGTAAGCTTCGCTTGTGTTATCTGCTCCTGATCCTGGAAGCAGATGCTGATTGGATATTGCAAGCAATATTGGTAGGGCAAGATAACTCAAATACAACACTGCACTAATATGCCAACTATCTGCCAGCAGTACAGCAGAAAGGTATGACCAGTGCTTGAAACAGCATTACTCAGCCAGCAAAGTCCATAAACTTGCTACACCTGTGGCCTTCATAAGAATAAGTACTTTGGGCATGAAAAGCTAATATATCGTAAAGATTTTAAAAAGTGAAATCAAATGTAACACACAATGAAGTTGAAATCAGGAAATATTTGACATTTATCTCACAGTCTGTGTATAATTCAGAAAAGTAACACTGTTACCAAGGTAAAAAAAAAAAATTTGAGAAATTTTTATATTGTTGCACGGTTATTGCTTAGACAATGTGAAATACCAGAAAATTGTTGTGCATAGATCACACTAAATAATGCAGATTCAAAGAACCCAAACCCATGTACGGGTAAGTGCTCAATTAATCGATGTCAGGATTATTAGCATTGTATCATTTAACAGCACACCAGTCTCTTACCCAATCCCATACTTCATCTGCTGGCCATTGTGAATCAGGAGAGAACAACGCAGGTCTGAAGGGAAGCGACACTTCATCCGCTCTTCAGCTATCAGAATCTCACAAATGTTACACGGACCTGTTCAAAATATGTAACAAAGCCAACAACACTGGTATAGCAACTTGACAACAACAACAATAAAAACATATACAAACTGACACCATACTGTTCTTGTAACAATAATTATGTATTCATCATAATTACTATCATCATGAAAGTGCACCAGCATTTTGACCATATATTACAAAAATGAACAAGAGAGAGACATAGAGCACGATGCAGAGAGAGAGAGAGAGAGAGAGAGAGAGAGAGAGAGAGAGAGAGAGAGAGAGAGAGAGAGAGAGAGAGAGAGAGAGGCAGGGAGGGAGAGAGAGAGGGGACAGATCTGCCAAATTCTAAAACAAAAATTAAAAGAAAAAAAAAAAGCAGGCACAGCACAGTGGTTCAGTTATTTAACCCTTTCAGTGTTGACTGAGAGCAGCTGGTTATGTAACCTTACCAACCTAGTATCTTTTGGTTGTTCATCTGGAAGATTATGGCTGCTTAACCAAAACTGTCATACCTCTGGATCACCATTAAAAAAAAAAATGGCCACACCAATACAGAAATATAAATTTTCAGCATTACAACCTTGAATTTTCATTAAGTTGAAATTATTCAGTGATGCATGGTTCTTCATAACCTGACAACTGCATCATTACATTTGTGTCCACATGCAAAAAAACAAACAAACAAATAAAAAAAGACTCTCACAGTAAAATATATTTTTTCAAACAAGTGCACACATCAATTACAAGGCTTTTGGAATGATACTTTTAGAGTTATCTATTAAGATTGTCCACTTTGATTTTATCTTAAACATGCTTCACTAGATGTTAAAAGGAAAAAAAAAGGGCCACCAAACCACCTGACATTTGCTTACTCCTTGCAGCCCATGACACACACTGGTAACTGTTTGACATTTTTTTTTTTTTTTGTACTTATTCATTATTCATGCATAGAATCAGGGTTACATGCGCTAGAATTGAACCAAGATTGATGTTTCACCTCCGGTTGGTCACAGGCGGCCATATGTACTAATGTGCACCCAACCAGAGATCACCTTCATGCGGAAAGAGTTTAAAGCCTTTTTCAGTTTTCAGTCTTTGTTTCTGCACCCCACAGCACTCTCTGTTCTTAGAGGATGGTTTCATGTTGTGCATCATGACTTTCCTCTTTTATTCTCTTAACAGCAAACTCCTTAAGCTGGATCATGTGCTAATGACTTGTCTTTACACCAGACTGTAACTTCGGTTTTCATAAAATCTTTTTGTTAAGGTCACTTTACTGACTCACCATTCTCCAAACACTTGTTTGACGAAAGTGAAACAGAAAGCATGGCAGTCCCTGTGTCATCCTTGCACCCCCCCCCCCCCCCCCCCCATCATTACACAAACAACTCATCCATAACAACAGTTATAATGAAACTTTCTCTTCATCATTGCATATGTTTCAAGGGACATTAAATGGAAAACACGTTAAAAATTAAAACAAACAAAACACACCATCACCTGAATCCAAACATTAATCAAACATGAATGGCACAAACAGGCGACAGTAATGCATGCATGCATGCATGCATGCACACACAAATAATTTACAAACACACACCCCACACACACACACACAAACAAACACACACAGAGTCTTACACATACACACACAATCTTTCAACCATAACTACAGTGGTACCTTTCACTAATCCTTCAAAATTCAGTCTTTGAAGGAAAGGAGTCTTTGATGTGGGGTAATCTTAGCACCCAGAGAGAGAGAGGAACATGTTCTACACACACACACACACACACACACACACACACACACACACACACACACACACACACACACACAAATGTATATATGCAAACACACACCCACACCATACAAACTTTGCCAATAAAGAGAAAGCTTTTGTGGTCAAAACGTCTTTCATAACAAGTTTCACTTTAAGTGTATCACAGTTTATCAAGCTCTGAACAAGCAGCACACAGTTGCAAACAAGCATAACCAGCAGTACAGGAAAAAGGACATTCAGAGAGTTTGGTCTGGAAATGTTGCCTGAACAGGTATTTTTGTTGATAGGCTTTTCATCAGAAATCATCTGTTTTAACTAAAACTTTTGAGCCCTCTTCTTTTTGTGTGCACTCTGTATAGTCTGGAATTGTCTGTCACATGATATTCATCATGGACACTTTCACTGTATTTTGGAACACTAGTAATTGTCGAAGTTTGATTTGAAGTCATGCAACTTCAGTATTGATGGACAGGTTAAAATTTAAGTAAATATTTTCAAAACGTGTATTCTTGTGTTAGGCATTGATGTTACTATCAATGCCCTTGATCATGAAAAAATTATACTGAAAATTGTTTGCAAATGTAGACATAACTGACAGCATTCCAATTTTGGTCAAGTTTGGATGCTATTTTGAAATTCTGGGTTTTTTTTTTTTTCAGTTAAGACATGTATTTAATACACATTAGATATACATAACTGATAACGCTCATCCTAAGAAAAAGAATTCTAAAATGCAAACTTAGCCCTTCCATTGGTTGAAAATTCCAATGTTCTTTAACTGACAGCACAGGTAGTAACATTACCATCTCACATGGCAACACAGATTATGAAAATATTATCAAATTTCTTTTATCTCATCCACCAGTACCGAACTGACATGATTCCAAAACTCTCAACTTTGACAATCGCAGATGCCCCCAAGTACTTTGAACCAGACACTGGTCAATATAGGATCTACTTCCTTTACAACTGTTCTAAAAATGGGCTGGTTTACAGTCCTAGGAGATAAATGTTCCCATTGTCATTAAACTGATTAATGTTCTCACTGTCATCTCACCTCTGAGAGATTTCAGTATCTCTGGGTCATTGTCTTGCAGATATTTCTCCAGTCTGTCCCACAGGCGGCGCATGGTTCGGTACACAGAGGGACAGTGGTATCGACCAATCTGGTTATGGTAACAACAGAACAGGTCGAACCAAGACTGGCAGGAGTCCTCTTTTCTGTTCAAAACACACACACAAACACACATGACAATTGACATACACATGAAAAGAGACAAAGCTGATTGCTAACCTTTTATGATAAAATCAACACCTACCAGTGGTGAACATACTTACAATTTCTGCATCACTATCAGCATCTTCCATCTCTGGGTTAGGCAGTCAAAATGTTCTGATAACACATTCATTCAGATTCATCTTGGTTTGAAAGACACAAAATTCAAATGAAACCAGAGTGGACAAAAATGAAAACATATACTTCCTCACTGTTGGTTCTCTGGGCCTCTTGCATAGACGGGGAAAAAAAAAAAAAAAAATGAAGAAGAAAAATTGCATTTCACTCGGAATAATGAAAATAAACATTCTGAAAAGCCTGATTTATAATAGACCTCAAAAGAAACACAGACTCGTTTGTGACCTTGAACCTATCCTTGTGTTAGGTTAATTTTGTTACATTAATCTTTATCTTTGTATGGAATACACCCCCACCTCCTGTTCATGTCCATTCTGTCCCCTCTCCCTCCTCCTACTTCCCCCTACCCAAATGAAGATGACGCTATGGAGAACTTGTTCGTTTGAGGCTGCATGACAGGGACATATACTACACTTACTTCCATAATATATCCCACTTCAACCAGGCACCTGGCCCGATAGATACAGATGCCCACAGCATTGGTCAGGAAATCTGAGCAATACTCTAATCTATAGACACATTCACTAAGTGAAAGAAACTTTTTTTTTTTTTTCTTTTTGCTGTCCCAACCTCTGCGCCATCTCAGTGGCAGTACACCCACGCCACTCATTCCAACACCCCGTCCACAGCCACAGCCCGGTCGGCCCCGCCGTAGCCCCAGCACTGGCAATCCACAGGGAGCAGTCAATGTCAAGTCGTCAAGAGGCAACCCACTGGAGGAGACACTGCACTGCTGCCGAGTCACTTTGGTGGTGTTCAGTGGTGCCTGTTCTGATCTAACATACGCAGGACACCACCTACTAAGCCCCCTACTGATGACAATAATTGCTCAGTCGCGTAGCCAGCGCGAGTGAGCTCTCCCTCCGGAGGGCGCCACCACATCCGTCCAACGACAGCCCCCATGGACTCGCCGATACCAGTGACCCTGACGGAACCAAACCAAGGCCACAGACGTGGAGAGGATACCGAAATTGAGGTCACCATGAGAGAAGGGCATGAAGGGCCACAGAATTTGAGACATTTTTTTTATGCTGATCGATTAGAATGAGGATGATTAAGATGATGCTACGGATGTCCATTTTGGTCTGAGACTACATGACAGGGCTGTACTCTACGCTTCCTTTCATAACATATCCCGGCGTCAACCAGGCCCGAGAGATACAGGAACCTGCAGTGTTGGTCAGGAAATTTGAGCAACACCCTCAGAAATGCATCCATTAAGTGGATGAAACTCGACTGTGTGGTCTCAGTCTTCCCAACTGAGTCCACAGCAAACGCAACTCTGGGTAGGAGCTGGTTGGGGCAGAAAAACCCACATGACTCTGATGGGATTCGAACCCATGACCTCCCAGCCGGCAGTCCGCAACGCTAACCACTTCGCCACGGCAGCTGGTAAGTGAAAGAAACTTAACTATTTGGTTCCAGTCTTCCCAACTGAGCTCACTGCAAACTCTTTTTATCGTTGTATGGAATAAACCCCCCTCTCCTGTCCATGCTCTCCCTCCTCCTACTTCCCCCTACCCAAATGAAGATGACGCTATGGAGAACTTGTTCGTTTGAGGCTGCATGACAGGGACATATACTACGCTTACTTTCATTCATATCCCACTTCAACCAGGCGCTTGGCCTGAGAGATACAGATGCCCACACCACTGGTCAGGAAATTTGAGCAATACTCTAATCTATAGACACATTCACTAAGTGGAAGAAACTTAACTATTTGGTTCCAGTCTTCCCAACTGAGCTCATTGCAAACTCTTAGCAGAAGCCAGTTGGCACAGAGAAATCCCATGAATAAATGGTCTGATAGGAACTGAACCAATGATCTACCAACTGGCAATCTGATGCTTAAAAACTGTGCCACAGAAGCTGGTTTGAAACTTAAAAGTTGCACAGAATGGAAAAGAAACCTGAATCTTTCTAATAAAAATTATTTGCTAAGTTTCCTGAATTTAAACAATTAACTTAATGTCCACTGATCTAAACTCTGCAAACTAACATTAGTTCACACATGTACTTAATACACATTAGACATACATAATTGATAACTCATTCTAAGAAAAAGAATTCTAATTTATATGCAAACTTAGCCCTTCCACAGGTTGAAAAGTCCAATGTTCTTTCAATTCATTTTGCCAGCTCTTCATCAGAGGTGTACTGCAATGTTCTGCAGCAGTCTTAACTCTTTCTACCAAGCGTCTGACGTCTGGTTAGGCAAAGATAAGTGCACATGACCACCTGTGCCCGACCTTGTCAATCTAGGTTTAGATAGATTTTAACGCTAATCCTGAGTCTAAATGAGAGGCACAGGGAGAAAAATTAAAAGCTATTTCCTTCCTGTATGATGTGCAGCTTTGAATAGGAAATATGTCAAATGATAAGTCCACTCCCCTTCCCCACCCTCCCTTTTACTTTTCTTCACACATCATGAGCTAATGAAATTTTCTTAGAATGAGGCAAGTCATATAGAAATCGTAGTCGATGACTGTAGCAAATAACTTTAAAAGTATAGTAACAAAACCCATAAAATTCATACAGTTGCAGAAACATATAGTGACAATGACGCGGTCAAGGATTATTTGCATTTTAACTCAACTATAATAATACAACCTATCAGTGTAAGCATTACAGATGAAGTGTTCAAGGAGCGGTTTGATCCCTTTTTATCAAAGAATTATGCTTCTCTAAACGATTAAAACACAATGAATGTTTAACATCTTATAAAAACAAAAACTATATATATATCTGTGCTGTATGCCTTTTCTCATTTGCTGATCCAGAGTTATGATAGTTTGAGTAAACCTGCTTCGATCTTTCAAAGGAAGAGCCAGTCACTATGTCAGGGCTGAAAGGGTTAATCAACACATACAGTCAATGCTGACCGGCTATTAGACTAGCAATAACCAATCAAGACAGATGATGCTATGTGCTTTTCACAGGAAAGTTTAGCGACTGTATAAAATGCTGACAGAGAATGGTCACAACAGTCTGACATTAGGAATAGCTATCGACATGTTCAGATGCATCTGGTCAAAGCACTGTGCATCATTTCAAAGTTTACTGTGAAACATCGCAGGTGCACCAACAATCTAAAGCCATAAGAGAGAGAGAGAGAGAGAGGGAGAGAGAGCTAGCTCTAGACAGACAGACAGAGACAGAGAGAAGGAGATGGGAAAAGAGAGAGAGAGAGAGAGAGAGAGAGAGAGACAAAGACAGAAAGACAAAGAGAGAGAGAGAGAGCGGGAGAGAGACAGAGGGAAGAGAGAGAGGGAGAGAGAGAGAGAGAGAGAGTCAATCCATCTTCTCGCTACTCACTCTGTCTGCAAATACTCCGTGCTGCACTGCTGTTTCCACAATGATTCTTCAAAAGAAACATCCCGCAACTTTTTACACGTCTCACCAACTCTGAAACAAAAATGTATACACTAAGCCATCCACTCTCAAATAACAAGGTAGTCACTGTTCTTTCTTTTGTTTAAAATCATTTTTCTTCTTCAAATAATGATTGCAATCTGCTTTTATACTTTGACTAAGGTGAGGGAGAGGGATCGGTGGGGGGAGCAGGAGAGGGAGCAGGAGAGGGGAGTGGGGGAGGGGGGAGGGGAGTGGGGAGGGGAGCGGGGGAGGGGGTAAGTGAGTGGGAGATGGGGGAGGGGAAGAGGGTCATATCCAGCATTTGAAGCCCTCCAGCGAGGCTAATGTTACTGCCTCTGCTGGGAAGTTGTTCAATTCTCTCTCACTTGAGAGAACTATAAAATACCAATTCTGGCTCACCCACCTCCGCCAGCTCCAACCGGCTAAAGCCGGTTTCGCTGCTGCTCCGGCGGGCGATCCAGAATAGGTATTTTATAGTTCTCTCTATAAGTAAAATAAATTCTTAAATAAGTTATTATACAAGTCATCATCAAGTTCTTAACAAGTACTTAAATAAGTTCTTTTATATCTAAATAGATTTACAAACATACATAATGTGTAGGATTATCTGTTTTTAACACTAATTTAGAAAACTTTTCTGTCTTCAGTTTTTGTTTAATCCTTTGTTTTTCTTGATCGTTTTCAATAACATCATTTTCACGCATACATTCATCAAATGCGTCTCTGTCTTTCATATGAAATAAAACTACAGTCTTTAACTGTTCTCTAAAGTCTTTTAAAACTGAGTTATATTTTTGACATAAAATCCACACACTTATCCCAGCACTCCAGCACTTCCACTGAAAGCCAGTTTCGATCCACATTATATCTCTATAATTTTACAAAACTTTGCATAACAGACAAACACGAGGCAATGGCGGGGTACAGAGACCTGTCATTAGGCCGACACCCGATCACTTAATTTGTGCTCTTCCAAGCCAACTATTCACCAAATGATAGGTCTGTCCGCACAGCGGGCGTGCGCTAACACGTTCTTTGCTACAGCGTGAGCTGCCTCTTTCTCTGTTCTTCATCGCGCTTAACTAGTAGTTGCAGGCCAGCCCGACAACGAATCACTGCTCAGCGCCCAGGCACATCCTGTTCAGTCACAAAGCAAGTGGCTGACATATCAAATGACAAGTGGTCCTACCAGTTCCACTTTTCACCCCAAGTCCTTAATTAAGTCACCCCAAGTCCTTAATTAAGTCACCCCAAGTCCTTAATTAAGTTCTTAATTAAGTCACCCCAAGTCCTTAATTAAGTTACCCCAAGTCCTTAATTAAGTCACCCCAAGTTCTTAATCAAGTTACCCCAAGTTCTTAATCTAGTTCTTAATCAAGTTACCTTAAGTTTTTAATCAAGTTACCTCAAGTTCTTAACTTAAGTTACTTTAAGTTTTTACTTAAGTCATCCTCTAAGTACAACCAAGTTCTTATTCAAGTCAATTTATAATTATTTATTAAGTTCTTGAAATATTATTGCATCTGAAATGGATCAAAATGATCTTTTGTTGTTGTCGGTTCTGGCATGCTTTTTTGTTCGGCTTCTGTATTTAGTGGCTGAGATTTTTTGGACTGCTTTGGTTTTTGCTGGCGTTGTTTATATATTTTATAAACGTAATAACCACCCCCACCAACAGCAATGACGCCAAAAATGCCAACTCTTTTAATCCAAATAATCCATGAATACTTTGGTGTTGCGGGTCTTGAAACAACTTGTTCTTGTTGTGGCTCTGGCACAACTGGTGTTTTTTTCATTATGAGTTATATGTTGTAACTCTAATTTTCTTTTTTTGTTCCACTCTGCTAATTTTTTCCCTGCTTCAACGCGCCCAGGATTCTTTTCACGGGTCACTTTCTCCATCAACGTTTTCTGCTCGGTCATTTTTAAGGGAAATAAAATCTATATGATTAAACGTAATTAATCCCATGATTACTGGAGATAACAATGTTCCAAATCTGTAATATAGATCACATCCTAGAGACTCTAATGACTTTGTTAAAACTGGATCCTGTGTTAAATCATACATAAAATCTTGTTCAGAATCAATGGGCGCAAATCTACTGACTAGTTTAGTGTACAAACTAAGAACTGTTTGCCCAACGCTTTTTACCATTCTTGACCCTAATTGCGCTTCATACCTGTTGTGATACTTTACAATGTCTTGTGGCGACATCTGTTGAATCTGTTCTATGCTGAATTCATTTCCAAGGTACTGTTTTGTTTTTCCACACGCCGCCAAAGAATACAGCCTTTCTTTTTGGCGCATAATAGCTTGGTCATCAACTTGATTATTTGTAATCATAAGTTCAGGAACGTTTAGGCTGCCCTGCAGCTGTAGTAGATCGTCGCTGTTCATGTTTTTTATTAATTATAATTATTTTATTTTTTTAAAATGAGCACCGAAAAAACTGTTGCCAACCTCGTATACCATTCTGCTGTTACTGGAGGTCTAAGTGTAGGATACACAATGCTTGGTAAAAGCTTGTTAAGAATAAAACCAGCAGATCTTGGCAAGCTAGATTTTGAAGACTCAGCAAAGTTGATTGCTGTCATTACAGCTTCATTTGCCACTAAAGACTTTCTAGTTAAGCAAGGAATAATTCCAGAAAATATAAATATGTAAAAATGAAAAATACATTTATAAAAATGGCTTCACTCGTGATGATGATAGGTGGCGCAGTGGTCAACGCGCTTGCTTTCAGCGGAAGTAATTACGCGTTTAGTAAACTACAAAATAACGATGAGAGAAAAAGACATAACAGAGCTATGGAGCAACTAGCCGCTGCACAAGACACCTATGAAAAGCAAAGAATGGAGCAGTTAGATTTTATTAACGACAGACTTAAACAACAGGGACATGCAGCTTACACATTTAAAGATGTTGACCAGGCAATAAAAGAATATTTTCTAGTAACAGGCCAACAAGTTGAAACATTGCCCCCACCAAAATTCAGCGACTTTTATCAACCATCAGAAAAACAAAAGATGCAAGAAATATTGTTTATTGTCTTTGGCATGACCGTTGTGTATTTTGTTGCACATAATATTGGCTGAATAAAAAATGAACAAGATCTATTATTCTCCAAAAGGATACTGGAAGGGAATAACGGCAATTAAAAAGCTTAGCCAAGCAGCGGGTGTCAGTGAACAAACAGCAAAAGAATGGTTATCTAAACAAGCGATTTGGCAAATTTATTTACCTGCGCCTAAAAAACTACAGAGACCACACTTTGTGAATATAACTCCAAACGACACCCATCAAATGGATCTTCTATATTTACCCCATGATACGATTAGACGAAAAAGATTTAAGTACGCGCTTACAGTCATTGATATAGCTTCAAGATACAAAGATGCGGAACCATTAACACAAAAGAGTGCTTCTGCTGTTGCTGTTGCTATACAGCTGATATACCAACGAGGACCCTTAACTTATCCTCGCATGATTCAAGTCGATGACGGAAAAGAATTTAAAGGTCAAGTGAATCAATTATTGTTAAAACATAGAGTTACCATTAAAAGAGGCATTCCGGGAGTTCACAGATCACAGGGTTTGGTTGAAAACTTTAACAAACAGTTATCTGAAAGACTTTTCTCCTACCAGTATCACAGAGAGCTGATTGACAATTCTCGCAACACAGAATGGGTAAAAAGACTGCCCTCAGTTTTGCGCGCAATGAATAATGAAGAATTTAAAGGGCTAAAACCAGTACAAGCAATCAGAAAACAAACAATAAATGTTGTTGAAGAGTCTTCATCCAGCAAACTATTACCATTTGGTTTAAAAGTGAGATACCTTTATTCACCGGGAGAAGCGGAAGGGGACACTCGCATCAGGGCAACAGATCCAGTTTGGAGTGTTGATCCATATGAGATAAAAAAAATTGTGAAAATGAATCCGCCAGTGTATTATTTACGAGAAACTGACACAACAAAACGACCAGCCCCCCGAAGATCTTTTGTGAAGGAAGAACTGCAGATAATCCCACCAGACACAGTTCCAGTTAATTTAGGCAAATACATTTGAGTTTAAAATGGAAGCTCAAAAGAAAAATTCAAAATTAATACGTCAATTATCTGCTTATAATATTATTATCAAAAAAATATTTAAGAACATTGACAATCTTATGCCAGACAATCGCTTACTACCCCAATCCCTAGATTCTGATATTTTGATATGGAAAAATCAAAATCTTGAAATGATAAAAAAAATTGAAGCACATTTAGCAGTAATGAATGAGAATAATAATGATTTGGCTATACTGGATAATGATATAGTTGAGCTTCTGATAACACTTGACCAAACAGAAACTCCATGATGATTATACTATTCTCCAGTGCCCAATTGCATATGAATACTCTGGATTAACAAATACTCTTTTTGTGTTAGTGCGGTCAAGAGACCGTTTTGTTACAACTGTTGTGTTAATCTCATGCAGATTAGATCGTAGTTTGTAATTGTCATGATGAAAAGTCTTTTTATTGAACAATGCTTCTTTGTAGTTGTCATGTGATATGTTTGACTGCACAACACTGCGGGATATTCCCTTTGCTTTTTTAATAGTGCCTGTTTGACAAGCAAGACTGTACATTTTTGACCTTAAACCAATAAACTCCTTGATCACACCTCCAGATAATTCATCCTTCATCTTACCTAAAACCTTTTTATTAATATCTGAATGCAAAGGTGAATCTTTAGGGTAATCAGATGTGTCGTACCATCCGGCATGCTCTTTTGCTACTTCTAATTCCATGTCTTTGTACAAATCTTCAGTAGGGATGTCGATTACAAAGGAATCTGTATCTGTGTACAGAACTCTGGACTCTGGATACAAGGGTTTAAAGTAGTCGTAAAGAAATTCTAACATCAAAAGCTTCGACAGCTCTAAAACAGTAAACCCAATAAAAACAGGTTTGTCCAATTTGACTTTCTTTTTTTTCATCATTATTCCAAAAAGCTGATCATGAAATCTTCTGAAGTCCTGATAATTTGGTTTTGAAGTCAGCTTAATTGCATCGTTTTCTCTAGTGACCAATCTGACATCTTTGCGCTTGTGCGGATTTTCCATAGTCTTTCCAAAACAGCTGTTGTTCATCAACTTGAAAAAGTCTTTTTCTGAAGCATCTGTGGATTTAGTTCTGAGATCAGTGTTCTTCATGATGTATGGTTTCATGAACTGTTCTTGATCAAATGCAATTATACGATGAACTGCTGTTAACTTTAAACCATGTCTTAAATAAAATTGGAGAAGTCTGTAATGACAGACATAATTTTTTTTGTCACGAAGATTAGGCACAAGTTTAGGCGGTTCTGTCATTGACACTTTTAGGGTTTCTGCCGCTAATGGATAGTCATTATGGTAATCATGAAGTTCATGAGGATATTCTAAATCAACTTCTAGAATAAAGCCCTGTTGTTGATCAGCTTCTAGACTCTGAAGCCATTTTAAAAACTTTTGAATGTCTTTGAGTCCTGTGTACATTTTAAAGTTACGTAACGGAAGTGATTGCGCCATAGCCCAACCATACAGATTGTTTGCATCTAAATACATAAGATAGTTAGACTTCCTACTTGGATCATAGTTGTCTAGGTATTTGTTGTTTGCTTTACAGTAATGGTGAGACGCCATACTAATTCCGCCACGCAATCCGTTTTCAATCATCTGAAGCATTGGTAGGTCAGACAACAGGTCAATCTGTACACCAGTAAATTTTAAAAAGGAATCCCAACTCATCCCAGGCGCAGAAATATAATGCGCAGGATCTAGACTATAATGTTTCATGCAGGTCTTTCTGTAATTTTCAAAGATATCCGCCAACAAACAGGTATCCGCCATTAAATAAGAATCATGATAGTCTCCCATTGTTTTAGAGTCTAATTTTTGCCACGCTTCTTGAGCATAAGAATAATCAGAATCACTGATGTCTTTTCCTCTAAGACTAGAAAAGAACGCACCTTTAGGCGGAAGGGCTGGCTCTTCAAACCTTTCCCAACTGTTCATGTACTCATAAGGTTAAACGCCCTTTCTAATCACCGTTGGGTCAAAATATTCTTCCGTTATTGGGCAGGACTTTAAGGATCCTGCTAGTGATTCTAAACTCCCCATCAGGTGTTGCATAGAGTCATAAAAAGATAAATTATTTAAAGTGAAACACATGTACTTTTCTGATGACTGTGCAATGCATGACACCCTAAAGGCGCTAGTTACTGCTTGCAATATAAGATGAGAATCGTAACCTCGCAAGTTATGAAAGAATATAGGCAGCTTCCAAGTCCTAGGATCAAACTTTAGTTGAAGATTGCAATTGTTATGTGCTGCTCCTCTGAATTCTCCGCTAATGTGATCATGATCTCTTACTGTTGGATTTAAACTTTTAGGTGTTAGCTCTAATCCACAAATCCAACAGTGAGTGGCTGAGTTATAGCGATCTTGATCTTCAGGAGTCATCTTAAGATCGGATAGGACTAGATTATTAGAACAGACATTACGAACTTCTTGCATGCGTTTTAAAAAATGTTTTGCTGCATGTGGTCCTCTGTATAATTCTGGCTTTGAATGTTCACCATCTGACCTAACAACAATGAAAGCATAAGAACAAATCTGGTGATTATTCATTAAGACTGTTTTTGGTAAATTTTTTGGAGCAGGTCCTTCATAAGGAACAATAAGCGATTCAAAGTCTGCGTAAACAACGTATGGAGACCTCTGGAGTTTTTTGTAATTCTTAAAACTAACCTGACTGCCTTCTCTTGGCATAATTAGTTCTGTATTGCAGTCAACTGGACTGAGACAATGTTTTACATGTTCGCTCGCAGCTTGAACGGACGGAATTCTTGTTAAACATTTTCTACAAAATTCTTGTTTGCTATGTTGTTTTGTAGTATGCACTAGTAATCTACTCATTGTGCGTATTAGAGTGTAGTGCAACCCATTAAGGCTTTGCATTAGGAGTAAGTCTACATGAGTTTTGGTTGGTTCGCCTATTGTTGGACTGTTCTTTGATACTCTAATTGGCAGAAGGTTGGTTTCTTCAGACCATGTGTATACGTTAACAGTTATTGGGGGATTCTGTTCTTCAAACTGATCAATTTTGTCTACACCTATAGGAAAGGTGAGTCCATCAAAGTTAAGATCATTGACCCAAGGTTGATAGTTAGATACTCTCTCTGCATTTTTTGGTAAAAAATGCAGCCTAGCAAGAACGCACCACATAAAACATTTGTCGTCTGAATTCTTTATGTTCAGAACTGCTCTCTTTGCAACTAATGTTGGAGGCAGTGGAATGTAAGACTTGCCTACAATTGGCTCATACTTAGCCTGTCTTAATCTGATGTCTAGGACTTCACCCTCTGACCAACCAGAGCCTCTCATTTTAGCTGCTTCAGAGGCTTCATTAAACTGTGTAAGAAGTTGATCTGCCCAACCGGGTGTTAAGTCATTATAAGAAAGAATAGTCTGCTGTTTAGTTGAGACCCAGACTTCTAGATTTTCTTCGTTTATTGTTATATAGTCGATTAAAACAACTAACCTTACTTTAACTGGAGGGTTTATTGTTAGGTTACTTGGAACTTGAGAAATAGCATGTACAACGCTTGCCTGTACGTTTGTTGGATCAATAACTTCTAAAACGACCTCATTTAAAGCTTTTGACAAACGCTCTTCCTCTTCCATTGCATCTAACCAAGAGTCAAAACTGTCATATATCTTATCCATGTTGAGCTTCTTTTCTAACTCAAAATATTTATTTAAATTAATTAATCAATATCAGAGGTCTTTTTGTGCTTAGACTCATAAACTAAAGTATAAACGCCCTTTGGTGTTGTTAATGTGAGCTGTTTAGAACAGAGTTTAATGTCTCGTTTACTTTTTTTAAACATTCTTTTTTTATCTGGTCGGTGTCTGGCTGTTGAGAAAAAGTTGCCCTTGCCTTTCTTTGAAGATCAAACTTTTGTCTTTTGTAGTCCTCAAAATCAGCCTGTAGGCGACTAAATTCTTCATCCGTGATGTTTGAGTCAACTAGTGCTTTATCAATTATCAGTTTGAAGGAACTAAGTTTAGCTGTTATTAGTTGAACCATAGCTGTGTGCTTTTGGAGTTTAGCTTTTATTTTTTTGCTGACAGCACTTACAGCCAATGAACACAGGCCAAGAGTTAAAGACAAACCGCCTAGAGGTAAAGCTGCCGGTGCACCTACGCCTGTTGCTAAGAGACCTACACTTGTTCCTGCTGATAGAGCACTAGTGATCGATGCTCCAGTATTAACATATGTAACAGCATTAAAGACAGCAGAATACCTTCGTTTGGTTTTACTGTATTTTGAAAGGTCCTGCTCTAGTTGGGTTTGCATTTGTGTTATGTTTGTTAATCTGAAAGTTTTTATGTCTACAGCAACAGAATTGCCTACTATCTCTTCTTTGGGCACTTTTGGATAAACCTGAACAGACATGCTTTTTTTTTAAAAATAAAAATAATTTAGTATTGGATATCTTTTAATCTGTTGTCTTGAATATTCAGCTGCGCATCATATATTAAAAACAAATATACATTAAGCGGAGTATCACTCTCTTTCTTTTTATCAATTTGAATGGTTATTTGGTCTTTAACAGATCTTCCGCTTCCATGCAACTGATTATCCTCTGTCGACCTTAAGTCAATCCATAAAGCATATTTCGTTGTTAAATATTCATCAAGTCTAACATTATGAAGATGTAGATCTTTGGACACAAGATCTGCTGTTGGACTTCTATGCCTCCCGCCTCCAAAATATTTTCTTATTTCGTCAAAATGCTGATAAGGTTTAAGCCCACTACTGTAGATTTGGTTAGGACTGCCCTCAATTGAACATTGCACTTTCGTTATTTTAGGATTAACAAACTTTTCAGTTTGTCTTTCGTATGGGTTTTCATCTTCACACAGCAATAAAATACCTTTAAGCGATCTTGCTGAGGCGCTAAAACTAAAGTTCCATAT
The DNA here is from genome assembly GCA_033310375.1 of Conus canariensis. NCBI lineage: Eukaryota > Metazoa > Mollusca > Gastropoda > Neogastropoda > Conidae > Conus > Conus canariensis. The sequence goes on along the minus strand of CM065724.1, from coordinate 21,068,826 downwards.
AGCGTCTGCCCTGCTTTTAGGATATTTAGTATGATGAATCACTCTTTCGTAATATATTGCTAATTTTGACTGATATTGTTGCTCAATCAGCCTTGCTAAGTTAGGGTTGCTAACAATGTCAAACTCTAACGAGATGTCGAAAATGCTGTACTTTGCGTTAGTGTCTGTAGATTTAATGACACGTTTGTATTCATTAAAAGTTAGTTCATATGACAATCTGTCTTTTAATGCTCCTTGAAAGTATGGCGCATGCGCTTTTAACAACTCAAAATCTAAGGGTATAGAAAAGCGATTTCCATAAGCAAAACTTACAGCTTCAGCCTTGTTACTGTCTTTAGCATCTTCGGCGCCTATTCTGTGTTTTAGTGCTTCGTTATTTTCGATTCCTTGAAATGCAAGATCGGCCCTTTCATTCTCGGTTAGCCATAGATCAGAATAGATTAGAAATATGTCTGCATTGTGTAAAGAAAATATTTCTTGCCCCTCAAGTTTTATAGAAATTTTCTTAACGATTGCCCGTCCCAGATTCTGAACTACTGTCCTGTTTGCGTCTGTTGCTGATTCGAGTTCTATTTTGAAAGTAAGTCGGGCAGAGCCTGGTACAATCACTTCATCTGCTCCTAGGTCTGGAAATTTAACAGTAAGAATTTGATCTGAATCAATAGTAGATGGATTATTTGGAACAATAATATTCTGTTTATTTCCCTTCACACCAAAGGGCTCTTTCAGTCTTCTATGCGGGTCAAGAATTGAGCCATATGCTTGTGACATTTTTTTTTATAAAACAAAATAAAAAGTTAATTATTTTTAAAACATGGCAGGCATTGAAGATTATGATGTTTTTGATCCTGGAGACGACATGAGTGAAATGACACCTTTGACACATCCATTACAATCATTGCGGCATGAATTAACAGAAAGTAAGGTCAAATCATTTTATCAAAGTTTAGGCCAAGAACCTCCCGAATTTATAGACCCTAATGATTTTGAAACAAAAGATGACCATTTGTTTGTGAGAAACGACGAAGGACAACTTGTTCAGCTTACAACTAAACCAGACTCATCAAAGTTTTTAAAAAAGAGTACAATTAGACAAAGGCTCAGTGTGAGCGATCAAAGTCGCCTTGGCATTACTAAACCAAAATTAGATAGGGAAGCAGTTGCTAAACTTCAAAACACACTACAAGAACTCCCAACAGAAATACAAAACATGGAACTTAAAGATTTAAGCCCAACAGCAGACGAAATAATACAAGCAGAAACCAGTTTTTCAGAAGCATTAAAAACTATCCACGATCCACCGCTGCCTATGAGAGAAATAACGGCCCTTGATCATGCTTTAAGAAGCATCAGAGGTGAATTAACAAACAATTTAGCAAAACTGGGTGAACTAGATGAGCATATAAGAAGAGAAAAAGAAAAACTCGCTGAAGCTGACGACTCCAACTTAGGACCTGGTGTTAAAGAAAGAATAACACAAAGACTAAAAGATCTTGAACAAGAGAGATCAGCAAGACTAGAAGTGTTGTCTAATAACCGAGAACAATTACGAACTCAAGTGAGCAGAATAAGAGAAACTATCCAAAGAATTTTATATGAAGACACAACGTTAGCAGAACGAATAAGAACACTGTTTAGAGAGCAAGGTGTCACATTAGCAAGTGTTATAACAGCCTTAGGATTTGCATTAAGTACACTGGTGATGGCTATTACAGGTAATGGTGGGGGAGCAGTGCCTCCAGGACCACCATCAGATAAATCATGGGTAAAAAAACAACTTGATCATCTTGCAAGTTTATTAAAAAAATTAGCCAGTAAGGCAATAGATTCTTTGCCTGGTATAATAGGGGGGATCGTTAGCTGGCTTTTGTCTGCCGCAAGTAAAGTAGTTGGCTTTATGGCTGAGCACTTATGGACATTAGTTGTCTTAATAGTTGGGTTACTTTATAGTAAGATAAAGACCAAGTAATCCTAGAGCAGTTAATCCAATAACAAGTGCTGTCTTTTCATATTCATGGGGGTCGCTTTTATTCACCATGGGGATTGGATGGGGTTTTGAGGGGGGGATTGGATGGGGTTTAGAGGGGGCCACGGGGATTGGTGGGGCTTCTTTTTTTATTGCTATTGCTGGCTTAGAATTTATGTCGTTTTTTCCAACCTTCTCTTCTTTACCAGCCACAAGGATTTCATTATTATAGTTTATTATTGTTCCTATCTGAAGTCTGAGGTCAGAAGGCAGCATGTATAAACCAGTGCCAACGGCGAAGTCTACTTTCGATCTTGCGAATTGTAAAACATTTTGGTACCTTTTAATACTTGAAGGCAAATCAACTGCAGAATTAATAGAATCCTCTAAATTTGCTAAATACTGTTTTTGGGCGTCAAAGCCAGTAGAAGGATCAATTATGTTTGATCTCGTTTGTGCTTGCGAACCTAGCAAACACCAAACATAAGTACGAATAGAGTCGTTTATTCGTTCTATTCCCGCTTTTGTTAGGCCCTTAGAAGTATCCAAAATAAATGTTGTCCATGCTGTTTTATGCTCTTGCTCTATGGACCCGAGGTGAACAGTTGTGCCTGAAGAGAAAGATGTGTAAGGAGGATTCCAATCATAGTTATACTTTCTATGCACGCCCCAATAATAAAGAGTGCCTAAACCATGATTAAGATCCAACTTTTGTCTAAAGTCTGTCTTTGGGTCAATATCAAATTCGTTACAGATCCTTTCAAAAGCCTTGTAATCTATTCTGTTGCTGAATGGATTAAACGTTTTGTCATTTGGTAATGGCGCTTGCAGTTCTGATAAAATACGTCTTAAGGTGTAATAAAAATGAAATCTATACACTGACCTCACCAAAGGATCAGGATGATTTAAATGATCAGCATACGACACTCCACACCCAGTTGATGCGCAAAACACAGCAAAGTTTAACTGGTTCTGATAAAACTGCATCGGATGACTGAACCACACTTTCGCGATGTAGTCTTTTTTAATAGGAGGGTTAAGATAATGATCCAATGGAGTACTAACCTTTACTTGAAAGGCGTCAGACTGAGTCACAGAAATGTCAAGGGTGTCAGTTGTTATATTTTTAAGATTGTAGTGCGGCCCGACAGAATATTTTGCATTAGTATATTTGAATGCACTCATTTTTAAATTTGTATTAAAAATGTTTGTAACAATAACAACTCAAGACAGTCCTTCGTTTTTAGAATATGCTATTGATAATAACTGCGGAACCCAAAGGGTCGCACTCCATGAAATTTTTTACAAAGTCGTATGGTTTAATATAATTGCATCCAAGATGAATAATACGATTCTAAAAGTTGACAATAGAGGAAACTTAGTTAGCCAGTTAACCATACCTGATGGTTATTACGGGTTTTGCTCGCTAAAAGAAGCAATGAGTAACTTCGACATTACTCTCAAACTTAACAATGCAAATCTAAAAACAATGTTGACATTCAAACCTGAAGGAGAAGAAGTAGGTTACTTTTTTGATGGAGAGCTAGCTAAAATGTTAGGCTTTGCAGCTAACAATTATAGATTTGTGGTTACACCAGACGAAACTACTTATGAGGGAGAATATCCGCTCGATCTTGCATTACATTCATTACTCTATGTTCATTTGGACGAGCTGAGCACTGATGAAAACTTATATGATGGAAGGCCCTCAACTGTTTTAAGAGCTCTTCCATCAGGGAAAGCTGCATATTGCGATTATGAAATTATACAATTCCCTAATTTACAGTTTAAAAGATTAGCTTGTGGGAGGGTCAGATCATTTAATATAAAGATCACAGATAAAACAGGGAAAGTGTGAAATGTGATAACCTGCACATTGTTTTAGAAATAAAATAATAAGGTGTACTAAAAATAATGTCTCGTGGGCCAGAAGAATCAGGAGTTACATTAGCGCCTGAGAGGTGTGTAACTTTAGAATTAAAAGACCTTGCAGACGTTGAGGACTTTGAACAGAACGGTGAGATAGGCACTTTATATGGTTTTGAGTACACTAAAGATGGTTATTATAAACGCAAAGAGGTTAGCGACAGCAAAAGGTTTCCTAAACTAGAACAACTACGCAATGTAGAAGCAAATAATGCGGGTCAGTATAAATATAAAATAGTTCGAAAAACTGACAACAAATGGCACTTAGAACCATATTTAGAATGGGACATAAAATTTGAATTCTTAAGCCCATTTACATTTTTTGACCGTCAAAAAAGTTTCAGAAAAGCATTGAACTCTGGCCCTTTACATGTAAGTCTTATGCCAGAGGACAACAGTCGGAAAGAGATCGAAATAAAGCCGTTTGGGGACAAACAGTACATCCTCCACAGAAGAGAATCGGTTTTAAAGAAAGCTTCTACAAAATTACAGTTCATTCCACGCACAAAATTAGGAGACACGTTCACAATGATATTTAAAATTTCTGTCTTAAAAGATGAGGCGAGAAATGGAGCTCTGGGCGTCAGTGACAATCTTATGAAAGGAATTCTTATTAGCTGGCAAAACTTAGACGTTGACAAACTTAAAGTTACTGTCGTTGTTCTTTACAATGGCGAGGATATTAAGGTCATGACAACAAGCAACAAAATTGATATTAGTCTAAATAGAAACGATCTTACAGAACTGAACTGGATTAATCTTACACATTTGGGCCTTATAGGGTTTTATTATACTGAACAAGTTTTGACAGAGAGTATGTTAAAAACAATAACTGGATTAGATTAAATTCTGTTTTAAAACTATGGAGCAGTTAAACTTTATGACAAAAACCCCTCATTGTTCATTGATTTGTGGACAGACTGGTTGTGGAAAAACAATATTTGTCCTCGACCTATTACAAACAGTTTATCGTTATAATTTTGATTACATAGTAATTTTTTGTACAACATTAAAATGGAATAAATCATATCGCGATCGAAGGTTTATATGGACAGACAACAACATATATTTAGTTGATCCTAGTAATAAACTTAGCGAATGCTTAGAACATTTCTTTAGATGGTTTGAAGGAACTCAGACACTATTTATATAGATGATTGTTCAGCAGAAAAAGATATTGTCAAAAAAAGAAACGCTTTATCAAAACTGGCTTTTAGCGGGAGACATGCAGGAATAAGTGTATGGATTTTAAGTCAAAAATATAATTCAGTTTTAAAAGACTTCAGAGAACAATTAAAGACAGTGGTTTTATTCCACATGAAAGATAGAGACGCTTTTGATGAATGTATGAAAGAAAACGATGTTATTGAAAATTCCCAAGAAAAACGAAGGATTAAGCAAAGACTTAAGTCTCAAAAGTTTTCTAAATTAGTGTTAAAAACAGATAATCCTACACATTATGTATGTTTGTAAAGTGTTTACTATTAGAGAACTATAAAATAGGCATTCTGGGTAAGCCGGCGGAGCAACAGCGGAGCCGGGTGAGCCAGAATGCCTATTTTATAGTTCTCTCACTTGTCTCAGAGCGCAGAAAGAAACTGTTCTTTCTGTAGAGTTTCAAAATGGAGTGACTGCCCAGGGTGGAAAATGAAGCAAAATTTGGAAGAGAGGGGGTTAGTTACCGCCAAGGACACAGACAAATAAAGTACAGGACTAGACACAATGCATTTCAACATCTTGGGTCTTCTTCAGGTGAAAACAAATAACATTTAGGACAGTGACAAGAAGAACATGTGGCTTCGCTTCTTTCTTTAGTTCTTGTAGTAGAATTCTGTTTGGTACTGCAGCTCATGGGAGTTTCTGGTGTTGTACTGGTGAGTCTAACGCAGAGGGATGTGCGCTCACACAACACACACACACACACACACACACACACCACATATTGCCGAATAGAGAACCTGGACATCTCTTACGGTGGTAACTATTTCACTCGTCGTCTTCGAGTACTGCTACAGTACAAGCACCGTCACTGTGCTTACCTGACCAAGCTTCTGTAATCGAGGTTGGAGCAAATGTGAACGAGTATTTCTGTGGGCAAGTCCGATAAGCTTGCTGTCGTCGTATTACTGCAGCTTGTCATTCTGAATGTTTATACCAAGCCCTTCAAGTTCTCGAACAGAAAACAAAATTGACTTGTAAACGCAGCTTAGCCCATGCACCATCGGTCTTCCGATTTTTGTCAACACATACAACTATACTGAGCCAGATGTTAATGCTCGTATTCGTTTTCAAAACATTAACTGCTTAATTGATAATCGTACAGCCGATCAATTAATAAGTTATATCGGTGATGCTTGATATTGAAAGGAAAGAAGACTACACAATTTCTTTACGAAACTACAATGTTGAGCAACTTTATTTAGTATGCAAATTTACACCATGGCGGCTTGCAGACGAATTTTTCATATGACTGGAGAGATCGCTTCAAGACTTAAGAAATTCCCAACAAATGTCGCCCTCCAATCTCGCACAATGATAACAGGAAGCTGTATTGATCGTAAGTATTACCATGTTGTGTGTGAAAAGTTTCTGTCGGGTCCATGGTTTGCAAGGGCAGATATTTCTTTTGGAGGGCAGTGCAGGTAACACTGACAAAAACACTGATATGTAACAAATTAAAGTTGATGGACGCTCATCACACTCACGGACAGACCAAAGTGAAAGTTGGAAGACAGACACAGCGAAAGTGAAAGATTGAAATGAAATTGAGAGGTTCAAAGAGCTAAAATTTTTGACAACTATCTCTGGTCTTAATCTGCCCTCACTACACATCCCGCAGCAGCACGGGTTCAGGAAACAAAGATCCTGTGAGACCCAACTCCTAGAACTGGTTGATGAGCTGGTAGACAACTTGGAAGCAGGTATGCAGACAGACATCCTTATCATGGACTTTTCAAAGGCCTTTGATAAAGTGAACCGCAGCCTCCTGCTCCAAAAGCTCCAACAGTATGGCATCAGTGGACAGGTACTCCGCTGGATCCAATCCTTCCTCTGGAAAAGACGACAGGCAGTAGTTGTAGAGGGTTCTCAGTCAGCCTACACTGATGTGAAAACCGGTGTGCCCCAGGGGTCAGTCTTAGGCCCTTGCCTATTTCTGGCCTCTATAAACGATCTCCCAGACACTGTCACATCCAAGTCAAGGCTGTTTGCTGATGACACTGCCGTCTACAATGTGGTCACTTGCCAGGAAGACCAAGCCCAGCCGCAACAAGACCTGGACCACCTTGCTGAGTGGGAGGAAAGCTGGGACATGCAGTTCCACCCAGGTAAATGTACCACACTCCCAGTCATCAGACGCCGAACCACCCTGGACTTTCCATATGAACTATATGGCCATACCCTGGAGAAGGTAACAGCATCAAAGTATCTGGGCATCACTCTCCACAAGGAACTAAACTGGGACCACCACATTGATGCTATTGCCACAAAAGCCAGCCAGACTCTTGGCTTCCTGAGACGGAACCTTAAAATCGGCTCAACTGAACTGAAGGAAAAGGCATACCTTGCGTTTGTAAGACCTATTCTTGAATACGCCAGCTCAGTCTGGGACCCTCACACCCAGGGGAATATCAGCAAGCTCAAAGCAGTACAGCGACATGCGGCGCACTTCGTTCTGAACCGCTATCATAACACCTCGAGTGTGAGTAACATGCTGGACTACCTGGGCTGGCCATCACTTCAGGACCGCAGGAAGAAGGCAAGGATCAACATGCTGCGGAAGATACTGGCAAGGTCCAAGTTAACCACAGCAAGCTGCAGTCAGCGCCATGCCGCAAGAGGAGAGGCCATGACCAGCAGTATCAACAAATACAGTGCAGGACAGACTACATACGCTTCTCCTTCTTCCCGCGGACCATCAGGGACTGCCCTTACCGCCGAAGAAGTTGAGGAAGCTACAGCTACTGACACTCTTGGCAGCTCACAGCTGTCAAGAGTAGAGTAGAACCAACCAACCAGCAGTCCCATTCCCCCTCCCCCCTCACCCCCCCCCCCCCCTCTCCCGCATTGTTAGTGTTATAAAATATGGCCCCCTTCCCTTCTCTCCTGTTGGTTTCTTTTGTTTCTGCTGGTATGGCGACCTGTGGGCCTGGCCAACACTAGGTTGTGTGGGGCTGGCTTGGATCCCAGCTTGCTGGAATTTAAAGGCGACCATGGTAGCTGGCCAGCAGCTCCACATCCAGCTAATACTCATAGCAGTTAGGGTTGTAGGTGTTTATTATCATTTTTGGTTTCCCTTTGTTTTCAAATCCACCAGGAAGTCATGGCACCCCCACCCCACCTCCCCAAAGTAACAGCAGCAAAAAAATCAGCAAGTTGATTGTGGCTGCTCAACCCGAAGAAGAAGAAGAAGATCCCAGCATCTCCACATCCCACACACCCCTTACTCCCTCAGCTCAGCGTTCAAGTTATTATCATTATTTCTGTTGCTTGAGAGCCCTAAGTCTGACTTGTCAGTATCCCCTACGTATGATCTGTTATTATCATCATTTTCATCACTTGAAAGCCGAAAGCCTGATGAGTCAGAATCCCCTGCGGCTGACAACTTCGTCCCATTGCCTTCCTCTCCCCCTCCCCCCTCACCCCCATTACTTCCCAGCTGAGTTGATGAACTGAATGATAAGCCTCTGCATTTCTAGAACATTATTTTCCAATCAGTACTATAAAAAAAAAGTCACAGATAGCATACCTCCTTGACAGTATCAAAGGGGATGTTGTGATTAGCAATGTTTTTACCACAACATTCACAACGACAAATTCTTCCCAGATGATTATAGAATCTACAGACAGGACAAGAACTGGCATGTAGGGAGGAGTCCTCATCAAATCGAGAGATGAAATCCATTGCGTTGCTGTTGAACACTAGAACACAGATTGTGAGATGCTCTGGGTGAAACTGCTGCCCATTAACAAGAGTTCCCAAACCAGCCTAGTCTGTGCTTAGTACAAGCCAGATGTTGAGACTAGCATCAGCAATTTCAGAGTCTGGAAAAGGAAGTCTCAGAGGTGCCCACCTCTGACTTGTTCTTTGATGGAGATTTGAACTTCCCAGCACTGAACTGGTCTGCCTGGTCATGTAAACCGTCCTGTCCCTTAGCTGGCCTGCATAGTTCTTTCTTCTCTTTTCTGCATGATGTGGGTCTTGAGCAGATAGTGGCTCATCAAATCCTCACTCGAGTATGGCCATGCCCCAAGTGGCTGGAAGACTGCCAGTGTATCACCAATGTTTTAGAAAGACCAGCATTATGACCATGGTAACTACAGACCAACCTCGCTGACGAACGTACCATGCAAGATCTTCTGACACTTGCTCATCAGGGGGGATAATGAACTGCCTTGAATGGAACAACATCTTTTTGCATAGACAGTATATTTTTATCATGGTAAGTCATGTGAGACCGAACTTCTGGAATTTGCAGAAGAACTTGCACAGACTAGTGAAACTCAATTTTCCCCTGCCATCAGAGGCTGGAACTGTCTAGTAAAAAATCTGCTCCTGCTCCTGCCAGGACCATTTCAAGGAGGTTTCTGGCAGAACTATAGCCCACAAGTAAACCCTGTCCTCCCTTTTTTCCACCCAGTAGCAGTTAGCAATGGTTGAATCATCATCAAGCAAAGACGTTGCCGTTTACAACATGTCCATTTGCAACTAAATGGTTGTTCAGCTCTTTGAAAGATTAGGATATCCCTAACTTGAATGAGGTTATTCTGCCATTGAGCTGAATACCTATCTGAAATAAGGGTGTCCTATGTGGATTGAACATTATGCATAGCTCAGTGTGAGTGACAAGCATGGTGTCAGAACTGAATGACAGGTTGAAGTATGAGCACTTCCAGTAACCCTGAGGCTACTTGCTGTGTGAGAGTTCATGATGTCACTTTATGTACTTGCTAATTGAGGATTCTTAACATATGTAAACTTTGACTGTCTTCCATCATTAGAACTAATGACTGTTTGAAAGCAGAATACTTGAAAATGAAGTATCCTATCTGAAACAATAGAGGTTGGTAATGAATTTCAAACCATATTTGTAAAACGAAAAGAGTGTAAATATTAGTTTTGACAAAAGGTTTATTTGATGTCATGGAATGTCATCTATTATTGATTAAAGAATGTACACCCATAGTCATGGTATTGACATCACAGTAATTGTACAGAATTTTGATAGTCTTAATCATGTCAGCTTTAGCCCTTCAATCTGTTGAACCCAGATCAGGTTTAAGCAGTTTTAATCGTTCATTATTCTTTAACTCATTCCAGCTGAATTCCAAGATATTTTGTAGAACAGAATGTCACCTGGAGTTGACTTATGAGAATACTGATGAAAGAAAGCTCCAAGAGCAAAACTTATTCATGTCCATGTTTTTCTCAGTCCATACATGATTCACAAGTTATTTTCCCATCACCGGCCTTCAGCAATCACTTGGTTTGTAGTTGACTGTCGTTTGAATTCAAATGTTGAAAATGTCTAAACATGTAAGCAGACCTCAGAACCAATGAAGTGGGCATGTCATGAGTCTGTTAGCTCATGTAATATAAGGTGTCTTTCTAGCAGTTTCTCTGTGTGTGTGTGTGTGTGTGTGTGTGTGTGTGTGTGTGTGTGTGTGTGTGTGTGTGTGATTGAGTTAGAGAGAGAGAGAGAGATTATGATGATGATGATAATCTTTATTTCCAAGGGTAACAGATAAGCAATCACATGCTTTTTTTCATCCGGCCCTTGCCCCGTTAAGGGACTAAGTATGACTAGCGACTAAGACTTACAAAACTTTTAACAAACACACATATCTTCACAACATTAAAAAGTTCATCCATTAACATTTAAGGCATAGATGACTTTAAAGGGGAAAAAAAAAAAAGGGGGGGGGGGGGGGGGGGGAGAAAAGAGAGAGATTACATTCCTTTTGTAAAAAATTAACATACAACAAACTGCTAAGGATGAATTAGACAATTAGACAACTACAATGCATCAATACTATCAACATTTTTACTTTCTTTTACATTTACATGATGTGGTTACAAGGCAAAATGAGAACGAACGGTACTACAATCAGTTATCAGTAAGCAGCAGTGAATTCCTGGCATCAATAATCATAACACTTATTTTTCATGATGTGTGTGCTGTGCATGTGCACGTGCGTGTGCATGTGCGCGTGCATGTGTTATGTGTGGTGTGTGTGTGTGTGTGTAGTGTGTGTGTGTGTGTGTGTGTGTGTGTGTGATGGAGAGAGAGAGAGAGAGAGAGAGAGATGCCATTATAATTTACCTTCCCCCTCCATCTTTTTTGATTTTTTCTTGACCATTTATACACTACCCAAAACTATAATTATTAATTAAGTGACAATCCATCGAAACGCAGCCGTAATTAAGAAAGAGAGAGAGAGAGAGAGAGGAGAGAGAGATTATAATTCCATTGTTCTATCCAAAATATCTCATGCTAAACATTACTATAAATTTGAATAAAGAGCAATAGATCAATATGATCAACAGTAATCCGGACACACATTTATCACCTTGTAGTTACAGTGCTCCAAGAAATCAAAGTATTAAGACATCAATCAATTAGTGACAATGTACCAATAAAACCAGCGACCACAACAGTCATTCATCATGATATAATTATAATCATTAATAAAACCGATAGTAACCTTATCTCTCATTTATCATTTTCTGGTTTTAAAAACATCAGTGGAAAGGAAACGGCGTATCAGTTTAATATGCAGCAAAACAGAGGGTGTGCCCTGGTATATGTATTTTGCCCTAATAGCAATGGTCTGCTGTGAAATGTGTAATTAGTTTTTCCCTGAAGGATTCTGTAATTTGAGTACATCGGAAATGTAGTGGAAGTGAATTCCAAACCACACTACCTGAGTAAGATAAGCTTGATTTAAATAGATCTATTCTAGGTGTGGGAACCTGGAATTTGGTTGAATCCTTGGGTTTATGCTAAATGTAGACTGAGAGAGAGAAGAGAGAGAGAGAGAGAAGAGGAGAGAGAGAGAGAGAGAGAGAGAGAGCATGGTTTGGGTGTCTAATTTCATTTAGTTCACTATCGAAACAGTCCGAACTTGCTTGTTCACAAAATTATACCTTTTTCCAACATGGCTGCCAGCTGACTCCTTTGGCAGTATAAATGTTGATTACATTGAAGTTTATCTGCTATCCTCATGCCAAGTTTTAAACCACGCTGCCAGCAAGGAAAACCACAGTAGTGCTATTTTGTCCTAAGACCTTTTTTTTTTTCCTGCTCCTAATTTTTCAAGGCATCTCAGGACAGGAATGCTTTTAGTCGAGGCAGCAGTGCCCTGAATAGGTAAAGTTACCTAAGCCATAATTTTGTTTGGAAGCTTCTGTGCACAGTTTCTGAAGAATTATGAAACCTCAGACTAGGGGAACACACCCCATTGCCATATTCCAGAAGTGGTTTAATGTGGGGACAGCGCTGATATGGCGCTTTGCAGTTGGCTGGGCTATAATGGTCTTACGATACATATGAACTAAATCTCTTGTGTGACTATGCCGGACTTGGTATTTGCCTTTTTTGACAGTAGTTGTAACATTCTGTTCAAAAGTCAGATTTTTGTGAACCATGCCCCCCCCCTCCCCCCCCCCCCCCCAAGTCTGTCTCAACATCTGTAGGTCATAGTTCACAACTGTCAATTCAGTATTCATAATTTGGGTTATCATTACGAATATTTAGTGTACATTATGATTTTCACTATTGCCTTTGGACCACATAATCAACTTGTCAATTACATATATACATGCATGCAGAGAGAGAGA
>CM065724.1:21051095-21053595 GCA_033310375.1 Conus canariensis | reverse complement strand
GAAAAAGAAGGAACAAGTTGCAAAGGTTTTTTTTTTGTCCCCAATTTAATTTATTGTTAATATATAATTACAAAGACAAAGTTTTATGTGGTATTGTTGCTAGTGATTTTTGTTTAAGTATAAGAAATAGACATTGCCCTCTAATATATAATTACTAGACTAAGACTAGACTTACATCATAGTGTTTTAGGAGATTTTAAAGAAAAAAAACTGTTGACATCTTTTTGAAGTATTATTTATGTTCAGTGAAAACTTCAAGGTGTATATTAGTGCTTATAGAAAGAGAAAAAAGATGTCATTTGATAAAAATACCAGTTTTTGTCTGTCTTATAATGTTTGAGGACTTGAGAAGGATTTTGCAGCATGGATAACATTATCGCATTTAGGCAAGTTTTTCTGTAAGAGGATCCTGTAATTAAATGGTTAGAATGTTTGATTGCAGAGCTGACAGTCATATGTTTGAACCTTGTGTGGGGTCAGGTTTTTATGGTTTGAAACTCTTCTCTGTCCACCCAGCAGTAAATGGGTACCTGCTTCAGGTCAGGGAAGGTAAAGGCAGCAGAAGAACAAGGATAGACTCCATCGTGCCTGCACAGCTGCGGTGAATCTCTGAAAGTTTACTGCCGCTATGGCCATCAGGCTTTGGGACTTAAACCTTTTGTCATTTTGATTATTTGTAGCAGATCTTGCATTCATTGAAAAGTGACATGCACCCTGCAACTTCATCATCATAACTGATAAATTCTCTGTGTGAAATTTGGCTTGTTGTCACCAGGGAGAGCTATAGAGCAGTCCCTTTCGTGTTCTTTCTTTCTACTTCTTTTTCTACCTGTGTATGGTTTTGTTTGTCTGCCAAAGTGAATTTTCCTACAGAATTCTGGCAAGAAAAACTTCCTTGTTGCCGTGGGTTAGTGTACAATACAAAGTACATGTAGCGAGTGAGATTTTGGTTTAGCATCTCATCCAAAAGTTTATAAAGATCATCTGATTAGGTCTTTTATAAAGGAGGAGGGAAAAAAACCCACACAAGGGAAAAAACCCACACAAACCCATGAATAATGGACCTGGGATTCTCACACTTTCTTGGCAAGGTTATTAATTACCCTGTAGGTCACCCATCCATAAGATACGTTTCCTGGCATCTCTAGATGACAGTTTGCAGGACAAAAAAAAAAAAGACTGTACTGCCAAAACAAAGAAGTTGTTCATTCTCTCAGAAGAAGAGCAAAGAGGTCAAAACATAGAGTGTTTGTTTCGTAATTTGTTTATTCTTTCATTTGATGGTACCATGATTTTCCTTTCAATTTTGTTTCACTTTCCATCTGCAGTCATCTCACTTTCAAAACAATTTTGATTCATACTGACAGCTACCTTTCATTGTTTTGTATTTTGCTTTGTGTGATATTGTCTTTAATGTTGTTCATCATGCCTGAGGAAGAGTAAAGAAGTTTAAAAGCGTAGTGTTTGTTTGTAATGTGTTTGCTCTTTTGTTTGGCCGTACAGTCATTTTTCTTTTGATTTTGTTTCAATTTCTGCCTGTGTGCAGGAGATTTTTCCAGTGGACACCATGCGGAAAGCAGCAGAGCTGGGATTTGGGGCGATCTACTGTGCAGAGAAGTACGGAGGCACAGGCCTAAGCCGACTTGATGCTTCGGTGATATTCGAGGCTCTCTCTTACGGGTGCTGCAGCACCACGGCTTACATCAGCATTCACAAGTCAGTGCCAGTCATGGCTTCCCTTGTTCTGCTGTTACATTTGGTTTGGTATTCAAATTTAATGGTCATGATTATGATGATAGCTACAACAAGAGCAACGATCTATGTAAAACTTCAATTTCTTGAACTAATTGTATGCATTTTTTTTATCTGTTTGTTGTGTACTCAGAGGATCAAAAACCGAAAGAATGTCTATAGTTTGTGTGATCGAAAACTTGCAGAAATGCTCTGTTCACAGTGAATTGAGATGAATGAAAGTCTCTTTGGTGAAAATAGCATTATGGAGCTTCTTTATCATTATCATTATTATTTGTTTGTAACATTATTAATATCAATATTATTATTATTATAAGTACTGCTATTGCTAAATTATAATAATCATGAATAGTTATCTAGTATATGTTGTGGTAGTGATAATAGTGACCAGGTAGTTATGATTAACTTTTACGTTTAACCAGTTATTACATGTTACTATTGTTTATAGTGCATGGAACTGTATTGTTTATTCTTCTCAATCATTTCACTTTCATGGCTTTATTAAAAAACAACAACAAAAAACCGACTCAATACGATGACACAGTTAGGTAGGATTTCAACTCTGAATACTATCAGTTTCAGTCATGCTAGAGAAATTACGTCAGACTTTGGCATTTGATGTGTATGAATATCAGATGCAAATGTTTGACCTTTTAGATGGTGTGTCATTTTATCAGTAAATGCCTGCTCTTTGATTTGTACTAAGTGCCCTGTTTTGTAAACTGGAGGTTATGAATTGCAGGGAGGG
>CM065724.1:20968595-21046095 GCA_033310375.1 Conus canariensis | reverse complement strand
GTGTGTTCCATGATAATTTTGAAGTAAGATGTACACCTAAAAACTTTATGCAAGATGTGTAGGTAAGCACAGTGTCATCCATCTTAAAAGTAGGGAGATCATGAAAACTTCCACCAGCATCAAAAAGCATCATATGAGATTTCTCAGCAGACAGACATAACCCATTCTCAAACATAAATCTAGCGATACTGTCTAAGTCCCTTTGATATAATTTTTTCATGTATGTAATTGACCTTAAAGGTGTGTTCTTTTTTAAAGTAACATTCATCCATAAACATAAATCATCCCTGAGGAACAGTGCAATGGCAAGCCTCCAACGTTGGCGGAAATCAAGAAGGTGGTCGACAAAGCCAGAGCCAAATCATCACCAGGGCCAAACGGAATACCTTACCAGCTTTACAAGAAATGTCCCAAGGTGCTGGAGTGGCTCCACAGGCTGCTGCGATCGGCTTGGAGAAACCAGAAGATCAGCGGCCAGTGGATGACGGCAGATGGTGTGTACATCCCCAAAGAGCAAAACTCAAGTGACATCAGCCAGTTCAGGCCAATATCACTACTGAACGTCGAAGGGAAAATCTTCTTCTCTGTCATGGCAGCAAGGCTGACCAAGTACCTGATGGAAAACAAGTACTTGGATGTGTCAGTCCAGAAAGGGGGCATCCCAGGAGTGGCTGGCTGTGTAGAACACGCCACAATGATCTGGGACGCAATCCAAAAAGCAAAAACAGAAAAGAGAGACCTGGACGTAGTGTGGCTTGATCTGGCAAACGCATATGGATCTGTGCCCCATGAGATGATACAGTTGGCTCTTGAGATGTACCATGTGCCAAAGAACATCCGCGACATGCTCAAGAAGTACTTCAATGGCTTCTCAATGCGGTTCTCTACCAAAGAGTACACAACAGATTGGATCAACTTGGAAGTGGGTATTGCAATGGGCTGTGCAATTTCCCCAATACTGTTCGTGATGGCAATGGAACTCATCTTGAAAGCAGCAACAAACAACGCGAGACAGACAGACCTTGGCGATGGATACAAGATGCCTCCTCTCAAGGCCTTCATGGATGACACTACAGTGATTTCATCCAGAGAAGGCGAGACACGTCATGTGCTGGAGAGGCTGGACGACATAGTTGCCTCATCCAGAATGAAGTTCAAGCCAAAGAAATCACGGAGTCTCTCACTGAGGAAAGGAAAAGTGGCCGGATCTGTGGTCTTCATTGTTGCCAACCAGGCCATTCCAACAGTCACAGAAGAACCAGTCAAGAGCCTTGGAAGATGGTATGATGATACGCTGAAAGACACACAAAGAGCAAAAGAAACCAAGCAGATGGCGGAGGAAGGCTTGGAGACCATTGACCAGTGTGGGCTCCCTGGCAAAGACAAGGTCTGGTGTCTGCAGTTCATGCTGATACCAAAGCTCCTATGGCCTCTGATGATATACGACATCTGCACCAGCATAGTGGAGGCAATGGAAGCCAAAATCAACAAGTTCACAAGGAAATGGCTTGGTGTCCCACCCTGTCTGACTGACATAGCGCTGTACTGTCGCCAAGCAAAGCTGAAACTACCCCTGAAATCCATCCTGGAGGAATACAAAGCAGGGAAGATCAGACTTCAAAGCATGCTGGAGGACTCAGGAGACAAGGTGGTAGAAGCAATCAAGCCCCAGCTGAAGACAGGCAGAAAATGGAAAGTTCAAGAGGCGATGGATTCTGCAAAAGAAAGTCTCAAGATCAGAGAAATAACAGGACACACACAGACCAACAGACAAGGACTGGGGGTGACCAAAACTGAATGGTGGTCAAAGGCCAAAGGAAAAGCCAAAAGAGACATGATGATTCAGGAGATGAGAAAAGAAGAAGACCAAAAAAGACTCCAAAAAGCAGTCCAGCAGAGCCAGCAAGGGCAATGGACAACGTGGGAGAATGCACTCCAAAGAAGTCTCACTTGGAATGACATTTGGCGCATGGCCCCTCTCAGGATCAGCTTCATTCTCAGATCTGCATATGACCTTCTGCCCTCAAATGCAAACCTGGTGAAGTGGGGGAAAACAGACGATCCTGCATGCCCCCTCTGCCATGAAAAACAAACAGTGGAGCATGTCCTAAGCTCATGTAAAGTAGCCCTGGCTCAAGGAAGGTACACATGGAGGCACAATCAAGTGCTCAAAGAGATTGTACAAGTAGTCTGGGCTAGTACCAACACCACAAAAGGGAAAATCAGGACTCCAAAAGCACCCGCAACATTCTTCACGGCAGGAGGCAGCAAATCATGGCCAAGAACAACAGTGCCACTCGAAACATGCAGGCAGAGTCTGCTGGACGGGGCAGATGACTGGGAGTGCACTGCAGACCTCCCAGAATGGAAGAATCATCCAGAGATCATCAGCAAGAGTGGCATGAGACCAGACATAGTAGTCCACTCTAAGTCAACCAAGCAGCTGATCATGATCGAGCTCACGGTGCCATATGAGAACAGAATGGAGGCAGCTCAAATCTACAAGACTGAAAAGTATGCTGATCTGGCAAACAGCCTGAGGAGAGAAGGCTATCAGGTCAAAGTCCTCACTGCAGAAATTGGAGCTAGGGGGTTTGTAGGAACGTCTGCATACAGCCTCATGAAACAGCTCTCAGTTGCAGGGAAGGAAAAAACCAGAGCCCTGAAAGCAATGGCAGAAGCGGCAGAGGGGTGTTCAAGCTGGATCTGGTCAAGGAGGAACAAAAGTGAACTTCATAAGGCTTAATTTCCCTACAAATATCAGGTGTCCCTGTGGCTCAGTGGTTAAAGCGCGAGTCATTAAGTGGAAAATGAGCATGTCCAGAGGGTCATGGGTTCGAATCCCAGCCATGGCTCGTCCCAAGATGGGGAAAAAAAAGGGGCAGCAGAGGGACATCCGGAGTCATGAACCGGGTGTGGCCCAACCCCCCTAGAGTGTCAGGAGATAAGGGCCGAAACACTTGCTTGAAGGGGGCTTCTCTTCTGAGGACTCTCTGCTGCCACGCTCTCCACGAGTTTCTTTCTACTACATCCATAAACATACATCATCAGCATATTGAACTAAACTGGAATTTTTAGAAATACTTTTTGTGAGATCATGGGTTAGGATATTAAAAAGCAAAGGGGCAGTTACAGAACCCTGAGGTGTGTGTGTGTGTGTGTGTGTGTGTGTTTTTGCATGTGTGTGTGTGCGTGTGCACGCGCACATGTGTGTGTATGTGTGTGTGTGTGTGTGTGTGTGTGTGTGTGTGTGTGTGTGTGTGTAAGAGAGAGAGAGAGAGAGAGAGAGAGAGAGAGAGAGAGAGAGAGAGCACTTCCCATAAAACAATAGATGAGTCAGAACAGGTGGAATCCCCTGACAGGCAGCAAACAGTAGTGGGGGTCAGTCCGAGGTCACAAACCGTTGAAACTGGTGTATTCCCTTCAGGGAACTGAGCCAAACAAATGTGAAGAATGATAACATGAAGGAAACAGTGTGAAAAAATACTGTTTCCTTCATATTATGAGATAGTCTGGCAACGGAGTCGGTTTTCTCAGAATGGCTTAAGTACAAATGGGACATGTTGATTCATTATAACTTTTTCAGTCTTTCAGCTTACAGAAACCCTTTGTAAACCCATGGAAAGGTCTTTCATTCCTCTTCATATTGGTGTGTATATCTTGATATCTTAAAAATGTGACTTACCTGTCCTTTTATTGGCGGTGGTCACATATTGTTCTCACACGTTCATGCTCCTATCTTGTATGCATGAATGCATGCATGCGCATGTATACACTGTATGTGTGTAAACTTGAGGGCTTTTGTCTGGATATGCTTTCAGTCGTTCATCAGTGGGGCCGGTGCGACAGACGTGTACCTGGTGATGTGCCGGACCGGGGAGACAGGACCGCGTGGGATCTCCTGTGTTATGGTGGAGAAGGACACACCTGGTCTCAGTTTTGGCAAGAAAGAGAAAAAGGTAACAGTTTAGCTATGTGGTTTAATTTTCAACAAATATTTTTTGTACCCCTCTTGAAACATATGAATGTGTCATGTAGTGTACAAATTTCATCTTTTTTTTTATCTGCTGTCTCGTTTTGGGCTTTAAACAAAAAGATTTTTGCTATCCTATTTTTTTTTTTACATTCTGTTTGTGAAATGACCACCTCACAGCTCATGTGTCCCTTCCACACACAGCCACACTTAAAGACATCCCTTTACAGGGGCAGTCCAGTGAGAACTATCAACCTCAGGCCATCGGCAGGCAACCCACCAGAGGAGACACTGCTCTGCTGCTTAGTTAGTTCAGTGATGCTCATTGTGCCTGTTTTGATCCAGTATTTGTGGAATGCAACCTACTAATCCCCTTCTGATCATGCTTATTACTTAGTCACGGAATCGTTATGTGTGACCACTCCCTTCGGAAGAAGAATTAGAGACTGGTACAACTTACAATTTTTTTTTTTTAATTTGGGATACGCTGCGTGAAAAGAAAAGGGTTTGTTTTCCAGAAATGGTAGTGACTGAATAAACACAAAAGAAAAAGCTAGTTCTCATTTTCTGTGTAGGTGGGCTGGAACAGTCATCCTACTCGTATCGTGTCGTTTGATGACTGTCGCATTCCACAGAGCAACCGACTCGGCTCTGAAGGTCAAGGGTTCAACATTGCCATGAGAGGGCTTAACGGAGGTCGTATTAATGTTGGTGAGTGATTTTGCTGAATGTTTGAAGTTGGTGAGTGATTTTGCTGAACATTTCAAGTCGGTGAGTGATTTTGCTGAATGTTTCCAGTCAATGAGTGATCTTGCTGAATGTTTTAAGTTGTTAGGCAGAGCTCCTACTTTTCTGTGAATCTTGGGATTTCAGAAAAATAAAAAAACAAAAAGGAGAGAGAAGAAAAAGAAGAAAAAAAGGAAAAAACGGGGAAAAAACCCTTTCAGAGAGGAAGAAAAGAAAATGGTTTGCAATATGCTAGATGGTATGCACGAGATTTTGTGTAAACTTTTTTGCGACAGCAGGCTCCCACCATTTCGTTTGCCCTGTTGAAGGCGAAATAATGTCACTTTCTAAAGTTGTGTGTGTGTGTGTGTGTGTGCGTGTGCGTGTGTGTGTGCGCGTGTGTGCATATGTGTGCGTGTGTGTATGTGTGTGTGTGTGCGTGTGTGTGCATGTGTGTGTGTGTGTACGTGTGTGTGTGTGTGCATGTGTGTGCGTCTGTGTGTGTGTGTGTGTGTACGTGTGTGTGTGTGTATGTGTGTGTGCATGTGTGTGCGTCTGTGTTGTGTGTGTGTGTGTGTGTGTGTGTGTGTGTGTGTGTATGCATGTGTGTGTGTGTGTGTGTGTGTGTGTGTGTGTGTGTGTGTGTGCATGCAGCTTCATGCTCCCTGGGTGCTGCCCAGGCCAGTGTGGAGCAGGCCAGAGATCACCTCAAGGTGCGGCGGCAGTTCGGCAAACCTTTGGAAGACTTCCAGGTGAGGGGGAAATCAATGTATGAAGTGAGGGACAGGGAAGGGATGGAAAGGGGCTGCGAGTGGGAAGGGGTGGCAGCTGGAGATGGTTGTGGGGGAAATGAGATGGTAAGGAGTTGTGTGTGTGTGTGTGTGTGTGTGAAAGAGAGAGAGTGAGAGAGAGAGGGAAATGAGCAATGATGATATGATGATGCAGCAGAGGAACATCAAAGAAAATCCAAAACCTTGCATCATGCTCATTAATGAAAGCAGCAGCATCTGTACACAGGCTTTTGGCCTTGTGAACCATGAACTCTAGAGCAAAGTCATATCTGTTCAGTATTTCATTCACCTATCCATCTTGCTCAAATCCTAATCCTGCGATTGAGTGGCAGCCACTTCAAGTTATTCAGTATAAGACTATTAATTGTTTGTATCACTTCCATCTCTGACATGCAGCATGCTGCCAAAGAGAGATCCAAAGGGTGAGAAGATTCACTTAAAACAGTTCTTGTTGATCAAGTGGTGACTGAGGGGAATGACTTCAGTGCATTTTTTTGCAGTTTCATAGCATCTGTTGAGAATTATGATCAGCCTGACTTCATAAGCGTCTGGCAGTCCAAGCCAATGAATGGTGATAGACTGAACCAAACCCATACTCTGAGTTTTGATTTTATTCTTTAAAGTAAGCCTCTAGAACATTTGCCTTTTGTTCAGACAGAATTTGTGTCCCAATGAAGATCGAACTTTGAAAGGTTTCTTTACAGCATTATCGAGAGAGTCCACTGTAAGTCTTCTCAATGTGTCAACAGTATCTTCAGTTCCGACTGGCGGAGATGTGCACCAAAGTGGTGACGTCCCGTCTGATGGTGAGGGAGGCAGCACAGGCTTTGGATGACAATGCCGACAATGCTGTTGCCCTGTGCTCCATGGCCAAACTGTTTGTCACTGAGGAATGCTTTAAGGTGGGTGGTGAACAGGCAGGGCCTCCTTCTGTCTGTAGGTAATTAGATGGTTCAACAGTTGGACGGTTAGGTGTTTGGTGGGTTCAGGGCCTTGTGGTTGGCTGGTAGCTGGGTGTGATGTTTGTTCAGCTAGTACACTTACCAGCACTTGCTAGGGATCATAGAGAGGATACCTTGCTTTGATCATGTCTTTCATTTTCATTCAAAATGCTTTTTTTTTTGGGGGGGGGGGGGGGGGGTCTTCAAGTTCCAGATTTTCCCATGCTTTTCTTTTTTTTTTTTTTTTTTTACTAGTGGGGCCTCCATCCTCCAATTTTTTCCCACTGAAATAAAAAAAAAAAAGCTGATTTTTCAGTGGTATGAAGTCTGGAAGATGGAATTCTTGGTTCATGTATACCAATAGATACTAAAGCTGTTGTGCTCATTCGGTACAGGGTATTGCACTAGAAAAACTTGTTAGTCAAAGAAATCAAAATAGATCCCTAGCAAATGTGGTTATCTGTATGTTGGGTCAGTCTCTTTGCCTTTCTTTTGTTTCATTAACCAATTGTTCACCAGTTCCGAGTTTCTGTTCTGTTTTATTTGCATATTTATGTATTTATTATTTTATCATTATTTCAGCATTCAGGATATTGAAATCTCTCCTTAAAGGCTGCCTTATCAAACCATGACAGACTGAAAATAATCAGGGACTTCAAGTCTCAGATGTGAATGCAATTGTAACAGTTTCTGAGGCCACTCACAAGCAAACCTCATCGTACCTGAACTCGCTTCCCATATAAATCTACACACTCACATAAGAGATGCATGCAAACCATGGTTCAACCAGCTTTGCTGTGTCATTGCTTGCTGAGTGCTATACTGTGAGTCAGTCTTCATTGCAGCAACCCACTTGAAATCTCCGTCATCAATCAGTTCCCCATAGTTTATTCTTTGCTGCTGTCAGAGTCACTTTAAGACTCTCAACTTTTCTGTGAATTTGAAGATTTTGATGAAATATAGGAATGAGAAACTGAAAAAAAAAAAAAGGAAAAAAAAAATGGACGAGGGAAGGAAAACAGTGGCAGAGGAATCCACAAAATGAACAGCGTCACAGTGTTGTCATCTTTTGTGAATGGATCTTTGTTTCCTGCATGTGCATGTGTGCATAGGCAGATGCATGCATATGTTTGTGCCAAGCACTGTGTTTGATCTGATATCTCTTGGTACTTGTGAATGCTGCATCTCAGACATTGGCTTTTTCTGAGAGAGAGGGATCCTCAGTGACTTTATTGTGCTGAATTGTATGCCGTAGGAGTTATCGAGTGTTTTTTTTTTTTCTTTCTTTCTTTTTCCTTTTTTTTCAATTTTTATCCCCCTTTTTTTTTCTTTTTCTTTTTCAGGTGTGCAACGATGCCATGCAGATGTTTGGGGGCTACGGCTATCTGAAAGACTATCCTGTCCAGCAGTATGTGCGAGACACACGTGTCCATTGTATTCTGGAAGGTAAGTGCAGGATCCGTCACTGGAAAAGATGACCTGGAGGGATAGAGCCTATTCCAGAGGCTGGGGTGGGGGGTGCAGGGACTCACTAGGTATTGCTTCACAGATTACCAATTATTATTATCTTCACAAGGCTTAGAGAGTGGTGTTCTGCTTATGCCAACTCAAAGGCAGTGTCATAAAAATGGATTTGTCATTATCGTATGGTGTAATGTTTTGACTGTATTTAAAGCAAATCCGTAGACCTACACCAGATGATCAAAGCAAGCAAGCTATTCATGACAGAAAATCATTTAAAATGTCCAAACATTGCTGCTTGTAAATTTCTGCAATTGTTTTTGAATTATTTCACAGAATTTTAAACTGAAAAAAGTTTGAAAGCTACTTGGGCTTACCTTAGAAAGTTGGAATTGTCTATCAGAAAATAGCCACATGGCCTGGGAAGAATTCAATGATTTTTCAGTCAAAGTAATATTCCCTTGGTCATATTGATACAGTATTTTTTTCTTTTAGATCCTTCACCTATCACAACTTTTACTGCCTCTCAAAATGGAATTGCTTTTATTCAGCCATCTTGTGTGGATGAAGACTAACATCCAACCAGTCTCAAAACATAGAGACTACACCTTGTGTGTGTGTGTGTGTGTGTGTGTGTGTGTGTGTGTCTATGGGAAAGAAATGTGCATACCTCACGTGTGCAAAACAAAAACATTCTTTCTGCTGGTATTTAGGTTTTGACGCATCACAGTGAGCGAGTGCTATGCAGAATTTATAACATTGATGTAATGCTATGGAGTTCTGCCAGATAAACAAAGCGTCTGTTGGAGGCTCTCTGCCAGAGAGATCACACTGAGTTTAGATCTAAATTTTCAAACATTTCCCTTTGGTTTTGAGCATGCAAAAATTAACTTTGCGTTAAAAACAAATGAACTACTTTTCTGTTCAGCCTGTTTTAAAACTTCTGTGATGAGCACTCGGTGAATTATTCGCTTTGTTTCCAGGTCAGTGCCCAATGTTTGTGGTCTGATTGCTATGTGGCAGCATCACTTGTTCAGAACGTTCAGGCTTTGTGGTGCCTAGCCAGCAGATGTTCAGACACACATTCCTGTTTGTAATAGTGTAGACCATCTGGTGCCTATAGCACTTCTTCTAGTGTGTATAAATCTCAGTTTGTTTTCAAGACTTGTCTAAACTCTACTGCTTGCTCACTGATCTTCCCGACAGGCCACACATCTGGCTGTACACCTCTATATTTATATACAGGTATTTATGTTATTATGACACACATACACATAGATTTCTTTTTGTCAGCTGTAGTATTGATGTGTGCATCAATATTTCATGAACAAGCCCTGCCTGCCCCATTCCCCATGTCACTTATTAACATAACAACGTCATTACAAACCTGGCGACTAATTTTGTATCTGTGGATCGACTGTTCCGTTCCAGGCACCAATGAAATGATGCGCATGCTGGTGTCGCGAGATGTGCTGAAGGAAAGATAACGTGGCAGGGTAGAGGAGGAGAAGAAGTGGGACGAACTGGACAGGCTTTTTTCTCTCTGGTCTTTCTGGGTGTGGCAACCATAAACACAACTGGTGAAATTTGAATTGCGTGGCCAGCTGAAAAAGGTGTATGGTTTGTTTTCATTTGTAGTGTTGACCAAAAAAATTGGCTGGGGGGGGAAAAGTGTGTGTTTTTGGTCATGTTCTTGTGATGCAGATAATGGCGGGGTTTGTCCGTTTGGCATTACTGGTATCTTTACTTTGGTTGCTTATTTTTTCATCTGGTCATTATTTACTATACAGATACAGCCGTTACTGTGGATGAATTTACTAGAATGTCAGTTTTAAAAGGCAAGAGAGCAGTTACATTAGAAGACAAAAAAAGGAAGAAAATATAACTTCGCAAAGAATATATGTAAATTGGTGTCTGTCACTGGCGTGGAAAAGCAAAACTGACAGAGTATTTTTTTAAATATTTTTAATACGCTAATAGAATTTATTGCAGCTCTTGATCTGCTGAACTTACTGCTCTGGTTCTGGCATTGAAAATAATTTCACAATCTACCAAGAGGGACTTTCTGGTTCTGTCGGATTCGCTGTCAGCTTTGGAGGCCATAGCTGGCCGCAACCTTCAGCATCCAGAACTTTTACATTTCTTTGAACTTTTTAGCAAGCTAAAGCGGATGGTTACAACATTATTCTGGCTTGGGTTCCTGGTCATGTTGGCATCGGAGGGAACGAAATGGTTGATCGTTTAGCCAAGAATGCCACAAGAGAGAAACTGTCCAACATTTATATCCCTTGCTCAGATCTGAAACCCAAAATTAATGATTATGTGAGAGACCTCTGGCAGGAGGATTGGAACACACAGACGGATAACAAACTCTTTCAGATCCGTCCAAACCTTAAGGAGTTCCTCCCATCTACGTCTGGTGGCCGTAAAGAAGAAACAGTTCTGTGCCGGCTGCACACCGGCCATTCGTATTTTACCCATTCGTACCTTTTAAAGAATGAGGAAGTTCCGTGGTGCATTCCATGTCATGTGCCACTCACAATGAAACATATTCTTTTAGAGTGTTGGGACTTGCACGATGTGAGACACAAACATTTTACAGCAGAGTCCATGAAAATCCTGTTCAGGGATGTTCCGCCTGACGTGATCTTTGAGTTTTTGAGAGAGATTAACATTTTTCATCTGATTTAAGATTTTACGGATGAAAGACTTTTAACGAAGTTTCTGGTGCGTTTCTAGAAGATGTCTTTTAAAGAGATGTGTGAAAGGTGTTTTTTTTTTTTTTTTTTTTTTAAATGACTTGTGAGTTGATTTTAACGTGGTGACAGCCCTGATGTGGCCCCTTGCGGTCGGCTGGGCTATAAGCAACATTATCTTATCTTATCTTATTATCTCTTGATCGTTTGTTTTTTTTTGTAATATGCGAATACAATTTATTGCAGCTCTTGATCGTTTGTTTTTTTGTAATATGCGAATAGAATTTATTGCAGCTCTTGATCGTTTGTTTTTTTGTAATATGCGAATAGAATTTATTGCTGCTGATCTTTTCAGTTTTTTTCCTTTTGATTTGACTTCTGTTTGTTTTTCTTTCTGTCTTCTTTTCCTGATGATCTCTGTCTGTTGATTCAGTGGAACCTCTTTACAACGACCTTGAAAATGTCATGAAAATGCAGTCTTTGGTGAGAGGATCTTTACAGATAGAAAGGCTGACCATCAGTCCACAAAATGTGAAAATGTTCAGAACTTCTCACAGTGTGACTGTTGTGCCAGTGCATGGGAAATAAAACGATCAAATTCCTATTTAGACCAAGCCACGAATATGTGAGGTATCAAGTTGTGTGTAATGAATGAAATATTTTCCTTATTTTCAGAAGATCACATTCATCTAAAAAACAAAAATGGCCAATCTGAATGTTTGTCAGAAGTCTGTTGAGCTTCAGCTAAGTACAGAATTGAGCTGTAAATCTTTGCCACTGTCCCTGGATCGCCAATGACCCAGAGTCTCAAGAAAAACAGTATATCTCTGTTTGAAATTATTTAATCAAATTTTTGATATATTTCGAAAACCCTCTTAGCTGTCTGCAAGCCAGTTTTTCATGAGGTGCATTAACAGGAAGAGTCTGTTGTGTTACTTGAGTGGTGATGTGCATTGTGGAGGATGCCTAAAGTCATCAGGTATGGCAGCATGTTGAGTATGGGTTGTGGGCAGCCTGCATCCTTTGTCAGACCTGCATCAAGAAAAGAGGGATAAACACAGTAAAATGCACAGCAAAGTCCATGTAAACTTGCATAGGTTTGTGGGCGATCAGCATCATCGGGAGTGTGTTGTCAACAACGATGTCAGGGTAATAGTTCAGAAACTGAATCTGGCTTTTTTCTTTCTTTTTTTTTTTTGTTGTTGAACAGAATAGCACAAAAAAGGATTATGGATATCTCAGCCGTTATTTGGGGTAGAGAAGGGTCGTTGTAGTACACAGGTTGAAAGTAGTTCCAAACTGTAAGAGATATGAGCCACCACAGGATGTTTGGTCGTTGTGAAGAGAGAGAGTCCTTGTGCTGAGCGTTTGTGTAAATTCCTCTGGAATACTGGAATATTTATTTATTTTTCACAAAGTTTTCACAGACACTTGCAGTGACACTAGGAATTCTGGTGACTTCTGTACCTGTTTGTGTGCAACCACCATCAGCCGTCATGTTAAAAACGTGGGAGATGTTTGTAGAAGGCAATGCATTTAAGTAGCTGTAGAAATACTGGACAAGGATCACATATACCTCATTTTTTCATTTTCAAAGCATTACGGATGAAGTGCTCCATTTATCTCATACTTCATTTTCAAAGCATTAACTGAAATAGTAGTTCAAATATTCGAAGAAGTGATGTGCAAAAATTTATCCTGTGTGTTATTTTTATGAAGTGTTGAACATGCCAAGGTGCCTGTCGATGATACTCACACTTTATTTGAATCTCATTCACATTGTTGCCATGTTTATACAGTGTTTGCTACAGGTGAAATGTAATGTTTGCATGAAACGTGTCAGTTGTATATGGGTTACAGGTCTTTATGTCAGAATCAATATAAAGAGAGAGAGAGAGAGATTTCAGGCATTCCTCAGTGACCGACAGTCACCGATGAGAGTTCTCGCTGGTGACCACCCACCATGTTGCAGTGGTTAGCTCGGAGACATGCAGGATGGGAGGTTGCAGGTTCAGTTCCCATCAGAGTTTTTTATTAATGAGGTTTTTCAGCCTTAGTTGGCACCTACCCAGAGATGAATGCGCCGGTGGGTTCCGATGGGAAGAGAGGAACCATGCAGTTGAGTTTCATCCTCCTAATGGATGACTCGCTGAGAGAGTGGCAAACCATTTTCTGACCAACACTGCTTGTGTCAATCACTTGGGTCAGGTTGAAGCCAGAATATATGATAGAAGGAAGTGAAGAGGGCAGCCCTTTTGTGTCATCTCAGACCAGAAAGGAACTCCGTGGTGTCCTCTTCATCATCAGACAGTTTCAAAAAAATGAAGAAAAAAAATCCATAGAATCCTGCCATTTTCAGTTGCAACATTTGAAGATGAGGAGGGAGATCATGTAGGATGCATGAGCCTTATTGCATTGCAGTGAGGCACATCCTAAACACAGCTCGCTGACCTTAAATGGACAGGACCTCATCAGCCACCCGTGACGCAGTGGTTGGTGCTGTGGACTGCGGCTGGGTGGTTATGGGTTCAAACTTCATGAGCGCCGTTATATTATTGTGGGCTTCTTCCCCAGCTCAGGCCAGCTTCATCTCAAAGTCATTTACTGTGCCATAGGCTCCAATGGAAGGACTGGTACCAGACTGTCGAGTGGCATACATTTCAATGAATGGGTCTTGGACAGAGTCTCTCCCGATTTCCAAACCAAGACTTTGTAGGTGTCTATGTCATTGAAGCCTGATTGAGGCCGGAATATGGAAGGAAAGGAAGGGCAGAGTACAGCCCAGTCATCCTCTGCATAGATTTTCATGAATGTGGAAGGATGGGTGGAAAGTAAGGAGGGGGGAGGGGCGGGAGGGAGTGGGGGGGGGGGGGGAGGAGTCTTGATCTTTGTGGTTCTTCATGGTGACTGCAATTTTGATTTCCACCTCATACTTTTCCATGCAAGTGGTGAAACAACGTTGAAATCTTTTGTGTGGAAAGATTCAGGGAAATTTGTTAGATTAAAAGGATGTAATGGCAGTCTGTCTCTGAGCAAAATGTTGCTTATTCCTTAGTATGGTTCTGGGATGAAGTAGTTATTGTCTTAAGACAGGTAATGGTGGGGGTTGGGGGTGGGGGTGGGGTGCCTCGTGTTCTGCGAATGTCGGATCTGAGCAGGCATCACTGAACAGTGTCAAAGTGACTCGGCAGCAGTTTTGCAGTGTCCCCTCAGTTGGGTCGCCTCATGGTAACCTGATAGTCAGACTCATGAAATGGGATGGTGAAAGAATAATTTTGGGGCATGTCTGTGTGTAGAGCAACCAGAATGAGCATTTTTACAAGTAGATCTGTGGGATAGCACAAATACAGCCTCCCCCCCCCCCCCCCCAAAAAAAAAACAAAAAAAAAAACCCTGATCACTCCCTCAGATCAGTGAGCTGAATAGATTCATCCCTAAAGAGAGTGACTTTGAAGAGGGAGGGGGTGGGGGGGTGGGGAGGAAGGGGGTGAGTTGTTTTATTTCATGGACTCTGAAACCTAGCTCTGGTTTTACCATACCTGCAGCCCAGAGAGGGCCTCCACAATCAGCACGACTTCCGCTACTCTGATTCTACTTCACAAGTGGTTGTGTCCCTCATGGATTCAAACAAAAATAGTTCTCACTCTCAATCATAATGGCAAGCAAGGCCTGGAAAGTACCACAGAGCACAACAATGAAGGAGCTGAATTGTTGAAAACGAAATAAGAGACAGGGTTGTTTTTTTTTTTTTTTTTTTTTTAGCAGACCCATGCTATTGCTATAGACAGGGTTTCCCAAAATGTGTGTTTGGTGCATGATATTTGCTGTGAAATAAATACAAAGCTGTGTGAAACCTGTAAGAGGAGATAGTTTAGTATAGAAGAGGGTCCAAAACGAAGTGGGTTAACATAACGAGGCTTTGTGGGTTCAATAGTGAGGTAGAATCTCCAAACTGATTCTAAACTTCGACTTTCCAATGCACAGCTTTTCACAACAAGCAGCGTTACATTGTTGAGGTGCCGATTTAATGCTTTCAGATAGGCTGGGAATTGAACTCGGTGTACGCTCTTCATTTTGCTTCAGATCTGTAGCTTTTCTCTGAATAAGTTGCATAATGACCTCTAGCAAGTATGTTGTCTAAAATCTGGATGGCAACAGGTGTGTGACAGATTTCACAGCATTAGATACTTTTGAGCAGAAATAGCTTTGTGCTATACATTTGTTTAGTGTATTTATGTGTAAAGCACACACACACATGCACACACACACACACACACACCCTTAAAAACATTACTTCTGTTATCATTCGTTTTTGTTTTAGTTTTCTCCATCCTGTTCTTATTGTTGTGAATCATTGGTTACGGAGCTGGAAAGTAATCATTTGGTGGTGTTCCGCGATGCCTGTTCTGATCCAACTTACGTAGGACACCACCCACGAAGCTGAATTGGGCTTTCTTTGTGGGCAGGTGAAGAAGGGGATGTTCATGTGTGTGTGTGTGTGTGTGTGTGTGTGTGTGTGTGTGTGTGTGTGTACAGGGACTGTTTTGCAAGGCAAGCCTAGTTTAGTCATTTAAGATTGATTTGCTAATACATTTTCTGTCTAAATCAGTTATTATTTTTGCCTTGCAGTAGTTTTCAAAGATTTGTTTCTGTGCATTTACATTTGACAAATGTCTCAATTTGTATTTACATGTATATTAGAGCTATTATCTACACAATATGATTTTGATTGTAAACGGTTGTGATTTATTTGCAGTGTTTTTCCAGCTACGTGCACTCCTTTTAGTTGTCTTTTATATAAGGCATTAAGTTCAAATTTGTTACTACTCTGGAAACAAAATTAAAACCGAATATATCAACAGGTATTCTAAACAGCATCAATTAAAAATTTGACAAAGAATGTTTTGTTTCTTTCTTGTGCCTGTGTGAATTGTGCACAATTTAGTTGTTTGAATGAATGAAACTGACAAAATATGTGAATGATTTCTGTTTACTTTCATGAGTGATTGGAACCAACATACTATGTGAATGCTCACTGTTTAAGAGGGAATGAAGTTGACATGTTATGTGAATTTTAACTGTTTATTTTCATGAGTGAAAGCAGCTTACATGCAGCTGTACTATGTGAATGCATAGTACATGTTTACATGCATGAATGAAGCTGATATCCTATTTACATGACTACCTGTTAATTTTGTGGTTTTGATTTGTGGATGATCTTGTATCCACCAAACTAAGCTATATATGTATCACTTCTTTTTGCTGCCCGGTGATTGAAACCATTCAAACACATATTGATGCATCATCCATGCAGAAGAAAATATCCTTAAAAACTAATGTGAAATGGCAATAGTTAGATGTTATAGTCTATCCATAGAACATATCAAATAGGACTATGAAAGAAATGTGTGTAGGAACTTTTTTTCCATTAATCATTAAGGCTATTACATGGTTGGTTTGTCAAAAAAACAAAAAATTCCTGAGAGAAAATTTGGCTGAGTGAAAAAGGCTATCCTCCATCCACTATCTTCACCCACTGTCTCCTTTTATTTATTTATTTATTTATTTTTTTAATGTGTATGTGTCTTTAATATGTATTTAATATACATAACTGCTTGATGTTAGGTGAGACTGCAGTGTTATTTGCCTCGACCAAGACTAGCATCAATAGTTTTGCGTGATTTTTAGCGGTAGGTGTTAGATTGTCAGGTCCACGATAGATCAAGACATGTACCACCATGTCCCTCTTGGCTGTAATAGCTAGATTCTCTTGTCAACACGGACAGTACGAGGTGAAAGCAGAGCTAGCTGAACAACACGAAATGTAAAGCAGCCAAAAGAAGAGCTGCATGAACAACTTAAGCTGTTGGAAAAGAACAAAACATAATGTTAGCTGAATAACAGTTTGTACATGTATCCAAGGTAGCACTGACTGAACAACGTATGAGAAGTATCCAATAGTTATGCTGACTGAACAACTCCTGCCTTCAGAAAACAAAAAAGCCTAGAACTGGCTGAATGACATATAGTGAAAAGCAACAAAAAGTTTTGCTTGCGATACAATACACATTTTGAGAAATAGCAAAATAATGTTGGCTGGCTAAAACGCCTGTTCAGGGCTAGAAATTCCCCTATGTTTTTCAGCTGTCAAGGGATGAATAGATTACATTTTCTTGTTCCACCAAATTTCTGTTTGCATTCCATAAGTAAACAGGCAGGTATAAAGATCAAAGTCCCTTAAAAGTAACTAAAAACGCAGTCACTACACATGCCTGAGAGGGGGAAGTAAAGCAAGTAGATCTGCCTTTCTGTGTTGATGGTGAACACTGTTAACACACTTCATGTAGGACTCTGCTTGACGACATTCTGCTGGGGTTCTATTCTGAAGAAAACGGTGGGACAGGTGGGGGTGGGAGTAGCTGGGGGAATGGATGGATGGATTTGCAAGTGAAAATGGGGAAGTCTGCTCAAAAGGTGACTACTCAGTCGTTCTTTCACTGAAACTACTAAAATTGGATGCCTAACGGACATGGGGAGAGAGCATTTCCACTTTGTATGTCGTATGGTTGAGGTGTCTGGACAATCCGTTGCATGGGTATTTTGAGCCTTGTTATACTAGTGCCATGTGAATTCATAAACCTCAGTGTTTTGTTCTGACTGTGAGGACACTTGTCAAGCCTGTGCCTAAATTTGTACTGTACTGATTTTAAGCAAATCTAGTTTTGGCCTAGGAGGCATTGAAAAGATTGGGTTAGGAAACGAGGGAATGGGAAAAGATAAAGGTAACATACACACACAGTAGTGTTCATCCTCTCAACAGAACATGCATTTTCACAAAGAACATTTGCAGAGCAGACTCTCAGCTTTGTACATCAGTTTGTTCTGTTATCGAGTCTCTCACATGATGAATGTATCACAATTTGACATTGCTAATTGCTCGGTAGTGTGTGTGTGTGTGTGCGTGTGTGGCCTTTTGCGATAACTGTTAACACTGCCCAAAGAGCACATAAGGGTACCAGTGGACTCTCCCATACCTGGTGTTTACACTTCACAAAGAGAGAGAGAGAGAGAAGAAAAAATGATCAATAATAGTGTGACACATAAAGAAAATGATAACATAAAAAAAAAAAAAATCAACGTTGCCAAAGTGTACACACCAAATGAATTCTAATACTGCCATTTCAACATGTATGGAAATTTAAGCGAGATATTGAATTTAAAAAAAAAAAAAAAAAAAAGAACAGAGAGAATTACTGGTATAAAATCAACCGGACTTGTACACAAGTCTGTAAATTCCAAAAGATTAGAGGTATACCATGTTTTAAGCAGATTTGTGTGCACCAGGAGCATATACTACAATCATCAAACTAATTTGTGAGGCAGAGTTTCCAAACAGAATCTGCAATGCAAACATAGAGACAAAAACATTTTGAACTGAACTGTATGTGATAGGAAACTGGACTTTGGGATACATTGCACATAGAAATTTCACTGTTGGACAAAGACATGACACATATCAAAATCATTCATAAACAAACCCCCCCCAACCCCCCCCCCCCCCCCCCCCCCAAAAAAAAAAAAAAAAAATCCATCCTTCTTCAATCCTTCAAAGGACCATTTTTTCCCCTTGCCTGTGTGATGTCATCTGACATACTGTCATAAGAAGTTTTTGGGGGGTTGTTTTAAATGTCAAAACTCAACAGTAATGGCTCTGCAAGTGAAAGAAGTGAGAGGGGAGGCAACTCTTTATAGAGCAACTCTGACTACTAATTTGCATTTCTTTCTTTTTTTTTTAAGAGTCTCATCTTATTGGCGGATGGCAGTTGATTAAATTTCACATGGAAGGCAGAAAGTCAGGGACCGGAAGAAGAAAACGATGGAAACCATACAAGAAATTGGAAAAAAAATAATTAGATCAGCTGAAATAGCCCCATCAATCACAAGCATTTAAATGCCATCTCAGACAGGCCATTGGGTCACCTTATTAGAGTCACACAACAGCATCACATTCTGTTGTATCACTTTGCGGATGACAACAGATTTCTCTGTATGAAATTCAGGATGTTCTCCCATGGGAGAGCGCATAGCCATAATCCAGCTCCCATCTCTTTCTTCCTTTTTTCTTTTTTTTTCCCCCCAGTCCTGTCAGGGTTTGTTTCTAACTATCATTTTGGAATTTCCTACCAAATTCTTGCCAAGAACAACTTCTGTGCTGCAGCGAGTTTTCATATGTGGACTAAACATCATTTGCACACAACTCCTCCACAGTTTATCCTTATCTGAAAAAAAAAAGACTTGCATCACTGTTTAAGGTTTCACAGAAAAAGGGGGAAAGAAGAACAGGGTGGTGGGAATTGGAGGGGTGGATGGGACTGAGGGTAGGGTGTGAGGGGTGGGTGGGAGGAGAAGAAAAACTAAACAATCAACCTACCCTCTGCAAGCCTGGTGTTACACACATACGATTCTCTTGTTTACTTGAAGAATGGACGGTCCATTTTGCCACCATTCCAGTAATGTTCGATATAGGCCAGGTCATCTGTTGTGACTGAGAATGGATTTTTTCTTTCTTTCTGCGTACGCAGGCTGATACTCCTGCAGACACTGCCTGTATAGACAGGCAGTGGAGTTTTGTGTGTATGACCGTTTTTTATCCCGCCATTAAGGCAGCCATACTCCCATCTTCGGGGAAGGTGCTTGCTATGTGTAACATGTCGTCCATACCAATGGCCAAACTGGCCTTCTCTTCCGAAAGTTGGTGATGGGATTTTACGTGTGTGCAAGATGTTGTGCATGCGTTCACACACGGAACCTTGTTTTATAGTCTCATTCAAAGGACTGTGTGGGGAATGGAGTCAAAACCAATGTTAACTCCGAGGGAAAAATCCCCCTGTACCGAAATTTGAACCCGCAACCCCAGGATCACGAGTCCAGCGCTCTACCAGCTGAGCTATTCCGGCCCCACTGGGAATGGATGAATCACACCATCAGATCCTGGAGTGTCTGCACTGGAACCCTGACTGATCTAAAATTAGTGGCCAATGCACAGCCTGCAAATTGTGATGAAACCAACTTGCCTGCGAAGACAGCAAACAGAGCTTACTGCTTCAACATTCAGTGAATTTGGAGAGAGAGAGAGAGAGAGAGAGAGAGATTGGTTTTGGTCTTCACCTTTCGAAGTTGCTCTTATCTGCAACCTAAACAGCGCGTACTACCCTGGGGCTCCTTCTCAGATACTATTAGAACATATACCTCCAGATGCTTCTGTCTATTCCGCTGAACTTGCTGCTCTGGTTCTGGCATTGAAGATAATCTCACAATCTAAGAAGAGGGACTTTCTGGTTCTGTCAGATTCACTGTCAGCGTTGGAGGCCATAGCTGGCCGTAACCTTCAGCACCCAGAACTTTTACACTTTTTTGAACTTTTGACCAAGTTGAAAGCGGATGGTTACAACATTATTTTGGCTTGGATTCCTGGTCATGTTGGCATTGGAGGGAACGAAATGGTTGATCGTTTAGCCAAGAATGCCACAAGAGAGAAACTGTCCAACATATATATCCCCTGCTCAGATCTGAAACCCAAAATTAACGATAATATGAGAGACCTCTGGCAGGAGGATTGGAATACACAGACGGATAACAAACTCTTTCAGATCCGTCCAAACCTTAAGGAGTTCCTCCCATCTGCGTCTGGTGGTCGTAAAGAAGAAACAGTTCTTTGCCGGCTGCACACCGGCCATTCGTATTTTACCCATTCGTACCTTTTAAAAAGTGAAGAAGCTCCGTGGTGCATTCCATGTCATGTGCCACTCACAATGAAGCATATTCTTTTAGAGTGTTGGGACTTGCACGATGTGAGACACAAACATTTTACGGCAGATTCCATGAAAACCTTGTTCAGAGATGTCCCACCTGATGCCATCTTTCAGTTCTTGAAGGAGATTAACATTTTTCATCGGATCTGAGTTTTTACAGTGGAAAGATTTTTAACAAACTTTCGGATGGTTTTTCGATGTATTTTAAAGAATTGTGTGAATGAATGACTTGTGAGTTGATTTTAACGTGGTGACAGCCCTGATGTGGCCCTTTGCGGTCAGCTGGGCTATAAGCAACAATATCTTATCTTATCTTTGAAGTTGCTCTTATCTGCAACCTAAACAGCATTTTCAGATTGTTAGGTCTTTTGTTTCAGCCACATTTTACGACAAACAGCGCGTTTCTAGATGCGCCAAGTGTGTTGGGGGTGGAGGCAGGGGTGAGGTTGGGTTGGGGGGGGGGGGGGGGACTGTTTTAGTATAAACTGTATCCTCACCTTTAATTTCTCTGCACTAACATCCTCTTTTCTGTCACTGTCTTCAACTCTGCATTTTCACTCGTCTGTCAAGGAAGGTTTTGTTATCACCCACATGTGTTTGTATCTTTCTTTGCCAAGTTCTCGGTGTACATGATAAAGCAAAAAGTATGGAACCAACGTTGGTCGTAGAAGTGCTTTCATTTGACATCTTTTCACAAAATTATGCGATATTAAACGAGGGAATCAATGTTAAAAAAAAACAACAGGGTGGCCCAGGAACAAATCTGTTACATTCTGGGCAGGAGGACTCTCACTCAGTCACCAATAGTACAGGTCTTGATCAAACAGCAAATACAGGGTGCTCTCCCCTTACATCATATTTGTAGCCTGCTCCCCAAGGAAAGACGGAAAGTGGTGCCAGGGCAAAGCCATTATTAACTTTGGGTGTGGGATCAGTGGTGTGGGTCTACAAAGGTAGATCCAGTTTGGATCTCCAAAGGTGGATCCAGTATCCATTCATCAAGATCACTCAAAGACTACAGAACCTATTTAACGTGAACTAATTGGAAAGAGATGAAATATGGCCCTGAGACGATCCTAGTAATGTTGGAGTGGGCCAGTAGGCCCTTGGCAAGGCCGTTGCTGTCTCAAGTGTCCTGATCCAATCTTTCTTTCCTCTTATTCACCGTCTTTCTGCCTTTGTGGTCCACTCACCTGGGTTTTCTGAACATTTCTAGCACATAACTTCTAGAAGGTGGGGGATGCAGGTAATACTGACAGAGCCATGGCATCTCTGCGGCGCCAGAGCGGTTAACCTTAAAAGTATGGTACTTTAGTATCGGCATCCATGTGCAATTGCATTCGTCTTTAGATCCAACCCACACTGACTGTTTGATGCATGAGCATATTTACTGCTCAAAGTTCACACTAATTGCCAAGGAGCAGTGGTTAGCATCACTGGTTTGTGGCTTGGAGACCTTGGGTTCAATTCCCATCATAGCCACTTATTTCAAGAATTTTTTTTTAAACGACCAGCTCCTGAACCTACAGTTTACTTTATCAAGGGCTTAAATGGGAAGATCAAATCCAGGCAGTCATGGTTCAACCCCCTTAATGGATGCATCTTTGAGAGTGTCGCTCCTACATTCCCTTACCAAGACTGCAGGTGTCTGTTTGTCTCTGACCTAGTTGATGCCTTGATATAATGTGAAAGTAATCCCCCTGTACCGAAACGGTCCGGCGGAGATTCGAACCCGCAACCCCTTGGATTACGAGTCCAGCGCTGTACCAACTGAGCTATTCCCACCCCAGGGTAATACTGCAAATGGACAGCTGGAATGAGGGACGTGGGAGGAAAGCTACAGCCATGGCACAGAAGAGGAGTCGGATGTGACTAGTACACCAAATGAGGGCATGGAGTAAAAAAAAAAAAAAAAAAAAAAAAATCAACGTGAGAGTAAATCATATCGTCTAACAGGATAGAGACAATACTGGCCCTAACATTTAAAGGGGATCATCTTAAAAACTGAAAAAAAAAAAAAAAAATGAATAACAAAATAAACAAATAAAATGAAAAGCTCCCAAAAGGTGTCACACAAGGGTAGTCACTCACAAAAATGGATATCTTTGAAATTGTTTCAATTCCTTAAAGAATGGACTGCCAGGCAAATTATGTGCGGTAGATTATTGGACAAAGAGCAAGTTTTGACTGAAAGCTTGTGTTCTGTGATCATTTGAGTTTCATTCAAATGATTAGAATTTGCAGGGTTTTCTTTTTCTTTCTCTCTTTTTTTTCGTATTTATTTCTTTTCACTTTTGAAAGCAGAGAAACAATCCTTACATTCTGATGTGCGTTGAAATGAATGGACGTCTTGTCTGGCCTCGATAGAATCATCAT
This sequence comes from Conus canariensis, assembly GCA_033310375.1. Classification (NCBI taxonomy): domain Eukaryota; kingdom Metazoa; phylum Mollusca; class Gastropoda; order Neogastropoda; family Conidae; genus Conus; species Conus canariensis. The sequence goes on along the minus strand of CM065724.1, from coordinate 21,023,319 downwards.
GCTATCAACACAAACCACAATCAAGGACATGTTCAAAACATACTGAACAGAGTTTTGCTTTTAAAAGTACAAAATGTGCGCAACCAACGGCTTTGAAAAAAAAAATAAATTACAGTTAATATTGGAAAACCCGTTTGTGAAAAGCACACTGAATTTGAACATTGAAAGTAAAAGAAAACAACAAACAAACAAAATTTGAACATAAAAAATGAGAGATTAAAAAAATTACATATAAAATGTCAACATGAAGTGAAAGAAACAAAAATTTAAGTAAGTGAACATGATCAGTCATATTTAAAGCCATTATCTCTACAAGTGCTCTAAACAACAAAATGGCATCTTTTTCTGCTCTCAAGAAATTAAAAAACAAACAATAAAGGGCATTTTGAGTGTCTAGAGGCAAGCACTCTCTCTCTCAAAGTTTGTTTTGATGTTATACAAATCAATGTAATATGGTCAGTTCAGGAATTAAGCAATTTTTCAACTTTATAGATAATGAGTTGCAAACATGCAAATGCCGATCCCATGGATAGAGGTTTGGGGACTGATCCTATTAGGGCTCCTGAACACATCGTGAATTTCTGCCCCAGTCCTCTTCGGCTCTGTCAACACAGGCAAACATCATCCCTGGCATTGTACACCTTCAGCAATCATCATACATTCCCCTGAACTGGGAGCTCTTGAACACACGAAAAAAAAAAAAAAGTCCCACTGCTGAGGCAGTCCATCATTCAGTTCTTCCCTAGGACAATGATAACCATGTCTGGAGTTCAGCCTCAGCTTTGGAGAGACTTTTGTGCACACACACTGGCTCAGGAACCATCAGTTAGTCAGACATTTTTTCTGCAAGCATTGAGTTTGGGGTTCCATGACAGACACACACAAAAAGGGCACACAGGAGAGCACTGACCTACGCCAAGGTCAAACTGATCCTGGATCCGTCCTCTGATCAGATCCGCATCAAATTAAATGGGTTCATCCTTCCAAGAGCCACACCCCACCAAGTTTTGTTCATTGGTTTAGTTCAATCTGGCTGACGGGTATTGAATCTGTTATTTGATCCGAGTCTGTACCAAAATTTGATTGGTAATTTGTCCTCGGCTCTCTTTCCATCTTTCCATCAGAGTGGTTCTAAGATCAGTTCTGTGTATTTTGATACTCATGTTATTTAAAGCTCATCCGATCAACAGAGAGGAAGGGGTGGGGGAGTGGGTGGGAGGGGAGGGGGGGTGGTGTTATCAGGGCTATAACCACATCATAATCGATTCTTTACATGAGCAAAAAATAAGGAGAAAAAAAAAAGAATATGTGTAAACCCTGTTTTACAAAAACACAAACAAAATTGCTCCAAAAATCTTTCTCATAAAATCCTGCATCAGATAAAAAAATACTTTTTCAGGAACTAAAAAATTATATGTGGTAGTACATCTCTCCTACAGGGCAAGGACTATAGTAGTACATCTCTCTGACAGGGTTTTTCATGGACTATGCTGTACTGCGTTCATGTCTTCACATCATGGTAAGTCACGACACTATAGGAACACGTTTAAGTTTTTACTAGCAGACAGACAAACCAAGACACAGGTGAAGATAAAACAACCTTTGAGGAGATATGCAGGGATGTCTTCTGATCGTCATAATGCATTTTGAAGTTGGTTTCCTTGACCACAATTGTATTTGTGTCAGTAAAACCAAAGATGGATTTACTAATTTCTTGTTGATAATTGGAATGGTGTATGGTATCCTTGTAAGGCTATCCATTACACATTAGAAGGATGCGAGTGTGTGTGCTATTCACATCGATGTTCAGTACAGGAGTTAAGTGTACACAGTGTTGTTGTTGTTTTTTTTCTTTTCAAATTTCAGGATATACAGTGATCACAGCTGTAAAACAAGGGTTTGTCTTTCGGTCTTACAGTGTACAAACACCTTCCCCATTTGTTTGTCTGGATTTTCATTACTGGCAAGGATCTACAGATATCATAACCTTCTTGTAGCCCACCAGTAGTTAAGTCTGTCTTTAAGGAACTCCACTGAAGAGATTTAGCAACAGCCGGGTCTTTTTTGCGTGGAACAAAGCTAGAAACTGAAAACACAGTGCATGGTGCACACCTTGTCTGTGATACCATCCTTGCTGACCAGTTATTGGAACAAGAAAAGCAAAGTGGGGTTAATAGCTGAAGAAATCGCAATGCATACCAACCCCCCCCCCAAAAAAAAAAAAAAAAAAAAATTGTTCATCAAGAATGGCATCTACAGTTTATGAAACAAAAGTGATATAGTAAAAAGGGCGAGAAAATATATCTAGGGCCAGCGGTATCAGAAGCGAGGTTGTAAGGGTGTGCTCACCACACCCTATATTTCCATTCCGTCTTCTGCCTCTGCCTCACTAACGTTAAAAAACAAGCAAAACAAAAACAAGGCAGCCTGATTCCCCACCCTGAAATTAATTTTTGCCATCTATGAGTTGCGGTTTAAGTTGCATTTATTCCCAGGCTTTTCCAGAATGTTGGTTTTCTGTCCTGTTGTATTTGAACATTTACCACCATATTTTCTGAGAAGTCTTTTTGTAACAGTCTTTCAACTGCTGTTTGGAAAGCTACATTAAGGTGAAGTTGACGTCACTATGGTGGCCATGCATCCGTCATGGCTAACTGCCGCCCATGCTACAGTGTTGTTCACCATCATGGTTTCTGGTGGGATTGCTACTGTTGTCTTTTAGTAGATTTTAGTAGATGTATACATTTTGCTGATTGATTTAATAGAAAAAACAAAACAAAACACCAACTTCCTTCACCAACAGTTTTGTCCACAAAAACCAAACAACTTTTGGTACAGATGCCTGGCCAAGCTTTATTGATCAAGTCATAAAATTTGGTGGAGGAAGCGTAGAAGCTGTCACAGTTATCAAGCGAAAAATCATGATTGTGGGTCAATAGATACTTAATACATGACATACAGTGAAGGTCAACGTTTTGACTGAAATTCCTGGCATTTGGCACACATTGTGAAATCTTCGTAACAGTTGCAATCTTCATATTTTTGGATATTTTCAATTTTGGGAAATATCACCATGATGCTCATCATTTTTTTTCCCCACTCCATATTGTATAATTCAAGATGCTTGAATTATTAACACAACTGATTTTTCCCTTTAACCAGAAAGAGATTTGAACGACTGCATAAAAAGATTGTCATTCTCTGATCAGCATTACCCTAAATACATTTTTTTTTCTTCAAATTTCGAATCCAACTAATATATTTTTGCAAGTGAATAAATAAACTAAAGAAGCTTAAGAAAAACAGATGTGCAAGGACTATTTTGAAAGTACTGCAGATGGCATCCATGAATGGGTCATGGATGCTCTCGAGGGTTAGCATCATATTCTCTTGGTTACTCCCCCCCCCCCCCCTCTCCCCAACCTTTCCACCCCTCCTCACAACCCCATTATCAACGACAAAACTGTTAAATGAGTTTTCAAGCAGTCCATTTGCAGCATGTATGTAAAGCTCAAGAAATGAATCGGCTGGTGGGTGTGTGGGAGGTAGAGGTAGTTTGCTTTGGTTCAAAGCTGTATGAATACACAATGCAAAGATGCACTGTTCTTTTCCTGCATGTGTGACTTCAGAGACCATTTCCAAGATGCGGGTGTGGAAATAATGTTGGAAGCCTTCAGATGAAATAACGGACAGTAAACATGTGGAATCATATGCAATACCAGAAAACATTGGGAGATTCTGAACGTCTTCTTGAGCTGTTGGTCTCATTGTGAGGTGAAGGCACTATGAAAGTACATTCCACACATACAGGGCTTGCATCCGATCAATCCAAATTCAGTCAATCTGACCGGCTCTCAAATGTTTCTGCAAGATCCTTTTTACTGGAAACATCTGCATCCTGGTCCCCGAAGGTCTGGGAGATTTCTGTAATCATTCCTGTTGTACTGTTTTCTGTGCCAAACAAGACGGCCCTTCCTGCGAATCAGCTAGAATATGTCTTAATATAACTTGCATCTCATATCTGATGTACTATGTAGTCTAAAAAAAATACTCTATTCAGAATCAGAAAATTACCTTTTCTCTCCAAAAGATGGAATGGTGACAGAATGATGTTTGAATGAGGATATCCTCAGAGAAAGCCTGTAGTAAAGTAATTGATATGAGATAACAGGTAACAGATTTGGGAGACATGGCAATTGATTTGGCGAATATAAAGACAAAACTGATTTACGAAAAAAAAAAAAAAAAATCTTTAATGTTGGGTCTTCATAAAGCATGTTCACTTCAGAGGAGTTTCTTACGTTTTCCTACATCTGATAATTTGTACTGTTAAAAAAAAAAACACACATGCACAACTACAACTTGTTTATTGCATCAGAGATCACAAACACACACACACACACTAAAATACAGACCAACATTTTTTACATTGCCACACAACATACACCCACACACACACTAAAATACAGACCAACATTTTTTACATTGGCCCCCCCCCACTAAATTTTCTTCCACATTTGCACATGAAAATGTATAACCACACAAAGATACACATGTATCATCACTTACTACACACAACCTCCTAACAAGAATGAAAAGAACGAGAAAGAATCTGAAAAAACAAACAATAACGAAAAAAAAACAAAAAAACCCAATAACAAGCTTTGCGGCAAACAGCAAATCATTGCCATGAGGTTTATTTTTGTATAACAATTCCATCAACAGACTCCTACCTGTGGTTTCAGTTCTTTTAATCGACACTGCCCACAAAATAAAAAAACCCCCACATATTTGTTGGGGGAAAAAAATCTGTTGTCAGTATTGTCAGTTGTTAATGCATGGACATGATTCTTTTGAAAAAAAAAGATAAACAAATAAAACCAAAGAAAAAAGCAAACAAAAAAACCCCAACAACAACCACCAGACAACAGAGAAAGGCAGTCTGATGCATGCAAGCGTGACTGTCAGCATCTGTTTTCCATGATTAATAAGTGCATCTTGTTTCACGTACACAGAAACAGGGACTGAATGTACGGTGGCCGTGTGTGCATTTATTATGACAACGCAACAGCATTGTGTGCTTGCTCAGCACAGAGAACAAACAACAGACAGACAGTAAGACCAAGAAACAGAGACGCACACCGTCGGCATGGAAGCAGTTTTTTTTTCCCCGCCAGTTCTTAGCAGCTGGATCACATTTTACATGTAGACACACACTACGGATGTCCACTAGAAAAACACATGTCTATATATCTTTCCAACTTAATACAAGGCCAGCGGAAAAAAATCTACAGAGACATATATACACAGACCACGATTTCATTTTCACGTTGCCAAATGTAAATAAACAACACTTACATTATGCCTTTCATCATGCCAACGGACTGAAGTATGTACACTGATAAAATAGCCTCTCTGATGATGGAAAACTATTAAAAAAAAAAAAAAAAAGCCATAGACAACATACATGCATGCATACAACACTTACATACCCACAGAATGGACTACTGCTTCATTTTAAAGATGAAGGGATACATGAAACAAGCCTAAAAAAAAACACACAGACTCAAACCACCTTGCTGGTTCTTTCACATCCAGTAAATTCACATATTCCTGACCACTTTTTAATTATTCATACCAAACACAAATATACAACAACAACAACAACATATGGACAGAGAAACAGGTAGCGAGAGAGTGGGTGAAGGGGGGGGGGGGAGAGGAAGAGAGAGAGAGAGAGAGAGAGAGAGAGAGTTATCACAAGAGAGAGAGAGAGAGGAGACAGTTATCATGAGAGAGAGAGAGAGGAGAGAGAAAGAGTTATCACAAGAGAGAGAGAGAGAGAGAAAGAGTTATCATGAGAGAGAGAGACAGAGAGAGAGAGAGAGAGAGAGAAAGAGTTATCACGAGAGAGAGAGAGAGAGAAAGAGGAGAGAGTTATCACGAGAGAGAGTGGAGAGAGAAAGAGTTATCACGAGAGAGAGAGAAAGAGTTATCATGAGAGAGAGAGAGAGAAAGTTATCACGAGAGAGAGAGAGAGAGAGAGAGAGAGAGAGGAGAGTTATCACATGAGAGAGAGAGAGAGCTAGAGCTATCACCAGCAAACACAATGTCAGACAGACAGCATACTACTCCCCTGGCCATCCCCCACTTCCTGTCGCCTCTCTTTCAAGAACACAAATATGAAGAGCTACACTGGGAGAAATGGCGGCACACTCCCTGCGTCAAACCTCTCCTCACCCATCCAGCTCTGGTGCTAATCTGCTCTTATGACTGCCATCCTTGCTTATGTGTTCTTGCATGTTCTTCTCCTTCCTCTTCATGATATTGCCGGTGTTTTCCTTATATGTGTCACCAACAAAGTGGGATGACAGTACATGATATCCAATATATCCTATTCAAACAGACATATGCACTTTAGATTTTCCCTTGGTTTGTGCCTTCTTTTTATCAGTTTAGTAACAACATGAAATCATTTTCATAAAAAAACAAACAAACAAAAAACAACAAAAAAGAACCTGTAGATTTTGTAAAAATCTGTTGTAGTTGAAACAAGGCTTGCTTGAACATGGCTTTACATGCTTGGCTTGCCATCAATTATACACTCGTCCCATTTTACTTAGCTGTATTTGGCTGAATATGTCAAGTCATATGTGACACTGCAGGAAATAGTCATAAATCTGCACAAAATGCACACACACATAAAAAAAGGGCAATTGTCTTTATAGGTCTCTGGGATGTTAACACTATTAACACAGTGTGCCACTTCCTATGCTGTTTTTTTGCACTGAGAACACTGCAGTCACAGCATAGGTATTTTTCAGGAGCCAGGTTTTGATCTTTTCACTTTTCCTTTCCGGACAGCTGCAAAACATAGAAACTAAGTTTTCACATTTTACAGAGAGTAATTCTTAAGATTCATCTTCTTCAAGCTCAAGGTCAGCAAAATTCCTACACCGCAACATGTCCAAGCTGACTTTGTCATCTCCTGTGATAAGGCTAGCAATGTTTGGCGAAGCAGTAAAATGCACATTGCGAGCATAGTTACGACATGCATTGAAAAAGTTAAACTCACAGCTAACTCTAACACCGTGGTGAGTTGAGATGCACTGGATGACTAAACTTTAGTTTAAAGTTTACTGAGGGCTGGCCACTTATCTGTATTTTTTGCATGCAGCATCGTGTCACAAAGCCTGCGCATCTGGCCAGAAGAAATCACATGAAAGGATTCAATCTGGACACAACCTACGAATATTTGTTATAACATTTGCATATATCTCTGATTACATTTGTTAACGCAGTACAAAGCAATGATTGTAAATGAACAATAATGTAAAAAAAAAAAAAAGCCCCCTCCCCCAGCAACTCATCTCCAAAGTTCCAACAAGAAGGTCAGTACCTACATTTGGGGGGTTTGATTTGCTGATGTCATTTAATATACAAACAGAAAAATGTGTTCTAAATTTTAAAAAGTAAAAAAAGAAAAGGGTTTACAGGAAATCTTAATTTAAAGAGCGGGTTCACTATATTTTGTTTGCCAAGCAGTATGAGTGTGCTGCATGTTTGACCCTGAGGTTCCGCTTCAACAGGCAACAGACATGCTTCACGAAAGATGGAGAATTGCACAGATGGAAGGAATGATACTTCGTCTATCCAGCACTCCTGAACACTTGCGGATCCAGACATGCCGTACACCTAGTACTCTTCTGGGAGTTTTTAACCTCAACTGTCTACTTTTTGGAATGAAAAAAAAAAAATCAGGAATCAGGAGGAGATAGAGGGATGCAGACGACGAGTTTGGCTTTGAATTGTATGATTTTCACTGTTCAATTCTTGAATCATTCCAAACCATTCTGATCACTTTCCCACTCCAATTATTTCCATTATCATCTTCAGTGAGTGATGTTTACTCTGATAACTATCTAGTGAAAACTCAGTTAACTTCTCGTACACACACAAAAAAGGTGAAAGTATGTTGATAATGTTTCAATGAAAAAAAAACAAAAAACCAAAAAAAACAAAAAACAATTCACTCCTTATCTGAATATCTTTTGCTTCTGTTCTTCCCATCCATTCACTTCAGACCCCCCTCTAGCCCCACACACCCCAGAATCATTTTTAGACCATTATCCGATTGTTAACTTTTAAAGTTTGCAATTTCCCCAAACCCTGCTTGCAATTTTATAAGACAGAAAATGCCATCTGATTTCATACAAATAATGTTGAACTGAATTTTCGCAAGCCAAGCTCAAAATTCGTAATGCCCTTTGACTTTCGAACAAATCACAATGAAATGAATGCATTTTTTCACCTTTGTTTTCACTGATCCATGGAAAATCACTTAAGAAAATCTATCAGTATCACTCATTACATGGAGTTTCTGGCATTTGCAGAACACCATCCTGGCCATACTCTGTAGTATTTCATCATGACAAATCCTTTCATCACTGCATGGCTACTAGCAATTGGAATGCCACAATAACGGCTTGGCACCATAAGCATGCTATTTGAGTGCAATTTATTTTCAAATTACAGCCTTGTACATCTACTACCCCCATAGCAACTCTGCTGTCTAGCTGGTTTTCAGGTACCTGCAGGTTGGGGGATGACAGGATTTTATACAAACAAACAAATAAGAGAGATACTCTGTTACTCTGGAACCTAAATTCTTTTTCAACCAAATTCTTATATTTCAGGTTCATTTCGTTCGTTCGTTTGATTTTCAACCAGAACAAAAATTTCAAAATGGTTTCAAAATTTGAAAAAAAAATTCCAGAAAAGACATACTGGCGGTAAGGCTTGACCTCTCTCACTTACAGTCATAGTTCATTCCTGTAAAGTATAAGGCTGCACAGTGCATACATTAAGTTTGAGGATGGTTGTAGTGGCGTGGCGAAGGGTGGTGGAGGGGGGGGGAGGTGGCTGGGTACATAGGGGGATGGGGTGGCCATTTACAGTCTTAAAATATTCCATTTACAAGATGTACTAATATCTGGCTTCAGAGGTTTATCTTCCATGTAGTGTTATGCAATACAAGATCATGCCACAGACCTCTGTGCTGCCTTTCAGAGAATGTTGACCAAGAGGCTATCATCTGTGTGATTTTGCACATTTGAACAAACTGACACTTTGAAAAGTACAGGCATCATCATCTGTGTGATTTCGCACATTTGAACAGACTGACAGTTTGAAAATTAGAGGCATCATCATCTGTGTGATTTCGCACATTTGAACCGACTGACAGTTTGAAAATTAGAGGCATCATCATCTGTAAGATTTTTCACCTTTGAACAAACTGACAGTTTGAAAAGTAGACAACATAAGAGAACCCCAAATCAAAATGGTAAGCCGCCCAGGAGGAAAACTGCAATGGAGAAATCAAACTGCTGCAGAAAGCCACATCCCAAGGGAGAGAAAGAAAGCTGCGCAGCTTGTGTGAACAACAGCATTTCAGTGTCAAACACAGACCATGGGTCATGATCTGAACGCAGGTTCTCAAAACGCATGTCTGAAGGCATTTCATCATCAAAGAGTAAGCAGTACACAAGATTTAAATGTGCACATACACACGCATACACACACACACATGCACATACACACACGTGCGCGCACACACATACACAAACATGCGCGCGCACACACATACACATGCACAAAATCAGTGCAGTTGCTGATTCTTTCATCATGTTGCAGACCTGTGGACCTGGAATTTGGGAGTGGATGTATTTTCTCCACAAGATCAGAGTATTTTTCCAAACAGTGGCATATTTTGGAAACGCCTTTCCTCTACATGGTGCCTTCCACTGATCTGGTGACTTCCTGAGAGTTGCTATCCTTAAGTTATTAACATGCTGCAGCAAAATCTGAATTTCTTTTCAATCCCTCACAGTAAAACAAAAAGAAGACAATCGTCAAGTTGTCTAGACAGAACCCATATGAAAACCAGGCTACTTCCACCCTTTCGCACTCTATACATCCCCCGACAGAAGGAAAAGCTTGCACCAGTTCACATCTCCCCAAATGGGGTGACCGTCTATCAACCTCTTCTCTCACGCCAACTCAACATTAAAATCCACTGACCACATCAGGCAACGGTCAACAGACGTGGCCGAGGTCTAAAAACAGTTACAACAGCCCACTTTGCATGTGCAAGCTTCAGCTGTAATCAGACCGCCACTGGCGCTTGAACAAGGCTGACATGAGAGATGGGGGAACTCAATGATCAATAGGATCCAATGGGGCGGCAGTTGGAGTCTAACGGTCACACATAACTGTCACGAATCGATCAGCTGTCCAACTGGTGTGTTGTGGTACACTCCTCCATTATTTGTTTTCATAAGCTACTTTTGTGACAAAACTGGTATAAATGCAGAAACAGCTATGTACGTGATGTATACTCTAGCCATCAAAGGGCTAAAGCTGAAGCTGATTCTTATCTGACGATACCCATGCACGCCTAATGCCATTTCAGTTGGGAGTGTTACGTCAACCCAGCTGATCACTCTGGGCAGAGAATGATTAAAATGACATCTGCAGCGGGGCAAGTTTGAAAATTTGCAGCCCTAAATGAGGCAGGGAGCAGTAAACAACGAACAAGAAGGGTAACTCTTGCTGCCATGACGAGTTACCCTGCTTGTTCGATAAACACTTCATATGACAATGTAAACTGACCCATCCCCATCCCTGGAAAAAAAAAAGGGCATGAGCATCAAATGTGAATGTATAACACCGCAGTTTCAACAGGCGTATTTTCAGGTAATGCAGTATACGTTTCTTGTTTTTGTGTGTGTGTTCGTTTATTTTTTCTGAAATGGTGTACAAAGTATACAATGGGTGAACAGATCTGACTTGAGCATTAACAGCTCAGCTCCTTTTAAGATCTAGTCCAGTTCAGTTTTTATTATTACAGTTTAACCAACCATTCAAGGCCTTTTCAGGGTTTTCAGCATAGGAGAAAAGAAACTAGTACAATTCCGAAAAACAAAACAAAAACAAAGACAACATCTTTATGTAAATAAATATTAATCATAATTAAGATAGTTATACTATCAACATCCTGGCGGCAGACATCCCATGTTTTTTTCACTCCCAGTTACTCAGGATATAATTCAAATGCAACAAAAGATGCAACAGAATGGTGATATAGGCCATTATTATCCTCTCTGGACAGTGTATGATACCATCATTATCTATTTCCCAGATAAAAACAGAAAGGCTGGCGTATTACAATCCAAAATGGGGAGAGAAAAAAAAAGCTGTACAGATTTCTTGACGCAATGAGCGACATATGCAGAAAAGCAGTACATGACGTTTAAGACAGACAGACAGACCCAGAGACGAAGGCAAAGAGAATGACAGGAAAGAAGAATTTAATGACAAGCATGGAAATTCCTGAAGGCAGCACGAAACATTTTGTACCAACAGAAGCCCTGGTATCCCCATGGGAGTTCCTTTTTTAAGGTAGCATTTTTCATCTTGATACAAATGAATTTTTTTCAACCCCCTCTCTCACCCTATCTGCTTGGGAGAGAGAAAATCAGACAGATTTGTTTATAAATAATGGCTGAACAAGATCAATAAGAGAGAAAAAAAAAGAAATAATAAAGCCCTTCTTACTTCACAGAATCTCCAACACAAACAACAGCCTCGACATTACCGATATAAATGCAATCTATAGACACGATACATGGGTAAAATCTTCACAAAAGCTTAAGATACTTTGTTTGCTCAAGCAAAGAGACAGTAGAGACTGGAAAGCATAGTCTGAAAAAAATAAAATAACAATGACGTGTCACTGAAGGACACACAGTGCTCTTCGAAATCAAATCCCTGACAGGCGTGGAACATTCCAATTCACAAACCAGTTCCCTGGTTTTTCCCTTTCCATCACGTAACTATGTATATAGAGGCACACATTGGGGATTGAAGGTAGTAAAGCTAACAACATGTTCATTCATTTTATTACCAGACACCAACGTTCATGGAGGGAACTCCTAACACACACACACACACACACACACAAACACTCACAAACATAACACTCACATATAAACCAATTCCACACATATACAAAATGTACACATATATAGACACATACACTTTACTCATTTTTACAGCAAACACTTAATCCAATGATCTAACACTACTCGTTGTAAGAGTCCACAACACTGGGTAACGGAACTTGAATCAAGGTCAAAACCAAAAGAGGACGTAGCCAACACATTATTCCACAGACCATTTATCAACCTGGCATAGCAAAACATTAACAAAAAATCATAAACATATTTGAAAATTAGTATACACACACACACACACACAAAATGGGTCACGCCTCAAACAATCGAAGTTGAGCACTCTCCAGGATGTCGCGATGCCCAAGAAAACCCACCGAGTTCATTCAGTATGCCAAATGTCCTGCAGACTCAGCAGCAACACATATACATGTGTCAGTATGATGCGCAGGTAAAGTGTTTGTCACAGGTAAACTGAAAAAGAAGCAACTGTGAGTCAAAGCAGAAACCCAAACTTGTTATCTGGATTCAGAAGTTTCAGGTAAAATGTCTGTTTTGTTCTTTTGAAGCGAACTAAACATATAGATATGTAAAAAGAAACCCCAAACAAAACAAACCCCCCGAACAGCTACAAGCAATAATAGAAATAATCTCAAAGTCAGCTGGTAGGAACAATAGTACGCATCTGATGCAACCACACCTCCCTAAAAGCCTCCCTCACTGTACTGATTATTTTTTGTTGTTGTTCTTAAACATTCTGCTCTTCGTCTGTACTCCATTTGCTTCCAGACTGAGATCCAGTTTACCCACCACTTTTCACCCCCAGTAAGTTTGCTCTATAGGCAGGTTCACCTCCCAATTAAAATGCCCGTGTATTCAATCCCCAATGCTTCAGGATCGCTGCACTGGAGGTTTTAATTCAAACGTTCCACTTTTAATACAGTATTTTTACACCAATAAATGTGTTTTTTTCCAAATGCTTATTGGCATATTTCTCAGCACCCTCTCACAAAGATACACACACACATGTGTGTGTGTGTTTGTGTGTGTGTGCGTGTGTGTGTGTGTGTGTCTGAGTGTGTGTGTGTGTGTTTGTTGTGTGCACGTGCTTGTGTAATACAGAGAGAGAGAGAGAGAGAGAGAGAGAGAGAGAGAAACCTGACAACAATGGATCAATACAGGCTTTCTCAAGCAAGTCTAGTCATGCTGATTGTGTCCGAGCTGATCATGGAGGCTGCATCAAGGCAGACGGTTTTTAATGATGACTGTGTTCAACTATACTGAGAAATTTAGAGAGAGAGAGAGAGAGAGAGAGAGAGAGAGAGAGAGAGACACTTTGACACTTTGATATTTTACTGTCATTACCAAAGAGGTCTTTTGACAAGGGGGAGAGGTAACAGAACAAAAACATTTCCCTCTTCCTTTCCTGCAAACAAATAGTACACTTTCATTCCTAGTGTGTATCAAATCCAAAGTTAACAAAAACAAATAAATTCATAACATTTCGTTATGTCCTCACCTCACGCACAGGAGTAATGCAGTAAGGTTTAAAAAAAAAAAAAAAAAAAAAGCACCTTAAGACTGACTTGACCATCCGCTGAATCAAATGATGACATTGTATTTTGCTGATGTCTTCAACATGAAAAAAAAAGAAAAAGACTGACTCGACCATCCACTCAATCAAATGATGACATTGTATCTTACTGATCTCTTCAACATGCGATGAATGAGAACATTCATTCAGATATCTCTTATAATGTATTATCTTCAATTTCACGATCCTTCATCTGTCTAATTTTCAATGCTTCCGCGATGAATTTCGCAACTGATTTTATTACAATTTCATCATCTGATGATAACACATCAGCTACATTTTGTCTTTTCGCTATATCTAACTGGAAAAATGAAGTTTGTCCGCACTTCATTATAAGCAGTACAGGGAACAGAAAGTGTTCTTCATCATCAATAATATGTCTACATGCAGGACAAGGAGATTCTGTGGATGTTTCACATTCAAACCATCTTTTGTTCGCATTAAAACCTAAAGTCCTCAACCTAAATCTTGCTTAATTTATTCTGTGCCATTTATCTGTTATGACATTGAGAAACTTTTCAGAATGAAACACATTCTTAAATGAGAAAAACCAGCGATATTTTTCTTTACTTTCCATATCCGAGTGCCAATTCTGTTTAAAAGAACAAATAAGCCTGTCTTTAAATTCTGCAATGAACTGTTGCTCATTTCCTACTTCCTGAGTCATCCACACTATTCCAAAACCCTGTTCTGAAAGGACTTTCTTTACTTTATAAGCCCAGTTTTTTTACCTTTTTCCATTTCTAGAAGCATCATATCATAGGCTTGCCTGCTCAAACGGGACTGGGGTAGCTTCAAGATCTTCAACCAATATTTAATGCATTTCACAAATGTACTTATATACAAAGGGTATCTGCCCATTTCTCCATATAAGACGGTGTTGAATGAATGAATAGGTACTTGAAGGAAACGCTTCATAACATACGTTTGTACTTTTTCCATCTGCAAATTTTCATGTAAGCCCCAAATTTCAGCTGCATAAGTAAGAAGAGGTTTTATCTGTGTATCAAACATTTTCCAAAATATACCACAGTCTGTACAGTTCAGTCTTCTCAGAGATTTCAGAATTTCAATAGTACCTTTTTTCCCTTTTCTCAGAGATTCTTCCCGTGCGTAACGGAAAGTTAATTTTGTTGAAAATATCATTCCAAGATATTTATATGAATTAACTACTTGAACATCTGCATTTCCATACGACCATTTTTCATACACTGATAGGTGGCCACCCATTCTAAAGACCACTATATTCGTCTTATCCAAGTTAACTGATAAACCTAAGCGGTCTGCTTCTTCTTTCAATACATTTAGTTGGTTTTGCAAACCTACAACTGTCTCGGACAGAAGAACAACATCATCAGCATACAGTAGTAAAACTAATTCAACTGCTCCAGGTATCATCTGGATACCATGTCTTCCTTTGCGGGACAATTCCACCGCCAGTTCGTTTATGAAAAAAGAAAACAACTGTGGACTCAACAAGCATCCTTGTTTTACTCCATTTGGACAATCAACATAATCTGAATACTCACTCTTCACACGCACACATGCAAGCACTGAGTTGTATACCCCTCTAATAGCCATGTACAGTTTACTATTAACACCACTTTTACGGAGTACATTCCACAGAGCATTCCGATTTACCGAGTCAAAGGCCTTCTTGAAATCTACAAATGCAATGTAGAGCTTCGATTTGCAGAGTAGATGTTTCTGAATCAAAGAATATAGTGTAAATATATGGTCTATGGTGCTGTAACTGATTCTAAAACCTGCTTGTTCTTCCACTATTTTTTCTTCAGTTTCAGCCCATTCAGTTAATCTTGCATTTAGTATGTAAGTGTAGATTTTACTTAAAATGCTGGTAAGTGATACTCCATGATAGTTGTCGGGATTGTTCACGTCTCCTTTGTTTTTGTAAATTGGTACAATTTTTGTTTTTGTAAATTGTACAGTATGTAAGTGTAGATTTTACTTAAAATGCTGGTAAGTGATACTCCACGATAGTTGTCGGGATTGTTCACGTCTCCTTTGTTTTTGTAAATTTACAACTCAAGAAAGAGAGAGAGAGAGAGAGAGAGAGAGAGAGAGAGAGATAGAGAGAGCATAACAGAGAACATGAGTAATCATCATAGACGAGCGTGTTTGTGTGTAAACTAGCCGAGTCTCACAATATAAACATAGCACATGTGTACTCCTAAAAGCAAGTATGCACAAACTGATGCATATACTGATACATGTACATTTATGTAACAGCTAGCTTGTTAAGTCCATTGAGGAGACAAGACTAAGGTTCAGGCTTTGTGACGAGAACCCTCTACTCTTTCATCGCCAGTGGCCTTCCCACACCATAAGCAGCAGTAAACCAGCCATACAGAGATACTGCGAGGTACACGATTAATTTTAATAAAGCTGTAACTGTTTAACCATCAAATGGATTATCATCATTCATGCATCTCTTTAGAGATGATAGAACACAGATTTTTCACCATCTACGAGCCAAATGAGAGGAAATCTGAAAAGAAAATACATATAAACAAAAACTGACTCACAGTATGCTCTTGTGTCTAAGCAGCTACCATAACATTCTTGACTGCAAATGTTTACAGACCCAATAAGGAGCCATTCTTACCTTTCATTGCTAATGCAGTTATGAACATATTTTGCGATTCAGACTTGTAGATCATCACTGCCAAGCTTCACATAAGGCATAGTTTATCAACAAATTTGGATTTGGTATATATCTTTTGACAACTGTTCCCTTTCTTTCAGTCTTGATCTATAGATGTCCATCAGTTCAGGTTTCTGGCAGGATTACTTGCACCCAAGTTGAATCTTTTGTCACTGTACTTTGCCGTAAGGCACTGTACTACACATAACTTCTGCTGCTGTAAAGCAACTTGTTCTGAAGCTTGTACTTGTAGTTGCTGATCAGCGACCTGATGATTCAGAGTAACAGAACTTGCTCGCTCTTCAACAGAAGAGTCTGACATAGCCTTCTACTAGAGGTAAACGTCGCAGGAAAAGTACTGGGGGTATTCTGCACCAAATTATATGCTTTATAAGATGTACATGGTGTGATGACCGAGTTTCTTAATAATGAATCTGCACCATCAGTGAAATGGACGGTCATGTAATCAAAACGTTCTTTTGGATAAAGTTTGATTTTGAACGTTGATGATGCGTTTGGTCTGGGTCGTGACTCAAGGGAACAGCTTTTTGGGATTGGTGCAATAATTAATGAGATGCTGCCGTCTGAATCCAGCAGTCCTAGCGTGGCCGGGGCCATCTCTGTAGGCCAGTTTAGTAAAGTGCACAGCACTGGCAGAGACTTTTCTACAATGTCTGCAATGTGGAATGTACGCACAGCCGATGATGGCCTTCCAGTGAATACAAAGTGTTGACAGTTCTGAACAATTTTTCTGGGCACCCCTTGAACTGGCATGGTACTGGAGGAAAATCATTTTTCCCTGAAAATTTTTGGGGGTCCAGGGGGCAAAGCCCCCTGGTGGGGTCAAAGGGCAGAGCCCCTTGTGGGGGTCAGGGGCAACGCCCCCTGAAGCTGAAAGTTTTTCAGCAATTATAGCCTGTAAAAAAGCCTCTCCTTGAACTAATTTCAGTTCTTCATACTAAGCAATTTCTGCCATAAAAAAAGCTCTCCTAGAATCACTTTATCAGTCATTCCTTTAACCCAAAGGAGGTTTTAAACCCAAGTAATCACATAGCAAAAATGAGTACATATCTACATTGCTTTAGGTGGCATACATTAAATCAAATTGTAAACGTTTTACTTACTATCCCAGTGAAGCACATGCACAGTGTACACACAGGAGACCCCTCATTTTGCACAACTTTGGTCATCATGTCCAGCACCACCAACACAGCACAGCACAGCATAGTGGTGGTCTGTTTCATGTCTTGAGTTCCAGTTTTGTTTACATTAGTTACTCATTTTACTTTTTACATCTATCTGAATACAGTACAAAATGAGTTTAAGTTTTGTGTCTCTTTTAGTGTACAAATTTTAAGTTATGTGTCTCTTCCAATATACAATTTTCAGTCCAAGCAATGTGAATGAGATGAAGACCACTTCTTTTTGCCTGATTTCTCAGCCATCTGCTTCACGAGCAGAGCCTGCTTTTTGTAATGTCCAAACCTCATTCTCTTTGCCTCCTGTCTGTAATGTTCAATGGCTTTTCTCTTTGAAGCCAGCCGAATGTGTTCCTTCTGGAAAAGTTCAAACTTTTTCTTTCTTTCTTCTTTTTCTTTCTCCAAAATGTGGCGGTAAGTCTCTCAACTTTTCCAAGCACGACGAAAACGTTTCCTTTTCGTGGCTCCTGTTCAGCCAATCCCATCGCCATTTGTTTGCCACACCAGCATCAATATCTTCTGTTGGAGAATTTCGTGGAACTATGTCTGTACGCTTCGGCATTTTTATTTTTTCCTTCTTTTTCTTTAATCTTGTTCAAATTCGATCACGTCAACCCAGAGCGGAAAGCAGTGGCGAATGTCACGAAAGCGCATGCGCGGAAGTAGTCCTGCTCAATGCTACTTCTCGTGAGACGAAGGCTTGAAGCGAACGACCTCAAACGAACTAAAAGAGCCGGTCTCGTCGGGCGCGGCTCGCTTTTTTAATTTTTTTAATTTTTTGCTTTTTGCTTTTCGCGGATTTCCGCAAATTCGCGGACATGTACCATGCCTGTTGAATTTCCACTCACGCTACCCAGTGTTGTGGACGCCGACAACTCCTCATACATACAACATTATTGAAACACATGCCAATGTAGGTAACAACACTCACCACCATGCACAAAGATCACACCGAGCAAGAACATCAAATCAGCGATCGCAGGCTAACGTCAGTGCACACACAACAGAACACAGCACAATCACCTCCCAATAAGTTAGTTACATTATAACTCGTTGCATGTGTTGAGAATGCAGAGCTGTACAGGGTATATGACAGGAGGGCAATACGCCTGTGTCATTCAGTCAGGGCAATAGATTTGCACAAACGTCATATGCATCAAGAGAATCCAACTGTGTGTGCTTCTGTATGGCAAGGGGGAAGGTTTCCAACACACACAGTAGTAGTAATATTTGGCAATGGCACAGATGTATAAAAGTGTGGATGGGCTGAGTATCAGGCATAACGGAACAATGCTGGGTGGGCTTACATATTAATGACATTGATGAACGTTAAAGCTTTGGTTGGTTCAAAACGTGAATCAGGGCGATCACTCATAGGTTTGAGCCAGTAAGGAATAGATATTCATCCATGGGTCCAACTGAAAACAGGTTAACAAGATGAGGTCATCCCATCTGGGGGATACATAAGGACTATGCTTTCAGAAGGCGTACTGACATCAAAAAGACACTACCCTTTCCACTCTCTCAGCCTCCACTAGCCCCAAGAACAAAAACAAGAGAGAGCACTGAAACCTTTCCTTTCTCACACACAAACTGACCTGTGGACTACTTTAACCCTCTGCTGTGCTTTTCACATGCAACAAATGCTGCTGCTATAGCATACATGTTGTGTGCCTACATACATACGTCCTATGGCATTCATATCGTTTCACATGAAACCTGGTTATCATGGCAACTGCCTACCACAAGGGCCTAAACTGGGAAAAACATGTTTGCAGCCCTTTGATCATTAGTACAATTTTAAGTGGCTGCCGTTTTTCCTAAGAGATTTATCAGGATCCAGAGACAGCAATGTCAAGGGGCTGTAAGTTTCCGTCCCCTCCCCCCACCCTCTCCAAAACTCTCACCATCTTTATTACTGCCTTAGTACAGAAATATTTGTGAAACACAACATTCGAGCTTGAATTCTGTGGAAACTTTAGGTTTGTGAAACACAACGTTCGCACTTGCATTCTATATCCCCCTTTCTCTGCTCACCCACCATCATGTGTCTTCTTTTGCACATGCTGTTACCATGGGTTCTGTTACAAATATTTCCATTATGATATACTTCAGCAAATGCCAAATCATAATAAAATAAAAAATTACAAGTCATCTAGATAAATCTTATACGCACTGTCATGATTATATCCTGCAAATTTACATGTGAACATCATGATTCATCCAGCATACAAAGACACACACACACACACACACAGAGTGAGCTGTAAGCATTTGAGTAACACTGCCTCTGAATCCTTGCTTCCCTGCTTGCGCAGAAGCCCACAGTAACAACCGCAGGTCGAAGTGACACGCTGTTCAAGGAGTCGAAACAAAAGGATCCCTGTGAACCACCAGAGCAAGGTGAACATCCCCTTTGCTCACCTCCCTCCCCCTCACAAAAAACGCACATGACAAAGGAAGCAGTCTGCGCTCCTCCCCCCTCAATTCACAAGGATCAGCAGAGGAGGATCAGGATGGGGAATACCATAACAGTTGATCAAACAGTAAGGATAGGACTGTTCTGTGCAGCCAGGTATCTTCTTCCATTTCAGAAGCGATCAGCCCAACATGGAAGCACTGGGGGAAGGGGGTTGAGGGGTGGGGCGTGGGAGGAAACAAATTAAAAAAAAAAAAAAAAAAACCCAGTGAAATATAAGCTTAGTTCAGTTTCAGTCAGAGGCGGAACTGTGAATGGACAAATGAAATCCCTTCACAACATGAATCCGCTGGCCATAAAGCGATATTACACGGAGACTTTAACATATAATTACAAAAATGAAAATAAAGAAGGGACGGAGGTGGGGGTGGGGTGGGTGGGGTGGGAGGTGGGGGTGGGGGCAGGAGGTGTGGAATCAATAAGATAAGATAATGTTGCTTATAGCCCAGCCGACCGCAAGGGGCCACATCAGGGCTGGTGGAATCAATAACAACAGGAAGTGGAAATACAAATGGACCTCATGGATGTGATTTTGTAGAGGTTTGACAGGTGACACGCACAACTGCAACACGTTTGACTGAATGTAGTTGTAAGTAATGCAGATCCAAAAGTGCTTTGGCAATCTGTTTTATTCATTGTCTTGGAATGTGTGGGAACTTGTTAGGATGAGACATTTGTAAAACAAAAAAAACACAACAACAACATAACCCCCTCCCCCCCCCCCCCCCCCCCCCCCACTCCTCTCTCCCTGCCAATACTGTAAACCTGTATAAAGTGTTTTAAAAGTTGTAAAGAGCTTTCTTTTCTACTGATTTGATTTTCTGAGCTTACAAATCAAAGTTAAAAAAACAAAACAAATGCTGGGAAAAGACAAACAAAAAAAGCCATATTCTTGTTCAAAACTGTTGTCACATACATAATGAGGAGAAGACAAAATGTTCATTCACTTTGGTATATGTGTATAGGTCACCAGACTTGCTTTTGATGCATAACCCTGTGTTTACCCCATTTCATTGAAATTTACACATCTTGGGCATCATGGGCAAAACTGTGTGCGCAGTATTGGAATTTGTACAACCTAATGGTTATAATAAAGCAGGAACAAAAGTATAAATCGTAAAGAAATCTGCTGTAGAAAGCATTTGCCATGTTAGTGATTACATCCACTAACTACTGAATCAAACTCACGCTTTGGATACACATTATCAGAAGACACATGTTATTATTGAAAAAAAAAAAAAAAATCATACATACAGTGATACACAGGTCAGAAATTTACATTAACATGAGAACAACATGAAAAAGACTAGAAGTACAATCAACAGAAAAAGCAATTCAATGTAGACATCAATCAAACACTTCCAAATTTTCAATAAAAATATACAACTGATTTCATAGATGACTTGTGCTATTCGTTGGACTGGGTTTCACATCAGATTACAAAGATTTTTTTATCTTC
The DNA here is from genome assembly GCA_033310375.1 of Conus canariensis. Classification (NCBI taxonomy): domain Eukaryota; kingdom Metazoa; phylum Mollusca; class Gastropoda; order Neogastropoda; family Conidae; genus Conus; species Conus canariensis. The sequence goes on along the minus strand of CM065724.1, from coordinate 21,001,912 downwards.
TTCCATAATATACGTAATCTTTTTAAAGAAAAACCTGCTCACATCTTTTTTTCCTTTCTAGCAAGACATATTTTCTTTCTAACCTAAAGACAAGCCTTACAAGATCGAAGTGTTGGAAACACTTCAAGAAACAAAAAAGTCAATATCTGTTCAAGGCTCAATTAAAAAAAAATACTGAAAATATAAAAACAAAGTTCTGAATTAACAACCCTAACACACACACCATAGGTTAAAAACCACAGTCTTTCATCAGTACAAAACCACCATTTTTAAGACGTTCTCCCCCTCTCCCCCCCCTATAAAAACCAAAAGGGACATCACTGAGAAAAGATATTTGTGGTTCAACATATTCTTTTTTTAAATTTTCAAGTCATGATTAATATATTTCACAGGGTGCGTAATAATAGTTTGGCATCTCATATCAAAGATATGCCTACCATTATTTTACATTTTGTTATCATTATCAAACATCTTCTTAAAATAAAAAAAAACAACACAAAAAGTGACAGAGGTCTGGATTTGTGTACATGCCGACAAGAAAAAAGGCAATGATTTGTACTGACGAGCTACCGAAAACCACATGATTATTGTCTTTGTAGAGAAGATTCCAATTCCAATAAACTGAACTGTCTCAGATGAATTTGTAATTGGTAAATTTGTTCCCAGAGCAGATGGAGTTCCTTCACAGCTGCTAGATTTTATACCTGGGAGAATGTAGAAGCACATGCTTGTTAATTTTTCAATTAGTATTTGAAGTTATCATCTGAATGGATAGGCAGATTGAACAGTTGGTAATAAACCCCCAACGATTATCCAAAGAAATGCACCTTTTACAGGATACTGTCAATTTCCATTGAATGAGGAACTACAGAAAACAGAGGATTCACAAATGAAACTAGTCTCAATCCATGACAGTAACCTCAGGAAGTCACAAAAGGATGGCGAGTTCGACAACTTATCATATGTGTACAGGGTCGGGGAGAAGTTTGATCAAATCCTGCAAGAAATAAAAAAAATTTAAAAAAAGAAACAAGTTTGGTAATGAACATGACTTTGAATTTTACAGCTGTTTTGTTGACGAAATGTGTAGAAGCAATCCGGATTATGATGTTCCTCTCATCTTTGGGGCTGACCATGTGACAAGCCATCTGCTATAAAACCCACAGCAGAGACTATGAAAGTCTCCAAGATCTGACATGGCCGCCCCACTTGCTGCAAGACATAGCAACACAATTCCTCATACTTTTTCCTCATACTTACCTGACTAAACTAATGCTTTAATCACATTTGAGTTGGAGTGGAGAAATGTCTGTCCAAATTACGAATTTGGGGGGGGGGGGGGGGGGGGAGAGACTCCAAACCCTGCGACTAAGCAAACCTATGCTTATGCACTAAACACAAAACACAAGGTGAAAGGCACACCTGACCTACTGGCCTATGGGAGAAACCCTTCACGGTTGGGGAAATGCACCCAAGCCTGTCATTTTTGATCATGATGAGGATTAAAGTAGTAGGATGTGTTTCAGCCGGGTGGCTCTCTTTTTGGCACAAGGCTGTTCGTGCAGCTATCACAGTCAAAACAATGTATGACAGTAACATGGGGAGTTTGTGTTATACTCCCTGTTTGGCTAGTATACTTACCATGTCAGACCATAGCATTCAACGGCAGTTAGCCAGCTCTGTCAGGCCGAATTTTTTCCGTGGCCAATGCAGTCATAAGACAGTCACGTGATGTCACCCCACTTCCGGCCCCGGAAGAAGCCAGTGTCAACTTCCTATAAGTCATTCAGCGAGGCCTGGTGTATGGTGACCCCGAGAACCTTGGCGCCAGAGGGGAAGGTAGGGAGGGAATTAGAGTCTGACATGGTAAGTATACTAGCCAAACAGGGAGTATAACACAAACTCCCCATTTTGGCGTCATATACTTTACCATGTCAGACCATAGCAGAATTTAAAGGAATCGGAGGAGGGCGAGCGCCCTAGTGGTTCTTGGGGTTGACCGATATGGCTGCATTGGCCGCCACAAAGGAAATCCCCTTAGACCCATCAGCTCTGGTCATGCGGATATCCCTCAGGTAAAAATTAATGAAGGGATTTTCCGAACGCCAGTAGGCTGCCTCCAGCAGGTGGCGCACGGGGACAGAGTACTGGAACGCTGTGGAAGTGGCCAGTGCTCTGACCTCGTGGGCCCTGGGTGATAGGACAGGGAGATCCTTGTACGCCTGAGCGTAGGTAGATCTCACCGTCTTGGAGAGCCACCTGGAGATAGTTCCCGCCGAGATATCTCTAGTATTGTTGGGGTTGAGGGAGATAAGGAGTCGTCTCTGGGAGGAGCGCCTGGGGCGTGTGCGTTCCCAGTAGTACCTGAGACACCTGGAGGGGCAAAGGTCCATGTCTCCATCTTTTTCTCCCTTTCCCAAGATGTCAGAACTCCGGAAGGAACTTGAGAGAGACTGAGCCGTCCCTGTGGAAGGCGATATCTGTGGGGTCACCGCTGAGGGCGTGAATCTCACTTCGTCTTCTGGCCGAGGCCAGGGCGAGGAGAAAGGTGGTCTTAAAGGAGAGGAGGTCAAAAGGAATAGAAGCAATGGGTTCAAAAGGGGTTTTTCTGAGGGCATCGAGGACCGTAAAAAGGTCCCAGAGGGGAATGCGCCTAGGGGACTGAGCTTCCCGTAGAGCAACTCCTCTAGACACCTCTCTGAGGAGAAAGTCATTGTCAAAAGAAGGGCCCCCCAGTTGACGAATGGTAGTGCAGATAGCTGATCTGTAGCCCCGAATGGAGCCAGCCGACAGCTTAAGGGAAGAGGATAGGTGGGAGAGGAAATTTCCTATTTGGATGTTGGAGGGGCAGTAATGGGGAACAGAGTTATCTGAGCACCAGGTTATCCATCTCTCCCAACGGTAGTTGTAGAGGGATTCGGTGCTGGCTCTGCGAGATGCCGAGGCGAAGTCCCGTAATCCCTGAGAGGCCCCTGCCCCGGCTAGTGTGTCTAGGACGGACTGGGGTCTCTCCGAGTGGGGGGTAGATGCAGATGTTCGCAGTTGGGCTGGCATAGAAGCCACGCGTGTAGGCGAAGCATCTTGGGATTGGAGTGAGGAAGACCTGACCGGGGTTGTCTCAGCATGTCCCAGCGAGGGCTGAGCCGGAGGGGGGGAACGTGGGTGAGGGACTTGGGGTCCGGGAACCAAGACTGGGTCGGCCACCATGGCGTTACGAGGATCAGCCTGGGTCTTTCCAGCCTTGCCTTCCTGATCACCTTGTGTAGGATGGGGAAGGGGGGAAAGGCATACGCCAGTAGGCCCGTCCCGGGGAGGGATAGTGCGTCGACTGCATCCGCCTGGGGATCTGGAACGGGAGAGACGTACAGGGGCAGGTGATGGTTGAAGCTGGTGGCAAACAGGTCGATCATGGGCACAAACCAATGGTTGCGCGACACCAGCGAAGGAGGGCCTCTGTTCTGAGGGAGAGGCCTATGGAGCGGGCCTCTCCCCCTTTGTTGACATAGCAAGCTACCGACGTATTGTCCGTGAGGAGGAGAACAAGCCGGTGCGCGACCTTGTGCTGGAGTTGGAGAAGGGCTAGCCTGACCGCTTCCAGCTCCCACTCCCCGAGGCGTGACTGTCCTCCACGTGGGCCCCCCAGCCCAAGTTGGAGGCGTCTGTATAAAGTTCCAGTGGTTGGGTTGGGTTGGGAGGGAGATGGGGACCCCGGTGGAGAGAGTGGCTGGAGTGAGCCGCTCCTCCGTCGCCGAAATGAACCAGTGTCCGAGGGGAATGACCTGGTCCCAGCGGTCGGAGGTCTGTGACAAACGTCGGCGGAACTCCCTCTGAAGTTGGCGTTTGGGGACCCGCCGCAGGGGAATGAGGGGAGACAGGGACTCCATCATTCCTAGGAGGGAGGACAGGGTTCTGGCCGAGGTGTGGGGTGCCTGTGACAGGCAGGAGATGAGGTCCACTATGCGTGCAGGCCTCTCCGGGGTCTGCCAGACGAACCGTAGGAATCGTCTGTGGGCCGGGTGAATCAGGATCTGAAAAATAGGCGTCCTTCAGGTCTACGGATGTGGCCCAGTCGCGATGATGGATGGAGTCTCGGATCTGGGTGGGGGTCTCCATCTTGAACTTGGTGGGCCTGAGGAACTTGTTGAGGGGCGAAAAATCTAGAATGGGCCTCCATCCTCCCGAGGCTTTTGGGATCACAAAGAGTAGAAGCCGGGGTTTGGGTGGGAAATCTCCGAGATGGCCCCTCTTTTGAGGAGGTCTTGGACTTCCGTGCGAAGAGCTTCTGCTTTGGCGGGGGAGGGTTCGTTGGGGAGGGAGGGGGAGATAGCATGAGGGGGGGGACGCTCGTGGGCCCAAGGAAGGCGAAACCCTTCCTGTAGCACCGCCACTATCCAGGGGTGAGGCGTATGCGTCTCCACTGGTGGGCATGCCGGGAGAGGCTGCCCGCCAGGGGGGGCGAGGGTCTGGGCTGGTGGGTGGGGGATAGGGCGAGGGGGGGTGCTACCTGATCTAAGTTCCCCTCGGGCTGTCTCCCTAGTCAGCTCCGGGAGCGTGACTGTTGGCCTAACCGAAAATTTTGCTGATGGGGTTTTGGCTTAGGCCTTGGGAGAAGATTAGGTCGCTTGGCGGGCCGTGCGGTGCGGGAAGGCGATTGTCTGGGATAGGGTCTGTGCCTGGGGAAGGAACGAAGTGGGGGTCTAGCAGGGCGTGGCGGTGGCCTGGGCGCAAAGGACACAGCCTGCTTGCGTTCCTCAACTGCTTGTGCTATGACGTCAGCCGAGTAGTCGCCAAAGAGCGACTGGACCTGGCCCGGGATGCATCGCAGGGCTGCCTTAAGCGTCGGGGAGAGAGAGGTCCGCGCCAGCACGGCCTCTCTCGCGACCAACAAGCAGTTGAAGTGGCTTCTGGCTGCGCTGTCCGCCGCAGCCGAAAGGTGATGCGAAATCCTGTTAACTAGGTGTCGCATGAAAGGATCGCTGAACAAGCGAGGGTCAGGCTCTTGGTGCGCCTCAGAGCCCGGGTCCCCCGGTACTGGGATGGCACCATCGTCCTCCGGCCATAGAGCCTCCGCTCGCTGAAGGGGCATGTCCAAGTAGGTGTGTCCCGCCGTGGTGTGGAGGATGCCCATCCTGGCTACTCGGACCCATTCCTTTAGGTTCTTAAAGGAGATGGCGCCGGAAGTAGGGGGGGGCAGGTGGGGGATCAACCGACGGTCCGACTGGGAAATGCCCATCTCCCTGGTCACGGGATTGTCCGTAAACAAGGAGGCGACTGAGGGGTTCTTGGGTAGATTGGTCTAGATCTCTGGGCCGGGGGAGAGGGAGAGAAATTCGTCAGCGGGTGCGGCCTCCCTCCTAACGAGGTCTGGTCGCCACCGTTCTATCGTGCGGACATCGTACAATGAGGTGGGGGCTAGCTCCTCGTCATCGTCCGCCTCAGGGAGGTACTGGTCCTGAGAGGGTTCATAGCACCCGTCTTCAGGAGGTAAGTCGAGGGGTGCCTGTAGTGTGTCCCCGGTGGCCCTATAATCGGCGGCCGGGACATCGTCCTGCCGATAGGACAGCGCCCGAGGAGGGAGACCAAGGTCGACCCAGGTAAGTGAGGCCGGGTGCCACATTCGACCATGTAGCTGGTCGTGCTGGGTGTTGGCGTTAAGCCACTGGTCTCTCTCGGGGGCATAGAGCCACCGGTCCCCGGGGAGGTAAACGGGCTGTGGCGGCCCTGGGGAAAAACCATGGTAGGTAGGCCGCACTCAAGGTCTGACCAGCGCGTTGGGCGAATGCGTAGGTCAGACATCCGCCGAGTCGTAGCCACGAGACCCTCTTCTTCTTGTAGGCAGAAAGTCCCCGGGGACCCGGGTAACCTGAATCACTGTTGGGGGGGGGCTTGAGAGGCCGTGGCCTGTCGTCCCCGTCCAGGTCCGTGCACTGCACCATACACGTCCTTGGAATGGGCCTGGGAGGGCCATAATGGTATGGAGGAGGATGCGGAAGTCGAGCCCCCAACCCGCGAAAGTGCGGATTGGTCAGGATGCGGTCCCGTGTTCCTCCCCCTGGAGGAATATGTCAGGTTACCCTTGGTCCCGCTGGTAGATCCTCCCCCCGGAGGAGCGGGACCGCGGACGTTGCCCAAATGGGGATCCGAAAGGTCGGTTCCCCAACGTCCAATACCCCTAGGGAAGAAGGTGACGTTCGATCGGGGTAGGTCGACCGTCCTTGTGCATGGGCACGGCCGGGCCCATGGCGCGGCGTGCCCGCACGCCCAGGATTATGGACACCACCGAGGTCATGCGTCGGGGTGACCATAAGGCTGCTTCCGGAGTCGAAGCGCTCCTCGAGCTCAGGTGTTGGCTGCACCTGTGCCCGGTGGGGCCGAGCGCTATGAGTGCACGTATCAATTTGGGGGGAAAAAGAGATACGTGACTCATCAAGGCGAGTGACGGATGGTGATTCCATCCCAGATCCGTCACCCGTGCTGGTCCGCGGCTCGGCAAGGTGCCCCGGGGGCCGAGATTCGCGTGACTCAGCATGATAGTTAGAAGTCTCCGAGCGAGTCCGTAGGCTAGAGGGCAAGCTGGCCGATGGAGAAGGGGTGGGGGAGGGCGAATTCCGTTGGCTAGTCTTTGCTCGGCCGGGCCCCTTGAGGGGAGCCTTGCCATTAGACTTTCTGGGCAGCACCTTGAGGGGAGCTTTGCCCTTAGACTAGCAGGCAGATCAAATGAAAGGCATTTTGAAATGGTGGCCGCTTGCCTATCAGCCTTGGGACGCCGCGGTCGTGCGTCCGTCGGTTTGGTAGACGAGGAAGATCACGCGTCCCTTCCGCGGAGAAGTCGTCTCTGTCTACCCGAACCGTACGTTCATCAGTGCGAACGGATTGCTCCGAGATGGAATCGACCCGCGGGTTCTCCGGGAAATTGAGCGAACTCCGAGCAGTGGAGTGGCTCGACCCGGCGGTGTCCTTCACCATGTTGGGCACAGGTGGATAGAGCAAACCCGGAACACACGACCGCAAAGAGGAGACAAGGTGGCCGATCGAGAAAATCAATTAATCTCGATCGTCCGTGTGGTGTCGTGCAAAGTGCTCGAGAGATCGACTGAAAACTCGAACTACCCGTACACGCCACCGGTCGTGTGACTGGTATGGCTATTAATAGCAATCTCTACACGTGGAGTATCACTGTGTATAGGTGTGATAGTTCTTGGGCACTAAATCTTAATAAGCAGATCAGTGTCACACACCCTTACTCGAACACGTTCTACCTGTGAAGGGTAAAGAGTACAGGTGTGATAGTTATTGAGCCCTAAACCTTAATATGCGGAACCAGCACAAAATGCGTGCTGAACCCGAGGCTCGGCAATATGGTGGGGGAACACGACCGGCGAGCGGTGCCGACGATCGCGAGTAACAAAGTCGCGAGAGTGCCGGTAAAAGAGACAAATCTTTAATAAATACGCTCCCGAGAGTGCCGGTAAAAGAGACAAATCTTTTAATAAATACGCTCCCACCAAGAGCCTCACACGGCAAAAATACTCAGGGTCTAGTGCAAGCCGGAACCAGCACAAAATGCGTGCTGAACCCGAGGCTCGGCAATATGGTGGGGGAACACGACCGGCGAGCGGTGCCGACGATCGCGAGTAACAAAGTCGCGGGAGTGCCGGTAAAAGAGACAAATCTTTTAATAAATACGCTCCCGAGAGTGCCGGTAAAAGAGACAAATCTTTTGATAAATACGCTCCCACCAAGAGCCTCACATTTGCAAGCCACAACTGAATCAAGTATAGAACAAAACACAGCAAAGTTAACACAAAGGCAAGTATAGGCGAGACAGAGCACAAGACTTATCTTGCTTTGACGGCAGGCCGAAGATGAATGACTTATAGGAAGTTGACACTGGCTTCTTCCGGGGCCGGAAGTGGGGTGACATCACGTGACTGTCTTATGACTGCATTGGCCACGGAAAAAATTCGGCCTGACAGAGCTGGCTAACTGCCGTTGAATGCTATGGTCTGACATGGTAAAGTATATGACGCCAAAAGAACACTAGTCAGCTTCCTCATACCAGCGTTTCTTACATCTCAGCAGACGTCATCTACCAACCCACACTCTCTACTAACTGGTACTTACTGTCCCGTTCAAAGGCTCAAACCCAGCATGCTGTGAGTACAAAGAAACCTGTGTGGAACACACAGTACATAAACATTTTTTTTTTTAGAACAGAAATAAAGCAGCCTTTGGTACTTTAATGCAGTAGTTTTCAGCTGATCAAGATACCATGACACTTGACCATTACAGTGCGACATTCCCATTCTGAACAGATCCTAACATGAAGTACAAAGGGACCTCATAGTAAAGACTTTGATCATTCAGATTCCAACCTTTTACATTTTTTCCCCCTGACAGTAACATATGTATTTTTCTGTCTATGCTTAAATTTACCTCCTGATTCTAACTATGAAGACTTGCCAGGTTGGAGCATTTCCACTGTATCACAACAGAACAAGGTTAGTTTATTTTGAGTTGCATTCTCCAAGACTGACCAAAGCTGCCTGTGAAACCACAGAATAGTCCTGAAGCATGGAATTCCAAATCTGTTACTGGAGACTTATCAAGGCGAGTGGTACCTAACTCTAATGGAACTCATATGCATGAACATCAACAGTGCAGTTTTTGGCACAAAACATTTTTTTCAAGCAGGCGGTTGTCAGCCTGACATCGCCCGAATTCAGGCTTCAGATATACACACACGTACTCATGCATGACTTCAACACACCCATCCCTTTTATTTCTGTACTTCCTGTGTGCATTTCAGTCTGACACACGACCCCGGTTTGAAAAGAGGATAAGTCAGAAAGCCTTTCTGGCATCTTTCTGAACTCACTTTACACACATACACAGACATGCACATGCATACAAGTAAGCACACATCCCCTAGCTCCACCCCACAGCACACATCCAGGCAAAATGTACATTACATACACATGCATGCACGCATATAGGGGGATACAGGGAACAGCTCAGAACAAAAATGATCGGATCAGCATACAATCCTTTCAGTCAATGTTCATGAAAGAGCATTAAAAAGTCATCCAGAACCTCTGGGTTATGCGTTTTGTATCACTGTGGATGTGCTGCAATGATGCCACGCTGTGATTATAGCCTCTACACAGCCAGTAGCAATAATAAATAATCATCAAAGCAGTTCCTGAACGTGCATGCTGCAGTAGTAGTGGTTGCACTCTTGTTCGGGATATGTCTCTGCACCTTTCTTTTGAATGCGTTGTCATGCAGATCATAGCAGTCCTGTACACCAAGTCAAGACTGGAGAGTGGCTTATTACCATGCGAGTATGAAAAAAAACCAACAGAAAAAGAATATTAACAAGTGGATATGTAAAATGGAGAGTCTATGTAATGCTGGTGGTTTGAAGCCATCTGATAAAGCAGTTTCTCTAGCAGTCTCTCGTCACAGTGGCTCCCCCAAACCAAGGGAGCCTTCAACACATGTGGTGTATTGTAGATAACTGTAGAAGCTGCAGATACGAACCTATGTTGTTCAACCTTCTGATTCCTTTCTTTCCTCACAACACCAACATCAAATGGGAGTCGAGACCTCGTACTGAAGAAAACGAAGGAATGTCTCCACAGACAGACCGCGAAAACACTGCCCTTCAAAAAAAAATCTGCAGTCGTCTTGTCTGAGTGTTCAAGCCATCGTCCAAAGAGATTATAATCACTCTACAAAGATGCTGGCATGTAAAACTTCTCAATGATGGTTGGCGGATCTCTGGGTTCCAAGACAGTCTATATTAGTAACAGTGTATGCATGCATAAAATGTTGAGGACGACTGAAGAAGCTCTGGCAGTTCAACACCATGATTTTTCTCTCCCACTGACACTGTACTACCTGGCAGCGGAATTTTTCTTTGTAGCTCTGGCAGTTATTAACTGTTTGCTGGCACATAGGTAAAGTATGGAAGTCACACCTGACACAGGTGACCAAATCTCTTCTTCAACTTTTCACACCCATCACTGAAGGATCATGTAGCATCCACGGGAGACCACAGGTAGGCCTTGTGTTGAGTACTGGGGGTATGCAAAAGGCTGGATCAGAACTGGAAGCCTTCTGCAGGTGCGTTTCCCTGCGCCCCAAACTGAAACTGCTGTGCATTCTGATCGAGCGGAGGGGCCAGGGCTTTGTCCTCATCCTCTGAGCTGAAGAAGCGCTCAATGATGTCAAACGACTTCCGGTAAATCTCCTGGTTCTCATGACCCTGCAGGAACTCGATCTTGTCCAGACCTGCGACCGTAACAACACCATGGCATTCAGTTACGACCTATTGAAACGTTTGCAGTAACATCTCCTGTCAACCTGTAAATACCTGCTTCATCAACAGACGGTCTATGCACCAGGACTGTTCATTAGTCAATATTTAAGAAAATCATTTGAAGTAGTTTATTTGCTTAGAGAAAGAAAATCCACTCTACCATCATAAAGAAATACAATACTTCATGGGCAAATAAAAAAAGACATTGTTCAAGCTATAATACTCTTGTGCAAAACAAAGACTACATGGAGCCTGGAAGAAGATAGGGCATATATGTATATACAAGATGTGATTATTAGTAGACAATACAGAGATTCTTCTTTTCAGCAGTCTTCCTCTCTTTGTTCTACTTTCAGACCAGACGCATCTCAACTCCTCCACAATATACACCGCACAACTCCACAGCATTTTATCAACATGAATATTAAAGATATCAACATTCTTCCTATTCCCAGCAGCCACTGTTACCTCCCATGGACTAGTTATACCAACACAACTGCTGCGTCAATTTGGTTCAGTCTGTAGTGGCTTGGAAATGTACCTCCCCCCTCTTATTTATCTATTTTTTTTGCCTTGTTTTCCTCTCTCTCTCTCTCCTCTCTCAAGCCTCACCATAACACTCTTCAATGGAGACAGCGTAGGGATTGACGGAGCCATTGTACTTGGCTGTCTGTTCCCCAAGACGCAGAATGTTTTCCAAGCCGTTGAGTGCCACCTGCACTATCTTGCAGTCCATCACAGTCAGCAGGTCACACAGCGGAGGAATGCAGCCCTGCTCCACCAGAAACCTGACACCAATTGAAGCGCATGTTATTCATCGTATTGGAATATTGTGAAATTTCCCATGGAATACCTTCGGAAGGGTGTTTGCTGGAGCCCACAGGCAGGCGATATAAAGGAAAAAACTTACGGTGGTTTGTCTGCAAATTCTCAATGTCAATGTTTTTCAATAAGGGAAGAATACATATTCCTAAGGGCAGAATACAACCTGGATGTTCAAAATTTGGAATTTTCTGTGAAAAATAGTCAGCAGAGCTCTTAGGTTCAGAGATAAATTGTCAAAAACAAAAGCGTTCAGTGAGACGTAGTTGGAGAGGGATGGTTCTCTCACCCTTGCCTACAGGCTGCATTCACAGGTTCAAGATCAGAAAAATCTTGCAGAGTGACGAACGGCACAACAGCAGCCTGATTTGTTATGAATTAAATCCCTGTAAAGTTGAAGAAGAGTTTTCTTATCTGCTCCCCAATCTGGGTGAATATCAGCTCAAAAACATGTTCCTTGCTTTCCGGCAGGATATATTTAAGTAGTGGCAGTGACTCTTTAAACAGAGTTGTTGGCTGCAAACCAGAAATTTGACTTGTTTCACACCCGAAAAGATGGTGTTTTCCAGACAAATTTCAGAGTCAGCTAAAAAAAAAATTGTTGAAAAATTTAAAAGTGGGATTACTACGTTTAAGAGTAACCCATTATAATCAGAATGCTGTTGCATCTCATCAGTACAAAGCTGGAGTCTGTATCATAGGCAGTCCCAACTGTTTGGCATGCAAGACATCAACAAACAGAGAAAATGCAGAATGCTGGTAAATTGCTTTTGATACTGACGAAAGCAAAAGTAAGGATTACTCGTTTCCTGCTCAAGGATGTCATGAAAGCACAGTGTCAACATGAACTTGAAACCGTTGATCTGCAGGGAAATTCACATTTTTTTTCTTCTGCTAAGTTTTCAGTCTATATCTGCTAAATTTATAAAAGACTACATCATCAAAGATAAGTAAAATCTGTGTTGTTTGTAACTTACTGTCATTTATATTTTGTTAAGCTTGCAAAACATGGTGGTCCTCCCCTTCATCTGAATCATAAAGATCTACAAATTTAGAGTGGTATGCGTCTGACTCCCTCAGCTCGACGTCACCAGCTGCATCGAAATGTCAAATCTTCATCCTCACTGTCTTGATCATACAGCTCATTGTGCAGAATTTGTACAGCTTGACTGAGAGTGAAATGGCGTTGAGCAGGAACAGCAAGCGCCATGACAGCAAACTCTGGACTTGGAGGCCAACTCCCAGTTGAAAAACGCGCAGCCATCTTATGTGCACAAGGCACAGGTCATACCTCGTCAGATTCACACCAAAGACTTCAAATTCACACAAAAGACGACTTCCAAGGAAAGCTACTTTCGTTCTGTATCAACTATATTTCCTGGTACGTAGGATGAAAGACTTTGTTCATCACATACACTGTACACTGCTACAGCATAGTTACCTGAGCTGAGTGCATGATGTTAAACAGGTACTTCACAGGATAGAGCTTAATGCCGTCTTGGCAGAAGGCAAGACAGGAGATCTTTTGGTTAGACTGCTAACTCCATATGCTGGCACAGTCGACAGGTGCAGCTGACATATATGCACAGGGAAAAGTAAAAAGGAAAAAAAAAAAGAAAAACCTCACCTGATTACATTTCGATCTCCCATCACCCTTCCCCCTGCAGATTTCTATCTAATCTGCAGCATTCATTAGGCAGAAACCATTTTCAAAGTGAGATCTTCTAAACACAAGCATACCACAGACTGATTTGAATCACTTGACAGGAGCACAGATGACGTTTAGATTATGTGATGACAGCTTATAACAAGAGAACCATTTAATTCAGCAACTCTTGCAGACCGAAAACCCACAATCTCAGGTTTATTCTGCAATTCAATGCTCCACACAATCTCAAATTCACTGAGCAGATCTGTGTACCTACAAACCCACTCTGTCTCTGATGTTTAAAGTCATCCATAGTTTGATCTTCAAGTACTGCACCTGATCTGTTCTGATGAGCCGCCTGAGGTGGCGTTGGTGATGGCCCAGGCTGCTTCTTTCCTGGTCTTGAACTCCGCCTTGCCTAAGATGTCGATCAACACAGGGAAGATGTTGGTGTCAATCACACTCTGAAATCAGGAGCAGACAACTTCAATAAAATGAAATAAAACGCCATCCATAAGCCTCACGCGGCAATGGTACCCATGGTCTAAAGTAAGCCACAACAGAACAAGTAAAGAAGGCAAGCACACAAGCAATCTCTACAAAAACAGAAGTATAGGCGAGACAGAGCAAAAAACCTGTCCTTGTTAGGCAGAAGGCCGAGGTTGAATGAGGAACAGGAAGTTTACACCGGCTTCCTCCCTGGCGGAAGTAGTGTGGGCGTCACGTGATGGTCTTATTACTGCATTAGCCACAAAAAATTTCGGCCTGGCAGAGCTGACTAACTGCCGTGGAATGCTATGGTCTGACATGGTACAGTATATGACGCCAAACATAACTGTCACCATATCCAGCCCAAAGTATCTTAATTAACTGTGCACATCTCTTTTTAATTTGTCTAACTATTCCATGCACAAGTAACAACTGGTTCTTGGCTGCAACAATTCTGATAATCAATCATCAGTAACAGCATATTTCTACAGATCAAATCTGAAGAAAAGAAGCCACCTTAAACAAACAGCGCTTTGGGATTAAAACATGTCAAATGAGAATGTCACCCTCACCTGGTATTCTTTTTCAGAAATAAGATGGTCTTGCAAATGACTGCTTGTGTGAAAGAAATCACTTCGTAAAAAGTTAACTACAGAAGTTAAAACTTTTATTCAAAATCAAACACAAACAAACAAAACATGAACACACACACTCACAAACAATGCGCTTGAAATCTAAGGCAGCTGAATTTTTCCCAGATAATGACGACGATGAGTGACAAGAATCAAAATCAATGATCTACCCATAATGGACACGTTAGATCCTTCAACCTTAACTTGAGGAGATACATGAAAGATTATTCGCGTCTCATTTTACCTACACATCATCACTACAAACTGACGACAAAACTCCCAAGATACCACAGAATGAGTCCTAACATCAGGGTCTCTGCTCACCTGAATCTGGTTGCGGTTGCCTGCAGTGATGTTGGAGATAGTCCAACAGGCCTCTTTGCGAATGGACTCCTTGTTGCTGCTCAGCAAGTGCAGCAAACATGGCAGTGCTGAGCAACTCAGTATCACCTGAAACATTGTCAGGTACAAGGTTTGCAAAGGACACTTCTTTTCAGGACACAACTGAAAGATCATGTTTTCAGTGGTAAGAAAGGCGCTTGAAAAAAGTACAGATGAACAAGAAGTACAAAATACAAATGCTGCATCTACAGATCCCAATCCTTTTCTTTCTCAAAGAAAACAATAAAACTGTTTGTTTCTAATGACTTCAAAAACATCAAACTTTTCTTTCTCAAAGAAAACAATAAAACCGTTAGTTTCTAATGACTTCAAAAACATCAAGCCTTCTGAACAAATCATTCAACCATTTTAAGCCCTATAAAATGGGCATCTGTAATTAGAATTTGAACAGCAAAAATGAACTATTCTGTGCCAATTCAAAGGCAGAAAGCAAACGGAATATTTACATCAGGCATGCCCTCTGCCTGTTTAAAAAAAAAGAAATGGGGTAAAAAAAACAGCTCCTTTATCCACAGCCCCATCTAAGCTTCCATCAATAATGTCGTCTTCTTCCACTAAGACCTTGTTCACCAAATGCCATACAACCTTGCGCTCACCTGTGTTTGAGTGTCGTCTCCTGTCACAATATTGCCCACGACTCTCAACGCTGCTGCTACAACACTTTGGTGATTGTGCCTGAAAACATGCCACAGATACTGCATAAGGTTACTCTGAAAACACATACACAAATGAAACTAAGTAAGATGACTGCTTCTGAAAATATATAGATTTCACCGGCAGTTTTGTCTGAAAATCTGTCTCATAACTGTGCCTGACAACAGAACACAAAGGTAATCTTATCTGAAAATATTTTTGATAATCTTTTTGTGTCTGACCGCTGATTTGTTCAAAGCTCTCAAATTTCACTACCAAGATGTCACAGAACATGAAGTTGAACATTTAATAAACACTATCCCCAAAGTGTCCAACAAGGTCAAGAAAGAGCCTCACATGAGCAGTTCCACAAGCCGACGACACACCCCAGAATCGATGACGGCCTGGATTTTTTCATTGGGGCCGTCCGACAGGTAGGAGAGTGCCCAGCATGCATCTGCTAACACGTCTTTGTCAGTGTGGAACAGAAGTCGGGCAAGCACAGGTAGAGCTGGGCTAACCTGAAGAGAATATGCCAGACAATCATGTGAAATCACATTTCCCCATTACCACCACTTAACATTACTGAATAACTGTTGTGTTGTATGGGGATAATATGTAGTGGACTGAAGCTATCAAAATTCCACAATTTCCTCTCTCCCGCCTGTCTCCCAATTGAAAAAAAACAACAAACAAACAAAAAATGAAAAAAACAAACAAAAAACCCCCAAAAAACAAACAAACAAAAATTCGAAACACAACTGTTTGACACAGTCTCACTACTGACAATTTGAAACACAACTGTTTGACATAGTCTCACTATCAGCAATTTCAAAAGAGAACTGTTGCACACAGCTTCACTACTGATGATCTGAAAAGAGAACTGTTGCACACAGCTTCACTACTGATGATCTGAAAAGAGAACTGTTGCACACAGCTTCACTACTGATGATCTGAAAAGAGAACTGTTGGAACAGCTTCACTACTGATGATCTGAAAAGAGAACTGTTGGACAGCTTCACTACTGATGATCTGAAAAGAGAACTGTTGGACACAGTCTCACTACTGACAATCTTAAGAACTGCTGACAGAGCTTCACTACTGAGATATGAAAAGGAACTGTTGTACAGCTTCACTACTGATGATATGAAATAGAACTGTTGTACAGCTTCACTACTGATGATATGAAAATAGAACTGTTGGACAGCTTCACTACTGATGATCTGAAAATAGAACTGTTGGACAGCTTCACTACTGATGATATGAAAATAGAACTGCTGGACAGCTCACTACTGATGATATGAAAATAGAACTGTTGTACAGCTTCACTACTGATGAATGAAATAGAACTGCTGACAGCTTCACTACTGATGATATGAAAAGAGAACTGTTGTACAGCTTCACTACTGATGATATGAAAATAGAACTGTTGGACAGCTTCACTACTGATGATCTGAAAAAGAACTGTTGGACAGCTTCACTACTGATGATCTGAAAAGAGAACTGTTGGACACAGTCTCACTACTGACAATCTATAGAACTGCTGGACAGAGCTTCACTACTGATGATATGAAAATAGAACTGTTGTACAGCTTCACTACTGATGATATGAAAATAGAACTGCTGGACAGAGCTTCACTACTGATGATATGAAAATAGAACTGCTGGACAGCTTCACTACTGATGATATGAAAATAGAACTGTTGGACAGCTTCACTACTGATGATCTGAAAATAGAACTGCTGGACAGCTTCACTACTGATGATCTGAAAAGAGAACTGTTGGACAGCTTCACTACTGATGATATGAAAATAGAACTGTTGTACAGCTTCACTACTGATGATATGAAAATAGAACTGCTGGACAGAGCTTCACTACTGATGATATGAAAATAGAACTGTTGGACAGCTTCACTACTGATGATATGAAAATAGAACTGTTGGACAGCTTCACTACTGATGATATGAAAATAGAACTGCTGGACAGCTTCACTACTGATGATATGAAAAGAGAACTGTTGGACAGCTTCACTACTGATGATATGAAAATAGAACTGCTGGACAGCTTCACTACTGATGATCTGAAAATAGAACTGTTGGACAGCTTCACTACTGATGATATGAAAATAGAACTGTTGGACAGCTTCACTACTGATGATATGAAAATAGAACTGCTGGACAGCTTCACTACTGATGATCTGAAAATAGAACTGTTGGACAGTTTCACTACTGATGATCTGAAAATAGAACTGTTGGACAGTTTCACTACTGATGATCTGAAAATAGAACTGTTGGACAGTTTCACTACTGATGATCTGAAATAGAACTGTTGTACAGCTTCAAAATGACAAGTTAAAAAAAAACCTGACAGTTTCACTACTGATGATCTGAAAAGAGAAGTGTTGGACACAGCTTTACTACCGACGATTTGTAAACAGAACTGTTCAACACAGGTGCGCTACCAATACTTTGAAAAGAGAACTATCTGCCACAAGTTTGCTAGCAATAATTTGAAAACAGAGCTACTTGACACAGGTTTGCTACCAACGACTTGAAAAAAAGAAATGTTTGACACAGCCAATGATTTAAAAGAACTGTTCGATACAGCTTCTTTACTGAAGATTTGTTAAGAGAACCATGACACAGCTTCACAACCAGCAACAGTAGCTTGCCAAGCTCACCTTGCCAAAGTCAGGAGGAGGGTTTTTGCCTCGACACAAATTGGAAAGACACCAGACAGCATTCCTTGTCATTGACAAACTAGTGTTTTTGCTCAACAGCCTGCACAGGAAAACAAAACAGACAAAATAAAAGTAAAAAAGTGGTTTTACTGAAACTGTCTATCAAACATGAAGATTAAACTGAGTTTACATTTAACAAGTTTGTTCTCATACTGTAGTATGTTATTTTCTTGCTATAACCTTTTTTTCAGAGCATACATACAATTTGTGCTGCATTCAAATCTTTCTGTGTTTTTGTTTGCCTGCTTAAAAAAAACACAAATTCTTTTATTTACCAGAAATTTACGATATGTTTTGTTGTAACGGATGCCTTTGTGCGCCAAGTGATTTGCAGCACACATGACACAGATTTGTCATTTCACTTCAAACTAATATTCATATCACCACTTACAGGCTAGAAGATCTGAGAGGAAAAAAAGAAACATTCCAAATTGAAAATAAAACTCAATTAAAGCATTTTAGGTGCATCACCAATACATATACCAACTCACTATGCTTAACATTAAATAACTGACATTTTATGTTCTTATTGCGTATACAATATAGGAAATTATTCATAGCAATGAATAAATCAACCAAACTAACAGAACTACCCCTCCTCACAAAAAAAAGAAAAGAAACAATTGTACAGTCAGGTCAATTTATACAATGGAGTAGACCACACACACAAATATAAAAATTCACTCAAAATGCAATGGAACGGCTGGCCGACTTACTGCAGAAGAGGTACAAGTATATGTTCGTTCAGCACATAGTCCCTGCACTCTGGACTGTCTCCGGCGATGTTGCCCAGTGCCCACACAGCCTGCACCACCACAGTCAATACAGATTAAACACACACTCTCTCTCTCTGCCATGTCATACCTGCTAAAGTACTGAACTGTCAACTCTGGATTTAACCCTAATTACAAGGGACCATGAAGCGTATGCGATTCTATTTGATGGCAAACAAACCGTCTCTCGCACAGCAGTTGTTGGCAAAATCTGTCAGCAAATAATGCCTCTTCAGCCAACACTGCTTGTAACTGCTAATCTGCAATGTTATGAGGTCACATAATTTACTTTGGCAGGTTTATGACTGTGAGTTTTACAAACAGCTATAGTAAGTTCATCCACTCTGACAAGACAGTGGTTTCAAAACATGGAAGGGCATAAATGCATCATTCTTATCACTGCAGTTCCCTTTCCAAAATGGAACTGGAGAAAAGAAACAAACAATCAGATGTGTTGACACGATGCGTCTATTATCAGACTGACCCAAAATAAAATTGTAAATTGTGTCTTAAAATGACCAATGTGGCATCCAATGAATGTTTCCATTGTCACATGTGAGTGTTCTTACTGATGTCAAATTAAGACATCCTTCAGGAAAAGTTCAGTACATGTTCTGCATGATTTTATGATCCATACACTTGAAAGTGATTCGGCGTTTGGTTCTTCTATGTTCCCTGATCATCTGTTACCTTACTGGCAGAAAACTAAATGACAACAGCCACAAAAATTTCCCTCTTCAATGAACTGATTTTCATTTCCTTTATTGAAACAATGATACACACCTCAAGCTCTGTTTAATTTCAGGAAGTATTGGCACAAAGAACTTGTACCTAGCAAGGCAGATCAATGATACTCTACTCCATTAAGCACTGATCTCATATAATTTTAATACCTGTTCTTGTACATCCTCTATTTCTGAATTCAGGAGGCGAATGAAGATGGGTACAGCACCAGCGTTGATGACCATCCTGGTTTGTAATGATGTTCCCGAGGCTATGTTTGTCAAAGCCCAAGCAGCTTCAAACTGTCCACACATACGCAAACACACATGCAAAGTGAACTGAACACTCAAAAGAGAAGAAGTGAAAAAAAAAATGAAGACTGCACATGAATAAATGCAGACATTCTCAATTCATAATTTAGTTCACAGCCTCTTCAATTTGCATGGCTTTACAATATTCGTCACTTTTTAGAAACAATACCAAAACATCCATGGGAAAAAAAAAAAAATTTGATATAACCTCTGAATTCAAGAACAATTTTCAACACAATCACAGAATAAGACCACTTCCAACACAACCACTGAATCAAAGAAAAACATCCGGTGTAAGCACAGAATCAAAGAATACTGTCCAATATTACTACCAAATCAAAGCAAACCATACAAAACTTTAGTATCACTTACACTCAATATTTGTACTGACCCTGAACTTTTAATTGTATTCAGTCTTCTGTCTTCTAAGCGAGAAGCTATGCACCAGTCCACATGGTTGACTTATTACCTGTAATGTCCAGCTGCTTTCCTTCTGCAAAAATTCTACAAAGCGAGGGATGATGCCCGTTTGAATCACTTCATCAATTGGTGGATTCGGTTCTGCAAACATATGAGGACAGATGTATTACCAGAAGACAAATTAATCAACATTCATAACAACAGGACTTCCTACACATCTACTTTTGGACTTGCCTGTGAAAGTGCGATATTGTCCAATACTGAATCAAAAGATAGGACAAGTTTCAGTCAGAGCACACCCTATGAATCACCCATGACATGATGAAGAATGTAACTGATACTTAACCCCCTATCCCAAAGTTGTATCTGGTAATCATAAAATCCAATTCAGGGGCCCTTGGATTCTCACCTTTTTGCTAACAGTACGAAAGTGATATGACTTGTTGCAACAGACTCTGACGGAGATTTCTTTATCATCATTTGGCAGAGACACCTTACTTCTCATATGCTTCTTGCAGGAGATGTAAATAATCCATCTGAAGCATTTACAGATATGACAACCTCACTGAGCTATTCATTAAAAACAATTTGGAAATCTTACTGGTCCATTTTCAGGATTTTTTCCCCCTTTTTTAAATTCTATTTTCATAAACACTCAGATCCTCAGTTGCCTTGCACTGTTGTTCACCATACAACTTTTTACTGCAAGAAAGTCAAATTCTATGACTGGTACAATGACCAGGCAAGTTCCCTGGGATGGATGGCATCATACCTGGGTACTTTCTGGAGTAATTTTGGTCAAAGTTTCTGCTCCTGCTGCTCCTTCGTAACAGCAGCTTAATTCATAGCAGTAGATTGTTTTAATCATATTGAAACTTTCTCCACTGCAGTCTTTAAGTGAAGCAGAAGCCAGCGACCACTGGGCAAAGAAATGAAGTTATATCTTTTCCTTTTGGGCGAGAAAACTCAGCTGACTGGTCCTTTCAATGCAGGTTCAGTACAAACACGTGTGCTACTGACTTTGCTTCAGTTCCATCTAATTAGCTGATAATCTATCCCAACTCACATTGAGTACATCATATATACTGCAAAATTCAAGCATCTTACAACATGTAAGAGTGCCAGTGGATTACCCCTCCAAGCCGAAACTGAACTCCTCAGAACAATTTTTCATGTTGGCTTAACTTTGGCACAAACTGTCACAACTGGTAACAAAATATGACAAAATTAGGACAGCTGGAATCTCTGCAAATATGCCAGGTTTTGAGAACAGATGCTGGAGATAAATTCTCTAAGCATCATACAAGAAATGTAAGACAATGTCCAGTGGCACGTCAACACAAACACCTGGCGATCAACAACATCTCACATTTACTGAGGTCTGTAAGTCTGCCTGGGACAGGCCAGGTTCCTGGTAGCATTGAAATCGAGGGTCCTTCCGACCCTCCACTAAAAAGTCTGAGGGTCCTTTGGCGAAATCTGAGGGTCGCTACCATCAAAATAAAATTTGAAGAAATTATTGATTATGCAATAATGCTACGTCAACACACTTGTCCATTCTACTATACAACACCAAGGAATACGGCACACAGACAGGTATCATCAACATAAACAGTTGCTGAGCTGACTTCAAACCAAAAGCATCAGAAAAAAAAAAAAAAGGTTCATCCTATTTCAGAGATTACTTCCTTCCTCATTTCTTTCATCCATGGAAAAAATATCTCAATTTGCTGGAGACCCTTTCCGTTAGAATTACAGAAAGAACAAAAAGTACAGAAAAGGTAGAGAAGAAAAAAAGAAGTAACAAACCTTCCTTAAGCTCTAGACTGTTCGTGCACCAATGCCTTCCACACAAAAATTATTGAAAGATTTGCCCATGTCAGAATACTGTGACAAGACACTATCTGAGATAGAAATAATTCAAACTGGGCTCACCATTTTCACACTGATTCTCATTTTCACTACGCAACTGGTCAATTGCCCCTGATAGCCATAAACAAAATGAAGCTCTGCTGTAAATGGATATAAGTAACAGTAATAACAAACAGTAACTATAAATAGTAACAGCAACACAGAACTGACCTCGGGATAGAAGTTTTCTGAATTTCTGAGTGGCAGCCTCCTGTTCCTCAAGCACATCACTGTACAAAGCCTGCACCATGTCCACTGTGATGCCACCCTGCACACACCATTCAAAGTCACTTCAACCTAGTCACCTGTCTCAGGTGTTCACATACACAAGGAGACACTGTTTTGTGCATATACTCACGCTACACACTGTATTCATACTTTTTAGTTTTAAGTCACAAATAAGGAAGTTCAACACTTCTACATTGTCAACTTTCTATTTAATACTGTTCAGTGAAAAAAAAAAACAAACTAATTCAACAGAGTACACTGTGATTACCTGGTGGGAATATATATATACTGAACAAAAGCACATACATACAAAGTACATAAATACATAGTCATTCAATGTTCCACCGATCACACTTCAATTCCCTCTCAGACTAAGAACAAAGTATAACGGATTTCACAAATAACAAGACAAGCAATTTTGTTTACATAGCTCGCTTTACCCCAAAGCAATTCTTTCACACTTCCTGGGGTAAGGGAAGGATGGGGAGGTGGGCAGGGGCTCAATCTGGACTGTTCTTCCTGGAAAAAGCGTAACTGTAGTACACCAACACCTCCCATTTGACTTTGGTGTTTACAATAGATGCCAACCTTTGTCAAGCAAAATCAGTAATCTTGTGTAGGGGAATGGGTGAAGTGGGGGGGGGGGGGGGGGGGGGGGAGATAGTAAAGGGAAGACCGCCACTCTTCTACGGCCATTATTCATTCATTCATCATTATGCCCATCGCTCCCAGTGGAGCATAGGCCATCGACAACCCTTCGCCATCGCACTCTGTCCTGGGCTGTTCTGGCCACTCCAGTCCAGTTGGTCCCTAGTTGCTTCAGCCACGCGTCAGTGTTTCGCCTCCGGCTGTTGCGAGGCTCATCTCTCTTCCTTTTTCCCTGCGGGTTCCAGGTCAGGGCTTGGCGTATGGTGCTGGACACTGGCTTCCTGAGGGTGTGTCTGATCCAGCGCCGCTTCCCTTGCCGTCTCTGCTTGGCCACTGGTTCCTGTCCCGCACACTCCCACAGATCTTCATTCAGGATCTTCTCCTGCCATTGGATTTTGTAGATGCACCTCAGACAGGTGCTGAAGAATGTCTGAATCTTTTTTTGCATTGTCTGTGTTGTCTGCCATGTCTCGCATCCATAGAGCAGGATTAACTCACTCCATACCATGAGTCTTTCCCCTTGCTAATCCCGGAAAACCCAGGGTTTGTATGGGGTAGGAAAAAAATTCTCACAATTATAGATGAGCAGACAGACACTTGAAATTTGGTGAGTGGATACAATGCATATTAGTCTATATGTGAACAAAAAATAGAGTAATTTATTTACCCTCTTGGTGGTGAACATGGGCTCCATTTTTTTCCTTTTTTTAGCACTTTTGCACCCTTCAAAAACACATGTAGTAAGTGTTCCTTAGCAGCTCAAAAATGTTCTACATCACATTATAGCACAGCTGGAGTCACTGAAGACATAGGAGATATAGTACTGGATCACAAACAGGTGATGGAGGATGTGAAAATACAAAAAAATGTGTCTTTACAGGATAAAAAACAAAAAAAAGTTCACTGTGCACGGAACACTTATGATGAATCACTGGCAGTATTCTTTTCTGGAGTGGAAAAGCTCAGGGCAGGTGACATTGCATCCTGGGCACAGCTTTACACACAGTGGCAAACCATGGACTGCAAGATGCTTGTTGTAGAGAATAGACCCCTGAATAAGAGTCAAGGTCACAAGATGAAAAAACAACTTTTTCCACCACTTCATGGTCTTCCTATTCAGGGGCATGTAGGCCATGAGCTGATCACTCATGTCTTCTCCTGCCATGTAGTCCTGTACTGCTGCTGGTTTCTGTCTCTCAGGGCAGTGCCGTGTTGTGAAGCTCATCATGGTGGTTGGCAGCATCACTGTTGTCAGCACATAGACAGGACTTTTGTCCTTCCACCTCAGCACTGCAACATGACCTGCAACCATACACACAAAAATGATTATATGAGCTTTTCTTTTCTTTTTCTTATGTATCTGTGTATCCCATTATTTGTAATAAACATTCATGTGTATGGATGCATAGTTTGGTGCTTTCACAAGCTATAAAGTAGAACCAACCTGGATTTTTTTTAATATAATACCAGCACCATTATACATTAATTACCTAAATTACTTTAGAGTTAACAGTTTATTCTATAAATGCACAAATTATGGATTTGTGCACAATAAATATCAGTAAGAATATGCCTGGAAACACAAACATACCCATGCACAGAGTTACAAAACATGAACATGTGTAGCTGTTCTCTCTCAAACACACACACACACACACACAGAATAATGCACAAATACTCAGTATATATAATCGCTCACTCCCTTTGTTTATCCCTTCCTTCTCTCCCCCCCCCCCTCCCTGCCCCTCCCCTCTCTCTCCCCTAGTCTACTGATACATGAATGGATCACTGCCAAAAAAAATGCACTCACTTAGTGTGTAAAACATACATGACACATTTACACATAGCACAATTTATGTAGTAATAATTTCTCTTTACCCACCTCTGTGGAATGCATGGACAACTCAAAGAACTGCAAAGGCTGAGTGTTGACTGGCCAGCCATTCAATAAACCTGGTATGCCTGTGAACGGATGATCGAGAGGAAATCAGTAAGAACTGTCAGTCCAATCGTCAGTGAAAACAGCTCTAAAATCGTCGACTTCTTCTCCCATTTCAGCGCCAGTGTCCGAATCAAACACTTCTTGTTGAGGCCCATGTGCTGGCACAGTTTCGTCTGCTTCTTCGCCACAATCAGCGCGCCACTTCAGTGTCGGAATCCACGTCTGTCTCCCCACTGTAGGGGTCAAAATCCTCATCAGAAGAATCGCTGATGTCTTCTTCGACATCTGACCCTTCAGTACAGATCATTTCTAGTGCATCTTCAACGCTAACTAAAAATTCATCAGCCCTACTGTGTCGAACACTTCGTTGCGACGCCATCTTTTCAATCACGCAGCAGAGCTGACCGACGGTACCCTTTGTTCACGTTGGCTAGCGAGCGAGCCACACTACACACACAGTGCAAATGAATGAAAAGTTGGTAGGGGATAACTAAGGAATCATCTCCCTTCTTGAGTTTCGTAACCGATACGTCACGCGGACAGCGCGAATTTTCAAAATCCAAATCCGCATATGCGGACATTGGTAGCAAACACTTCGTCGTACGATGTCCGCATATGCAGACATTGGTAGCGAGTGAGTTAAAAAAAAAAATGCTTCTCCGGGAAATTAACCCCGGTCTCCCGCGTGACAGGCAGAAACACTAACCACTAGACTACTGCAGAGCTCTTTCTACGGACATAGCTTTGGGTAAAAGTCATCAACTGACACAGCTATCTTTCACTGAGCCATTTGTAAGCAACTTACCCAAATCCCACATCCCCATTAGAACATACTAGATTGCAAAATACTAACTTTGCTGTTTTGTTTGCTTTTCTGTTCAGGAACAGTTCCAAAAGTGCCAAGTAAAGTGCTAATATGTACATTTTCTATCACAGTATGCAAATCACATTGTCAACATTTTTATTTTCAGACCCCATTTTGGTGAAGTCAGTTAGTCCCATGCAAATGCCGCGTAACGCCATTTAACAAAAAAAAAAAGTTTAATGAACTAAAACACTGATCAAGATCCTCATGGATAGCATTTTTTTTTTTTTTATTGTTGTACTTGGCAAAAATGGAACAAAACTGCAATTTCATTACAGTTCGAATTAATATCCAAACTTATTACGGTAAATTTGCTTTTACAATGGTTGTAACTAATGTAAGATATGAGTCAGTATGACTCACACAGACCTACATTCCTGCTACACTGATTGACAATAAAACATCTTCATACTCATGTGTACAATTCAAACCAGTGTCAGACAGCAACACCCCACTTCCCCTTTCCCCTACCCCCACCTCTCTCTCTCTTCCTTCCATATACACACACCTTTGTACCCACACAAGTACACAGACTTGCACTGACACTAAGTACAGACACAATTTCTCGCTTACTGTGGAAGAAACTGTCGGCTCTTGAATATCCCCGATTGTCATGTCATCATCGGCTGATATTGACACGTTGCGACGTTTGTTCAACTGAAAGACAATCAAAAACATGGGAAACACATTAGCTGTCAAGCTGACATCATGATGTACAAACTGTATCACTGTGAGTGCGAAGGAAATAATAGGAATATTTCTTTTATCATCATTAATGCATTGACAGAATGATATCAACGCACAAGCCCCACCCAGAGTACACTTACTGAGTGACCTTCATATGTGCTTATCGCTTACAACTGTCATGTTCACAATATTATGTTACAGTACTACAATCCTGACCTTTCACTCCATTTAGTTCCCTACCATGAACACAGCTCCTACGTAATGATGCACATATTGAGTAAAAAAAAAAAACAAGGATGTTTTCCTTTTCATAAGAAATGACAATTCATTTGGGCATTCTGATATCAAAAATGAAATTCTTCCATTAAAATATGATGTCCCCAATAAGTACTCTGTAATACAAACATTTACTGTGTCCCTAATATCCCCCCCCCCAACCCCCCACCAGGAATATCAACATTGAACTAGTGTGATTTAAATCAAATATTAGCATCTGAGTTTGTCTGATAAACATGTCAAAGGAATGACAAAAAAAAAAGTTGCGTACATGTTCGTCTCTTTTCTGTTTTCTTAGTTGGATTCCCTCTTCTTCCCTTCGTCTCCTCAGCTCCTGCAAGTCCAAGGCCTTGTTTTTGTAGGCTTTCAGACGGTGGTTGGGACCAGACGCTTCAGACATCTTCAATGAAGTCTTGACTAACTGCTTTTGCTCCTTGTAAATACCTGAAACAAATAATGACAAAAATTCAATAGTTCCTATTGTGCTTATCTTTAATCTGCAGCTGTGCTTTCCTCTCTTCTTACCATCAGTCTGACAGTGACAAGAATGTGATCTTGAACCCAGTTCCAACTTTAAATCAAAGACTAAAATTTTGTTCAATCTGATACTGATACTGGTGCTCGATTCTATCCAAATTCATTCTTGAATGAAAACTACCAGTTCCAAAATAGCTCAGCGAACTGTTGGCCCAGCATACTGACACTGATCACAGTGTGTCTGACTGCAATTGACAGTTTCACGTAAATTAACACTCTAGTTAAAAACAAAATCACATTGATCACGTCAGTATCTCTTTCTATAGTCTGAAGTTATTAGCGCAAAGTTTCACCCTGAAATTCATGATTTCATTCAATTCAAACAGTTCTTGAAATATGAAAAATTTGCTCACACAGTTTTCCTTATCTTGCAGTTTGTGACTTTGAATCAAAGTCACCAATCAATGATCATATTCAGTCCATATTATTATGTTTCGACTCACAAACAGCATCAAAATTACCCCAACCATCTGCAAAAAGAAGTCAATGGACACAAGCCTAGTTGTGACATGTATGTCCCCATTAAGATATAAATTCTTATATCAATACCTCCATTTTAATGGAATGTCAAATCAAAGTGAACTCCCCTATCTGCTGAAACCATGTAAAACTGAGCATACTGTGAAATAAGATCACCAAAAAAAACTGGAACACTGTGTATGTGAGAAAGTGTAAGACAGAGAGAGAGAAAGTGTGTGTGTGTGTGTGTGTGTGTGTGTGTGTGTGTGTGTGTGTGTGTGTGTGTGTGTGTGTGTGTAGATTGCATTGAGAGAGAGAGAGAGAGAGAGAGAGAGAGAGAGAGAGAGAGAGAGAGAGAGAGAGAGAGCTTTTGATTAAAAGTGTTTGGAGATTATCGGTTTTCTTGAGACAGTGATCAATTCATGTTTCAAAATCTTTCCACAGTTTTGTATTGAACTCGATCATTTTCTTTGCCACCCATATTTTAACTTGCGAAAACTGTTTCAACCAAGTTGAGAACTAGCTCAAAGGCTCTTATGTTTTCTCCACATTATGGTTTCTTAATCTTTCCATCAGAAATCAAGTCAATTCAATCAGGAAACAGACTAATTACAAGCAGTTCCAGACATGTACAACCGAAATTTGTTTTTAGAATGTTTGTCGTCAATAATGTCGTCAATGATCAGCAAATTT
Source organism: Conus canariensis (assembly GCA_033310375.1). Taxonomy (NCBI): domain Eukaryota; kingdom Metazoa; phylum Mollusca; class Gastropoda; order Neogastropoda; family Conidae; genus Conus; species Conus canariensis. Next base: position 20,973,749 of record CM065724.1, on the reverse strand, counting down.
TTATGAAATGAAAATTGGCAATTTTCCTAATATCTTTGCTTTCAGCAGTTTTCATGCTTTTTGCTACGCTTTCACTAAGTTTCAGTGCTTGACCTACTGTTAACCTACTCTATTTTCTTTCAAAGAGGGCCAGTCTTTCCAAACCCCTGCCAAAAAATGTTGACATCTCACATAGCATAGAATGATCAGCGTATCACACACACACACACACACAACACATACACACACACACACACACACACACTCACAAGCATGCCATTCTGGCTTTATGTTGGATGGCAAGAAGCAGTCTTTCATTAAAAGTTTCTAAGAAAGTTATTTAACAATCAAATGACCAATCTTGATTTCCGAGTTGACTCGATCAAGCTGAAATGAGCAAAAACAGAATACCTGGGCAACCAATCAAAGAAACAATTCAAGAAATAAACACAGCACATTTCAACCTATTGGGTCTTCTTCAAGCTGGCTAAAGAACATTTGAAACAATAAAAGGATAAACAGTTAATGATTTATCTCACCCAAGACTTAAATTTTGCACCCAGATAGAGACAAGTGACTGACTGTGCGTCCTTTGTTGTCATCTTATATATATATATATATATATAGGATATATATATATATATAAATGTTTGAAGTAAAACCTGTTGATTGCTGAGCACCGCTCAAGGACGAAGAGTGCTGGATATAGTCATTAGTTAAAAACACAAGAAGTAATAAAATCCGCACTTCCATTCCCACTCCACAACTCTTCATTTCTTCCAAGCTTTCGCCTTTACTTCAAGGCTTCCTCAGGGAAGGCTGTAAACAAACACATACCATAACTGGATTAAAATTTCCATTTAGATGATTAAAAACTGCATTTAAGATAAGAGGTACAGTGGGCATGAGAGGGAGATAAGGATGGGGGGGGGGGGGGGTGGGGGGGGGGAGGGGAGAAAGGTGGGGTGGGGGGAGAAGGGAAATCCGGGAGGTGGGAGGATATGGATGAACTATGAACTCTGGGAAGACAGGGTAAGAGGAGTCACATGGGGGAAGGGGATCACTATATATATATATATATATATATATAACTAATATATAAATGGCAAATTCTGTCTTGTGTGTGTGTGTGTGTGTGTGTCTGTGTACGCTATAGACTCAAAAACGGCTCAACCGATTGTCATGAAATTTGGCAGGTACGTCTGTTGTGACCCGAGGATGGTTTTGGGCTAATCTCTAAAAAAAATAAAACCGTTAAAAACCATTAGAAAGCTGTTATAACGGTTTCAAAGACATCCTTTTTCCTCTGCTTTTCTTCAAATAGCCGTTGTGACATTGCACAGGTACAGGACTACTTCTCTAAAATTAGAACCGTTATTTGGCAGTTAAAAAACGTTATTTATAACAGTTAAAAACCGTTAAAAACACCAAACCCTATGAAAACTGTTTAAAACCCGATCTTCTTGAAATTTAGCAGGTACGTCTGTTGTGACCCGAGGATGGTTTTGGGCTAATCTCTAAAAAAAAAAAAAACCGTTAAAAGCCGTTAAAAACTGTTATAACGGTTTCAAAGACATCTTTTTCCTCTGCTTTTCATCAAATGGCCATTGTGACATTGCACAGGTACAGGGCTACTTCTCGAAAATTAGAACCGTTATTTGGCAGTTATAAAACGTTATTTATAACAGTTAAAAACCGTTAAAAACACCAAACCCTATAAAAACTGTTTAAAACCCGATCTTCTGAGGTTGGCGGCCACGAGAGTCATCGGAATCGCGACCAAACTTGACATAAGCCTACAGGAACATCCAGCGGGTTACATAGGGTCATTAGATAGTCATTATGACCATTAAATTTGACCGTTAAAAACCGTTATTTTCAAAATTTAGGCTGTTCTTGATGAAATTCGGTATACATGTGCAGTTTTAAATGCCGAAAAATGATATACAACTGTTACGAACCGAAATTTACAATTGACCGTTAAAAACCGTTATTTTATAAATTTAGAGTATTCTTGAAGAAATTTGATATACATGTGCAGTTTTGAACGCTAAACAATGATATACAATTTTCAAGATCCGAAACTTAACATTGACCGTTAAAAACCGTTATTTTCTTCATTTCGAAAATTTTCACCGTTCTTGAAAACATTCCGTATGCACGTACAGTTTTAAGCGCTGAACAATGTTATGCAAATTTTACGAACCAAAACTTAACACTGACCGTTAAAAAACCGTTATTTTCTAAATTTACACCACTATTGATAAAATTCGGTATGTGTATGTCCAGTAACGGTAAGTAATTTTGCAACATGGATGGTTTAGCAGGTACGTCTGTTGTGACCCGAGGATGGTTTGGGGCTAATCTCTAAAAAAAATAAAACCGTTAAAAAAAACTGTATAACGGTTTCAAAGACATCTTTTTCCTCTGCTTTTCATCAAATGGCCGTTGTGACATTGCACAGGTACAGGGCTACTTCTCGAAAATTAGAACCGTTATTTGGCAGTTATAAAACGTTATTTATAACAGTTAAAAACCGTTAAAAACACCAAACCCTATAAAAACTGTTTAAAACCCGATCTTCTGAGGTTGGCGGCCACGAGAGTCATCGGATCGCCACCAAACTTGACATAAGCCTACAGGAACATCCAGCGGGCAACATAGGGTCATTAGATAGTCATTATGACCATTAAATTTGACCGTTAAAACCGTTATTTTCAAAATTTAGGCTGTTCTTGATGAAATTCGGTATACATGTGCAGTTTTAAATGCCGAAAAATGATATACAACTGTTACGAACCGAAATTTACAATTGACCGTTAAAAAACGTTATTTTATGAATTTAGAGTATTCTTGAAGAAATTCGATATACATGTGCAGTTTTGAATGCTAAACAATGATATACAATTTTCAAGATCCGAAACTTAACATTGACCGTTAAAAACCGTTATTTTCTGAATTTATAAATTTTCACCGTTCTTGATAACATTCCGTATGCACGTACAGTTTTAAGCGCTGAACAATGTTATGCAAATTTTATTGACCGTTAAAAACCGTTATTTTCTAAATTTACACCGCTATCGATAGAATTCGGTATGCGTATGTCCAGTAACGGTAAGTAATTTTGCAACATGGATGGGACAGGGTAGGGGGATGAAAAGGGAGGAATGAGAGGGGTCAGAAAAATGATTGTACAGTGCAAAGCCTGATACACTATTTTTACATTAGACACAGACCCGTTGAAATAAACTACTTCTGCACAAAGTCTATTCCTACAAAATTAAGGGCAATGAGAAGAATGGGAATGGGAACAGTGAGTGCAGGCGGAAAATTGAGCGAGAAAAGCATCTCGACGTGCTAGGGAAGATCCAGAGGAAAGGGGCCAGAGGCAGGCGGAAAACAATAGAATGTATAAGAGAGAGAGAGAGAGAGAGAGAGAGAGAGAGAGAGAGAGAGAGAGAGAGAATGTATTTGTGTGGGGGGAGGGGGTGGGAAGATGGGGGGGGGGGGGATTGATTGTAAATCAAAACAATTAATACATGTTTGCCGTCACGTGAGTATCGCAAAGAATGTTCATATCCCGGGCAACGCCGGGTGCCCCTGCTAGTATATATAATATATATATATATATTTCATTTGTACTGTAATTCTGTTTTCGTTCTTCTTTCAACTTCTGCCTGCAGCCACCCCACTTTGACACCAAGTGACCAACCTCATCAAGTTGATGTACTCGCACTGATCAGACAAATCTGAGCCCTCAGTTATCAATCACATACGCCCCATCGATCGCTTTTTTGAGTGATCGTACCTCCTGCTTCGATGTAATACGACTGACAAGACCATCACAACTGACTACACTCGAATCTGAGAACACAGTATGAGGTTCAGCAGTCCAAGATCATGATCATGACTATGACCGTTAATGCGTTATCATGACCGTAATCGCCGATTAAATCGGGCTCAAAAAGTGACAAACCGGACACATTTGGCCTCGCTTATCAAGTCTGCGTTGATTTCAGAGATAAAATTAACAGTCCTGTTGAATTAATTATGGCGAATATATTTGAAACCTAGCAGCTTACCTTAATTAAAATAACTTTGGAACAAGACAGAAGTAACAGACGTAATTTTTTAGTCGAGCACGTTTAGTCCCTTGCTCTGTCGATCTAACTGGGCATGTGTACCGGAAGTAATGTGATACTTTTGCTCAGACAATTTGAAAATATTTATTTAAAGGAATCAGCACTTAAGTAGAAAAGTAACCAATGACGTTTATTATTTACAATCTATAAAATAATAATAGAAAATTTTATAGTCTCGCACTGCACCATATAGAGGTGCTAAACATGGCGGCCACTGTAGTTTCGATTTCATGCTTTTCAGTAGTACTAAAAACCGGAAAACAACAAACTCGAATCAAACCATTGTCGTCCAGCTTTTTTCCAGCTGCCCCCACCTGACCCAGTCATCTTCTCCTTTAGCCACATGATGAAACAATGAAGCACGCATAACGTCAGATCAGAACAGTATTCACTCACAGTTATTCGGGAGTTTCAGTTTTATCACGAAGGAGTCATCGCGTTTGGACTGGTCCGTTATTAAACTTCTCAGTCACCAGATCACAGGTCGTCTTGTTTACGGCTAGATGGCTAAATGAATGAATAACTAAACGGAAGATTGGAGGTAAAAGTCTAACTGATTTAGCAGACGCCTAACCTGTGCATAGCCCAATGAGATGAAACCAGCGTGCGCGCGCGCGCGCGCGTGTGTGTGTACCATGTGCATGCGTATGTGTATGTGTGTGTGTGTGTGTGTGTGTGTGCGTGCGTGCGTGCGTGCGTGCGTGCGTGCGTGCGTGCGTGCGTGTGTGTGTGTGTGTGTGTGTGTGTGTGTGTGTGTGTGTGTGTGTGTGTGTTGTGCGCGCGCGCGCGCGCCGTATCCATACGTTTGTAGGCCTATGTGTGTGTGCCGTATCCATACGTGTGTGCGTGTGTGTGTGTTTTCTTTCTTTGTGTGTGTATGTGTGTGTGTGTGTGTGTGTGTGTGTTGTGTGTGTGTGCGTGCGTGCGTGCGTGCGTGCGTGCGTGTGTGTGTGTATGCGTGCGCGCACGCGCTCATGTGTTCGTATATGTGTGTATGCATCCATGTACGTTTGCATGCATACATGTGAGTACG
>CM065724.1:20958595-20961095 GCA_033310375.1 Conus canariensis | reverse complement strand
CCCCCACCCCTCACCATTCTCAGTTCACCTCTGTCCCCATCCCCCCCCACCCCTCACCATTCTCAGTTCACCTCTGTCCCCATCCCCCCACCCTCACCATTCTCAGTTCACCTCTGTCCCCATCCCCCCCCCACCCTCACCATTCTCAGTTCACCTCTGTCCCTCCCCCCACCCCCTCACCATTCTCAGTTCACCTCTGTCCCCCATCCCCCCCACACCTCACCATTCTCAGTTCACCTCTGTCCCCCATCCCCCCCAACCCTCACCATTCTCAGTTCACCTCTGTCCCCATCCCCCCCACCCCACCATTCTCAGTCACCTCTGTCCCCATCCCCCCACCCTCACCATTCTCAGTTCACCTCTGCCCCCCATCCCCCCCACCCTCACCATTCTCAGTTCACCTCTGTCCCCCATCCCCCCCACCCTCACCATTCTCAGTTCACCTCTGTCCCCATCCCCCCCACCCTCACCATTCTCAGTTCACCTCTGTCCCCATCCCCCCACCCTCACCATTCTCAGTTCACCTCTGTCCCCATCCCCCCTCACCCCACCATTCTCAGTTCACCTCTGCCCCATCCCCCCCCCCCTCACCATTCCTCACCATTCTAGTTCACCTCTGTCCCCATCCCCCCCCCACCCTCACCATTCTCAGTTCACCTCTGTCCCCCATCCCCCCCCACCCCTCACCATTCTCAGTTCACCTCTGTCCCCATCCCCCCCCACCCCTCACCATTCTCCAGTTCACCTCTGTCCCCATCCCCCCACCCTCACCATTCTCAGTTACCTCTGTCCCCACTCCCCCCACCCTCCCATTCTCAGTTCACCTCTGTCCCCATCCCCCCACCCTCACCATTCTCAGTTCACCTCTGTCCCCCATCCCCCCACCCTCACCATTCTCAGTTCACCTCTGTCCCCATCCCCCCACCCTCACATTCTCAGTTCACCTCTGTCCCCATCCCCCCCACCCTCACCATTCTCAGTTCACCTCTGTCCCCATCCCCCCACCCTCACCATTCTCAGTTCACCTCTGTCCCCATCCCCCCCACCCTCACCATTCTCAGTTCACCTCTGTCCCATCCCCCCACCCTCACCATTCTCAGTTCACCTCTGTCCCATCCCCCCACCCTCACCATTCTCAGTTCACCTCTGTCCCCCATCCCCCCACCCTCACCATTCTCAGTTCACCTCTGTCCCCATCCCCCCACCCTCACCATTCTCAGTTCACCTCTGTCCCCATCCCCCCACCCTCACCATTCTCAGTTCACCTCTGTCCCCATCCCCCCACCCTCACCATTCTCATTCACCTCTGTCCCCATCCCCCCACCACCTCACATCTCAGTTCACCTCTGTCCCCATCCCCCCACCCTCACCATTCTCAGTTCACCTCTGTCCCCATCCCCCCACCCTCACCATTCTCAGTTCACCTCTGTCCCCATCCCCCCACCCTCACCATCTCAGTTCACTCTGTCCCATCCCCACCCTCACCATTCTCATTCACCTCTGTCCCCATCCCCCCACCCTCACCATTCTCAGTTCACCTCTGTCCCCATCCCCCCCCCCCCCTCACCATTCTCAGTTCACCTCTGTCCCCATCCCCCCACCCATCACCATCTCAGTTCACCTCTGTCCCCATCCCCCCCCCACCCTCACCCTTCTCAGTTCACCTCTGTCCCATCCCCCCCACCCTCACCATTCTCAGTTCACCTCTGTCCCCATCCCCCCCACCCTCACCATTCTCAGTTCACCTCTGTCCCCATCCCCCCCCACCCTCACCATTCTCAGTTCACCTCTGTCCCCATCCCCCCCCCCTCACCACTCAGTTCACCTCTGTCCCATCCCCCACCTCACCATTCTCAGTTCACCTCTGTCCCCATCCCCCCCCCACCCTCACCATTCTCAGTTCACCTCTGTCCCCCATCCCCCCACCCCTCACCATTCTCAGTTCACCTCTGTCCCCCATCCCCCTCACCCCTCACCATTCTCAGTTCACCTCTGTCCCCCATCCCCCCCCACCCTCACCATCTCAGTTCACCTCTGTCCCCATCCCCCCCACCCTCACCATTCTCAGTTCACCTCTGTCCCCATCCCCCCACCCTCACCACATTTTCAGTTCACCTCTGTCCCCATCCCCCCACCCTCACCATTCTCCCATTCACCTCTGTCCCCATCCCCCCCACCCTCACCATTCCAGTTCACCTCTGTCCCCATCCCCCCCACCCTCACCATCTCATTCAACCTCTGTCCCCATCCCCCCCCCCACCATTCTCAGTTCACCTTTTGTCCCCATCCCCCCACCCTCACCATTCTCAGTTCACCTCTGTCCCCATCCCCCCCCCACCCTCACCATTCTCAGTTCACCTCTGTCCCCCCCTCCCCCCACCCTCACCTTTCTCAGTTCACCCTGTCCCCCTCCCCCCCCCCACCCTCACCTTCTCATTCCCCCTCTGTCCCCTTCCCCCCCCCCCCCACCTTCTCAGTTCACCTCTGTCCCCATCCCCCC
>CM065724.1:20927526-20940026 GCA_033310375.1 Conus canariensis | reverse complement strand
TTCTTTCTTTCTTTCTTTCTTTCGTTTTGTCTGTCTGTCTTCCTGTTTTGTTTTTTATTTTCATCCAGCCCGAGACATTTTTTTTTCCCTTTCGGAAATGTCACCTACGATAATTGCCCGGGTTTTTCGAGAATATCAAAGTTGTTTTTGTTGATTATTTTATCCCTACCCCTTCTCCCATCCCTCCTCGTTCTCCCTCTCCCCCTCCTTCTCCCAGCTGACCTCTGTGGAATTAAACAAAAATCTTTTTATACCATTGTGACCAGACGTTAAAGAAACGATTCCATTGTGGCTTGGGGACCGAGAGGATGGAGTGGTAGGGGAGGGGGGGGGGAGTGGGCGAAGGGGTGGGGGTGGGGATAGGCTGCATTTCAGCTCGGTTGGGTGGAGCTCTAAGTTCGCAGTTCAAATCCTGCTGACGTCCAATGGGACACACACACACAGACAGGCAGACAGGCGCAGAGACAGACAGACAGACAGACAGACAGACAGACACACACACACAACACACACAGACACACACTCAGACACAGACACATACATAAATTCACACACAGGCACAGTCAGACAGACACACACACACACACACACACGCACACGCACGCATGCATGTACGCATGCATGCACGCACGCACGCATGCATGCACGCATGCATGCACGCACGCACGCATGCACGCACGCACGCACATTCACACACACGCACACACACACACACACACACACACACACGCACACACACACACACACACACACACACACACACACACACACACGCACGCACGCACGCACGCACGCACGCACGCACGCACGAACGCACACACACCCCAAAAAACAAACAAACAAAAAAAAAACCTCACGCTCACGCTCGCGCATGCTCTCAGTGCGCACATGCGAACACACAAAACACACACACACACACACACACACACACACACACACACACACACACACACACACACACACACACACACAACACACACACTCCCTCCCCCCCCCTCCCCCTTCCTTTCCCGAACAGCATTTGAAACTGAACATTTGTTTGTTCGGTTTGTTCGGGGTTTTTTTTCCCACAACTAATTGTGCAATCACAGAAGATAGAAAAAGACTGTCAGCGAGACTGATCTGATTTTGCAAAGTTTTAAACACGATCTCTTCCTGGCTTTCTTTCTATTTGCTGTCTGTCCCCCCCCCCCCCCCCCCCCCTCTCTCTCTCTCTCTCTCTCTCTCTCTCTCTCTCTCTCTCTCTCCTCTTCTTCTTCTTCTTCTTTCTTCATCCTGTCAGGAATTTTTTCTTCCTTTTGGAAATGTCACTTGGATAATTGCCCGAGTTTTCGAGATTATCAAAGTCGTTCTTATTGATAATGTTATTCCCCTCCTTCCCCTTCGCCCCGCCTTCCCTCCCTTCCCCCCAACTCCCCCCCCCCGCCCCCCCCGCCCCCCCCCCCCCGGTCTCCATCCCGGCCGAAAAACAACAACCTTTCAATACATTTGTGACTAGAAGGGGGGGGGGGGGAGTGGGCAAAGGGCTGGGGGTGGGGATGTTGCATTTTAGCTCGGTTGCTGAGCACTAAGTTCGCGGTTCAAATCCTGTTGGCATTTGATTCTCTCTCTCTCTCTCTCTCGCTCTCTCTCTCTCTCTCACACACACAACACACACACACACACACACACACACACACACACACACACACACACACACACTATGATTCTCGCTGCAAATTATACGCGGTGACCTTCTGGTGGTGTGGGTGCAGTCTTAGGCAGGTCACCTCGTCCCCACGCTCCTGAATTGGTTATTTCTGTCTGCCCTTATCACCTTGGTGAACATGAGCGTTAATCCTGTACCTGTCAAAACTCTGGAGGCTCATCTCTTAGATGTCATCCTGCTAAGCAGACGCCACGTCTCTGCCTGTTTTTCACAGAAGGGGAGAACGGTGTATATGACCGTTCTTGCTTACCCACAAGGCAGCCACACATCGTCTTCTGAGGAATAGCCATCGTCTTCTGAGGAATAGCCGTCGTCTTCTGAGGAATAGCCGTCGTCTTCTGAGGAATAGCCGTCGTCTTCTGAGGAACAGCCACCGTTTTAAGGAGAACGAAGATTGTGCGGCGAGAAAACTACCCGAAGACCGAAGCCTACTCCACCCAAGTATATGACCGTTTTTGCTTATCCATAAGGCAGCCACAGTTCGTCTTCTGAGGAATAGCCGTCGTCTTCTGAGGAATAGCCGCCGTTTTAAGGAGAATGAAGATTGCGCGGCGAGAAAATTACCCAAAGACCGAAGACTAACTCCACACAGCAACAATACTGCATTGTATTAACAGCAGCTGAATGCAGGCTTCGGGGTGGGTCCAACTTGCCCGCCGTTTTCGGAAGAATGAAGATGATATGGAGAGAAACTTTCCCGGAGACCGAAAACTACTCCACACAGCACCGATACTGCATTGTATCAACAGTAGCTGAATGTGTGCTTCGGGGTCTGCCGTTTTGGGAAGAATGAAGGAGGTGCGAAGATGAACTCACTAGAAGACTGTAGACTAACTCCACACAACACAGTCCTGCATTGTGTCAACCATAGCTGAATGTGAACTTCCTAGCAGACTGTAGACTAACTCCACACAACACAGTCCTGCATTGTGTCAACTCCACACAACACAGTCCTGCATTGTGTCAACCATAGCTGAATGTGAACTTCCTAGAAGATTGTAGACTAACTCCACACAACACAGTCCTGCAGTGTGTCAACTATAGCTGAATGTGAACTTCCTAGAAGACTGCAGACTAACTCCACACAACACAGTCCTGCATTGTGTCAACCATAGCTGAATGTGAACTTCCTAGAAGACTGTAGACTAACTCCACACAACACAGTCCTGCATTGTGTCAACCATAGCTGAATGTGAACTTCCTAGAAGACTGTAGACTAACTCCACACAACACAGTCCTGCATTGTGTCAACCATAGCTGAATGTGAACTTCCTAGAAGACTGTAGACTAACTCCACACAACACAGTCCTGCATTGTGTCAACCATAGCTGAATGTGAACTTCCTAGCAGACTGTAGACTAACTCCACACAACACAGTCCTGCATTGTGTCAACCATAGCTGAATGTGAACTTCCTAGAAGACTGTAGACTAACTCCACACAACACAGTCCTGCATTGTGTCAACCATAGCTGAATGTGAACTTCCTAGAAGACTGTAGACTAACTCCACACAACACAGTCCTGCATTGTGTCAACCATAGCTGAATGTGAACTTCCTAGAAGACTGTAGACTAACTCCACACAACACAGTCCTGCATTGTGTCAACCATAGCTGAATGTGAACTTCCTAGAAGATTGTAGACTAACTCCACACAACACAGTCCTGCATTGTGTCAACCATAGCTGAACGTGAACGTCCTAGAAGATTGTAGACTAACTCCACACAACACAGTCCTGCATTGTGTCAACTATAGCTGAATGTGAACTACCTAGAAGACTGTAGACTAACTCCACACAACACAGTCCTGCATTGTGTCAACCATAGCTGAATGTGAACTTCCTAGAAGACTGTAGACTAACTCCACACAACACAGTCCTGCATTGTGTCAACCATAGCTGAATGTGAACTTCCTAGAAGACTGTAGACTAACTCCACACAACACAGTCCTGCATTGTGTCAACCATAGCTGAATGTGAACTTCCTAGAAGACTGTAGACTAACTCCACACAACACAGTCCTGCATTGTGTCAACCATAGCTGAATGTGAACTTCCTAGAAGACTGTAGACTAACTCTACACAACACAGTCCTGCATTGTGTCAACCATAGCTGAATGTGAACTTCCTAGAAGACTGTAGACTCCACACAAGACAGTCCTGCACTGTGTCAACCATAGCTGAATGTGAACTTCCTAGAAGACTGTAGACTAACTCCACACAACACAGTCCTGCATTGTGTCAACTCCACACAAACACAGTCCTGCATTGTGTCAACCATAGCTGAATGTGAACTTTCTAGAAGATTGTAGACTAACTCCACACAACACAGTCCTGCATTGTGTCAACCATAGCTGAATGTGAACTTCCTAGAAGACTGTACACTAACTCCACACAACACAGTCCTGCATTGTGTCAACCATAGCGAATGTGAACTTCCTAGAAGATTGTAGACTAACTCCACACAACACAGTCCTGCATTGTGTCAACCATAGCTGAATGTGAACTTCCTAGAAGACTGTAGACTAACTCCACACAACACAGTCCTGCACTGTGTCAACCATAGCTGAATGTGAACTTCCTAGAAGACTCTGTAACTTAACTCCACACAACACAGTACCTGCATTGTGTCAACCATAGCTGAATGTGAACTTCCTAGAAGACTGTAACTAACCTCCACACAACTAAGTCCTGCATATGTGTGTCAACCATAGCTGAATGTGAACTTCCTAGAAGTACTGTAAGACTAACTCCACACAACACAGTCCCTGCATTGTGTCAACCATAGCTGAATGTGAACTTCCAGAAGACTGTAGATAACTCCACACAACACAGTCCTGCATTGTGTCAACCATAGCTGAATGTGAACTTCTAGAAGACTGAGACTAACTCCACACAACACAGTCCTGCATTGTGTCAACCATAGCTGAATGTGAACTTCCTAGAAGACTTGTAGACTAACTCCACACAACACAGTCCTGCATTGTGTCAACCATAGCTGAATGTGAACTTCCTAGAAGACTGTAGACTAACTCCACACAACACAGTCCTGCATTGTGTCAACCATAGCTGAAATGTGAACTTCCTAAAAGACGTAGACTAACTCCACACAACACAGTCTGCATTGGTCACCATAGCGATGTGAACTCCTAGAAGATGTGACAACCCACACAACCAGTCTGCATTGTGTCAACCATAGCTGAATGTGAACTCCTATAGACTGTAGACTAATCCAACAACACAGTCCTGCATTGTGTCAACCATAGCTGAATGTGAACTTCTAGCAGACGTAGACTAACTCCACACAACACATCCTGCATTGTGTCAACATAGCTGAATGTGAACTCCTAAAACTGTAGACTACTCACACAACACAGTCCTGCATGTGTACAACCATAGCTGAATGTGAACTTCCTAGAAGATGTAGACTAACTCCACACAACACAGTCCTGCATTGTGTCAACCATAGCTGAATGTGAACTTCCTAGAAGATGTAGACTACTCCACACAACACAGTCCTGCATTGTGTCAACCATAGCTGAATGTGAACTCTAGAAGATGTAGACTACTCCACACAACACAGTCCTGCATTGTGTCAACCATAGCTGAATGTGAACTTCCTAGAGAGCTGTCACTAACTCCACATCAACACAGTCTTCTTGTGTCAACCATAGCTGAATGTGAACTTCCTAGAAGACTGTAGACTAACTCCACACAACACAGTCCTGCATTGTGTCAACCATAGCTGAATGTGAACTTCCTAGAAGATGTAGACTAACTCCACACAACACAGTCCTGCATTGTGTCAACCATAGCTGAATGTGAACTTCCTAGAAGACTGTAGACTAACTCCACACAACACAGTCCTGCATTGTGTCAACCATAGCTGAATGTGAACTTCCTAGAAGACTGTAGACTAACTCCACACAACACAGTCCTGCATTGTGTCAACCATAGCTGAATGTGAACTTCCTAGAAGACTGTAGACTAACTCCACACAACACAGTCCTGCATTGTGTCAACCATAGCTGAATGTGAACTTCCTAGAAGACTGTAGACTAACTCCACACAAACACAGTCCTGCATTGTGTCAACCATAGCTGAATGTGAACTTCCTAGAAGACTGTAGACTAACTCCACACAACACAGTCCTGCATTGTGTCAACCATAGCTGAATGTGAACTTCCTAGAAGATGTAGACTAACTCCACACAACACAGTCCTGCATTGTGTCAACCATAGCTGAATGTGAACTTCCTAGAAGACTGTAGACTAACTCCACACAACACAGTCCTGCATTGTGTCAACCAAGCTGAATGTGAACTTCCTAGAAGACTGTAGACTAACTCCACACAACACAGTCCTGCATTGTGTCAACCATAGCTGAATGTGAACTTCCTAGAAGATTGTAGACTAACTCCACACAACACAGTCCTGCATTGTGTCAACCATAGCTGAATGTGAACTTCCTAGAAGATTGTAGACTAACTCCACACAACACAGTCCTGCATTGTGTCAACCATAGCTGAATGTGAACTTCCTAGAAGATGTAGACTAACTCCACACAACACAGTCCTGCATTGTGTCAACCATAGCTGAATGTGAACTTCCTAGAAGACTGTAGACTAACTCCACACAACACAGTCCTGCATTGTGTCAACCATAGCTGAATGTGAACTTCCTAGAAGACTGTAGACTAACTCCACACAACACAGTCCTGCATTGTCAACCATAGCTGAATGTGAACTTCCTAGAAGACTGTAGACTAACTCCACACAACACAGTCCTGCATTGTGTCAACCATAGCTGAATGTGAACTTCCTAGAAGACTGTAGACTAACTCCACACAACACAGTCCTGCATTGTGTCAACCATTAGCTGAATGTGAACTTCCTAGAAGACTGTAGACTAACTCCACACAACACAGTCCTGCATTGTGTCAACCATAGCTGAATGTGAACTTCCTAGAAGACTGTAGACTAACTCCACACAACACAGTCCTGCATTGTGTCAACCATAGCTGAATGTGAACTTCCTAGAAGACTGTAGACTAACTCCACACAACACAGTCCTGCATTGTGTCAACCATAGCTGAATGTGAACTTCCTAGAAGACTGTAGACTAACTCCACACAACACAGTCCTGCATTGTGTCAACCATAGCTGAATGTGAACTTCCTAGAAGACTGTAGACTAACTCCACACAACACAGTCCTGCATTGTGTCAACCATAGCTGAATGTGAACTTCCTAGAAGACTGTAGACTAACTCCACACAACACAGTCCTGCATTGTGTCAACCATACTGAATGTGAACTTCCTAGAAGACTGTAGACTAACTCCACACAACACAGTCCTGCATTGTGTCAACCATAGCTGAATGTGAACTTCCTAGAAGACTGTAGACTAACTCCACACAACACAGTCCTGCATTGTGTCAACCATAGCTGAATGTGAACTTCCTAGAAGACTGTAGACTAACTCCACACAACACAGTCCTGCATTGTGTCAACCATAGCTGAATGTGAACTTCCTAGAGACTGTAGACAACTCCACACAACACAGTCCTGCATTGTGTCAACCATAGCTGAATGTGAACTTCCTAGAAACTGTAGACTAACTCCACACAACACAGTCCTGCATTGTGTCAACCATAGCTGAATGTGAACTTCTAGAAGACTGTAGACTAACTCACACAACACAGTCCTGCATTGTGTCAACCATAGCTGAATGTGAACTTCCTAAAGACTGTAGACTAACTCCACACAACACAGTCCTGCATTGTGTCAACCATAGCTGAATGTGAACTTCCTAGAAGACTGTAGACTAACTCCACACAACACAGTCCTGCATTGTGTCAACCAAGCTGAATGTGAACTTCCTAGAAGATGTAGACTAACTCCACACAACACAGTCCTGCATGTGTCAACCATAGCTGAATGTGAACTTCCTAAAATTGTAGACTACTCCACACAACACAGTCCTGCATTGTGTCAACCATAGCTGAATGTGAACTTCTAGAAGATTGTAGACTACTCCACACAACACAGTCCTGCATTGTGTCAACCATAGCTGAATGTGAACTTCCTAGAAGACTTTTAGACTAACTCCACACAACACAGTCCTGCATTGTGTCAACCATAGCTGAATGTGAACTTCCTAGAAGACTGTAGACTAACTCCACACAACACAGTCCTGCATTGTGTCAACATAGCTGAATGTGAACTTCCTAGAAGACTGTAGACTAACTCCACACAACACAGTCCTGCATTGTGTCAACCATAGCTGAATGTGAACTTCCTAGAAGACTGTAGACTAACTCCACACAACACAGTCCTGCATTGTGTCAACCATAGCTGAATGTGAACTTCCTAGAAGACTGTAGACTAACTCCACACAACACAGTCCTGCATTGTGTCAACCATAGCTGAATGTGAACTTCCTAGAAGACTGTAGACTAACTCCACACAACACAGTCCTGCATTGTGTCAACCATAGCTGAATGTGAACTTCCTAGAAGACTGTAGACTAACTCCACACAACACAGTCCTGCATTGTGTCAACCATAGCTGAATGTGAACTTCCTAGAAGACTGTAGACTAACTCCACACAACACAGTCCTGCATTGTGTCAACCATAGCTGAATGTGAACTTCTAGAAGACTGTAGACTAACTCCACACAACACAGTCCTGCATTGTGTCAACCATAGCTGAATGTGAACTTCCTAGAAGACTGTAGACTAACTCCACACAACACAGTCCTGCATTGTGTCAACCATAGCTGAATGTGAACTTCCTAGAAGACTGTAGACTAACTCCACACAACACAGTCCTGCATTGTGTCAACCATAGCTGAATGTGAACTTCCTAGAAGACTGTAGACTAACTCCACACAACACAGTCCTGCATTGTGTCAACCATAGCTGAATGTGAACTTCCTAGAAGACTGTAGACTAACTCCACACAACACAGTCCTGCATTGTGTTCAACCATAGCTGAATGTGAACTTCCTAGAAGACTGTAGACTAACTCCACACAACACAGTCCTGCATTGTGTCAACCATAGCTGAATGTGAACTTCCTAGAAGACTGTAGACTAACTCCACACAACACAGTCCTGCATTGTGTCAACCATAGCTGAATGTGAACTTCCTAGAAGACTGTAGACTAACTCCACACAACACAGTCCTGCATTGTGTCAACCATAGCTGAATGTGAACTTCCTAGAAGACTGTAGACTAACTCCACACAACACAGTCCTGCATTGTGTCAACCATAGCTGAATGTGAACTTCCTAGAAGACTGTAGACTAACTCCACACAACACAGTCCTGCATTGTGTCAACCATAGCTGAATGTGAACTTCCTAGAAGACTGTAGACTAACTCCACACAACACAGTCCTGCATTGTGTCAACCATAGCTGAATGTGAACTTCCTAGAAGACTGTAGACTAACTCCACACAACACAGTCCTGCATTGTGTCAACCATAGCTGAATGTGAACTTCCTAGAAGACTGTAGACTAACTCCACACAACACAGTCCTGCATTGTGTCAACCATAGCTGAATGTGAACTTCCTAGAAGACTGTAGACTAACTCCACACAACACAGTCCTGCATTGTGTCAACCATAGCTGAATGTGAACTTCCTAGAAGACTGTAGACTAACTCCAACAACACAGTCCTGCATTGTGTCAACCATAGCTGAATGTGAACTTCCTAGAAGACTGTAGACTAACTCCACACACAACACAGTCCTGCATTGTGTCAACCATAGCTGAATGTGAACTTCCTAGAAGACTGTAGACTAACTCCACACAACACAGTCCTGCATTGTGTCAACCATAGCTGAATGTGAACTTCCTAGAAGACTGTAGACTAACTCCACACAACACAGTCCTGCATTGTGTCAACCATAGCTGAATGTGAACTTCCTAGAAGACTGTAGACTAACTCCACACAACACAGTCCTGCATTGTGTCAACCATAGCTGAATGTGAACTTCCTAGAAGACTGTAGACTAACTCCACACAACACAGTCCTGCATTGTGTCAACCATAGCTGAATGTGAACTTCCTAGAAGACTGTAGACTAACTCCACACAACACAGTCCTGCATTGTGTCAACCATAGCTGAATGTGAACTTCCTAGAAGACTGTAGACTAACTCCACACAACACAGTCCTGCATTGTGTCAACCATAGCTGAATGTGAACTTCCTAGAAGACTGTAGACTAACTCCACACAACACAGTCCTGCATTGTGTCAACCATAGCTGAATGTGAACTTCCTAGAAGACTGTAGACTAACTCCACACAACACAGTCCTGCATTGTGTCAACCATAGCTGAATGTGAACTTCCTAGAAGACTGTAGACTAACTCCACACAACACAGTCCTGCATTGTGTCAACCATAGCTGAATGTGAACTTCCTAGAAGACTGTAGACTAACTCACACACAACACAGTCCTGCATTGTGTCAACCATAGCTGAATGTGAACTTCCTAGAAGACTGTAGACTAACTCCACACAACACAGTCCTGCATTGTGTCAACCATAGCTGAATGTGAACTTCCTAGAAGACTGTAGACTAACTCCACACAACACAGTCCTGCATTGTGTCAACCATAGCTGAATGTGAACTTCCTAGAAGACTGTAGACTAACTCCACACAACACAGTCCTGCATTGTGTCAACCATAGCTGAATGTGAACTTCCTAGAAGACTGTAGACTAACTCCACACAACACAGTCCTGCATTGTGTACAACCATAGCTGAATGTGAACTTCCTAGAAGACTGTAGACTAACTCCACACAACACAGTCCTGCATTGTGTCAACCATAGCTGAATGTGAACTTCCTAGAAGATGTAGACTAACTCCACACAACACAGTCCTGCATTGTGTCAACCATAGCTGAATGTGAACTTCCTAGAAGACTGTAGACTAACTCCACACAACACAGTCCTGCATTGTGTCAACCATAGCTGAATGTGAACTTCCTAGAAGACTGTAGACTAACTCCACACAACACAGTCCTGCATTGTGTCAACCATAGCTGAATGTGAACTTCCTAGAAGATTGTAGACTAACTCCACACAACACAGTCCTGCATTGTGTCAACCATAGCTGAATGTGAACTTCCTAGAAGACTGTAGACTAACTCCACACAACACAGTCCTGCATTGTGTCAACCATAGCTGAATGTGAACTTCCTAGAAGATTGTAGACTAACTCCACACAACACAGTCCTGCATTGTGTCAACCATAGCTGAATGTGAACTTCCTAGAAGATTGTAGACTAACTCCACACAACACAGTCCTGCATTGTGTCAACCATAGCTGAATGTGAACTTCCTAGAAGATGTAGACTAACTCCACACAACACAGTCCTGCATTGTGTCAACCATAGCTGAATGTGAACTTCCTAGAAGATTGTAGACTAACTCCACACAACACAGTCCTGCATTGTGTCAACCATAGCTGAATGTGAACTTCCTAGAAGACTGTAGACTAACTCCACACAACACAGTCCTGCATTGTGTCAACCATAGCTGAATGTGAACTTCCTAAAAGATTGTAGACTAACTCCACACAACACAGTCCTGCATTGTGTCAACCATAGCTGAATGTGAACTTCCTAGAAGATTGTAGACTAACTCCACACAACACAGTCCTGCATTGTGTCAACCATAGCTGAATGTGAACTTCCTAGAAGATTGTAGACTAACTCCACACAACACAGTCCTGCATTGTGTCAACCATAGCTGAATGTGAGCTTCAGGATCCCACTTGCATCGACATATTTGTTTTACTTTACTACCTTTCGCTGGCTGCTTTGGGGGTGCTGTTGGATTCTTTTTTGAACTCTTGGTGGTGAGAAGAACACAGAATTACGGACTGTGGTGTGTCTCCATTTGACGCCAGGAGCACAGACACAATCAGCCGTGTCTCCCTGATGAGTCCGATCCAGCGGACGAAAGGCCTAGGAACAGGCAATACATATAGATCTGCCTTCGAGAGGGATTACGATGGTTCCCTCATGCAGCTAGTGAAGGGTTTTCATATTTATGATATATATTTTCCCATTTTCTTCATCTTCAACCCCCCCCCCTTTTTTTTTTTAAATTTCAAATCTTTGCCAAGTCATTACTATAATGATGGAAGAATTGTTAACCTGCGCTTGTTTTCCCCCACTACGTAATTGTTCAGCATTATAAAATGAAGGATAGTCAGAAAAAGCGTTTGAAGTATATATTCAAGAGCTCAGTGACTGGCCTTAACCTGTGGAACATTGGCAGCAGACCGCCTCGCCTGGCGAAGTGGCGGCATCAATGTGTTACCTATTACCAGCAGTATAGGATAGCGGAGACCGGGGAAATGTTGTGAGCTTTCAAAGTTCAAGACCACCTGCTCTCCTGTTTGTCTTCTAACTATGTATTTCTTTTTAATTTCGTTTTATATTTCTTTCAAAACTGGCTCCTATTCTGCTATTCCACCTCCCCCCCCCCCCACAACTTTTTTCTTGTTGTTTTTGTTTTTTTATCTTTTCTTTTCTTCTTTTTTTTTCTCACTTCTTCTTCTTTTCTATTGACCCTCACGCACCATTCAAAGCTATTGGTTCTATTGTTGATGGACATTCTTATGTAAACTTTAATATTTTGACAGTTTGACACAGAGTGTCTGGGTTTATTTATGTACAGCTATGCTATGTAGGCACTTTAACTCTGGGGGGGGGGGGGGGGGAGGAACTAGCGACAACATTAACAACAAGCCCACTAAAAAGAGAATAAGGACAACA
>CM065724.1:20912465-20914926 GCA_033310375.1 Conus canariensis | reverse complement strand
AAATGAGGGGGGTTTTTTAAAAGGAGGTGCCGATTTGGGGGGGGGTTTAGCACACCCCAAAACCCCACAAACCACCCCAAAACCCCCAAAAAAAACCCAAACCCATCACGCACACACACACACACCACACACACACACCACACACACACACACGGCGCGCGCGGGGGGGGCGCGCGCACCCACACACACACACACACACCACACACCCCACCACCCCCGCACGGGGCACCCTAAAAAACGACCTTCCTCAAAACCCGTGTCCCTGACATGAAAAATAACAATACTACCATACGACGATCAAAACGAGTACGCGTTCCTATTTTTACAATCTCAAATTATAACCACGGGAAAAAGGTCACACCCCCTATTAACACATGCCCCCCCCCATGTTTGTACCTCACATACATTTTGAAATGTATTGTGGGGCCAAAGGGGGCCACCTGTTGAATGAATAAACACGGGCCATAAATCTTTAAGAACATACACAGGAAAAATTTCTCATCCCCCGCTGATGCATTTGCACACAGTGTTAAATTCGGGTGTTTGGATGACCCTGGGGTTTTTTAACCAGGGACAACAGCAACAACAACAACAACAACAAAAACAACAACCAAAAACAAAAACAAAACCAAACCGGAAATTCTAAATCCCACGAAACCCCCCAAAACGTAAAAAATTTGTAGTGCATCAAGTTCTTGGGATGTAAAAATTTCGATAAACGAATGGTGAAGTATGCTGTCGCTAAACTGTATAACAACTTTTAATAAAAATCGGGCCCTATCTTCGGGCTCCCCGAACGCCCAACTGGCAGCAGGATTCCCCAGGAGGTTAAGGCTGGTCAGCTTTTCCCAAAATCACTCCGCCCAAGCGATCACCTACGTTCTGCCCGTGTTTTAGCGCATTGTGGGATCTTTCCTTTTAAAAACACCGGGCGAAGTTAAACGGGATTGTCGCTTGGAAGGGAATCTTTTTCCACCAAACTGTTTCAATCGCTCGATTTATCGATGAAAAAAAATGGGAATCTAAAGTTAAAAAAAATTTCTGTTCTAACTTTGGGCCAAAACCCCTTTTTTTAAAAGTCGAATCTCGTTTTTTGTTAATTTAAATGGTTCCCTCCCGCCAAAGTTCTCTTTCGTCTCCTCAACCGCTCTTTTTTTTTCTCTGCCTCTCCACACACACAGACACGACACAGACACCACAACACACACAACACACAAAGACACACACACACTAAACCCACCACGTTTTTGTTGTCGCTTACGACGTTTTAAAAGGGCTGCGACGGGGGATCTGTCAAAGGGAAGGGGAAAGCACTGGGACCCCTGAATCCGATATTAACTCTGTTTTAAAGGGAAATGTCAAACAGACTGAGCGAAAATTTCCTTTTCTGCCACGGTCGACAAGTTTTGCAGGGGTGGGGGAACTTTCAAGCGCTGTTGCCAAAAGCTTCTGACTTTAATGGAACCCGATTTAGATTTTGGAGACCATCTGTGCCAGAGATTTCAATGGGGATTTGTGGGCCACAATGGTGGTGCTTTCCCTTCCCTTCCTTTCCCCTTCATTCCTCGTTCGTTCGTTTGTTCATTCACCATTCATTCATTTATTCGTTCATTGGCCGTTCGTTCATTTTTTCATTTATTCGTGTTTTTCGTTATTTTTTCAACTGAAAACGGTTTAGCTATATCCAGTTCGAATACCGTTCAACAAAAAATTCCTTAATGGAGTGCCCTTTTCGCGCTCGCACCGCTTAACACAGCTCAGGGCTTTCAAGGTGCGCAGAATTGCCCGGCCGGTTGGTTCGGCAGTTGAAGAAGTTTTCCCCTTAGACCGACCGGGGAAAGGCCCTGAGGGAGGAAGACCCACCGACCACAGGGAATGTCCCATTCATTCACAGCCTAAAGCGCACCCAGATCCCTTCAGGTGCGTGTAAAAACCGTGTGGCCAAAGCTTGGCTGTGTCGGAGTTGTACCGGTTTTACCTGTCCAGCGAAACAGCAAAGAGTGGGGTTTTGCAGAATGTGCCAGCTTTTGCTCATGGACGCATTTGATCTTGATGTCTCAATAGAATGCCTTGTGCGTGCCTGCATTCTATCCGCACACCCCGCTTTCCAAGTGACTGCTCCGGCTGATTGGGTTCTGTAGTTGAGGACACACTTCCGCGTTCCCTGGCACCTTCCGGGGGGGGAATCTTTAAAAAAAAATTCTTTCGTCCAAGCGGGCCAAGCCCCCCAAGTGCCAGCACAGACGTCCCACCTTTGGGTCTCCATAGACGCAAACCTTTATACAGGAGTTTTCTCTCCCGCTTCTCCCCCCCCTTCCGCCTTCGTTCAATGCCGCCACCCCAAGCCTACACATAACACCCCACCCCTTGGCCTAATCGCAAAAAAAAAAAAAAAAAAAAAAAAAAAAACCCAATCCTAAAAGTCCGTAATGACTGCATTTCTGAAAAAAAAAAAAGACTC
>CM065724.1:20899965-20904965 GCA_033310375.1 Conus canariensis | reverse complement strand
TCTGTCTGTCTGTCTGAAGAAGATTTAGACAATGCAGATTGTGAGAGAAAAGCTAAATGCATTCCTATATCTTCCGAGGAAAAGAGACAGGGAAAAGGGGCGGATGCATGTTGCTACTATGTGTGATCTGGTATTACAGCTGTACATTTGATTTTTTTTAGCCGCTATCTATGTTTTCATTCACTCGTGAATCAGTTAATTCTTTTTCATGATTATTGTTCTGAATAGTGTTTAGGGCTTACTACACTGCTTTGATTTCAGTGATGATGGGTGTTTTAATGGTTGCATACAGTCGTGTGTGATTTATTTCCCATACAAAATGTACTTGGTGGCATTATAAGAATATAATTTCTTGCCATTTTTCAATTATTTTACTGTCTAGACATATCGACCATACATAACATGTACAAATAACTCAATGCAATCAGCGAAAGGCCCATCCGATTATTTTTGAGTATCTTAAGGGAAAACTGATAGAAACAAACAAGACAACAACAAAAATCATGCGCACAAAAGAAATTTTCACTCCCTTGCCAATGTTTTTATTCGTAAACTTCATCAATATTCCTGCATAGAGGTCTTAAAAGTGAAAATCTCAGACTCTTGCAAATAAAAAGTCATATTTGACGACAGTGCATCAGCCATTTCTAAGGTTTATTGCAAACAAACCGATCCACAGGCAACAGTGATGAGAAGAAAAAAACCCAACTCCACAAAGGCAACAAGACTCTGTTACCACTCCACGGAACAGCTGTATGGAGAAGATCCCCAAGCCAAAACACCATAAAGACATACACTCAGATCACACGTATGACAGTGGCAAGAATCCAGAGCCGGAGGACAGGTTTGTAAGAATTCATGCTCAGAGCACAACTTGTCACGGCATCGCCCATCAATCCCAGGACTCCTTGCAAAGGCTGTTACGTTCACCAATACAATTTCCGGCCCGCAACATGGCTGTTGTGTAAGCAGACCCTGTTTCCTCTTCCGTTGATGTGCGTGCGAAATTCGCACCCATTATAGGCTGCGGGTGTAGAGAGAGGAGGAGATAGAGGAGTGGGGGAGGAGGTGAGAGAGGGAAGGAGGTGTTGGTGCGGGAGGTGTTGACTAAACACTTATGCTTCTGGCCCAATGTCGATGACCGCCCATTAACCCCCCTCCCCCCCCCCCCCCCCCCCCGCTCCGGCCACCATCCTGCACACTGATGAAGGGTATTTCCCACGTCACTACAATCGGATTTCTCTCAACTGTTTCCCCGCAAGGTTAAACCAACAAGGCCATTTGATACATTTGAATGGGGAGGGGGGAGGGGGGGGGGCGGAATAGCTCTGTTGGTAGAGCGCCGGACTCGTAATCTTGGTGATCCTGGGGTTGCGGGATCGAATCTCCGCCGGGCCGTTTCGGTACAGGGGGATTTTTCCCTCGGAGTTAACTTTGGTTCTGACTCCATTATCCATACAGTCTTTCGAATGAGACTATAAACCGAGGTTCCGTGTGTGAACGCACGCATAACATCTTGCACACACGTAAAATCCCATCACCAACTATCGCAAGAGACGGACATTTTGACCGTTGGTATGGATGACACGTTACACATAGTATGCACCTTTCCCAAAGTTGGAGTATGGCTGTCTTAATGGCTGGATGAAACAAACAAAAACAACAACAACACAACAACAACAACAACAACAACTACAACAACAAAAAACGGTCAAACACACAAAACTTCACTCCCTTTGTTGGGTAGATGGGATCAGTCCTTGCCTGTCTATACAGGGAGTGTCCTCAGGAGTATCAGCCTGCGTACGCCGAAAAAAAAAGAAAAAGAAAGATACGTTTGAAGTTGTGGCTGGTTTACTGCATTGTCACTTGAATCCAGAGCTGATTTCATTACACGATTGTTGTTAGCTTGGAAATGAAATGAATGCGATTCCCCCCCTGACTAGACTGAGCAGCCGGGTCTATCTAAATCCTCTCTCCCCTCCCTCCCCCTTTCCCTTTCTCTTGCACAGGAGAATAGATAAGGGAATGTTACTGAGCAAAAAAACAACAACAAAAAAACAACAACAAAAAAAGAAAAAAAAACAACCACTGCAAAAAATGTGCCTGTAGCTTTCGGCTTGATTGTCCATTCAAGCAAACAGGTTTAAAGAGAGAAAGAGAGAGACAAAAAAAGGAGTAATGGTTTAGACTGATGTGAATCAGGATCAGTGTTCATCAGTATGCCTTTGTTGTACATGTAAGGACTGGTAATCTAGTAAAAGCCAAATGAGGCTTTGTCTGTCTGTCTGTCTGTCTGTCTGTCTGTCCATCTGTCTCTCTCTATATCTCTTTCTCTGGTGGTCTTTCTGTGTGTGTGTGTGTGTGGTGTGTGTGTGTGTGTGTGTGTGTGTGTGTGTGTGTGTGTGTGTGTGTGTGTGTGTGTGTGTGTGTGTGTGTGTGTGCGTGCGCGCGAATGTTTGTGTGTGTGTATGTGTGTGTGTGTGTGTGTGTGTGTGTGTGTGGCGCGCGCGCGCGCGCGCGCGTGTGTGTGTAGTGTGTGTGTGTGTGTGTGTGTGTGTGTGTGTGTGTTGTGTGTCTCCATATCTTTCCCTCCAGTGGCATTACAGTTATGACAATGCTGCATGCCTGTATGTAATATATGCATGCTATGTATTCTTGTAGCATAATTTCAAATCAAGGCGAAGTTTACCTGTTCAGAATGTATCCTGCTGCAATTCAAATACACAGGTGTAAATGGACGCCTAAAGCAATGAGCAGGTATGGTGACACAAATGGACGCCTAAAGCAATGAGCAGGTATGGTGACACACATGGACGCCTAAAGCAATGAGCAGGTATGGTGACACACATGGACGCCTAAAGCAATGAGCAGGTATGGTGACACACATGGACGCCTAAAGCAATGAGCGGGTATGGTGACACACATGGACGCCTAAAGCAATGAGCAGGTATGGTGACACACATGGACGCCTAAAGCAATGAGCAGTATGGTGACACACATGGACGCCTAAACCAGTGAGCAGGTATGGTGACACACATGACGCCTAAAGCAATGAGCAGGTATGGTGACACACATGACGCCTAAAGCAATGAGCAGGTATGGTGACACACATGGACGCCTAAAGCAATGAGCAGGTATGGTGACACACATGGACGCCTAAAGCAATGAGCAGGTATGGTGACACACAACGAGTTCGCTGCTAGCACCAATCCGGGGTCCCCGTCCAGGAGATTGTAACGATTTGTGTGCCAGGATCTTTAGATGGAAAACAACAACAAAAATACAGTAAAAAGCCAGGGCAAATATAGGTCATTATCAAGAGCTACTCTTTGGGATGTACCACAGGGGCTTTAAATGAAATTAAGAGAGAGAGAGAGAGAGAGAGAGAGAGAGAGAGAGAGAGAGAGAGAGACAGAGAGAGAGAGTTACAAACTATCACAGGTGTTTGCCATTCAAAATGTAGTTGAAGCATCAGAATATCTGCAGCAAAAACAAAGAAAGAAAAAAAAAAAAAAAAGAAAAGAAAGAAAGAAAGAACGCTGAAATTCTAGATTGCAAGAGAGATAGTCTTAGGCCAAGGATAATTATTAGTCCATTCACTTTCAGCGACAATCATTGGAACCGCTGATCTCCGTTCAGCTATCCTAACACAATAGATCATCATGGGAATATCATGCTCTATAGAAGCAGCAACAGGAAAGGGTAAGGGAACAATAAAAAAAAGGTGAAAAGATATGAAATAACAGAGGAACCAATGAAAACAGAAGAAAGCAACAGGAAAGGGTAAGGAACAATAAAAAAAAAGGTGAAAAGATATGAAATAACAGAGGAACCAATGAAAAAGAAGAAAGCAACAGGAAAGGGTACGAAAAGTCTGAAGAGAGTAGTGCTCAATGAAAGCGTGTCATACAAGTCTAGTCGCAGTCTTCGATGCAAGTCGAGTTAAAAAAAAAAAACAACCAACCAAAAAACAAAACAAAACAAAAACAACCCCCCCCCCCCAAGTTCTGGCATGCCGTCGGCACAGAGGGAATACAATACGGTTTTTACTGAGACAATCGCTTGAGTTCTGGTGTGGAAATCAGTCCATCACATTACCTGAGATCCTTTTATTGCGTAGTTTCATGGGAATAGTGGGTGATTACTTTGCTTACTTTGAACACACGGATTGTGGCAGGAACTTCGTATCTTTATAGCGATACTGTAGCAGTAAAGCAACAGTTGTGACTCAGTCCCAGGTCAAGGCTATTGTCTCAGTGTGTGTGTGTGTGTGTTGTGTGTGTGTGTGTGTGTGTGTGTGTGTGTGTGTGTGTGTGTGTGTGTGTGTGTTTGAGAGAGAGAGAGAGAGAGAGAGACAGACAGACAGACAGACAGAGACAGACAGACAGAGAAGTTTGTTAGCAGAAATGTGCATATTGTACCGCGCATATAAGTGCATGTATTTGGAGGACGGGAGTGGGTACTTTGGAAGGCGGGAAGCATGACAGGATAGTAGAGGACACACAAACACATGTCTATGTTCAAACGTGCAGGTGTTCAAACGTGTATTCAATTAAACCCCTAAAGTAAAAAAGGTGTTTTGAAGCGTTGGAAAGCACGACAGAAATGTCCCATTGTTTCTTTCAAGTTCACAGTTTTGGTGTTGCATCAAACCGAGTGAATTTTCTGTAAGAATGAGATCTTTACCGCGAAAAGGACAGATTGCAATGGAAAGATTTTGAAATAAACGATCAGCATCTATTTTCACAGATAATTATTGCAAAAAAACAGCACAGTCACAACCATTCCAATACACTGACCGAAGGATCACTTGACACTGGGAACTACTACATGGAAGAACAGCTTGCAGCGAAAGGGTTAAAACATACACGATGTGATCTTAATTTCCCCGATCACTCAGACTGTAAGATTCGGTTGCACTGATTCTGAATGAAAATCCCCGTGGACAGCATTCAGTATAGTTCTTTTGTTCTCTGTACACGTACAATGACAGTTAT
>CM065724.1:20892465-20894965 GCA_033310375.1 Conus canariensis | reverse complement strand
CATGAAACACAAATGTATTGAAAACAGACATTCCCAGTCATCTTCTTTCTAAAATCTGTATGTTGGGTCTTCTTTCTGAAATCTGTATGTTGGGTCATCTTTCTGAAATCTGTATGTTGGGTCTCAGTGACACTCAGCACCTTTCTTTGGCAAGGTCTGTTGATGATGGCGTGAAAGCTGTCAAAAATCGTGGTCTGATTAAGTCGAATGAATGTCTTCTTTTAGGATAGGATAAACTGGAGGTCCATGGGTGTGTATCCTCCCTTCTTCGCTTCCCTCTGGGGAATCTGCTTCCATCTCATAGAA
Organism: Conus canariensis; assembly: GCA_033310375.1. Classification (NCBI taxonomy): domain Eukaryota; kingdom Metazoa; phylum Mollusca; class Gastropoda; order Neogastropoda; family Conidae; genus Conus; species Conus canariensis. The sequence goes on along the minus strand of CM065724.1, from coordinate 20,894,659 downwards.
GCATCCTCGTCAAAGGAAATTGGATGTGCCCTGTAGGCTATCCAGACAGACAGACAGACAGACAGACAGACAGACAGACAGACAGACACACACACACACACATACACACACGCACATGCACACAAACATATGCACACACACACGCACACACACACACACACACACACACACACACACACACACACACACACACACACACACACTCACACGTACACACACATGCATGCAGGGGCATGCACACACACACACACACACACACACACACACACACACACACACACACACACACACACACATGCACACACACACACACACACACACACACACACACACACACACACACACACACACACACACACACACACACACACACATGCACGCAGAAACGCATACATGCATGCATGCATATATGCAAGCTCACACACACACACATACACGCGCGCGCGCGCGCGCGCGCGCGCGCATGCACGCACAATCACACACTTAGGCACAGGCACACATTATTCAGATCTGTCTCTCATTTTCAGCTTCCTTTGTTCTATTATTTGTATTTTTTTTCTCATTTTCTTAACTTTTTCCTGTCTGAATGACTGATTAGCTTCACTTGTTTCTCTCAGATAATCAATGTCCATCTGTATTTTTTTCTTTCCTTCTCTCCTACTATTTGTTTTTATTTTCACCACAGATATCTTCTCTCTGTGTGTCTGTCTGCCTGCCTGTCTGTCTGACTGTCTGTCTGTCTGTCCACTGTTTCTGTCTGTCTGTCTGTCTGTCTGTCTGTCTGTCTTCTCTCTCTCTCTCTCTCTCTCTCTCTCTCTCTCTCTCTTCATATATGTATGTAAGTATGCATGCGTAGATAGAGAGACAAACAAACATGCACATAGGAAGATGGATAGGTCAATGGATAGACCGATCGATCGATTGATCGATCGACGATCGATAGATATAGATAGATAGATGGATAGACAGACTGACAGGCAGATAGAAAGTTAGATAGATAGATGGACATGATTTATATACTGTGGTTATGTTTATTGTGTCATGTTTATCAATTCTGTGAAGATGGGAGTGTTTCTACCAGTGACAGGCCTTTAAGGGCCCTGTGTTTTCTACTGCGCTACTATTAGCTAACTGAGCAAAAACGCGCTGTGTTCCAACCAGACCTGCAGGAATGGGCGAGCACCTCACCATCAGACGAACCAGTTCATTAGCTTCAGCAACAACAGGAAAGCCTACAAACATCAAACACATCCAATGGAATTATTAGGCGTAAACCTCTGGGGAAGGAAGGGATGGAAATCAGATTCTGTTGGCGACAGAGGCAACCTCTGGCCATAGTGGTGCAGCCTGTGTGGGTCAGATAATGGCGATACAGCTTTCATCTCCCCGTGGAGTTGGAGGAATGATTTCACATATGCCCACTGGCTGAACAGGTAATAAGGTTTGCTGGCATTAGTTGTGAGTTGTGGGTAGGAAATGGCATTGATTGGTGTAATGACACTGGTCTGGAGTCATAGGACTGATGGGTAATTTCATCACCTACAATGAGCGAGCAGATGCACAGAAATTGACTCCTTTTGGCTTCGGACCCCTGGTGTGTTTTGACAATATTCGCAACTGGTTGCATGAACTTTGCTTACACTGCTCATACATATTAGGTGTTGAAAAACGCAACAGAAGTGCCATACCATTTTTGTTAAGTTAATTGTTTTTGGTCTTAAATCCAACCTAATGACATCACTGTAAATATAAGGTATTTAATATGGAAAGAACAGAAAGCCTTTGAGAGATTTTCAAACTGTCTTCATTTTTTTTTAAGAAGGGAGAGAACTGTTCCAGAAAAAGCACTGCCACAAGCGCTCCAATACGCTGACAGTAAATTAAGTTTGCACTAGTGAATGGGCTGAAACATACAGATCAGCTTTGATCTTCATTTCCTTGATCACTCAGACTAATTGTTTGACTCAGTTGCATGGATCTGAATGGAAATCCTCATGGATGGCCGTCAACATAGCTCTTTTGTTGTCTGTCGTGTAGCGTGACAGTTGTGGAACAATACATGCACTGCTCAACTAGGTCTGCTGGCACTGATGGTCAGCTCACTTCATTTACAAGTCCATTCCATTATGCAGGGCAAAGTCGCCCATAAACATCCAACACAACGAATAGCACTGCCAGCGTGAACCTTTGAGGA
>CM065724.1:20872465-20889965 GCA_033310375.1 Conus canariensis | reverse complement strand
AACGGAGCAAAATCGCATTCTCTTGCAAACAAATCCTGTAGGAATGGGCGAGCACCTCACCATCATGCAAACCAGTTCATTAGCTTCAGCAACGAGGGAGTGGCCTGCAAACCTCAAACACATCCAATGGAATTATTAGGTGTAAACCTCTGGGGAAGGATGGGATGGAAATCAAATTTCGTTCGCGACAGAAGCAGACTCTGGCTACAGTGGTGCGGACTCTTTGGGTCAGATAACGGCGATATACCTTTTATCTCCCGGTGGAGCTGGAGGAATGATTTCGTGCATGCCCACTGGCTGAACAGGAAATGAGGTTTGCTGGCTGACATCATTGTTGAGTTGTGGGTAGGAAATGCCACTGATTGGTGTTATAATGTAGGCTTGGTATCACGTGACTGAGGGATATTTTATCGCATGCCATGAGCGTGCAGATATGCAGAAATAGGCTTCTCTTGGCATGAGACCCTTGGTATTCAGAAAAGATTTACAGCTGGTTGTCTGGAAGTTGCTTTTACTGAAAACTTTTTTTTTTATACTGGAAGTCATTTACATTGAAAGCTTGATGCGGTATGGAATCTCTTATACTGAAAGTCTGATGTAAGGGAGTTGGTTATAGAGTCTGGCGATTATTTGAAGTTCAGTTATACCAAAAGCCAGATGCAAATAGGTTAGTAAACCTGAAAGGTGGTACTATAAGGATTTTCTTTTCCCTTCTATGTAACACGAGCCTTCCCTGATTTGTGCCATTAGCCTTTCCCTCCACTGAACAATACTATTGGCTTCTCCCTTCTTCGTGTCCCTAGACCCCCCCTTCAGTGTGGTAAAGTCTTTCCCTCTTTGTGCCTTCACTTCTGTGTGTCACAAGTGTTTTACTTTTGATGTCACAAGCCGGAATAGCTCAGTTGGTAGAGCGCCGGACTCGTAATCCAAGGGTTGCGGGTTCGAATCTCTGCCGGGCCGTTTCAGTACAGGGGGATTTTCCCCTCGGAGTTAACATTAGTTCTGACTCCATTTCCCATGCAGTCCTTCGAATGAGACTCTAAACCGAGGTTCCGTGTGTGAACGCACGCATAACATCTTGCACACACGTAAAATCCCATCACCAACTTTCGGAAGAGAAGGCCTGTTTGGCCGTTGGTATGGATGACACGTTACACATAGCATGCACCTTCCCCGAAGATAGAGTATGGCTGCCTTAATAGCGGGAGAGAAAACGATCATACACACGAAACTCCACTCCCTTTGTTAGGTAGATGGGATAAATACTGGTATGTCCATATAGGGAGTGTCTGCAGGAGTATCAGCCTGCGTACGCAGAAGAAGATGTCACAAGCCTTTCGCTCATTGTATCATATTGCATCCCTTCTGTGCGTTACTAGCCTGTGCCTTCCTTGTGCTGCTAGGTTTTCCCTTCTTTTGGTCCCAAGCCATTACTTCCATGCGTCACTAGCCTTTTGTACCGTTGTGTCATTATCTTTTATCTTCTTTATGTCATTTATCTTTCCCTTCTGTGTGTCATTATCCTTTTCCTTCTTCGTGTACTTAACCTTTCCCTTTGATGTGTCACAAAACTTCACCTTCTTTGTGCCCATAACCTTTTCTTGCTATGTGTCTCTGATCGTTCCCTTTTTTTTGTCACTAGCCTTTCCATTCATTGTGCCAATCAGCAATCCAGTTTAGGGCACACATTGGAAAAAAAGATGAGCTTTCATCTTTTAAAAAGGTAAGGAAAAGGTAAAAACAACGATCATTTTGCAAAATTCTTTTCACAGGTGAAATTTAGGCAGAAAACTGCTACAGAACGAAGGAGACCATCAGTGATACAATATGCTGTCAGTGTCAATTCCATTTTAAGTCGCATAAGCATAAATGTGTGTTAGTTAGTGCAAAGATTTTCGTTTCAGCAAAATGCAGATTCTAGACTCATCTTCCGTAGATATTCATGTTCTTTTCACAATTAAATTTTAGGCAGCAAAAATCTTTAGTGAACAGAAGAGATCAGGTCTCACACAATCTGTCCTTAGGATAATAGACGAGCGCTGATTCTAGTCTTTAGACGCATGAACGTAGAGCCTACACATGTGTTGAATTAGTCCACAGAATTTTCTTTGGGCTGAGCACAGATCCTAGGATCACGTAAACAAACATTTGTCAGTTGCCCCACGGTCCGTCGGACTGGTGAGTGCAGTTCATCATCATGGCTGCCAACTCCTGAGCCTAGATGGCGTCAGATAAGAAGTGGCCTACCCTGGTCACAGGGTTATATCTGAATATCCCATGGTTCAGCCTTCCTCTGAAAATGTCCTGGGTGCCGACTCATACAGGACACAGAGATTTGTGAAACTGCTAACATTCATGGCCATCAGTAGAATTCCCCGGACAAAGGAACGGCTGCAGAGATGAGCGGAGATGACCCAGTGCAACGGGGACCTTCTCGATACAAAACATGAAGAGTAACCCCAGCAGAGACACGCAGCTTTAGGGCAGTGAGGCTGCACCAGAAACTGGCTGTAGAACCAAGGGGTTCGACAATCAGCGAAGATCTGCTCGACAGGGAGTAAAAATGAGGTTTCTGAAAAAGAAAAACACACTCAAAAGATCATATTGGCTACGACGAATCAGCTCATAACACATGTGTATACCAGCCAATGAGAACCTCTGAAATGAATTGCTACACTCAGTGGAAAAGGAAACAAATGCAACATACTGGACTTCACTAAACACAAAACAGAAACTATATCTATAACAACTAAGCATGACAATGGGACATATGCTGTAATTCTAAAAACAAAATTCTCTTTATTCTATCTTGGTTCCCACACCAGAATTACGAAAACAGCGAAATCTTTAACAAATACAGTGACAAATGGAGACTGGCTGAACTTTGTTTTATTTAAAGTTTTTAACAGAAAATCACGCGCTGAGTGTTTCAAATATATAAACAGGGACTGGAATCTTGTCCTAGATATTGTAATTACAAACAAATTAACGATGCTAATGCCGGAGAGACAGTGCTTGATACAATGTCAGAACTATAACCTGTGTATGTTTGGTTATAATTCAATCTTGCAATTTTGCGTTACACCTGGAGACCAAACTTTTATACCCAACAGAATGGTTTGGATTTGCCTTTAAAGTTTCTGATGTATGTATTGCTACTGTTAAAAGGTCAGAGATGCTGTATGAATATCGCAGTGATCATTCACTTATAGCTCTAAAAGCGTCTATCATGGCAGAGGAAAGTTCTGGAACATTATGGAAATTGAATTATCCTGACAAGGATCAAGAGACACGTAGAACTTATTAATGAAACCCTTTCTAAAGTGAAGAAGCAATGTATTGCATTTCATTACTTGAGGGAAAAAAACAAAAGATTGTGCACACAAGGAAATATAGTTTGTGGTATCAAACAGTTGTTCCGAACTCAGGGAAATGAGAGCTACAATAATATTTTCCATAAACAAGAAAGAAAATAGAAGCTAAAGACAAAGCAATAGGGAGACGAAGTAGAAAACGACAGAGTGACCTTAAGACAACAGGAAAACCAATTAGAAGAAACCAGGAAACACAACATCGAAAGGATAATGTCAAAGTAAAAAAGTATTGCTTCACAGGGGTAAAAAGAAATTAATACTTTTGCTCTGTCTGTCTGTCTGTCTGTCTCTCTCTCTCTCTCTATCTCTCTCTCTCTCTCTCTCTCTCTCTCTCTCTCTCTCTCTCTCTTCTCCCTCCTCTCCATCCCTGCCTTCTCTCTCTCTCTCCTCTCTCCCTCCCAATCTCTCTCCCCCTCTCTCTCTTCCCCCTCTCTCTCCCCCCTCTTTCCCTCCCCCCTCTCTCTTTCAAAAGACACTTTGTCAGCAAACAGATGTTACTGAAATCAATAAGGAAGAAAGGTCAAACACTGACAGGCTGAACAGACAAAGAACATTTTGTGAAAACGTTTACGAAGGAAAAAGCGTCCGAGACAAAGGACATCAATCGGAACATTAGATATACCTTTAAAGACTAGATTGTTCCGAAGCTTCAGAGGGAACTGTAACAAAACAAGAATTATCATATGCTTTAAAATATGAGTAATGTTAAAGGCCGAAATACTGATTCGATAGTACTTGGTTTGGTCAATTAATGATGGATTCAGGTGCAATGTCTACTACACAACACACAATATGTTTGCCTCAGGAGGATAAACATAGAGAATGCCTTAAAACTGGACACCAATCACTGTTTTTCGTATTCTGTTTAAAATGCATTATGTATAAAAAAAAAATATAGCCTGAAATTCAAATATGCATCAGAGAACATTAAAGCAATTTCCGAACCCCAATATACATTCACTGTTCAGAAATGCGTACATGTGAATCTAAGACAAAACCGACCCCATATTTCATCAGCTAACAGTGATCAGTGTTCCTCACACTTTTGTTTTATGTGAATGGCTTACCCCTGACAGTTGTATTAGGTAGTTATACCCCCCACTTAAACTATTTAAAAGCTGTAAAAGTTAAGGAAACACCTGCTGTTACTGAATGCCGAACGTTAGATGACCCGGTGAGGAAAACATTTCATCACTGGAACGAAGAAACCGACTTCATATCATCGGCTGTTACGCCACACACACACGCACATTCACACGCATGCACGCACGCACGCACACAGACACGTACCTGCGCGCATACACACACGCACACGCATACGCACACACACACACACACACACACACACACACACCACACACACACACACACACACACACACACGCACACACACACACACACACACACACACAACACACACACACACACACACACACACACACACACACACACACACACACACACACACCACACACACACACACACACACACAAACCACACCTAAATTCGAGAAATCAACTTGCTGTCTTGTTTTTCATACCATGCAATTACCTTCTGCCAAGCTGTTTGAAGGACTCATAATGTAATTCTTATTTTTCTCGAAACTGAAGTCACAGTGAATAGTGATTCTGCGACGGTGTCACTGTCTGGGGACGTAGCTTGTCACTTCATGGAATTGCAAAGTTTACTGCACCATCCTTTTTTTTTTTTTTGGTGTGTATGTGTGTGTGTGTGTGTGTGTGTGTGTGTGTGTGTGTGTGTGTGTGTGTGTGTGTGTGTGTGTGTGTGTGTGTGGGAGAGAGAGAGAGAGAGAGAGAGAGAGAGAGGTGAATTCTTTGAAATAGCTTTGCTCAATGCCGACAAGGGACGAAGGGAAAACTTAAGACAAAATACAATCGACTACATTCCACTAAAAAGGGTACATTTTCCAACTTATTTTCTTGCATTTTGTTTATTTCCCTTTCAGAAATCAACGACACCATTTGCTATAAAAACTCCACCCCCCCCTACTCCTCGACACCCCCTTCCCCGCGTTCCCTTCCCTATTTCTGAAGCTGCAAAATCTGAACTAGAGTTTGAATTGAGCGCCAGGTTCCAGTCTCCAATCATTTTAATATCTGAAAAACTCAACGCTTTAATTTTCTGTTGAAGACTTTAAAAAAAAAATTGAATCATCTCTGTTCAGCCAATCTCTGTTAGTCAGTGACTTTGTTAGAGATTCGTGCAGTCTTCGCGGTTCTGGTGAGGAAGGCCAAAATGTACGGTAATGAGAATTTTGGTTTTAGAATTATGGTGTGTGTCCCATTCCGTCCTTCTAGCTTGCTATGTATACAAATTCATGTATTTAGAACATTCTAGTTCCTTTGTTGTGTTTGGTAAATCCTGTTTGTTGTGTGTGGATCCAATTCCACTGAGTGTAGCAGTTTATATTTAGGATATTCTTATTGGCCGCTGTGGACACGTGCTATGAGCTGATGTTGTTGGGTCATTTTGATCCGCATTGTTCCTTGTCGAGCAGATCTTCGCTGATTGTGGACCCCTTCGGGTCCACAGTGTGGGTCTGATGCAGCATGTGCTGCCATAAACCTGCATGTCTCTTGTGGTAGTCAGTCTTCATTTCTTTGAACTGGGAAGGTCTCGGCTGCCTGGAATCGTCCCCACCTGTATTTGTACATGTTCCTTTGTCCAGGGAATTCCGCTGACAAACATGGACGACAGCAGTCTCAACAGCTTCCACCTTCTGTACGTGTCTGGACCCAGGACTTCTGCAAAAGGGTAACAGCAGTGTCAGACATCCAAACGTACCCCTGTCACCAGGCAAGGCCACTTCTTGCTCGACACCATTTGGATACGGGAGCTGACAATGTCCTTGGCATGCCATGGTGACTAACTATACTCACTAGTGCAATGAACCATTGGACAACCCACAAAGGTCTGCATTGAGTGATTTAAGGGTCTCTGCTCAGCTCAAACAACATTATGCGCACCGACTCCACACACACGTAGGTCCTATGTTCATGTGGCTGAAGACTGGATTAGGCACACGGTGAATGATACCGCGGACAGAATCACATGTTGAATCACAAATGATCTCTTTTGTTCCCTGAAGACTTGTTGCAAAAAAATTCACCTGTGAAAAGAAAAGGAGTGTCTACCGTAAATGATCCTTCGACGAGCATTTTGCTGAAATAAAGTTATTTGCACTAACTCAGCTCACATTTACGCTCATGCGCCTTAACAAAGGAATTGGCACACGTCAGTTGATCCTGATGAGACTATATCACAGGTGCTTCCCTCTGGTCTCCAGCGATTTTCTGCCTAAAATTCGCAATGAAAAGAATTTGCAAAATGTTCATTATTTTTCCTTTTTTTCACCTCCTTAACAGATAAACATTTATCTTTTTTATCTTTTTTTTTTTCACCTCCTTAACAGATAAACATTTATCTTTTTTTTTTTACTGGGTTGCTGATTGAGCACAGAAGTAGAAGGCTAGTTACACAAAAAGGGAATGATTAGAGACACGCAGAAAGCAAAGGTGATGGGCATAACGAAGGGAACAAGTGGCACACAGAAGGGGAAGGCTTGTGATGCATGAGCAGGGGACACAAAGAGGGAAAGACTTGTGACACATATACAGAAGGAAAAGGTAAGCAACACACAGCAGGTGAAGACTGACGACACAGAGAAGGTAAAGAATGGTGATACACTGTAGGAAAAGGTTAGTGACTCACAGGGGGAAAGACTAGTGACACAAAGAATGGAAAGAATAGTGATACACTGTAGGAAAAGGTTAGTGACTCACAGAGGGGAAAGACTAGTGACACAAAGAATGGAAAGAATAGTGATACACTGTAGGAAAAGGTTCGTGATCACAGGGGGAAAGGCTAGTGACACAAAGAATGGAAAGAATAGTGATACACTGTAGGAAAAGGTTCGTGATCACAGGGGGAAAGGCTAGTGACACAAAGAATGGAAAGAATAGTGATACACTGTAGGAAAAGGTTCGTGACTCACAGGGGGAAAGGCTAGTGACTCACGGAAGGTAAAGAATGGTGATACACTGAAGGGAAAGGCTAGTGACACACAGAATGGAAATAATAGTGATAACCTGAAGGAAAAGCTAGTGACACAAAGTAAAGCTAGTGACACACAGAATGGAAATAATCGTGATAACCTGAAGGAAAAGCTAGTGACACAAAGTAAGGCTAGTGACACACAGAATGGAAAGAATAGTAATATACAGAAGGAAAAGCTAGTGACACACAGGAGGGAAAGGCTAGAGACACAGAGAAAGGAAAAGCTAGTGATCCACAGAAGAGGAAGGTTAGTCGCACACAGAAGGGGAAGGCTTATGATATAAAGAGGGACAAACATGTATGACAAAAAGGGGAAGGCTAGTGATGCACAGAAAGCAAACGCCAGGAACACAAAGAGAGGAAAGGAAAGTGACACAGAAAAGAATGGCTGGTTTCACATAGAAAGGAAAGCCTTGTCACACACACACACACACACACACACACACACACACACACACACAACACACACACACACACACGCATGCACACACATATACACGCGCAATCACACACACACACTCACACACACACACGCACACATGCACACACACGTACGCACAACACACACACACACACACATACACACACACACGCACACACGCACACGCACGCACGCACACACAAGGGAAAGCCTGGGGACACAAAGAGGGGAAAGGCCAGTGATCCACAGCGGGGAAAGGCCAGTGATCCACAGCGGGGAAAGGCCAGTGATCCACAGCGGGGAAAGGCCAGTGACAAGAGAAAGCTCGTGATGCAAAAAAAGGGAAAATAAAATCGTTTTTATACAATTTCTTTCAGTTTAACCGACTTTCATACAACTGAAATTCAGCATAACCGAATTTCAAACAATTGTCATCCCTTATAACCAACTCCCCTACTACAAATTTACAGTGTAATCTATTTCATACACTAGGCGTGCAGTACAGATGAACTCCATATAAAAGGTTTTCAATATAAGCATCGTCCATGTAACTAGCTGTAAGTCTCACCTAAATACCAGAGGTCATAAGCCAAGAGGCTTATTTCAGCATATCTGCATGCCCGTAGTATGTGAATGGAATTACCCATCAGTCCCATGACACCAAGCCTGCGTCATTACACCAATCAATGCCATTTCCTACCCACAACTCACCAATGATGCCAGCAAACCTTATTTCCTGTTCAGCCAGTGGGCAAATGTGAAATCATTCCTCCAACTCCACGGGGAGATGAAAGCTGTATCGCCGTTATCTGACCCACACTGGCTGCACCACTATGGCCAGGGGCTGCCTCTGTCGCCAACAGAATCTGTTCAGCCAGTGGGCATGCACGAAATCATTCCTCCAGCTCCACCGGGAGATAAAAGGAATATCGCCGTTATCTGACCCAAAGAGGCCGCACCATTGTAGCCAGAGTCTGCTTCTGTCGCGAACGAAATTTGATTTCCATCCCACCCTTCCCCAGAGGTTTACGCCTAATAATTTCGTTGGATGCGTTTGAGGTTTGGGGGCCACTCCCTTGTTGCTGAAGCTAATGAACTGGTTCGCCTGATCGTGAGGTGCTTGACCATTCCTGCAGGTTTGGTTGGAACAAAATACGTTTTAGGTCAGTTAATCAATACTAGTGCTGCAGACTATACAGGGTCCTTTAAGAAAAAACAACAATTTCCCTTTTGAAAAAGTATAAACATAGCCACATTGAACGCATTATACCAATGTATCTATCTGCCTGTCTGTATACAGAGAGAGGTGAATCATGATAAAGTACGACAAAAAATACAAAAAAGAGAGATAGAAATTGAATATTAAATGAAATCAACTGGAGACAATCAATTTTTTAGTTTAAAAAGCCTTCACAAATCGACAAAATAAATGGACATATAATCAAAGAGACAAACTGAAAATGAAAGACGGACCTCAATTACATGTGCATGCACATGCGCTTATGGGCGTTCGGGTGTGTGCCCGTGCATGTGAGAAAGCGTGTGTGCGTGCGTGCATGCGTTAGTGTGCGTTCGTGCGTGCGTGCGTGCGTGGGTGTGTGCGTGCGTGCGTGCGTGTGTGCCTGCTCTCGTGTGTGTGTGTGTGTGTGTGTGTGTGTGTGTGTGTGTGTGTGTGTGTGTGTGTGTGTATGTGTGCCCATCTGGGACGATCCAATTTCCTTTGAGTAGGGTGCTTATATGAGGTCAAAGCAGATTCCCGGAGGGAAGGGAATTTTGGGGTACACACACTGATAGAGCTCTGATTAATCGTATCCTGAAGGAAGACATTATTTCGCCCTGATCTGATCATATCTTTTGAAAGCTTTCACTGCATCATCAACAGGCCTTTCAAACAGCAGAAATGTGTGGAGTGCCATTGAGACCCAACATTATTATATAGACATCAAAAAGATGTGTACAATACATCTCTAATTGATGCGCTGTAAAGAGCGGGACTTCAGACTAGGGTCGAAACCTAACATTCTGGTCATGCACAAAGCACCAACACTAGCCTACAACCAGCTAGCTGTTTCAGCCATGGTCAGAATGTGATTTACCCTGATATTCTTCTTCAAAGCTTCAGGGCCTGCAGTGCTATCGGATGTGATGGATGTTTATGGGCGACTTAACCAAGCACGATGGTGATGGACCTGTCAATGAAATGAGCTGGCCTCCAGCGCCGGCAAACCTGGTTGAGCAGAGTACGTATAGTTCCACAACCGTCACGTTACACGACAGAAAGAAAGAGCTATGTTGACTGCCCATCCACGGGGATTTCCATTCAGATCAATGCCCGCCGAATCATTCAATTAGTCTGAGTGATTGGAGAAATGAAGTTCAAAGCCTATCGATATGTTGTAATCCTCTCGCTTTAAGCCATCCTTAAATGTAGTAGTCCTGCGCCATCTGATCCTACGGTCAGCGTCCTGGAACGGTTGTAACTGTTCTGTTTATGGAAATTTTTTTTACCTTTCTCTTTGAAAAGAATCGGTATTTGTTGTCATAAAAGCTTTCAAAGGCGTTCTGTTCTTTCCGCGTCAAAGACCTCATTTTTACAGTGAAGTCACTTGGTTTGGTACAACATAAACAACATTTACAAATCTGATAGAAATAATGGAAGATTTCTGTGGCACTTTCTGATGCCTTTTTCACTATAGGGAGCTTAACTGAATACACGTTTATGCGTCTGCGATCAGAAAACGTGCACGTGTTTGCATGTCCTCTACTCTCCCGACATCCTTCCCGCCTTCAACAACCCCTACTCCCGTACATACAGACATACGTACTGTGCGATATGTACACTTCTGTCACAAACACACACACACACACACACACACACACACACACACACACACACACACACACACACACACACACACACACAAACACACACACACACGCACGCACGCACACGCACACACACATAAACACACATACACGCTCACTCACCTCACTCACACAACACAAACACACACACACACACACACACACACACCACACACACACACACACACCACACCACCTCCAACACATAGTGAGACAATATATTTAATCCTGGACTGCTGTTGTCTTACAACTACAGTGTTGCTATCAGAGCGCGATGTTCGTGCCACAATCTGAGCGCTCACATCAAGTACAGTAATCATTTATACCATTCCCATGATACCATGCAATCAAAGGCTTTCAGAAAATATGACTGACTAGTTTCCAGACCAGAACGATGCGACTGTATCAGTAATCTGTATCATATAATCCCTCTTTACAATGGCTGGCATGTCTGCTTGATACAATAAGAACACACTCACCATCCACCCCCACCCCTTCACTGTTCAAAAACCTTTATGGGCTGGCCTAATGCAGATTTCAAAAAGGAAAGTAGACCCTCCCCTCTCGGGATGAAACGATCCGCCCCTGGTGGGATTATCTAGGGTGAAAGTAGGGGGTGGGGGGTGGGGAGTTCCATGTACTTTGTATTGAAAGGTTTCAGAATTAGTGATAGCAGTAAATGGGAAAGGTCACCCTGTCAGAAATATATTCAGCTTTGAAAAGGAATATCTGGTTTTCTATCGATCTGAAGACTGATGCCATTGGAGAGAAGATTGATCCTCTTAGCTCCATTCACGGGCAGAAGCGGTTTTGACATGATGCCAGTCACCATGCAATCTCTGCCCGTCACCGGTCCAAACTCTCCATTCCACTAAAGGTGGCAGTATTTTCTTTTGTGCTCTCGTCTCACTCTTGCTCAGGTTCCCTTGATGATACTGAAACGTGTGTGGTGTCGCTAAAAGGTTACGTCACAGACGGAAAGAGAACCAAAATGAGTGAACGACAGTCAATAATGTGTACACAAGATTTAACTTCACACCTCTGAAGTAAAATGAATTAATCAGATCGTAACTGACTCATTATTCATTTGACGTCATATTTACGCTGTTAAAGGCTTAGTATCCTTTAGAGACTGGGATTCCCTTAAGCGACACGACAAAAATTTCAGCCAAACTTGGTAGAATGCCTAAGGGTAAGAAAAATGTCTGAAAAAAGTATAGTGTATAGGCCCTGAGATTAAATCATGTATAAAATCTGTAGAAAGAAAAGGTTTTCCCCCTTGCATAGTCATTTCACAATTTGTGAGAAAGGCCAGCATATGGACCCAACTGCCGACTCTTCATATGGCTGGGGTGATTATCTTTCCTTGACACGTGACAATGCTAGCAACAACGAAATAGCTGGGACACATTTCAATTTTTGCCCCTAGCAAATATGCCATTAACATGCCCGAGCACGTGCGTGTGCAAATTCATTTCATCAAAGGCAGACAAGTCCGCACTTGTGTGTGTGTGTGTGTGTGTGTGTGTGTGTGTGTGTGTGTGTGTTCTTCCCTCACAATTTGGAGGATTAGAAAGATGAAAAGGAGTGCGAAGCGGGGTACGTGACAAGGATTGGGGAGGGGAGCTTTTATATGAATGGTATCATTCTCTTCTGCCTTGAAACTAAACCAAATCAGGAGAGTTCATATGAAAATGCGCCCGTTTCAGTACGATGTGATAGACTGCATTATGATAAGTTTTCCTCTGCGTCCATCATCGGTATCAAAATTGAACGAAGTTGTTTGAAGGGATTCACTGCTACACACACACACACACACACACACACACACACACACACACACACACACACACACACACCACAAACACACGCTCGCGCGTGCACGCGCGCGTGCACGCACGCATGCGGGCACGCACGCATGGACGCAACGAAAAGAAAAAGTTGGCGCAGTAGACTTTTTCAATTCCATGAAGTGACAAGGTTCGTTCTCAGACAGTGGTGCTGTCACAGAATCACCATTTACTGTGGCTTCAAAGTGGAGGGGAAAAAACCGTTCCAAGTCCTTCAAATAGCTTGCCAGAAGGAAATTGCTTCGTATGAAAAACAAAACCGCAAGTTGACTCTTTTTTGTATTTTGTTAGTGTGTGTGTGCGCGTGCGCAGATGTACCCTTTTCCACTTTTCTTCCTATCCGTATCTCATTCCTTTCACTCCCTTTTTTGCTGTCGATTCCCACACATCTCTTTTCGGTGACACCTACTCCCTTTCTCTCCAATTTCTCCTCATTTACCTTTATACATTGCTTATCTGCTTCTTTTTCGCGTCACCTTTACCTCCATGTTTACTTCATTTACAAGTTTTTTTTTTTTTTTTTTTTTTTTTTTTTTTGCTGTCCCAACCTCTGCGCCACCTCAGAGGCAGTGCACCCACGCCGCTCATTCCGACACCCCGTCCACAGCCACAGCCCGGTCGGCCCCGCCACAGCCCCGGCACCGGCAATCCACAGGGAGCAGTCAATGTCAAGTCGTCAAGAGGCAACCCACCGGAGGAGACACTGCACTGCTGCCGAGTCACTTCGGTGGTGTTCAGTGGCGCCTGTTCTGATCTAACATACGCAGGACACCACCTACTAAGCCCCCTACTGACGACAATAATTGCTTAGTCGCGGAGCCGGCGTGAGTGAGCTCTCCCTCCGGAGGGCGCCACCACGTCCGTCCAACGACAGCCCCCATGGACTCGCCGATACCGGTGACCCCGACGGAACCAAACGAAGGCCACAGACGTGGAGAGGACATCGAAACTGAGGTCACCATGACAGCAGGGCATGAAGGGCCACAGAATTTGAGACTTTTTTTATGCTGATCGATGAGAATGAGGATGATTAAGATGATGCTACGGATTTCCATTTCGGTCTGAGACTACATGACAGGGCTTTACTCTACGCTTCCTTTCATAATATATCCCGGCGTCAACCAGGCCCGAGAGATACAGGCACCTGCAGTGTTGGTCAGGAAATTTGAGCAACACTCTCAGAAACGCATCCATTAAGTGGATGAAACTCGACTGTGTGGTCCCAGTCTTCCCAACTGAGTCCGCAGCAACTCAACTCTGGGTAGGAGCCGGTCGGGGCAGAAAAACCCACATGACTTCTGATGGGATTCGAACCCACGACCTCCCAGCCGGGAGTCCGCGACGCTAACCACTTCGCCACGGCGGCTGGTTCATTTACAAGTATTAATTCCAGTTCCCCAATCTTTTCCCTATCTTCACAAATTTTCTGTATTTTTGTTGTACTGCTTTTTGTTTTCTTCTGATACCAAGATAATTCTTTCCGATGCCTCGGGAAACCAACCACCTACCCTTCGCAAGGGAGAGGCACCCATCCCTTCCTGTTTCCTTTTTCTCTCCACTTCTCTCTAAATCCTTTTGACATCATCTTTATATTCTGCTTGACACAGCTTTTCTTCCAACATCTTCCTGCTCATTCCATTTTCCTTTTATTTTTATTCCAGACCTTGCTGTCGCCCTAACTCCCGTCTTTGTCGCTGGCTCTCAGTTCCATTCTCTCTACCTGACAGATCTATCGCTTTTCTTTTCTTTGCACACATTGCCTTATTCTCTCTACCTGACAGATCTATCGCTTTTCTTTTCTTTGCACACATTGCCTTATTCTCTCTACCTGACAGATCTATCGCTGTTCTTTTCTTTGCACACACTGCCTTATTCCCTCTACCTGACAGATCTATCGCTGTTCTTTTCTTTGCACACATTGCCTTATTCTCTCTACCTGACAGATCTATCGCTTTTCTTTTCTTTGCACACATTGCCTTATTCTCTGTCCATGGCATGTAGTTCACGGGTTCCCATCTCGACTGTCCCCTCCAAATCTTTCCTCTTTTTTATTTTTATTTTTTCGATTCCCATTAAATCAACTTTCGTAGAGTCAGAACAACCTCGTCAATATTGTCATGAGAGGTTTGGAAAGGAAGATTAATGTCTCCCTGCTCTACCTTCCGTACTCTCCTGTCCGACTTCCGTTTATAACCCTTCTCACTCACTTTTCGTCTTTCTACTCTCAAGCCTTTGCCAGCGGCCAGACGTGTTTCGCTATGTTCTAATTTCTCTTTACACACCCAGTTTGTCAACATTTGGTACGTCACGGTTTTTGCTATTCTTACTTTTTCCCTTTAACGTATCCACCATTTCTTTTCTATCATCTTTAATGCCAACAAACTATTTCCATGTCTGTTTCCCCTCCAAGCACATTGATTTCCCTATACATTCCCTTCTCACACCATTTCTACTACCTCACCTACCCCTGCTCGAACTTTAAATTTTCCATTCACATACCTTCATTTCATTACAGTCATGGACTGGGAAACTTACTCAGTTATCATTATGTCCATTCATTTTTCAAAGAGGGTACATGGGACATATTCTCCTCCCTCCCTCCTACTTTCGCGCACTCCAACAACTACCCGCCCCGTTCCTCTGATGTCAAGTGTGTGTTGTGTGTGTGTGTGTGTGTGTGTGTGTGTGTGTGTGTGTGTGTGTGTGTGTGTGTGTGCGTGTGTCCAGGTTTCATCCTTTCCAACTTATCACACTTTCATTTTTCTGTCCCATGGCTCGTTGGCACGCTGCCAGATCTCTGCTTCAAACTGCTCCCCTTTACTGTCACGTTCACTGTCTCGATTTCCACAGCACTCCTACCCCCCCCCCCCCCCCCCCCCCTTCTTCTCCTGTAATACATTTCATTACTGCACTCCCCCTTCACTTTCCTTTCACGCTCATTCCTATTTCCTGCATTCAGAATCCTCCACCCTGGACTCCCCTTCCCAAAGACTGGCAATCTCATTCTGGCCGTTGGCACACCGATAAGTCCCCTAACTCCGGAACTGTAGCATCACTTCCCACTTCCAGTTGGCGGCGATGGAAAAGGGCAAGCGTCCATCTCTTCCTGTTCCCTCATCCATATATTCTCCGACCTTTACTCTTCTCTCTGTTGCTATTCAGCTCTTATTCAGTTCCAGCGCACCGTACTCTTTCCGTTTGTGCCCGTCATTATTTTCTAGTTCAGGTTACCTTTTAGGGCACCCTGATAATTTCGGTGCTCCGAATTATGTTTTCTGTTTTATTTTCCATTCCCAACCACTCCATTTCTTGTCTGTTCACTCTGGAATTTTCTTTAACATTACCACGATTCTTGCCACTTCATAGGTAGAAGGGGAAGAGAAATGTGATTATTAGCACCAAACTCTCTTCTTTCATTCCAGTTCTTTTCTTATCATTCCCCAACCGTCTTCACATCATGTTTTATGTGCGCCACTCTGTAGGCACTCACATATGTTCCTTTACATTTGTTCTTTTCCCATTATTTCCCACAATGACATTTATTGTTTTTATTCCCTTTCGCACACCAGTCTGTTATTTTCTTTCTCTCATTTATGTTCCGTATCCATAGCTTGTGATGTAAACTATCCCTGTTCATAGCATTGTAACTTAACTATCATTTCGCTTTGGTTCCTTACCTCACACATTCCTGAAAAATCATCTCCTTAGAATTTTCCTGTTGCAGACGATGTTCGAAAGTCCACAAGGGAGGTAATCTGTATTACGCTCCGCTCAGCGAGACAGGACCCGCCATTTTCATGCGACAGGTGACACTGGTGGGCATGGTCAAAGCCATTTTGCCCCATCAGTCAGGTAAGAGTTGTCATTGGCTGTAGAACACACACACACACACACACACACACCACACACACACACACACACTTTTTTTCTTCCGATTCCCATTCTAATCCTTATTTTTCTCTTTTTCCTTTTTGCATTTAGACTTCTTCATCTTCTTACTATCTCACTGTTTCTCTATCTCTTTATCTCCTTCAGTTGCCTGTCTATCACCCCCCCTCCCCTCCTCCCTCCTTTTCTACCTTGTTTATTCATTTATTTTGGTTGTCTAAAATCACTTATGTGTATAGACATTAAACTGAAGAACACAACACACACACACACACACACACACACACACACACACACACACACACACACACACACACACACACAACACATGCGTATCCATCTATTGTATTTTTACTGTTCATGTTTCCAGTTTTCAAGTCCCATTTATTCTGGTTTTCATTTCCTTCTTTCCATTTCCAGCGCTGTCTGCTCGATCCCATCCATTTTCGCTTTGCAGCCTCTGCTGTTCTGTCAAAACTTCTTCCATTACTTTTCTACCCCCCCCCCTCTCCTCCTCTCTCTCTCTCTCTCTCTCTCCTCTCTCTCTCTCTCTCTCTCTCTCTCTCTCTCTCTCTCCACTTTTCCTTTCGTGAAATGCGTTGAGTTGATATTCTCCACCTATTGCGAAATTTCAATGGTCTGCATTTCCGATTCATTAAACAGTTCGAAACTTTCTTAGTTCTCATTGCTACAATTCCTCTTGGTAGGATTAGAAAGTCGAATATATGCCCGTCTATTCCTATTCCCTCAAGAACATGTTTATTACCTTTCCCACCTTTCACCATTACTCTTCTTCGCACTGTGTCATATGTTGCTTTCCCACTTGCACCTACATCCAGTCTCCATAATGCTCAGTCTCGCCTCCTCTTGTGATCATGCATATTTCTCCCACAGCATTCTATCAATTTCTGAATGCTTTACACATAGAATTTTCCGTTCCATTTGTTGTGCTTCGGTTCCTTATATTTCTTATCCGCCCAGAGGACTTTGACATTTCTGCTTTTCATTGCTATTACGACGTTCAC
>CM065724.1:20812465-20867465 GCA_033310375.1 Conus canariensis | reverse complement strand
TGTGGTAAGTTAGTTCCCATTAGTTCCCCCCCCCCCTCCCTTCTCCATCCACTACCCTCTTCTCCCATATACATCCTGTCGCTTGGCTTTCCTTCCCCCCTGTACGTCTTTGTTCCCATCTCTTCTTCCCACTCTGTTCCTAGACTTTCTTTGCGATCTACAGACTCTCCGTTACTCCTCTAACGTTACCACCCCTTTCTATTTGGACTAGTGGGGAGGAAAACAGGGAGGACAAGTCGACTTGGAGCACTTCTTCTTAGTCCACTCTCTACGCAGTTCTCGTGCAGTTTTTTTTTTCCTCTCGATTTTAATTTTAGTTTCTTTTGCGTTTGTTTTTTCCAGTCCAATTAAAAATAGAAAAGGAAACGGGAACATTTTCTAGTTTTTTAAGGTTACTCCCTTTCTATTTTCCCCCTCTTTATCAATCCCGAATTCGTCAAGTTCTAGTCCACACCCTATTTTGTTATCTCTCTCATTGCTCTTCTGTTTTAATTCTCTCTGGTTGTTATTGTTCTCTTTTACTGATGCAAGCCATGTCTCCCCCCCCCCCCCCCCGGACATTTGCATATTCAATACTCCCACGCAAGACTTTTCTTGCATCTGCTTCATACTCTCAAGCCTTCAGGGGTTTTCCCCTTTCATAAAGCACTCCCGTTTCCACTCCAGCTTCCCTTCACCAGAAAAGCATTCCTGCTCCCGCCCCATCGTCCTTTGTGTGTATAAGCTTTCTTCCTGCCTATGACATGGAGTCACCTAGTTTCCTTTCTTGCTTCCCAGCTCATTCCCTTCGCACTCACTTGTTTACTGACAGTACACTTTGCTTACTTTCTTCTTTAATTGATCAATTCGATTCTTTTCATCCATGTTTTACAGTTCCTCGTCCCTCGTGCCCCCGGCACTTTCCTTCGTTTTAAAATTTTAGTTTACCCTCCTTATTCTTCTTCTTCAATTCTCGCCTCTTTCCAGTCGAACATCATTCTGTCATCTAATCCTTCACTTTTGTTGGGAAGCCAGGCGCTCTTTCAGTACCCCTGGCTTTCACGCCTTCTGCACGTTATGTGCTAGTAACCTCTTCTTTTCTGTGACTCTCTTCATCTCCGCCTTAGAAGGCAAAAAGCCTTTCTCTTCTGCCGTCATCTTTTCTTCCTTTCTCCATTGACCGTTCTCCTGTCTTTGGTCTGGAAATCTGTTATGCTTTTTCTTCTGATCACAAAACATGGCATGCCAGTCCTTTTTTTTAATGTGACGACTAGATAGTGTAAATTTTACACAGTGTCCACAGTGGACACTAGCTGTCTATTCTTCAGTGTCTGTTTGTCTACGATTAATCTTTTTTGTTGTTAGATGTACATGTTTTCCATTGTGTTTTGCATTTTTTTTAAAGTTGGAAGAGAAAAATTAAGTAGAATGCCAGGCTCTCTCAGCACAGTCTAAAATTATCTGACCTAAGGACGTCAGTAGCTTAGCTATCATATCATATGCTGTTTTTCTCTTTTGTTGATCACATTCGTCTTTGCTGTTTGCTACTTTTTTCTTCTTCTCCAAGATGCAATTCTATTAACCAACGTGTTGACAGCCCTCCGGAAGTTGCGCGTGGTTGGCTGGGCTATAACAAAATACGGACAGTCTTGCAATATCCCCAGAGTTCATGTTTACCTTCCTGCCCACCCCTGACCACCCACTCCCCTCTCTCCCAGTGTCCTTGATCCATTGACATACTCAGTCTGTCGTCAATTTCTTTTTTTGCTAGCTTCAGGTTTCCTTACACTTCATCCTACCTGTTTGTAGTTTCTTCCTTCGGATTTACTGCTTACACACCCGCTATTTCTTCCCGGCTTTCGCTCGCCTTCATCTTTTTTTTTTTTTTTTTTTATTTCAGTCTGAGAATGAGACATCAAAGGGAAAACTTAACTCTCTTGGCACAGCTTAGTTTTCTGTGCGATAAGGCTATCCGTAATTTCTGTACCTTGCCCTGATTCACTCTTGTTGTTTGTTTCTTTATCGGGATAATTATGCTGTTTTTATGATCTGACCTGTTTAAGATGTGACGTCTTTTTTCCTGTGTGGGATTGATGGCCCTGGAAAGGCTCTGTGTGGGCGTCTGAGCCGACATAGCTATAAATGAATCTTCAATCTTTCAGTGTCAGCATTTCTTTTTCCATAGCTCAGCTCTGTAACCGGACACTCTTCCTTCGCAGTCGTTCTATGGCTTCTTCTGTGTTTGTTCTCTTGAGCTATTCGTATCCTAACATTCATATCAATATGTTCCTCATCTTTCTTTACCTGTCTATCCTCACTGTATTATACCAGCCGGCATAAATCATCACAAGTATTTCCTTTTGCCGTATCGCATTTCCCTTTTTGTCGCATTTCCCTTTAACCTGCTGTAGTTATTTTTTGTCCCGGACACTACATACCCCTTTTATTTTTATGTGTGTATGTGTGTGTGTGTGTGTGTGTGTGTGCGCGCGCGCGCGCGCGCGCGTGTGTGTGGTGTGTGTGTGTGTGTGTGCGTGTGCGTGCGTGCGTGCGTGCGTGCGTGTGCATTTTCCATCGCTTTTTACGATTCGTTTTTATTCCATTTCTTTCCATCCCTTGACCCATTTCTGGACCCACCGGTTGTGTTTCCACATCGCTACATTCTTATTATCATTCTATGTGTTATCTTGCGTTTCTTTGCCAAACTCAAATACAGTCGGCGATAGAAAGCGGAATGGTCAAACAGAGAACTCTGTCTATCCTGTCTAGACTGTAGATTACGGTTTCCAAATATTTGTGGACACTGAAAATAGGAAAGAAAATGTCTAAAGCAGAGTCTACCCACTCATACTATGATAAGGGTGAAGGCCCATGGTACACAAAGTGTGACGAACGACTTGAACTCCATGAAGACCTTGTTTTGAGACTCTGCCTGACGTGATGTGTCAGTTTGTTGGGAAGATCAATATTTCTTTATGTGACTGTCATAGGACACAGATCGTTAACAAAGATTTTTCAGAGAGCTTTTTAAGATTCAGGATTTGTTTTAACTTTCAAAAATATACATAGATTTGTTCTTGAACATAAGCTGCGCTATGAACAAGATTAACTAACATGAACGTTTTTGCTTGTCAAGACATTTGTTTTCTAAGCTTTCCAACAAGTTTGAACTCTTCATCTCATTTATAGCACTTTTGATTTCTCTATGTATCCATGTTGGGTACACTGAATAATCTCTGTTCTGTACTTGCTAGGGGGTCTTTTAGTACAGATATAACCTCTCCCCTCTGGAAAATGTGCTGATAACTAATTCCTTTCTGTCACTGTCTTTGACTCTGCCTTGTTTATTTTTGTCTTTCCTCACTGTCGGCTACTATTTTATCTGCTTTTGTGACCATTCTTATGGCTTTGTCCTCTAAACTCTTTTATCACTATTGTTTTCTGATCACAGTTTATGGCATGCCAGATCTTTTGTGGTAACATGGCTAGAGTAGATACTAGACATACATTCTGCAGTGTCTCTTTAACCCATATGTTCTTTTTTAAATGTACTTTTTGAAATGTTGAAATGCATTTCGTTATTTTGTACGAGCTTTAACAGTTCTGGAACGGAGAAATCAAGTGGAATGGCCGTTCACGCTGTCAGCACGGCTTGTCTTGCTGCCTTACAGATGTCAGCAGTTCAGCTGCAATGCCACCTACACTTTTCCCTCGCAGCCATTCTATGACTTGTATATTCCTGCCCTTGCCTTCTCAGTCGTTCATATCCTAACATTCCCTTTACATGTTATCACATTCCCTTTACATGTTATCACATTCCCTTTACATGTTATCACATTCCCTTTACATGTTATCACATTCCCTTTACATGTTATCACATTCCTTTTCTCTTTTGGCCACTTCTTGCCAGCCATCATCAGTCATCAAATGTGTGTCCTGTCATGTCGCATTTTTCTTTCACCTGCTTTTGTTTTATTTTCCCCTATAAAACTATTTTCCCCATTCATTCATATGTATGTCCATTTCTCATCGTTTTTTTTTCCATTCATTCTTATTCTAGTTCTTTACATCTCTTGCCACACTCTTTGATCCTACTGTCTGTGTCTCCACGTTGCCTAATTCCTATCGTCATTCTATGTCAACTCATGTTTTTGTTTGCCAACCTCAAACACATTTGTCAGAAGCAAGTGGAACAGCCAAACAGCGAACTCAGTCCATTCCGTCTAGACTTTAGATTTCATTTTCCAAATACTTGTGGACACTGAAAATAGAAAAAAAAACAAGTCTTGGGTAGGATTTCTTCAGTACAACTATCGTTAAGGTAAAGGCCGATGGTAGGCAAAGTGTTTCAAATCACTCAAACTCCATGAAGATCTTGTTCAAAGACACTCCGCCTGACGTGAAGTTTCAGTGTTGTTAGGAAGGTCAATATTTTTTGTATGATCTCAGTGAGACACAAATCGTGAAGAAAGCTTTTTTTTAAGTTTCAGAACTTGTTTTGACTTTTACAAAATATGCATAGACTTGTCGTTTACACGCTCTCAGCCTTTGACTCCACAGTCGGCGGGGCTATGAACAATATGAACTGATACACACGTTTTCATACATCAGGACACTCGCCTCCTTAGCTCTCCACCAGCTGTTAACTCTTTATCTCATTCACAGCGCCTTTTTTCTAAATGTATCCATGTCTGATTCATCTCTTTCCTGTCCTCACGGGATGCCGGGCGCTCTATCAGTGCAGACTTCTCCTGCACCTTCTGGAAATTCTGTTCTGTGAACTTCCTCTTTTTCTGTCAGTGTCTTCGGTTCCTTCTTGTCTGTTTGTGTCTGTCCTTATCACCGTCTGCTGGCTTTCTGCCTTTTCATCCATTCCTGTGTCTTTGTCCTGTAAACGCTTTCACACTGTGTTTGTTTCCACCACAGTTTCTGACATGCCAGCTCCTCTGTTTCACTCTGGCGACTAGGAAGGTACAATTGTACGCACTTTCCTGAGTGGGCACTGGCCGTTCGTTCTGCAGAGTCTGTTTGCCCTATGTGGCTTTTTGAAATGTAGATGTTTTAAATTGAAATGCCTGTCATAATTCTGTATGGGTTTTAACGAATCTGGGATGAAATGGCTGACCACGCTCTCAGCACTGCTCTGTGTTATCCGCCTTGTAGATGTCAGCAGTTCAGCCACCATCTTCCCTCGCAGCTGTTGCACGACCTCTTCTATGTATTTCCTCTTGTCCTCACAGCCGTTTATACTCTAAAATTCGTATCAACTATACATGTTCCTCAACTTTCCGCTTCTTTCTATCCTTGTGGTATCTTACCCGCTGGCATAACTCATGAAGTGTGTGTGTGGCTTTTGTCATAGCCAACTCTCTTTGATCTACTTATAAAAACATACATAGGTTTTCGTTCTTTTTGCTTTACATGCGCTCAGGCTTCAACTCCGTTGGCTGTGCTATGAACAAGATGAATCAATATTCACGTTTTTGCTTGACAAGACACTTGCCTTCTTAGCTCTCCACCAACTTCAAACCCTTCATATCATTTATGTCACTTTTTGTTTTTTTTGTTTTTTATATTGGAAAAAAAATTGGAGGTTTTGGTTTTGGTTTTTGCGTTTTTTTTTCCCTAATGTTCACCTCTTTTTTACTTTTACTTTTTGTTTTTCTATTATGTGTCCATATTTGTGAAAAATGAGTTATGTCTTTTCTTGGTGGGGATGCTGGAGACTATTCTAGTACCGATAGAACCCCCATCCCCCGACCCTCTCCCTTCCCCTAACTTCTGGAGATTCTTTGCTCGTAGCTTTTTCTTTTCTGTCACTCTCTTTGACTCTCTCTTATTTCCTTTTGTCTGTCACTCTCTTTGACTCTCTCTTATTTCCTTTTGTCTGTCCAGGATTTAAACCACAGTGCCAAGGACATCCACGCTGTTGGTTCGGATGAGGAATTTGCACAGGCCCTCGATGCCAGGCGCCTGAAACTCAACCTGCCACGAGCAAACGAAACTGAAGATTGGGAGAAACTGGATGCAAAAATCGTCCAAAGACTCGATGCACTGATAGGGAAAAGCACCCTGGAACACAAACTAGCCACATATGGGGACATTGTGTATGCCACATGTAGAGACGCATATGGAGCAAAACTACCCAAAGAGAAAACACCTCCAAAGAAATCCAGACGCCAAGAAAAGATGGACAAGATCAGGGTCCAAAAGAAAAACCTCAAGACGCAAATGAAGACCGCACTGCCAGCTGAAAAACAAGGCTTGGAAAAACTATGGAAAGACCTGAAAGAAAAAACACAGCGCCCTCAGCAAAGCGGAATCTGCGAGGAAGAGGAAGAGCAAAAAGAAGAAGACACAAGAGCGCTTCTTCAGAGACCCCTTCCAGTTTGCCAGAACACTGTTTGAGCAGCCAAAATCTGGGACCCTAAGTGTGGACAAAGGAGTTCTTGAGCAGCATCTGACGAAAACATACTCTGACCCACAGAGCAAAGCACCACTCGACATTCAAGGTCTGGTGTGGCCAACCAACCCTGAGGAACAGTTCAATGGCAAGCCTCCAACGTTGGCGGAAATCAAGAAGGTGGTCGACAAAGCCAGAGCCAAATCATCACCAGGGCCAAACGGAATACCTTACCAGCTTTACAAGAAATGTCCCAAGGTGCTGGAGTGGCTCCACAGGCTGCTGCGATCGGCTTGGAGAAACCAGAAGATCAGCGGCCAGTGGATGACGGCAGATGGTGTGTACATCCCCAAAGAGCAAAACTCAAGTGACATCAGCCAGTTCAGGCCAATATCACTACTGAACGTCGAAGGGAAAATCTTCTTCTCTGTCATGGCAGCAAGGCTGACAAGTACCTGATGGAAAACAAATACTTGGATGTGTCAGTCCAGAAAGGTGGCATCCCAGGCGTGGCTGGCTGTGTAGAACACGCCACAATGATCTGGGACGCAATCCAAAAAGCAAAAACAGAAAAGAGAGACCTGGACGTAGTGTGGCTTGATCTGGCAAACGCATATGGATCTGTGCCCCATGAGATGATACAGTTGGCTCTTGAGATGTACCATGTGCCAAAGAACATCCGCGACATGCTCAAGAAGTACTTCAATGGCTTCTCAATGCGGTTCTCTACCAAGGAGTACACAACAGACTGGATCAACTTGGAAGTGGGTATTGCAATGGGCTGTGCAATTTCCCCAATACTGTTCGTGCTGGCAATGGAACTCATCTTGAAAGCAGCAACAAACAACGCGAGACAAACAGACCTTGGCGATGGATACAAGATGCCTCCTCTCAAGGCCTTCATGGATGACACTACAGTGATTTCATCCAGAGAAGACGAGACACGTCATGTGCTGGAGAGGCTGGACGACATAGTTGCCTCATCCAGAATGAAGTTCAAGCCAAAGAAATCACGGAGTCTCTCACTGAGGAAAGGAAAAGTGGCCGGATCTGTGGTCTTCAGTGTTGCCAACCAGGCCATTCCAATAGTCACAGAAGAACCAGTCAAGAGCCTTGGAAGATGGTATGATGATACGCTGAAAGACACACAAAGAGCAAAAGAAACCAAGCAGATGGCGGAGGAAGGCTTGGAGACCATTGACCAGTGTGGGCTCCCTGGCAAATACAAGGTCTGGTGTCTGCAGTTCATGCTGATACCAAAGCTCCTATGGCCTCTGATGATATACGACATCTGCACCAGCACAGTGGAGGCAATGGAAGCCAAAATCAACAAGTTCACAAGGAAATGGCTTGGTGTCCCACCCTGTCTGACTGACATAGCGCTGTACTGTCGCCAAGCAAAGCTGAAACTACCACTGAAATCCGTCCTGGAGGAATACAAAGCAGGGAAGATCAGACTTCAAAGCATGCTGGAGGACTCAGGAGACAAGGTGGTAGAAGCAATCAAGCCCCAGCTGAAGACAGGCAGAAAATGGAAAGTTCAAGAGGCGATGGATTCTGCAAAAGAAAGTCTCAAGATCAGAGAAATAACAGGACACACACAGACCAACAGACAAGGACTGGGGGCGACCAAAACTGAATGGTGGTCAAAGGCCAAAGGAAAAGCCAAAAGAGACATGATGATTCAGGAGATGAGAAAAGAAGAAGACCAAAAAAGACTCCAAAAAGCAGTCCAGCAGAGCCAGCAAGGGCAATGGACAACGTGGGAGAATGCACTCCAAAGAAGTCTCACTTGGAATGACATTTGGCACATGGCCCCTCTCAGGATCAGCTTCATTCTCAGATCTGCATATGACCTTCTGCCCTCAAATGCAAACCTGGTGAAGTGGGGGAAAACAGACGATCCTGCATGCCCCCTCTGCCATGAAAAACAAACAGTGGAGCATGTCCTAAGCTCATGTAAAGTAGCCCTGGCTCAAGGAAGGTACACATGGAGGCACAACCAAGTGCTCAAAGAGATTGTACAAGTAGTCTGGGCTAGTACCAACACCACAAAAGGGAAAATCAGGACTCCAAAAGCACCCGCAACATTCTTCACGGCAGGAGGCAGCAAATCATGGCCAAGAACAACAGTGCCACTCGAAACATGCAGGCAGAGTCTGCTGGACGGGGCAGATGACTGGGAGTGCACTGCAGACCTCCCAGAATGGAAGAGTCACCCAGAGATCATCAGCAAGAGTGGCATGAGACCAGACATAGTAGTCCACTCTAAGTCAACCAAGCAGCTGATCATGATCGAGCTCACGGTGCCATATGAGAACAGAATGGAGGCAGCTCAAATCTACAAGACTGAAAAGTATGCTGATCTGGCAAACAGCCTGAGGAGAGAAGGCTATCAGGTCAAAGTCCTCACTGCAGAAATTGGAGCTAGGGGGTTTGTAGGAACGTCTGCATACAGCCTCATGAAACAGCTCTCAGTTGCAGGGAAGGAAAAAACCAGAGCCCTGAAAGCAATGGCAGAAGCGGCAGAGAGAGTGTTCAAGCTGGATCTGGTCAAGGAGGAACAAAAGTGAACTTCATAAGGCTTAATTTCCCTACAAATATCAGGTGTCCCTGTGGCTCAGTGGTTAAAGCGCGAGTCATTAAGTGGAAAATGAGCATGTCCAGAGGGTCATGGGTTCGAATCCCAGCCATGGCTCGTCCCAAGATGGGAAAAAAGGGGCAGCAGAGGGACATCCGGAGTCATGAACCGGATGTGGCCCAACCCCCCTAGAGTGTCAGGAGATAAGGCCGAAACACTTGCTTGAAGGGGGCTTCTCTTCTGAGGACTCTCTGCTGCCACGCTCTCCACGAGTTTCTTTCTACTGTCCTCACTGTCGTCTGCTGTTTTTCTGCCTTTTTAAAAATCACTTTTGTGTCTGTGTTCTGTAAATCCTTTAACATTATTTTTCTGATCACAGTTTATCACATGCCATCTTTTTTGTTGTTATGATCTGATGACTGAGTAGTGACGACCGTAAACATTTACCACAGTGAACACTAGTAGTGACGACTGTAAACATTTACCACAGTGAACACTGGTAGTGACGACTGTAAACATTTACCACAGTGAACACTGGTAGTGACGACTGTAAACATTTACCACAGTAGACGCTAGTAGTGACGACTGTAAACATTTACCACAGTGGACGCTAGTAGTGACGACTGTAAACATTTACCACAGTGGACACTAGTAGTGACTACTGTAAACATTTACCACAGTGGACACTAGTAGTGACGGCTGTAAACATTTACCACAGCGGACACTAGAAGTGATGACTGTAAATATTTACCACAGGGGACACTAGAAGTGATGACTGTAAATATTTACCACAGTGGACACTAGTAGTGACGACTGTAAACATTTACCACAGTGGACACTAGTAGTGGCGACTGTAAACATTTAGCACAGTGGACACCAGTTGTCCATTCTGCAGCGTCTGTTAGCTCATTTGTTTTTAAATGCACTGTTTGTAACACTGAAATTGTTTTTCTTAAGTACTTTCTACGCGTTTTAACTAATCTGGGGAATGAGAAATCAAGTGGAACGGCTGTCCACGCGTCAGCACGGCCCTGTCTTGTCCGCCTTACAGACATAAGCAGTTTTGCCATTATACCACTCTTCGCTCGCAGCTGTTCTATGATCTCTTCAGTTTTCCTGCATTTGCCTTCCTAACTGTTCATATCCTAACATTCTCGTGAACATGTTTCTAATCTTTCTTTTTCTCGCCATTCTTGTAGTGACTTGCCAGCTGGTATAAGTCCATAGACACAAGTCCTTTTATCATGCTGCTGCATGTCTTTTACATGCTGCTGTTTAATTCTTTTTTTTTTAGAAGCTTCTCTCCATGTTCATGTATTTCCATTTCCCCATCCTTTTCCAGATTCGTTTTTGTTCTAGTTCTTTGCATTTCTTTCCACACTTCTGGCACCAAGTGTGTGTCCTTTCCACATCGCTTCACTCCTATCACTATTCCGTGTCGTCTCATGTTTCTTTGCCAAACTCAAATACCTTTGGCAATAGAAAGCGGAATGGAGCTTCCAAACAGCCAATGCTGTCTATTCCGTCTAGACATTATATCACTTCTCCTAGATATTTGTGGACACTGAAAACAAAAAAAAGTCTTAAGCAGGTTTTACCCACTCGTGCATCGTAAGGGTGAGGTTCTGTGGTACGCAAAGTGTGACGAACCTTTCAGACTCCATGAAGACCTTGTTTTGAGACTCTCTGCCTGACGTGATGTTTCAGTTTGTTAGGAAAGTCAATATTTGTTATGTGATCTTTATGAGACACAGATCGTGAACAAAGGTTTTTAGATCAGCGCTTTCTAAGTTTCAGAGTTTCTTTTGACTTTATTCTGATTCGTACATAGATTTGTTGTTGAACAGCACTCAGCCTTTGGTTCCAAGGCTGGATGGATTACAAACAACATGAATCAATGCCCGTGTTTTTGTAAGTCATGACACTCTTCCTTCCACCAGATTTCAACCCTTCCCGTTCCCATTCTTTCATGCCGAAATGTATTTTGATTTTTGAAAATATCCAGCCCCATTGCTTCCCATATTTTGATCTCTCACG
The DNA here is from genome assembly GCA_033310375.1 of Conus canariensis. Taxonomy (NCBI): domain Eukaryota; kingdom Metazoa; phylum Mollusca; class Gastropoda; order Neogastropoda; family Conidae; genus Conus; species Conus canariensis. Next base: position 20,856,465 of record CM065724.1, on the reverse strand, counting down.
ATCCACGACCTTCCTCTCATACGTCACAGTTGTCCAGGTTTCATTCATTTTGTGTTTGTTGCTATAACTCATCATTTGCATCAATTCCTTTTCTAACTATGTCATACACCCATTTAGTCTGTTTCATATTTTCTACTTATGGTGTTTGCGTACTGCATTGGTCAAATATTGCATTTAGGTACTCATCCATATTCCTTTCAGAGGTGACAATGAAAGCCCTACTCAAAACAGCCCCCACACTTGCCCACTTGGACCCAGTCAAGGCGCTGGGGATACGAAGAAGCAACAAGTATATCACTTCTTCTTTCCACTTCTTCCCACTGTATCTTAAAAGTTTTGTGGCAAAATCTTGTCCCGATTTTCCAGCCTCCAGGGATATCTGTTTTTCCACGTAATATTTGCGTTATTTACCTTTGTCACATCGTCAGGTGCTGTTTGACTGGTCAGAAATACGAGAACCGAAATTCAAATTTCAAACAAAAGATTCATCCAGACAACAAATTACACGAATGGTGTGCAGCGCGCATAAACGATTATTTGATTTTCAGCGATATGTCTTGTGTTGCTCTAAATCGCTCTATCGTTCATTTGCTACAAACTGTGTCCCAACTGTCGTCAAAATAATAAATTCTACATACTATTTTGAACAAAAAACTTGTAAGAAAAAAAAAGAAACCACCAAAGAAACAAACGAACAAACAAACAAACAAACAACAACAACAACAACAACAACAACAACAACAACAACAACAACAACAACAAGCAAGACGTAAAGAATTCTGAAACCAATGTTTACTAACAACGGTTACCTAAGGGCGATAATTCACTAATATTTTCTCTTCTGATACTGCAGTCTTCAAAATAAGTAAGAACAGAGGAGGACTGGAACTGTCTGACTCTTTCAAGGAGCTTACGAAGTACTGTGAAGAGAGTGTGCTGATAGTGATAGATGTGTGTTCCCAAGAGAACCTCTTCAAAGACACTGCAGTGGGAGCACTAAACACTCATCTCGCGCAAAAAATATTTTGATAGTGACTTGAATTTTGGATTATACAAGGCCCCAAAAAGAAAGGGAACGAAAAATTGTTCAGAACGATTAAAGATCGCTGACAAAGGTCTTACCAGTACCGGAGGGAAGCCTTCGAATCCCCATTATTTCTCCTTTGCTAGTCCAAATTCATCTCTTTGCAAGATTCTGTCCAGACCCACTCCCCTATGTCCCACTTCCTCCCTCTTTCTTTATTCCTACTAATTAAAAATCCTTGTTACTTCAAATGCCCAGTTATCACCCACGCCCCCACCCTCCCTCAGTATCATTGTTTTTTTCTCATATCACATCGCTATGTTCTCTATTACGTGGTATCCATGTCGGCCTTTTCACACTATCGCTCTTTCGTCAGAATTCCATTCTCATCCCATGCATTTCTGCCCCGCCTCATGCTCATCTTCAGCGGCTATCGTCCCCTCTGCTCACTCATGCCACCTTCCCTTCTTTCCTCATCCTTACCGCATCCACACTGAGCAATCCTCTTTCCCTCCAGTTCTCATCCGTCTGATTTTTCACCTGTACGTTCTGTTTCCAGTTATGCCCCTTCCTTCTCTCTCTCTCCTCTCTCTCTCTCTCTCTCTCTCTCTCTCTCTCTCTCTCTCTCTCTCTCTCCAAAAGTCAGCCTTTCTTCTGTCGCCGTGGGAGTGCCGTTGGCTCTTTGTGCAAAATGTACCCCCGCGTCTGTAAAATTCTGTGCTAGTAATACCCTTTTTTCCTGTTCCTCTCTTTGACTCTGCTTTCAACAAAAAACATTGTCTTTTTCTTTAACTGTCGTCCACTTACGTTTACCTGCAGGGTCCTGTTACTATTCTTTGTCCTTGGAAGTCTTCATACCTTTTCTTCTTCTGCAGTTACAGTTTACAACATGACAGCTTTGTGGCTTTCTCTCGTGTGAGTTTGATGGCCCCAAAAGGACCTGTATCGCTATAAGTTTTTATCATCACAGCTCACGATGTATGGAGGAAAGGGGTGGGGAATGGGATCCCTGGTAGCTTTTATCATTATAGCTTAAGAATTGAGGGGGGGGGGGGGGGGAGAAGAGGGCGTGGAATAGGATCCCGATTAGTTTGTATCATTACAGCTCTGGAACTAGTAAGGGAAGGAGGTAGAGAGTGGGATCCCCCCCCTTCCCCCCTTCCCCTCCGTCTCTTGTTCTGATTGGTGTCTGAACAGCTCTGTCAATATTGCTCCTCACAACAAAAAACTCGACTCCCCGCCCCCTTTCTCTTGCAAATTATTGCCATTCATAACACCTCTCATCCCCCTAGTGGTTCCCCAGCTTCTCGGTACGGCTGTTGTCTTTCAATACATCGCTTCTCGGTCCCGCATTCCAGTGTAATAACTCTCTGTCCTCAGTTCTGCGTTCTTTCTCTCACGGTTCTACATCTGTGATGTTTTGTCTCATTGTTTTCCTCTCCCCGATTCCTTTCCCGTTTCTACGCTTTCCATCGTACTCTTGTTTCCCTCCGTCACTCACTCCATGATCCATTTTTTTTTAATCCTTGATCATATCCAATAACATCACCGTCACAGACATTGTCCTCTGATTTTCCTACTCGTCTCGTTTCCTTTCCTGTCCCTTTCTTGTCTTTTTTTCTTTACCCTGTAATTTCTTATTTCTTATTTTTGCAGTCCCATGTATTTGGCACCCATTCCTTTATTAACCGCTTTGATTTATCGTCACCATATATATATCTATCTATAGATAGATAGATAGATAGATAGATAGATAGATAGATAGATAGATAATATAATGCTGAACAATTAAGTAGTGGGAGAAAACAAGTGCAGGTTAACAATTCTTCCATCATTATAGTAATGACTTGGCAAAGATTAAAAAAACATTTTTTTTAATGAAATAAAAAATTGAAGATGAAGAAAATGATAAAATATATATTATAAATATGAAAACCCTTCACTAGCTGCATGAGGGAACCATCGTAATCCCCCTTGAAGGCAGATCTATATGTATTGCCTGCTCCTAGACCTTTCGTCCGCTGGATCGGACTCATCCGGGAGACACGGCTGACTGTGTCTGTGCTCTTGTGCTCTTGGCGTCATAATATATTATATATATATATATATATATATATATATATATATATTATGAACAAGACAAGACATCCTGAAGATAGCAACGCTAGAAACAAGCTTGTAGATTTTGCCACTTCATTTTAAAAATATTTTTTAACAGATATAATATATATATATATATATATATATATATATATTGTGTGTGTGTGTGTGTGTGTGTGTGTGTGTGTGTGTGTGTGTGTGTGTGTGTGTGTGTGTGTGTTTAGTTAACGCACACCTTTCGTCCTTTATTAATTCTTGGAACTTCCCGAACCCTTTCCTTTTCAGATTTTTGCCTCTTGTGTTCAAATCCCGCATGTTTTCTTTTCGCATTCATTCCTTTATTTACGGCTAAGGTGTAGCATACGTTCTTCCAGTTTGCCATCTCCTAAAGCTTAATCTGCCTCCCTTTTACTGCATATTCAAGGTCTGTTTGTATTACATTGATGTTCTTAAATCCTATCAAATCCTCGCTTCCAGAGGTGACAGTAAAATAGGAATGAACTTCCTTTCACGAATCCCCACTTCCATTCTGTTGCCGTTTAGAATACTGGCAATAGAAAAGGAATGAGTGTGGCACTTTTTTTTTTAATTCTCAGCGTCTCCTTTGAGCCTATCACCAGTATCCTTTTCACCTTTTTTTTTTTGCGAACGTTTTAACCAGTAAACTCTCTGAGTCATGAACCTCGATATTTCCCTGATTACCTCGCATACTCACCAATTCTGACTCATCTCCTTCCTCTTTCACAGCCATTCCATACACCTGGATACCAGTCCTGTTTAACGTTCCATATTGATCCCTGTTCTTATTGTCTTGAACCTCGATCACTGGAGTTGTGATGTACACAGTATGTCGCTGATATCAACATTCCTCTCCTCGATCATGGAGTTGTGATGTACACAGTATGTCGCTGATTAGTCAACATTCCTCTCCTCGATCACTGGAGTTGTGATGTACACAGTATGTCGCTGATTAGTCAACATTCCTCTCCTCGATCACTGGAGTTGTGATGTACACAGTATGTCGCTGATTAGTCAACATTCCTCTCCTCGATCACTGGAGTTGTGATGTACACGGTATGTCGCTGATTAGTCAACATTCCTCTCCTCGATCACTGGAGTTGTGATGTAACGTATGTCGCTGATTAGTCAACATTCCTCTCCTCGATCACTGAGTTGTGATGTACCAGTATGTCGCTGATTAGTCAACATTCCTCTCTCGATCACTGGAGTTGTGATGTACACAGTATGTCGTGATTAGTCAACATTCCTCTCAGTGCTACTCAGCTTGTCATGTGTTCCATCGATTTCCCCCTTTTTTTTCTCTCATGTAGTCTTCTTTTTCCAGACAAGCGTTCGTCCTACCCAGCAACCTCAACCTCCCACTCCCGTCCTTTCCCCGTCCGCGTCTCTGTCCTTTATCTGGACCATATATTGACCCCATGCTACTGCATCGTTCTGCAGGGGTGAAGGTGAAGTCAAGGAGTGATAATAAACACCTACTACCAATTACACTGTCTGCCCTCCTCTGTTTCGCAATGTTACTAATATTAAAAATCCATTCCAACATTCCAAGTTCGCCTTGATATCGCCATCTGCTTTCACCCTCATCGCTTGTTCCTCTCTCACATTCTTTTGATAATGCCGCCCTTTTCAATTTCCCCAGCCATTTCACACCTGCTGTTTTTTTCCAGAACGCGGGTCAGTCCATTGCTCTTCTAAATCCGTTCCCATAATCCGCCTTTGTCCACTTTAGATCTTACCCTTATGTAAGTCTTGTTGCCTCTGAGGTTCTATAGATTTCTATTTCTAACTGACAAATGTCAATCTTAGTCCTGCTGCTTACCCGACTCTACACCGTTTCCCATTTTCATGATTTCTCAACCGTCATCGCTACTTCTTGCTTTCACGAATTCAATTATCCACTTTCATCGTTTATCATTCCCTCCCTTTTTTGTAATGTCAGTCTTCACTTATTCTACCAGACCTTCTTTTACAAACCATTCTGATGACTCACTGCAGACACATCGTGGAAAATACTTCCTCTCCTCTTTTCCTTACCTTCCCAAACCTTAAAAACTTCTACCTAACCTACTTTCCGATTTCTGCACGTTTTGGTTTTTGTATGAGTCTGCTGCACCCTTACTCCTTAGAGCTAATGGCAGTAAAAAGGGAAACGAACCTGTGTCTGCAGATACCATCTGCATCTTTATCCGACCTCGTTTGCAGACATATGCTTCGTAAGATGAAGACAGAATGAACATCTGGCTTGACCTTCTGATTTCATTTGATGCGGTCTGAAACGCTGGGAATAGGAAAGGGAATGGGCGCGCCAGTTTTATTCCCAGTCCCTCATATCACAAACTTTTGAAATTCGAATGAGGATCCATTTCACCCTATTATTTCCGACCTTTATTTTAATCGATAACCCCTTCCGAGCTATGACTCTTCAGATTCTCCGCATTCCCGTTCTCGGAGACATGACAGACGGAAAGAGATAAAACAGGGACATCAGTGATGGGAAAAGCACAGGACTGGGATGGAGCCACCTTTCTTAATATTTGATAGTTTATACTATTTGAAAAGTCAGCCCCATTTGTCATCATTTCCGTTCAGTTTCATCCGCTTACCTGAATACACGCAGCAATACCGATAACCTTTAATCCTAGTTTTTTTGATGCCATTTTATAATCCTCTTTCATGTGCGTCTTTACCATGATTTGCTTCCTACTAATACTCTTTGTCAACCTTTATTATCTCCCTTTTCTTCTTTCCTTGACCTAATCTACAGTCATTCAAACAGAAATGAACCGATTTAGTCACTACCGCGTTTGTTTCATGTTAACCCCCTCCCTTGCACTATTTTCCTCTGTTCTGTTCTGTTGCAGTCCCTTCCAACTTTTGTTCGCAACTCTCCATCTCTCTCCCCCCTCCCCTCCTCTCTCCCATTTTCCTTCTCTTCTCTTCCCACCTATTGTCTGAGCTCTTTTCTGTTCCTCCCCATCCGCTCATGTTCCATTCACCCCTACCTGTGCTCCTCTTCGATCGAATCACGCTCTTCTAGTTCCAGCGCTCTATCCCCATTGATGTCTTCCCAGTCACACCTTTGCTCTCCTTGTCTATATTCCTATTCTCATTCTCTGCCCCTCTGCTTAATTCCGTACCCATTTGACAGTCTCGAATTCCTCATCTGTCTATCACGCCACCTTCCCGTACCTGGAAATTCCCATTAAACCGTCGTGTCTTGATTCTTCTTCTGCATGTGGTCTGTGTCTTCTTCCCACCCTGTTCAGTTGACTCATTTTCACGCGACACCTTTCCATTCCAACATTTCCGTTTTCCTCCCTATATTTTGTAATCTCATTTTTTCTTGCATTCATTTTGTGTCCTTTTTCCCTGTCTGTCTTTCAGTTCCCTTTACCAGTGATTACATAACACAACATTATGTTTTTAAGAAGTCAGTTTGAAAGTGGAATGTTCTCAAGTCTGTATTGTGCCCCAGTTTTCCGTTTGGTTTCTGAGTTTCCTTGACCAGTTATTACACAATATGACGTAGTGTGCATTTCTATCAAGGAGTCAGTTTGAAAGTGGAATGGACTTGAGTCCTTCTGTAATCGGTCCTGTTCTCAGCACAGGCTGTGGGAAGAGGTGAAGAGCGCATCATTTCTTGTGCCCAGTTATTCCTGTTTCAGCGTCTGTCTTAAGGCAAGTCTTCGCCCCCAGCTTTCTGACTGAACATCAACGCCCCCTCTCCCTCCCCCTTCGGTGTTTGACCTATTCATATCCTCCTACAATCGAACATACTCACATTCCCATAATTTCGCTTTCCCACGGTCCAAATTACCCTCTTTTCAAACTCTTCTGTTGTTGTTTGTTGTTGTCGTCGTCGTCGTACCCTGGCTAAAAGACTCCAGGGATCAAACAGCCGAAGCATTTGAACACTATCGTACAAATGCATCAGCTGGGGATGAGAACATTACGTGTGTGACCGTTTTTGATTACCCCGCCACATGGGCAGCCACACTCCGACTTCGGGGGATTTTGGAGACTGATAATGTTATGCTAGGAGCTTGTCACAACTGAAGACAATTCCCGCATAACTATGCAGAGCATAACAACATTTTGATGTAGCCTTGGTGTTCTAGCCTATGTCAATTGGCCTGACACAGCCTTAAGCCAAGGCGGACTCTTCTGTTATTATTGCTGTTCTCTTCCTGTCCCCCAAATTACCATCTATTCAAATTCCCTCCTCTTCATACATGCTGCACAACATGTTCCCCTCCACTTTTTAATTTCACACTGCCCACCCTACATCCAACGCATCTCGTCATCATATGACTTAAAATACCCTTAGCTATCGCGTTCGTTTTGATATTCATAGCTGTGATTATCGTTTTCTTTCTTCCCCCTTGACACTTCCACAAAATCTGCGTCCTCATTTTTGTTTTTGGTTCCCCATTCGATTTCCTCCCGCTTTTCTCTCTGAATGATGTCTTCCATGTCCCATCACATTATCATTCCTGTCAACAGATTGCTATGACAGAGGAGCTGATCCTTGTTGATTCCCTGCTGTCATCATTATCCCCTTTGTGTGAATCTGAATACCGGGGTTAAAAAGAGGCTGGCCGCACCATTTCTCATTCTCATTTCGCGTCATCAAAACTGCACTCCTTTGGTAAAAAAAAAAATCGTCTTCATGTTTACAACCCTCCGCCCCTCCCCCTTTCCATCTGCAACAGTCATAATTCAAACTGTTTTCCCGCTAACACTGAAGGTGCTCCACATTCATGAGAGTTCGCTCTCTTCCAATTCCGACCACTCTTTCCGTCGATCCATTACCACTGGCCCGCTCATCGAAACCTGTGACAACATTTTTACCACTTTTCCCATCCCATACTTATTCCTTGTCCTCACACAGGTCGTCCCTGTAGCTTTCAACATCCCCTTTCCAGAGTACGTCGGACCTCATTGACATATTCCTCCACCAATGCTGGTCTCCTTATTCCTGACACTGACTTTCACACAGTTTGTCATGGCTTGCGCCCATTTCTGTCTCATCTTCAGTCCCATTCCAGTAGACTTGACTCACTCTTTGCCTTTGTTTACATTCCCATTGGGTTACAGTTATTGATAAAGTCAGTAGGTGACAAATGAGTCAAGAGGTGGCAATAAAACCAGTAGGTCACGACTGATTCAGGAAGTGACAATAAAACCAGTAGGTGACAACTGAATCAGGAAGTGACAATAAAACCAGTAGGTGACGACTGAATCAGGAAGTGACAATAAAACCAGTAGGTGACGACTGAATCAGGAAGCGACAATAAAACCAGTAGGTGACGACTGATTCAGGAAGTGACAATAAAACCAGTAGGTGACAACTGAATCAGGAGGTGACAATGAAACCAGTAGGTGACAAATGAATCAGGAAGTGACAATAAAACCAGTAGGTGACGACTGATTCAGGAAGTGACAATAAAACCAGTAGGTGACAAATGAATCAGGAAGTGACAATAAAACCAGTAGGTGACAACTGAATCAGGAAGTGACAATAAAACCAGTAGGCGACAACTGAATCAGGAAGTGACAATAAAACCAGTAGGCGACAACTGAATCAGGAGGTGACAATAAAACCAGTAGGCGACAACTGAATCAGGAGGTGACAATAAAACCAGTAGGTGACAACTGAGTCAGGAGGTGACAATGAAACCAGTAGGTGACGATGAGTCAGGAGGTGACAATAAAACCAGTAGGTGACAACTGAGTCAGGAGGTGACAATGAAACCAGTAGGTGACAACTGAGTCAGGAGGTGACAATAAAACCAGTAGGTGACAACGGAGTCAGGAGGTGACAATGAAACCAGTAGGTGACAACGGAGTCAGGAGGTGACAATGAAACCAGTAGGTGACGATGAGTCAGGAGGTGACAATGAAACCAGTAGGTGACGATGAGTCAGGAGGTGACAATGAAACCAGTAGGTGACGATGAGTCAAGAGGTGACAATGAAACCAGTAGGTGATGACAGAGTCAGGAGGTGACAATGAAACAGTAGGTGACAAGTGAGTCAAGAGGTGACAATGGAGCCAACAAGCGACAGTGAATCCCTTGCCAAGTACAACTCCATCCTTTTCATTGTTCATCGTGCCAATTATACCAAAAGAATATTAGATGTGTTTCCACTTCACACACACACACACACACACACACACACACACACACACACACACACACACACACACACACACATATTTTTTTTCACCTCCATGATACTTCCATTTCTTTTCCTTCCCAATTCATTTCTTTTTCCTATCTTCATCTTTCAGCTCTTCCCTCTCCATTCCTTTTCCATCACCTCATTCTCATTCTTCTCAACTCCTTTGTTTTCTCTTACCTTGTAGTCCTTGCTACACCTTTCTGTTCCTATTGCTTTTTTTTGCCTTCCCAAATCATCATCTGAGCTCTTCCGACGCCTTCACTTTCTACTGTTTCCAGACCTTGAACATTCAGACTCCATTGATCACCTTCTTGCTGTGTCTTCCCAGTCAGCGTAACTTGTCATATTCCCACCAGTCTCTTCCTATTCACGTCCTTTCCGTACGTTCACTTCTTGCCCTCAGTCCCTCGGTGTGCCCCTTTCATTTCATTGCATTGACTGTTTCACATTAACCTTTCAGCCAAATCTTCCAGACCCAGCCTCACCCCCATTTCCGACCTCTCCCCTACAGAAATAAGCTATTTCCTTTGGGTTTTTTCTTCTTCTGGAAATTGCTCTACTTAAAAGTTTGAATTTGTTTTCCCCCTTTCCTTTTCCTAATCAATGTATAGTCCAACTTTATTTTATTCTGATTCTGCCTCCTGAAGTATCGTCCCTTCTTTACGGCCGCCTCTGGAAGATGGATTCCATGCCATGTTCCACTCACAGTGAAACATATTCTTTTAGATTGTTGGGACTTGCACGATGTAAGACATAAATACTTTACAGCAGAGTCACGAAAACCCTGCTCAGATGATGTCCCACCTGACGTGATCTTTGAGTTTCTGAAAAAGATTAACGTTTTCATCTGATTTAAGATTTTACGGAAGAAAGATTTTGAACGCAGTTTCTGGTGCGTTTTCAGAAGATGTATTTTAAAGAGATGTGTGAAAGTTTTTTTATTTTATTTTTTATATGACTTGTGAGTTGATTTTAACGTAGTGACAGCCCTGATATGGCCCTTTGTGGTCGGCTGGGCTATAAGCAACATTACCTTACCTTACCTATCGTCTGTTCCTGAGCCATCCAACTGCTGCAGCTGTCATTCCAAACCACTTGATTTCCCACTTCTTTCCCTCCCCACTCCTTTTCGCCCTTTCTATTCCCACTGCTCACTGTGTCACCAAGGAACAGGAATAAGAGAATGGTGGGCACACCGCTTCTGACCCCTTCCTCCGGTTTCAGCTCGGCGTTTATCAATTTCCACCCGTACTCCAATGTTTCCAGTTTTCTATAACACACTGCCTCCCACTCAATATTTGATACTTCCTGGCGCTCAGTTGTCACCCAGTCCATCTCTTTATCACGTGGTTTGAAGTCCTGTTTGCTATTGAGCTCGTCCGTTTTCCGCAGCTGTGATGTATTCATTGTTTCCTGTCCCTCGATGCCTCTACAAAATCTGCTCCATGTTTATTATCTATGCTTCTTCCTCCTGCTTCCCCTTCCACGAATCATGTCCTCATAGTCTTACCCCATCTTCACTCATTGCAAGAAGTTGAAGTGACACCAGAACCTATGCTTACCCATTTCAACCCTTCATCCCTTTCGTGTCATTTTAAACACTGTGAAAAAAATGAGGGTGGCACCCATTGTTCATTCCCAGTTCTCTCCATACAAAAACTGTCCTTTGGCAAACATTCATGTTTTCATTTTCCCGAAAATGACATTCCTCCCCCTCTCTTTGTACCAGTGTATACCATTCTCGCCATGTTTTCACATACGTCACAACTTGTCCTACTCTCACCAATCTCTTCTTATTTCCATTCCCCTCATTCATTCACTTCTCGTCCCCGTTTTTCTCAGTTCAACATAACGACCTTCTGATTCTGTTGTATCTGTTCCTTTCTATTAATGTATAACCTGTTCCATTAGTAACCCGGTTCCCCACAGAAAAAAGGAACATGTAGTTCCTCTGACTTTCTTCCAAAAATATTCTATTTAGATGTTTTAGTTTGCGACCCCATTTCCTTTTACTAACCGGTCTATAGTTATAGTCTATATAATGCATTTCATTCTGATTCTGCTGTCTGCAGATTCAACCCCCCCCCCCCCCCCACGTTCCCACACCTCTATCACCAATGTTTTTGGTTTGTTTGTTTGTTTAGCTTTGAACTGAATTCCTCTTCTTTCCTTCCCAAATCGTTCGTGTTCCCGTTCTCTACCTTGCCCTTATTATTTCCCTTCCTGGCCGTACCACTAACGAGCGGAAGCGTGAAGATTGGTGGTCACGTCGCTTCGGAGTCTTGCCTCCAATTTCAAATCGTCATTTATTATTTCTCGCCCCCGAGCTTCCTGATTAATCACCTTCTGTTGAAAATTATTATCAGCATCAAACTCCATGTATTTCCTTTCCATTCTGAATGTGGTTCTCGCTACTTCTGACCTGTTCCTGTTTCACTTGCTGCCTGTCCCATTCTCACGCCTTACGTTGTCTGACACCGAATTACATCCAGCTTTTCCAGATACATCCATTTCGCTCCGACATTCTGACCCTTTCATGTTTCCTGTTGTATTACACATTCGCCATGTTTTGCCCTTTTTTTTTTATCCCATTCTCCCGTTCATCTTTTCTTTGTATCTATTCCCAGAGTTTTCTATTTTATAATGTCTCTGTCATATCTGATGAATTCCTCCCCAACAATTACACATTCCTCCTTTTTAATACTTTCTCTGTCACATTTGATGGATTCTATTCCCAGAATTGCATGAACACGTGACCCTTTTCACTCTCTCTTCCTCCCGAGCCAGTGTTCGTCTTTATATCTTCCCCTCTCTTCTCGCATTTCCATTCCCAGTAGTACTCTTTTCACTCCAGATTGTTCTTCTTGCCATTTTCATCCCTTACATTCCCAAAACACTTCTTTGTTCCTATTTCTGGTCACTCAACGGGTATACACACAGGAATGGTCATGCTGCTTCTCAACCTTTGGCGTTCACATCTCTTAAATCTTGACCGTGCTCTCGTTTTCCATTTCAGTCCTTTAAACTTTCCCCATCACTCTAGAGCAGAGCAGAGCAGAGCAGAGCAGAGCAGAGCAGAGCAGAGCAGAGCAAGCAGAGCAGAGCCACAGCTCTCATGACCTCTCCCATCTTCCCAACGTCACAATTGTTTTTTGTCGTCCAGTTCTGATCCTCGTTTCCTGACCGTCTTCATCAACACCCATCTCTACTGTGTGTGTGTGTGTGTGTGTGTGTGTGTGTGTGTGTGTGTGTGTGTGTGTGTGTGTGTGTGTTGTGTGTGTGTGTGTGTGTGTGTTGTGTGTGTGTGTGTGTGTGTGTGTGTGTGTGTGTGTGTGTGTGTATGTGTGTGTGTGTGTGTGTGTGTGTATGTGTGTGTGTGTGTGTGCGCACGCGCGCGCGCGTGTGTGTGTGTGGTGTGTGTGTACGTGTGCGCGTGCGTGCGTGTGTGTATATGTGTGTGCGTGCACGCGTGTATGTGTGTGTGTGTGTGTGTGTGTGTGTGTGCGCGCGCGCGCGTGCGCGCGTGTGTGGTTCCTCCCCCCTCCCAGTTCCCATGCATTCCCTTTCTAATTTCGGCGATTTCACCTGCCGCTTCCAATTTGCTCACTTTTTTTTTTTTAATCTCCGGCTCTGTTCCATTCCCACCAGGACCTTGTCGCCCACCCATCCCCAACCCATTCTTTTTTCTTCACTCTTCTTCTTTCTAGCTTTCTCTGTTACCAGTTCCCTTTCCTTCTAGAACCATTTCTACACCTCCACTTCATGTCCTTTCTCTTTCAGGCCTCATTTTGTTTTCAGTTCTTGTTCTTCGCCATTCTTTCAGGCTGTACCTGCCCTATGTTTACCATTTCGCTTTCCTTAACTTTGCACGTTAACATTTCTTTGCATTGCAGTACTACTCCTTATTTCTTTGACATTGTATTGACGCCCATGCATGCTGGTTTTTCTTTCTTTTTTTTCTTTTGTTTTAAGCATTCGCAGTATAATCTTGGCGGTTCCACCTTTTTCTTCTACAATCTTTCTTCTGTTCATCGCCAGGTCTATTCCATTACCATCGGGATATGTCGTCAACCCCAGATTTTTTTCCCCTTTATTTACTACTGATAAAATGTCTTGTTCATAGCAGCTTTCTCAATACCCTTTTCCCCCATTCAAACCATTCCCTCTTTTGCCCTTTACATCCTTTCTCTTCTAGCCTTTTTTTTCACTCCCTGTCCTCATTCCTCCCACTTGTATAGATCCTCGTTTAACATTTTCCTGTTGGAAAGTTTCATAACTTTTGTTCAATATACTGTCTATTCTAGGGATGATTATTAGAGCATTCCTTTTCTCTGTGTGACGTTGTACGTCATCCCACATTTCAGCTCGTCGTCTTGCTCCCTCAAGTCCAGATTGTTCACACCAGTCCCCTTCCACATCCTCTCTTGCCATTCCTGCCCCGCTGTCCCCCTTCTGTCCTCGCCGCATTGTTGTTCGTGTCCAACCAGTCAAATCTGAATCCAGTCACAAGTGTGGACAGTATAGATAAGGAGAGCCTTTTTTGTTTCGTTTTCTACTCTTAACAATGCCTTCGTGATAACTTTCTCCTGATCATATTTCGATGTCACCAACCCTGCTTCTAATCCATCTTGCCTGTACTGTCGTCTCACAACGCACCAAATGCTATCGTTGTCCTGGTGTTTTGAGACTCTTGCTTTCTATTCCGTCAATTTTCATATTTCGGAATATCTCTATCGCCTCGCAGTCAAATACCTCAATTTAAGCCTTCACCTCATCATCGTCATACCATTTCAACCCAGTAGTTTTCCATGAAAAAAAAATTTCTGCCTTTTCATCACTGCTTTCCTTTCCAATCTCTTACCACGTTCCACCTCGTTTCAACTTTAGCATTTCCACTCGTAACTTATCTCATTATAATATCATCATCAGCTCATTGTTCCAAAGTTCACTGGGCATGGTTTTATGGCCCGTGTCATATTTCTTTAGCTTAGTTCTTCTTCAATATACTGATCTTATTCTCATGTTCATCCTCTGACCAGCTGGACCTCACTTACATCTTTGTGTCAGGTGAACATGGGAAATGGGACGAACGCACCGCTAACATCCATGCATCCCTCCGTCTCCAGTATATCCATGTTCCGGTTTCTATCTCGCTCATTTAATCTCACTGTCTGCAACAACTTTACTCAATCATCATACCTTTTTTTTTTTGAGATCTATGTCTTTCCATTGTTGAGTTTCCCATTCCTAGGTGTTCAGATTCACGCACCTCAGATCCACTCCGATCACGATGTCTCCTTGCTCTTTGAGTAAAGACTAAATCCTTCAGTGATCCTTCTTTTCCATATTCGCCTGCATCTGTCTGTAACACTTTGCCTAACAATATTCGCCTCTTTACTTCCATTAAGTCAATTAAAACTTAGAAAAAAAAAACGCATCTTTTTGACACCGCCTTAAAAGACTTTACACTCTCTACTAGTTGTCAAGTACGAAGCATACGAACTTAGGTGTGTGTGTGAGTGTGTGTGTGTGTGTGTGTGTGTGTGTGTGTGTGTGTGTGTGTGTGTGTGTGCGGTGCGTGCGTGCGTGCGTGTGTGTGTGGTGTGTGTGTGTGTGTGTGTGTGTGTGTGTGTGTGTGTGTGTGTGTGTGTAGTGTGTGTGTGTGTGTGTGTGTGTGTGTGTGTGTGTGTGTGTGTGTGTGTGTGTGTGTGTGTGTGTGTTTGAACAAGTATTGTAAATTTGTGTAGGTATGCATTTTCCGATTCATCCTTGACAATTTCTTTTTGGTGGATGTGTGATGTGTGTTAATGTGTACTACGTTCATTGTAAAGCGCTTTGAGCTTCCCGTCAAGAAGAAGGCGCTGAATGACTGTCCTTTATCAGCACTATCATTATTTTTACTTTGTTCTACTTTCCTTTTTTATGGTCTACCTGCCATTATTCCTATCTCTTTCATCTCCTCCAATGCCAGTCCATTCTGTTAAAGTTGATCTCACCTCACCGACACCCATGTTATTGTTTATCAATATTTTCTCACTTCCACATGCTTTGTCTTTAACATTATTCTCATTTACCACTTCAATCCTTCAATATTTCCCATATCTCTTTTTCAAGTGTCGGCATCACTGCAGGTTCCCAAGGCCTTTTCAGAATCTTCTGAACGTGAAGATTTTTTTGTATTCCAGTCCCGTTCTTAATTCCTTTGCCGTGTTGGTCGACGCCCGGCCCACGCATGGTGCATGCGTTATTTGTCAGTTTTTGTGCCTTCGCGATCTAATCTTGGCGATCCCTGTCTCCCTTTCTTGCGACCTCTCTTCTCTTAATCTCCAGCTCTATTCTATTTGCAGTAAGTCCCTGACACCAACCCACCCCTGATCTGTTTCTTCCATTGACTGCAATTTCTTTTCCCACAACGGCTTCGTCACTGTGGTGCAGTTCCTTTCATCCCCGTACTTCCCCTTCACGTCCTTTCTCTTGCAGGGTTTCTGTGTGCCTCCGGGTCCTCCTCCTCCTCCTCCTCCTCTTGTCGCTTTGACTCCACGTTTCACATTTTCTTTGTGCACAATTTGAATTTCACCGTAAGTTGCCCAGTCTCAGTATATTTACAGTATTTCATTAAAAAAAAGTTATCAACTGTTGCATTTCTTTCCCACCCACCTCCTATTCTCATTCCTTTAATTCCATCGTAAGTAAATCACACCCTCTAGACCTCCCCCATCCATCTCTTGCTTACGTCATACCCTCCCCCCTCCCCTTCCGTTTCACAAGTTATCTCTTGCCATCCCCGTCCTAACAGTGTTTTCTTCTCATCCTCGAAGTCGATTACAGCTTAAGCATGCAAGACGGTCATCTTTTCACAGGTGTAGACAGGAAGGACAAGGAGCACCTTTGTCTGTCTTGTTCCATTTGAGACGTGTTCCATTATCATTCTCAGCTGGTGGTAATGCCTTTTCAGCTACTCCCACTAACCTCCATCGTTTCGTGTCCTGTCGTTAGTCAAACCACTGCCTTCTTTTCCTTTTCTTTTCTTGTTCTCATGGTTTGGTATTACGGCCTTCTTTTTCTGTCAAAAACTTCCATCTCATCTGGATTCACTTTTTTTTTACGAGTTGGTATATGAAGTGGAATCGACACGCTGCTTCTTATCCCACTCCAATGCAAATTTAATTCCACACTTTATGTCTTCATCTTGTTCATTACCATATGTTCATTCCAAAATTTGTTTTCATTCAAATAATATTTCTTCGATCTATGTAACAACTTTGCCGCGCCCATTCCATCAGGCTTACAACCTTGTGTCAGTCACTAGCACTTCTAGCTATGACTTGCCTCGTTGTTGTGAATTTTACGCTGCTTGGGTTCGCGTGTCCATTCCCTCTCCATGACATTTTGGTGTCCATTCCGTATGCTGACCTCAGACTCATCTTCATCCTGTAAACATTCAGACATCGCTTACATCATTTATGTTAGGTGGGAAGAGGAAGCGGAATGGGCGTATCACTTCTTTTAACTCTCTTCAGTTCTTTCCTTTGAATTTCGATCACCGGTGATCGATGGTTTTTCTTCCCGGAATTATGGTATTCAAAACAACATTTTTGTTATCTGAAGCAATGTATCGCCTAAAAAAAACCGAAATAGACACATTGATCACAAAAATATTATTATTTTAGAAATAATGCGCAGAATGTTACGAAAAATTCCGAAAAATTCATGCAAAATGCAAAAATCTCAAAAACTGTTGAGAGTTGTACCCACCATCTCCACTGAACCACTCTAACAATTTCTCACGTGCTAGGACTTTTCATGTCCATGCCTTTCCCTTGTCGATTTGTCATTCCCAGTTTGTTTTTTTTTACGTCTACATTCTACTATTATTGTTTTCATGTTATGAATAATTTTCTGGACGTCTGTTATCAGTTCATTCCTGTGAGGGTTGTTTCCCCTCGCTATCAACTCCTTTCTTTCCTCATTCCTGATATTTGTGATTTCCACATCCGAACCCCTGCCCCCCCCCCCCCCACCCCCTTCCTTCTTCCCCCATCCCCTTCACTACCCATTCTCTCGCTCATCCCGATCTCTTTCTCTCTGTATCGTCATCGTTACTGATTCCATTTTCCAATCCAAGCGATCCACTCTCATCCCAGATAAGTACCTTCAACATATTTTTTTGGGTTCTTTCCTATTCTGCTCTGTCAATTTTTCACAGATGTGATGTATTCTCTTCCTGTTTTGACCATGTTAGTCTGTTTTCTTTCATGTTCTGACCATTTCTTTTCGCGCCATTTTATCCTTCTGCTGTGATTCATATTTATATTTATCCGCTCCTTTCCATTGAACACATTCCCCGAACCGTGTCCACGTCTGTAGATTCGCCGATTACACCAGTTCTTACTCCTTCCTCCAAGTGTGGCTTCCTCCCTTAGTACATTACCCCTGTGCACTGCCATCTCCCCGTCTGTATTCAATACTTGGCCAACTCTCTCTCTCTCTCTCTCTCTCTGTCTTGTCGTGTGTTGTGTGTGTGTGTGTGTGTGTGTGTGTGTTGTTGTGTGTGTGTGTGTGTGTGTGTGTGTGTGGGGTGCCATCCAGTCACAACACACGGGCACTCTCAGCTCTGGCAAGAACTTCGCCATCTGTATAACCCATGGATTGTCCATTCCAATTCTCAGAATTGCCAGCTTACAGTTTCCACTGCCCATTTATTCCCCTTTCCGATTCCTCATGTTTTCTTTCTTTTTGTCGCGCACTCTTCAATTTCGAAGCCCCAGCTGTTTCTTTGTTCCCCCCTCCCCCCACCCCCACCCCCCTTCTCCCCAATCCGTCTTCCGTCCAAGCTGTCGGTTTCCCCCCTTTTCCCACTCCCGTTTTGTTTCTACGCGAGCATTTACCATTTAATATCTTTTTTTTTTTTCAAACTGCTTTTCGTTGTTCCCTGGTTTTAGATGTCATTCTATTGTATTCCCATTTTCATGTCCTTTGTTACACGATTCTTTCCCCATTCCCATCATGTCTGATTTCCTCTTTGCTGCATCCCTGGCTTCTTCTGGTAACAGCTCTTGGAATAGCCACCACTGCTTCTGCCTCCTCCACCCAGTGCCAGATATTATTTGACATTCTTGCCAAGACCTTTATTTCAATTTTGGCATGTGTCATTTCCTGCTCCCAGACATAATCCACAACAACAAGATGGATAAGCGCGTTTCAGTTAAACCAGTTTTTCCCTTTCACTCTCCAAGCCCCCCCCCCCACCCACACACACACACACACAAACACACACACGCCTCCTCTCTCTCTCTCTCTCTCTCTCTCTCTCTCTCTCTCTCTCTCTCTCTCTCATCGTTTCATTTTGTTTTCATCCTTTTCCATCTTCCCCTCCCCCTTCCTTCTCGTCCTTTTTTCACCCATGTCCTTCATTCCCTTTGATCTTTATGTCGAGACCATTCTCACATTTGTTTCCTCGTTCACGTCCCAGTTCGTGCCATTTCTGTTTTACTCAACCATCTCCTTCATTTAAATTCTCTTCTTAACTGTCCCTCCCCTTTTTCGTTTCTTGGAGATGTTATTCGAGCAACAGAGATTTCATACTAGTTCTACCTGTAGTTTTGTTTTTCTCCTCACGTTTCACTCATTCTCTTCGAATCCAGTTAACTTTGGATACTCAGTCAGCAACAGCATCGCTGAGGAAGATGACCGGGTGGCTGTCGAAAGCTACGAGTGAGTAGTGCATTTTCTGTAATTGTCATAATATAGCCCTTTCAGTCCCATATACCTGTTGTTTTTTTTCCTCGTTCATTTTCATTCAGACTAGTTTTTCAACATTGTCGTTGACATGGGTGTATATTCGTCACCCCGATTCCTGCTTCTTGACGTTTTATGTCTTGTCAGTTTGGCCGAAACATGATTTCGTCACGTGCTTTTGCAATGTCGTGATCTGCACACCACCAGGTAAAGAGACTGTTGGTCAACTTGCCAAGAATATACACAGAAACACCTTACTTATATTTTCCATTTTGATCTTGAGCCCTGAGTTCAGTCGTATGTAAGATAGGTAAGACATAAAGGAAGGTGATAACAGCTACTGATGATACACCATGATAATAAGAGTTTAATGATTACAATCTTACGATGGATGGACATGACAGGAAGAAAAAACAGTCATTTTGTTATGTCACAAAGGCACTCGATAAGCAAGATGAGTGTAAACATGGTATTGACTAAAGGTCATATACCATAAAAAAAATTAAAAACGCAGGAAAAAAAAAGAAAGAAAAAAGAAAAAAAAACCCCACTACACAATACTTTACAAGAATTTTCATTTCAAATAAAACAGGTACGTAGCATAATGAGCACTCCGGACTGCCACCATTACAGCATGTCTAGAGATCGTACTGTGTAAAACTGGAAGTCGGGTATCAATAAAAATAAACAAACAAAAATGTTTTCCGTTTGTTTGTTTGTTGTTAAGTGCAATGTGTCTTATCTTATATTTAAAATCTCATAGTTTGAGGCTATCACTGATGTTTAATGAACAATAGTTTGTAATGATTCAGCGGGCAGTCGAAAGGAGCACTGTTCGCTAAGATCGTACTACATAATTTTGCAACTGCGCATTCGTCGGTAAAATGGTTATCTTTCCTGTCCATACCCACACGTTTCAACTACGGAGGCAAAACGAATGTAGGGAAATCAGTGCTGACTGACCCGACCTCTGATGGTGATGACGTGTAACGCTCACAGACTTCCTTGCTCTGACGGGAAATGCATCTACCCCCCCCCCCCCCCCCCACACCACACACACACACACATACACACCCTCGCTTAGTTTTGCCTAATGGCACATCATATACCGCTTTGAAAGGATTTGATTTACTCCAGGTGTTAAACTGTCCGCCTACTTTTATATCAGCTTGGGCCAAAATTTCTAATGAAGCTCCGGTTGAATGGTGTCGCGGGTTCGAATCTCGGCAGATCGTAAAAGAGGCAGGAGAGGGTCTATTTATCTTTTTCTTTTTTTTCGTTCGGTTTTTTTATTTTTTTTATTTTTTTTTTTTACAAACCTTCCAGTTCTGTTTTTCTTCTCTTTAGAAATCCTGTAACGTGTTCTGTCGTTTGTATTTGCCCTGTATTGTGTCTCTTGAGACGCTTGCTAGGCTACACTGCCATACTCTTAATCTCGTGTAACATGACTGTAAACATTGATGTGTACATCTTCTGTCATTTCTTCAGTGTGTTATTTTTTTCAGTCTGAATTTTGATGTATTTTCAGTGTTTACGTTTAACTGATTCTTAACAAAAATAAAATTCACATGCTAGTGATCTGTAAGTAACTGACGACCACACATCTTGGAAACGTCTCGTCTGTGAACTGAAAGCGGAATATCGAAGCATGCAGAAATGAGCAGTTGCAGGACTTATACAACATGTCGCTTCATCGACCCTCGGGACAAAGCGAAGGGGAGAAGGACGAACAAAGCTGGAAGATAATGGAAAGCGGTGTGGGTACTGACTCTAGAACCGCTCTGACTGTATTCATACAAAATCCAGTCTGCCAGTTGTCGTCAAACATACACGGCAAGATTGGACGTAGCAAAGAGAATTACGCCGACTGTGTGGGGTTGGAGGGTGTAGCCAGGCCCTTTTCTGTGGTTGGAAGGGGGCAGTTTCTGTGTGTACCTTTCGTCTGGTGGACCTGGTAGCCACTGGTTTGTACAGAGACGGACTCTGTCTGGAGGTACTCACAGACTGTGTGTTTAAAACTTGTGTGGGCGAAGCTGATCATCTTCATGGATTGAATGCTGCTTGATTCGACGAGGTTGTGTGTGCGTGTGTGTGTGTGTGTGTGTGTGTGTGTGTGTGTGTGTGTGTGTGTGTGTGTGTGTGTGTGTGTGTGTGTACGTGTGCATGCGTGAGTGCTTGAGTGTGTGTGTGTGTGTGTGTGTGTGTGTGTGTGTGTGTGTGTGTGTGTGTGTGTGCTTGCATGCATGCACGCGTTCGTGCGTGCGTGTATGTGTTCATTCGTTCGTTTCTTTTTTATTTCAGTGTCAAGAGAAAATGGAGATAGTGAGGGATGGGGACAAGAGAAAATAATGAGTAGTATTTGAATAATGAGTAGTGTTTGAATAATGAGTAGTGTTTGAATAATGAGTAGTGTTTTAAATAATGAGTAGTATTTGAATAATGAGTAGTATTTTAAATAACGAGTAGTATTTGAATAATGAGTAGTGTTTGAATAATGAGTAGTATTTGAATAATGAGTAGTGTTTTAAATAACGAGTAGTGTTTGAATAATGAGTAGTGTTTGAATAATGAGTAGTGTTTGAATAATGAGTAGTATTTGAATAATGAGTAGTGTTTTGAATAATGAGTAGTATTTGAATAATGAGTAGTGTTTGAATAATGAGTAGTGTTTGAATAATGAGTAGTATTTGAATAATGAGTAGTGTTTGAATAATGAGTAGTATTTGAATAATGAGTAGTATTTGAATAATGAGTAGTGTTTGAATAATGAGTAGTGTTTTAAATAACGAGTAGTATTTGAATAATGAGTAGTGTTTTAAATAACGAGTAGTATTTGAATAATGAGTAGTGTTTTAAATAACGAGTAGTATTTGAATAATGAGTAGTGTTTTAAATAACGAGTAGTATTTGAATAATGAGTAGTGTTTTAAATAACGAGTAGTATTTGAATAATGAGTAGTGTTTTAAATAACGAGTAGTATTTGAATAATGAGTAGTGTTTTAAATAACGAGTAGTATTTGAATAATGAGTAGTGTTTTAAATAACGAGTAGTATTTGAATAATGAGTAGTGTTTTAAATAACGAGTAGTATTTGAATAATGAGTAGTGTTTTAAATAACGAGTAGTATTTGAATAATGAGTAGTGTTTTAAATAACGAGTAGTATTTGAATAATGAGTAGTGTTTTAAATAACGAGTAGTATTTGAATAATGAGTAGTGTTTTAAATAACGAGTAGTATTTGAATAATGAGTAGTGTTTTAAATAACGAGTAGTATTTGAATAATGAGTAGTGTTTTAAATAACGAGTAGTATTTTGAATAATGAGTAGTATCTTAAATAATGGGTAGTAATAATAATGAGCAATATTTTAAGTAATGAGCAGTATTTTAGAGTGGCAAGCACTGCGGGCTGATGTTGTGGGGATGGATAAGCACTTGCTGTTTTTGGATGTTGATGCCAAGTGGGCAGAGGTTGGCTAGTCTGGCACTATCACGCGGGAATCCCATTCCAGGTTAGGGACCGTCTCCTCACTTAGCATCAACATCCAAAAATAGCGTGTGCTTGTCCACTCCACAACACCAGTCTGCAGTACTCTCCACAAACACTCTACCATACTACTCCTCATTTGTTTTGCTCTTCTCCCCTGAGCCAATGTCTCCATTTTTCTCGATCAATCTGGTCTTTACTCACTGATCTGTCACTTCTTTTTCTTATCCTAATCTTCTTTCAGTTACATATACGCCCTCTTCTGCATATATTTCTCTTCTCTCTCTCTCTCTCTCTCTCTCTCTCTCTCTCTCTCTCTCTCTCTCTGTGTGTGTGTGTGTGTGTGGTGTGTGTGTGTGTGTGTGTGTGTGTGTGTGTGTGCGCGCGCGTGCATATAAATGTATATACATGATACACACGCGCGCGCGCACACACACACACTGATCTGAAACATTTATTGTCAGATTAACCATAGGTTGTACTGAGCATATAAATGTACATATATAACGCACATATAATACACCACACACACACACACACACACACACACACACACACACACACACACACACACACCACGCTTAGCCTCATACAAAGCTGCTCTGTGCATTGTGTCATTGTGATAAAAAGGAACAACGAGTTTTAAATCCAGCAGAAAGGATTTGGGTGCCTCTCGAAATAGGAAAAAAATGTTTCAATGTCTTATGTCATTTTAGCTTCAGTTATTTCTGACCTGATCTGCTGCTTAAATGATTGCAAAGTTCGAAGCGTCGATTCTCAAACGACGCTGAGGAGAATGTAAAATATCTAGAGGCAACGTAATAAGGAAAGTTAAAGCCATCAGAAGGGCTGTAAGTTCGGCTGCAACAATTGATTTCTTTGCCCAAAGTTAAATGATTTTTCTATTCTGGCATAGGATACAGAACTGCAGCTCTCGCTTTATTTCTGTTGTTGATCCGCCTGTGTCTATTTTTGTATGATTTGTGTGTGTTGCAAGTGTGCGTGCACGCGTGCGTGCGTGCATGCGTGCGAGCACTTGTGTGTGTGTGTGTGTGTGTGTGTGTGTGTGTGTGTGTGTGTGTGTGTGTGTGTGTTTTGAGAGAGAGAGAGAGAGAGAGAGAGAGAGAGGAGAGAGAGAGAGAGAGAGAGAGAGAGAGAGAGAGAGAGAAGATTTTGTTATACGCCAGCCCCATTTGCCTAAAGGGTTTATTTTTTTACATGTTTGGGTGTTTGGATGTAGCTTTTCCATGTTTTGTCACGATTTCTTTATGTTACAAACATGTCGATTCTGTCTTACATTTTGCTATTATGCATCTAGATTTTTTGAGGTTAGAGTGTAAAGAAGCTCAGAGTCAACAAAGATTTTTACCCTGAATAAACTATTTTTCCCCCAATCTCTCCCTCACTCCCCCGTCTCTCTCTCTCTCTCTCCTCTCTCTCTCTCTCTCTCTCTGTACACGCGCGTGCTCATGTGTCTTAGTGTGCGCGTGCGCGCAAGAAAGATTCTTATATGTTGACATGATGAACAATGTAAAATAATCTTCGCGTCTGGGCTATAAACAATATAAAATAAAATGGGCCTGATATTGCCGTTTATCTGGTAGCCCACGATTCCTTGGAAGAAATTGTAGAGACAAAACCTTAACTGCGCCCCAGTTGTCGCAAAAAAAAAAAAAAATCACCTGTCAGTGAGTAAGAATCCCATTATTTCTCCTTACCAATCAGAAAACGTTACCAGTTTTGGTGAATGGGGGATAAAATGGTGGGTGGCATAATATTAACATAAGATTTCCTTATAGACCCCCAAAGTTTAAAAGTCAACATTTATCTCGTTTGTGTCGAAGATGATGTGGATTGGTACAGGAAAGAACCTGAATGAAAAACGAGATTGCCGAAACTTCGTCTTTGTCTTTGATTCCTTTGTCTGTGGCTCGTAACACATGGGTCGAATCACGTGATTCGTCGAAGAGTGTAAACTCCCTTGCGATTGGAAGGAAGAACCATCGGTATTCTGGTACTGGCCGGATGAATCTGCAGCGGTATGGCCATATGACATATGGAAAACATTCAAAACCTCTCTCCGGCATTGTGACAGCAAAAATTACACAGACAGACTTTGCCACTTAGCGACATTCTTTGCGTTAGAGTAAGTCAGTGAGCGTGTCCAGATGGTTTGGGAAAATTGATCACAAAATTTGACCAAACGAAAGAGAAAAACTTTCGTGCATCGGATGAAGGCGCAGGCTGGCCCTCTTGTTGTGGAAACTGGGCATGTGTTCTGTTTTTAACATGGACGCCTATCCATTTTCATTCATGCCTCCGACCTCTTGACTTCGTCAAGTCTTTCTAGTGATCGGTTAAATGTTTTTGAGGAAGGAAAATCCTAACGTATCCTTCTGTCCGTCAGTGTCATCCCTATGCTCCCTCCCCTCCTCCTCCTCCCTACACGCACCTTGCCCACACTCCAACACCCTCTGTTCTCCTTTCTCCACCACCCGTCCCAAGGTCTTTCAATGAGCAGGTTGACTTAGGAGCGAAGAGAGAAGAAGAGAGACGGAAAGAAGGCTGACCAACATTTTCCTGTAGTTTGAGTAATTTTCAGACGGGAAAAAAAGAGTGACCTTACGCCAATATCAAATTGGATCAAGTCCCATGATTGCTGAAGGCACTGTTTTGTGATATTAACTAGATTATACATCAATAACAACAAAACCCTAAATCACCTTCGCTATACTAGGGCTGGATCTACCATGAGAGGCACAACGACCAACCAACTACCTCAATCCACTAGTAGACCAGAAAATCTGCTATGCTTGGTAGTCTAATACCGTCAACAGGTGAATGGCGCTGTCTGCAGCCACCAATGGTAAGGACGTTGACAGAATTCAGGCGGAACTATGGCTGAAAAAGTACTCCCACTGAAATCCTAGGCACTCGAGGGAGCAGGGACTGTCTATCAGCGTCAGCCCCTCGGCGGTCTTGGCTCTCTGTGCTGTCCTTCCTGCCTGTGCCCAGGGACTGTAGTAAGGGGTGGGATAACCAACAAAGGCAAGCACGCTTCACTGGGCCTATTGTGAACTCGCGGCGGACACGGCCGTTTCGACAGACGTCGGGGAAACTTACTTCCGGTCATGAAGTTCACTGTGCGGAGTGCATCGATTGTCTTGTTGAAGCGAGTAGAATATATGTAAATCAGAGAGAGAGAGAGAGAGAGAGAAGGAGAGAAGGAGAGAGAGAGAGAGAGAGAGAGAGAGAGAGAGAGAGAGAGTCCGTTCCGAATGAGTCTTTTTTGTGTGATTGTTAACAATGGTTAAAAAAAAAACTTATAAAACAGACTACAGCTTTGCTGAAAATTAACCAAAATACAAATAAATACACGAAACACATTATTTGATACAGTATTTGAAACGTGTTTGATGATGGAGCGAGCAAATCGGAGCCCTACTTGGGTTGAATACGTCGTTGATGCGATTGATCTATAGGACTGGCTGAGTATGGTTTTATTAAATCTACAGTGAACATGTTATCATTTTGGAAGCGAACTTTGAAGAGTCGTCACGCATCTGTCCGAAGCTGCGTTCAGATTCATTCATAATCTCTTCCCTTCTTTGATATTTTATGGAAGGAAGGTCTTCGTTGTCGCCTTCTGAGCCATACAGCCGAGACTGGCATAGAAGGACTCCTCAGGAATGTTAAAAGTAAGTATGAACAGTTTTCGATTTTTCTGGTAAAAAGTCGATGTTGTGAGAACCGGAAGTAAATTTCCTCTACGAATGCCGGCCCACTGCTGTCCTTAACGTATTTGATGCCCAATGGAACTGGTTCCATTATTATCATTATCATTACATTGTTATTATCATTATTATCATCATTACTGTTATAAATATTATCATTACTATAACTGTTATTATAATTATCATTATCATCATCATTATTATTATTATTATCATTATTGTTGTTATCATTATCGTTATTACTATCTTTGTTCTTCTTCTTTTATTATTATTATTATTAATATTAATACTATTATCATTATCATTATTTTTTATTAAGCATATTTACGTAGCGCCTATCCTCGGTTGGACGCCAAGCTCTAAACGCTTTACAATCCACGATCTTTACACAATCCTCAACTTTGCTAGGCACAGCCGACTAAAGAACTGCCTTCTAATGCTATATTTAGTCGTTTC
Organism: Conus canariensis; assembly: GCA_033310375.1. NCBI lineage: Eukaryota > Metazoa > Mollusca > Gastropoda > Neogastropoda > Conidae > Conus > Conus canariensis. The sequence continues at coordinate 20,829,716 of CM065724.1, read as the reverse complement.
CCGCGCCATTTAGTCTGCCAGTCGTCCAGGTTTTCATTCATATCTTCATTCTTTTGGTGCATACTATATGTGGCGTGTGTCATCCACAGCAAAGGCCGAACTGGCGTTCTCTTCCGAAAGTTGGTAATGGGATTTACGTGTGTGCAAGATTTTATGAATGCATTCACATACAGAACATCGGTTGATAGTCTCATTCACATACAGAACATCGGTTTATAGTCTCATTCGAAGGGCTTTTTGGGAAGTGGAGTCACAACCGATGTTAACTCCGAGAGAAAAATCCCTAAGTACCGAAACGGTCCGAAGAAGATTCGAACTCAACAACCCCATGATCACCAGAATCACGAATTCAGCGTTCTACAAACTGAGCCATCCCAGTCCTTGCTCTGTGCAGCTAATTCCCTTTCTCCTCTATCCCACTTCAGTATCTCTGTTCCAGCTGTTTCTGCCCCCCCCCCCCCCCAAACCTCCCCCCCCCTCTTTTTGCCTGTGGGATCCAGGCCGCAGCCTGAAGGGAGGAGTTGGATGCAGAGTCCTTAAGGTTGTGACCTGTCTAGCTCCACGTCCTCCTCAGGATCTGCAGGCGATCCGTTCCTTTCACACGGTCTTGAAGAGGCAGAAAACGATCTCCTGTACTGATGCAGTCAAATAAAAAATGAGGAAGATGAAGAATCTGACCACATACACATGCAGGTGCTGGTTTTAACTACCTCCCTAGCCATCCATTAATCAGCGTCATTGTATTAGGTTACGGTTGGGGATAGGCCCTAGGGGATTACTACATGTTCTTATTGGGTTGGTCAGATCTGTGCTTCCGAAATGAATCTTAGAGGTATTGCTTCTGTCTCATATCCCAGACTGGACTTGTAAGAATGTGAGTTGCTTCAAATAAAAAAGGAGGGACATCACAAATCAAACCATTAACTGTGTTTTTCCAACTTCCTATTCATAAAAATCAGCTAAGTCATTGTCACGTAAACTCGAGTGCTCCGGAAACCGTAGCAACGTCGACAAACAATCAGTCGGACAAAACAGAAGAGAGTTTTTCTTTTTATGTTATAACTAAACTTTTACATTATTTACAGATGAATTATATTTTGTTTTCACATAATCGCATACATTTATTTCAAATTAAATGCGTTGACAGGTCCTCACGGACTTCAGATAAAATCCTTTTCTTTCGAAGTTCGCACCCACAGAGCCAAACAAAAAATTCGATTCTTCCATTCTTCTCTAGTTTCCTGATCTTCACAGAACTATAAGAGTTTCTTTCCCAGCTTCCAATCTTTGCGACCCCTCGATGACTTAAAAAAAAGAAACAAACTGTGCCTGTGCCCCTCTTAAAACATATACTTCACACCCTGACTCTATCCGAGGGAAAAGGTTCCCTCAATAAAAAACAACAACAACAACAACAAAAACCAACAACAAAAGATTAATTACCATGTTATTTTTTATCTACAGAATAGTTATCTTGAGAATCCTTTTCTCTTCTTTATTTTTTCGTCACCATGTCTTACCTGAAGGGTTTCCTACCCTAGACCACTCGTGGTCTTTCATTTACATTTACTCAAGACACCTCCCATGTCATTAAAAAAAAGGCTGAAACTTCGCTGTCTCTATGGCAGTGTCGACCGTGGTTTCTTCCCTCATTCAGCTTCTGATTCTACAGATAACCCAATCACCCTGTGTTGTCTGTTCACCGCTCAGCATGCATGCACGCTGCACGCCTTTAAGTGAATAGGTGAGCCTAAGCACAAGACTCTAAAATCGTTCCTTTTTCTTTTTTTCGATAGCCTACACAAGCGACCCGTGTTTTCCCTCGACGTACGCCCTTCCTAAATAAACGCACGAAATCACCAGGAATCTGGACACAGTTCTTGACAGACACCCTTTGTCACAATTCATAGTTGTTGACTTTGTCCTGACACTGGACGTTAAATAGGCGCCTCAGACAGACGGCAATGAAAGTCTGTATCTCCCTGCAGCATCGCTAGGGTTTCCTCTGTGTCTCAGAGCTGTACAGTAGGACTGATGTGACGCTGGAATTGAACATGAGCAGTTTGGTGGCTGTGCTGATTTCTCTAGAGACCCGGCTGCCTTTCTGTGTGACAACGGGTGCTCGTGTCCTAACTATCCTGGCAGTGATGTCTCGGTCAGTGCCCCCTCCCCCTCACACCCTCCGTACCTATCAACCTGACCTCCCTAAGTATACAGGGGACTTTGCCTCCTTAATTGGCTGTCCGTCTGCTGTGACTGAAACGCTGACAGAGTAATTGGTCCCTGTTTGTTTGTTGTTCGTTTGGCATTGGTTGCGTTTTGTACGGTTATACACTAATATGAAATTGATTGCAGAGTTCCATGCAGATTAACATACGAGGTTCATGCCTTTTTAGACACTTGATTCATGTATCTGGGACCCCTTCGTTGGAATATCAATGCTTTTGTTCTACCATCCTAGAACTGCATTGAAATGGTCTATTGTACAGGCAGTACAGAGTTTGTTTTGCTGCCTTTCATGGTCTTTTAATAACTTAAGTCCATATGCATTCTTTGTGTATGCATAGTGTTATTAAGAAATACAATAAATAAAAAACGTATAACAAGAGAAAAGTTTACAGTGGCGCTTGTCATCATGAATTCTATTTTTCCTCTTGTTGATACTGAGCTATGTCTCTGCTGACGTTGTGCAAAGCAGGGGGTCTTATTTGTATCGGTTGTAGTCCGGGAAGAGGAGAGCCAGACTGTCAATCCTGTCAAGATTTTAAAAGCCGAGTCAAGAGCTTCCACTGCATTCTATTGTTCCCGCCTGTCATAGCAATCGGCATCATCCAGTCAATTACTGGGAAGAAGAGGAAAGGCCACAGTAAACACCCTTGACAAACTCTGGTTTTGACATTTAAAATTGTCTCATAGCTTACCAGCGTGAGTATCCCTACATGATATGCCTTGACAGGCACTCTAAATTCAGGGGAGGCAAACGTCTCGGGTACCACATAGTGCCTCAGGGGCATCCATAGCGTCTCCCTGTCCATACTGTAAAACGCCTTCTGAAAATATGTGAGTCCTCTTTGCATTACGTCCACTGGACCTTTCTTCCTCCATTTTACCTGCTGACCAAAGGTTTTCGAACAACAATGCAGACTTCACCCTCTTCTGATGATGCTGACATGTACCCATAGTCCTGTGTCATATTTGCTAAAACTTCTTTCTTTCTTTTATATTATGTATACTCTTATTGTATCGTAGTGGAACTTACAGAAAGAGATGTTTTTTTAATCAGAAGAGTCTCACATAGTCAAATCTTCATTCCGACAAATCTTTGCATTATCAAGGAAAGTAAGTCCAGTGGCCGCTTCTGTTTATATTGGCACGATCACATGATCTTTCTTTTTTTCCCGTCATCTGCTAGGTTTTTCACCCCAAAATCCTTGGGCACCAATGGCGTAGAATCACACGAAATCCACTCATAATTCTGCTATTCTCGGTAACACATGGTATTGAACTATTTTATCCCGGCTTAAAATTCCAGAAAACAATCGTCTTTTTTAAAAATTATTATTGTATTTTCTACAGAGCTGGGACGATTTACTTCTATTGAAGCTTTGTGCACATGACTTGACCTTTGTTGTAACTCCGAGCTCTGACGAATACACGTCAATGATTCGACTTATCCCAGAGACTTATAAGTCCCAATCTTCAAAAAAAAAAAATATATATATATATATATATAATGTATATAGATAGATATTTGCGTTGAACAGTTTTGAAGTGGGGAGGTAATAAGTGCAAGCGTTCAAGTCTTCCTACTATCTATGGAATAACAAATATTCATTTAATATGAAAAAGAAAAAAAAAAAAAAAGGGGGGGGGGGGGTGTGAATGTGAAGAAATGAAAATCATTGGAACGATACCTCAAAAAATTATATTTCACTTATACAATTCTTTATTAACAACGCTTGGAGAGCATTGTGACCTATCATATTGGCACAATTGTTCTGGTTAACTATACTTACACACTTGCTTTGCTGGATCGGACATATTTGAAGAATAAGAATGATTTAACCGGCGTTCTCCTGGCATCAAATGGAGATATACCACATTTTACAATTCTGTGGCATTCTGACCACCAAGGGTTCAAAAAACGGAATCCAACTGCACCCCAAAGCAGCCAGCAAAGGATAGAAGCAAAATGAAAAGAAAGTATGGTAAAGAAATGTGTCGCTGAAAAACTACAATAATTATGTAAACAGTATAAAATGTAGTGGATAATCTTTGAGTCTATGCTTGAGGATCCGTTTATGGATGCAAGGGAGGTTAAAAGGGGTCAAAAGAACGAGTGATCAACTCTTCTCTGTGTGTGTGTGTGTGTGTGTGTGTGTGTGTGTGTGTGTGTGTGTGTGTGTGTGTGTGTGTGTTCCTCGGCCGTTGACATTTGAATCGAATTCTGCATTTAGACGACAACGCTGAATGATTTTAAAACGCACATAAAGTTCTTGTTCTCTGCCCTCCCCCCCCCCCCTCTCTCTCTCTCTCTCTCTCTCTCTCTCTCTCTCTCTCTCTCTTGTCTTGTTTTTCCTTATTTCTCCATTCTTTTACACCATTATTAACTATTGCCATTTCTCCCCCCTTTTCACCGACAATTTTACCGTCTTGTACCCATTTGCCTGAATAATAATAATGATTTCTTATATAGCGCTTAATCAAACGAATTTCTCTAAGCGCTTTACAAAGTCATACTACATTCACCCTTCTCATATACAATAATACACCTTACACCCAACTACAAATACTATTACTACAATAACTAACAGATCCTAATCCTACCAGTGTGACATTCACTTATTCTTCAAATATCACTACAAAAACTTAATCCTATAACGTTCAATCATACAACAAATACATATAATAGAGAACATACACATACGCTACATTTGAAAAGGCCCAGACGGCTATGAGTTAGGTTGTACCCCCCCCCCCTCTCCCCACAGCATTGACTAATTATGAGAAAATAGATGGGTTTTAAGTTTAGACTTGAAAGAAGAGATAGAATCTGAATGTCTGAGACAGTCTGGCAGTCTGTTCCACGTCGCTGGAGCTTGAAAAGAGAAAGATCTTTCACCAGTAGTAGTCCTGAAGCGAGTCATTCGCAGAAGGCGGTCGTCAGCACAGGAGCGTAGTTGTCGAGAGGGGGTGTAGATTTTAAGGAGATCTGAGAGATAAGAAGGTCCATTTTCAAAGAGAGCAGAGAAAGTGAGAGTTGAGATTTTGTACGAGATACGGTTTGAGACAGATAGCCAGTGAAGAGAGTGGAGGAGAGGTGAAATGTGAGCATGTTTTCTTGCTCTACAGATGACTCGGGCTGCATGATTTTGGATTCGCTGTAATCTTTCTATCAGGTATTTTGGAAGGCCGGCCAAAAGTGAGTTGCAGTAATCTATTCTAGATAAGACAAATGCACAAATGAGAGTTTTTGTAGCATCTGTAGAGAGAAGGTGACGTACAGAGCTGATTCTTCTTAGTTCTAAATAGGCAATCTTGCAAATATTTGAAACCTGTTTCTCAAAGGAGAGGGATTGGTCAAGTATGACCCCTAGACTGCGGACAGAGGTGGAGACAGAGACAGCACAGTCATTGATAGTGACAGTTGAAGGCAGAGAAGGATGGTTAGGCTGTTTTGTCACGAACATGAGTTCCGTCTTGTCGTCGTTTAGTTGTAGTTTGTTGGTTGTCATCCAGTCCTTCAGGTCTGCAATGCAGCCCCGCATCCGAGAAATCAGTGAGTCAGTTTCAGCAATGGGAGCCGACTGATGAAGCTGAGTATCGTCAGCAATGCTCTCATGCGACATGGTGTGACCACTGATGACGTCAGACACAGGACTAGCATACAGCACAAAAAGGACTGGCCCAAGTACAGAACCCTGAGGCACACCGTACCTAAGAGGAGAACTGTCTGAGTATCTTCCCTGTACACACACTGTCTGAGGCCGTCCAGTCAAGTAAGAGATAATCCAGTCAAGAGCTGTGTCTTTGAATCCAAAGGAAGTTTGAAGCCGTGAGAACAAAATATTATGATCGATCGTGTCAAATGCTGCAGAGAGGTCTAACATCGCTAATAAGGAAACGTTCCCATCATCAAGCCCGCAGAGGAGGTCATTGACTATACGGAGGAGTGCTGTCTCACAACTATGGCCTTGTCTGTAAGCAGACTGATGAGGATTCAAAAGGTGATTCTTTTCGAGATGTTCTAGAATTTGTTCCAGAACGATCTTCTCCAATAATTTTGATAGAAATGACAAATTTGATACAGGCCGATAATTCTTTAAAACATTTTGATCTAATGAAGGTTTCATTTCATTTTTCATTTCATTTTTTCGTCCATGGGGATTGGTGAGGAGGGTGAGTGGGTGTGTGTTTGTGACTTGCCTAAGGGCAATGACATAGTCAAGTGCCGTGTTTGGCGTTTCCCAAAAGCAAGGAACAGACTCTTCCAGCTAGTTTTCTTTCTGATGTGCACGCGCTTCCCGCCCTCTTATGTCACCTTCCACCCTCCCTCCCACTCCCACTCCCATGACCTGTCGCCACCCCCCCCCCCCCCTCCCTTCGCACCCATCCACCACTTCAATCCCGTTCTCTTCCCATCCCCCTTCTTTCTTTCCTTTTGAGTTTCCACGTGCACAGGATTCAAGTTTCAAGATTTTTTTTCTGCGATCGACCTCTACTGAGGTATGGAATGAACTGTATCCAAATATGATTTGATTAAAGCAGCAGGGGCAAAATCAATTCATCAAAATAATGAACAATGATTAATGTTTAGAAAGATGGGATATAAACATCACACATTTCTGTTAAAAAAGTAAGTCATGTGAGTTCAACTACATTAAAAAAAATTCATTTGCAAAAAGCAAGGAACAGAATGAAAGCTGACTTTACAAATGAACTAAAAGTGTCTTTTTCGGCACCAGCGAAGCAAGGCCAGTTTTATTATAATTTTTTTTCTTTAGTCATGGACACTAACTCCATGGGTGCTCGCACGTTCGCACACACAACACACACACACACACACACACACACACACACACACACACACACACCCCACACACCACACACACACACACAACACACACACACACACACACACACACACATTATGCCTTTGCCACTCTCAAGAAATACAGGCCTACTAACCATTCCTCCTTTGTAGGGGAAGGGGGCGGAGTTACAGAATAAAATCATCATCATGTTATTCTTTATCTGAAGAATATTAATCCATATCATTCTTTTTCTCTTTTCATTTTTCTTCACCATGTCCTATCTGTAGGGTTTCTTAACATAGGCAAGTCGCGGCCTTTAGTTTCAATTCACTCTAGACACCTCCTGTGTCATTTTAAAAAAGCTATGAGGCATGTGCCCTCGCTGAAGCCTTGCTGTCTCTAAGGCACCATCATTTTTTTTTAAATAATTCATTTCCCCATGCTACAAATAACAAATGAACCACCGTGTACTATCGGTTCACTACTCAGCATGTATGCATGATCCATGGCTCATGGGTGAGCCCAGGTGCAAGTCTTTAAAATCTTTTATTATTCTTTTTTTCAATAGCCTACACAAGCGATCCATTCTGTCAACAATCTCCCTTCACAAATAAACACATCAAAATCTCTAGGAATCTGGATACAGTTCTTGACATACACCCTTTGTCACAACTCTTAGTTGTTGACTTTGTCCTGACACTGGACGTTAAAGATGCGACTAAGACAGACGGTAATGAAAGTCTGTATCTCCCTGCTGCATCGCTTGGGTTTTCGTCTGTGTCTCGGAGCTGTACAGTAGGGCTGATGTGATGCTGGAATTGAACATGCGCAGGGTGGTGGCTGTGCTGATTTCTCTAGAGACTGGGCTGTTTTCTGTGTGACAACGGGTGCTCGTGTCCTGACTGTCCTGGCAGTGATGTCTTGGTCAGTGCCCCATCCCAGCCACACAACCCCCCTCCTTGCCTGCCCCTTCCCAGCCACACAACCCCCCCTCCTTGCCTATCAACCTCATCTCCTAAGTACACAAAGGATTTTGACCTCCTCTGTTGGCTCTCCGTCTGGTGTGACTGGAAAGATGACAGAGCAATTTGTCCCTGTTTGTGTATTTGCTGTTCGTTTGCCAATGATGGCTTTTTGTACGGCTGTACTCTAATATGAAATCGAATGCAGAGTTCCATGCCGATTAACATACGAGTTTCATATCTTGTTAAACACTTGATTCATGTATCTGGGACTCGACTCCATACTGATATCAATGCGTTTGATCTACGATCCTAGAACTGCATTGAAATGGTCTATTGTACAGGCAGCCTTATCATCATTCCGACAAATCGGTGCATCATCAAGAAAATATGATTGCTTTACATTGGGGCATGTTGGTTCACCACTACCGACAAGTCAACCCAAAGGGCCAGTTTATCCCCAACGCATAGATATTGAATTCTAGGGTAACAGTTACCTCTGACTCTGGATAGAGCAAAAACGTCACTTTCTAACGACACCATGGTTGGAACTGTTCTATTCGAAGCCGTGCATATCTGACTCTTACCTTTCACTAATTCTAAAACCCAGTCCAGACTCCTCTTTAACAAATGTGCTTTTAACGATTAAAATCTTTTTTTTTTTCAGCATTCTTCTCGTCAGTCTGCAACATGTGGGCGCCATATTTCCGTTGCGAGCCGGTAGGAAAAGCATGTAACGTAGCCATGTAACTAAAATAATAGAAAACGCCACACGTCTTCAAATACAAGTGAATGGTTCGACATAAATTAGAGGTCTACTAGCCTCGGTTTCCACTATATATTGTTCCACACTCACACACACACACACACACACACACACACACACACACACACACACACACACACACACACACTGTTGGCACCACATGTGTGAGCGTGTATCTCTCTCTCTCTCTCTCTCTCTCTCTCTCTCTCTCTCTCTCTTTATATATATATATATATATAATATATATATACATATGTTGAACAATTTTGTACATATACACAAAAGATACACTTGAAAGTATCAACGGGATCCAGAGAAACATTGTCCTCCACTGCCGAACCAACCAGCCAGGAGCAATCCTGCACCACTCTTGGAAGCCTGTGCTGCATTGACATAGGGTGCAGGCACGCACCTGGCATTCCATTAAGACGTCAAGGGACATAACTGCTCCCTGGCACACTGGTGATAAAAACAGATTGTCTAATAGATGGCGAAAATGAACCACCGCAGTTGCCGTCCATTCGTGAAATTTTACTTCAAAACCCGAATTTTTACCTCACTGAAGTTTCACGTCAGGGTCATCATCAGGAAAAAAAGGGAAAAAAAGAAGAGGAATAAACAATGAAAAAAAAAAACCTCATTGTAGAAACGAGTGTTGCAGCAAAATCTCTCTCTCCCCTCCCTCCCTCCTCTCTCTCTCTCTCTCTCTCTCTCTCTCTCTCTCTCTGTTACAAATTTTTGTTTTTTTGCATTATATTTTTTCGGCGCGGCGCTGCAAAATAAACGTATCCCCTCTTGACATAAAAGCTATATGTAGGCCATTGTCAATAAAAACGCGTCTGAAGCGTCTTCTCTCTCTCTCTCCTCTCTCTCTCTCTCTCTCTCTCTCTCTCTCTCTCTCGTCACACACACACACACACACACACACACACACACACACACACACACACACACACACACACACTACACACACACACACACACCAGACCAGCAGAAGCAGCATCAAAACGGCTAATGCTGCTTCTGCAAATAACAAGTGTTGAGGAATCAGCTGTAAAGGCTCTACTAAGGCTTTCAGAAGATTCAGTCTAGTATTTGGACAAAGCTCCAATAGGAGGGAGACCTACATTCTACACACAAACCCACCCCAGTTCCTCGGCTGTTGACATTTGAATGGAATTCTGCATTTAGACGACAACGCTGGATGATCTTAAAACGCACATAAAGTTCTTGTTCTCTGCCCTTTTTCTCTCTCTCTCTCTCTCTCTCTCTCTCTCTCTCTCTCTCTCTCTCTCTCTCTCTCTCTCTCTTTCTGTCCTTATTTCTCCACTCATTTACATCATTATTAACTATTGCCATTTCCCCCCTTTTCACCGACAATTTTACCTTCTTGTACCCATTTGCCTGAATATATATATTTTCTTTTTCTTTTTTCGTCCACGGGGATTGGTGAGAAGGGGTGAGCGTGTGTCGGTGATTTGCCTGAGGGCAATGACATAGTCTAGTGCCGTGTTTGGCGTTTCCCAAAAGCAATGAACAGACTCTTCCGCTAGTTTTTTTTTCCTAATGTGCACGCGCTTTCGACCCTGTTCCGTCACCTTCCACCCTCTCTCCCACCCCTACGACCTCTCGCCACCCACCTTCGCACCCATCCACCTCCACACCATTCTCCTCCCATCCCCCTTCTTTCTTTCCTTCTGATTTTCCAGGAGCACAGGATTCAAGTTTCAAGATTTCTTTGTATATGGTGGACCTCTACTGAGGTATAAAATGAACTGTAACCAAGTAGGCTACTAACAGATTAAAACAGATGGGGCAAAACGAAATCATCAAAATAATAAACGATGATTACTGTTGAGAAAGATAGGAGACACACGTCACACGTTTCAGTTGAAAAAAAAACAAAACAAGTCGTGTAAGTTCAGTTACATTTTTAAAAACAATTTCTTTTGTAGAAAGTGAGGAAGGAAAATGAAAATGACCTTACCAATAAACTAACAGCGTCTTTCTTTTCGGTACCAGCGAAGCAGAAGTAGATTCTTTTTTCTTTTTTAGTCAAGGACATTAACTGAACATGCAAGCACGCGCGCGCGCGCCACACACACACACACACACACACACACACACACACACACACACACACACACACACACACACGCACACACACACAACCCCACACACACACACACACACACACACACACACACACACACACACACACACACACACACACACACACACACTGAGTGTGCTTTGAGAATTTTTAGTGTGTGTGAAAGTTGATTCACCTTCTATTCTTTCATCTCCTGTCAAGGCACATGGCAGGTGGTTCCAAGCAGACAGATGAAATGAAAAGAACTGGACTATTTTGGGGAGCACACCTGGCGCAAAGACAGGGTTACGGGTGAGTGCGAAGGTCTGAAATGTGACGTCAGGCAAGGGGTAGCTCATGTATTTCTAGACTCTGAGTGAATTCATCAGCAGAAATCCCTAAAAACAAGTGAAATACTCAGTGGGAGATCGTTCATGTCGTCTATCTGATATCAAATTCGGGCTGAGGATTGCTATGCGCCATGAAACGCTTATACGGAGTATATAGTGATTTAGTGCAAGATTCTAAGCGTGGCGTGTGGCCTGTACATCACAGTCACTGAACTTCCCAGCATCAACGAGAAAGCAAGTCATGCCGGTTATAGCCCAGCCGACCCCCGAAGGGGGCATAGCACTACAGGCAAACTGTAAACGGAACTGTTTACAACTCAAAAGACTCAAGATACACATCAGGTGTAACACATCAAGATAAAACCTTCATGGATTCTGCGGAAAAGCCATCAAAAGAATGTGTGATTCCGGAAGTCTTTTACACAGCAGACGCCGAGCAGCTTTTTCCTGCAGGTTAAAAGATAAGAATGAGAAAGACAAGGGTGATCAGTATGCAATCTGCACAACGCTTTTTTTTTTAAAAATAATTTGACCATAGATAGGTGGGTGGACATTTTTTAAATCTGGACGGACTTCACAAAAACAAAAACAAACAAACAAACAAACAAAAAGCAACCGAAGACGTAGCTTGACAGAACCGCCGGCATGCAGCACACAGAACAAACAAGGAGACACCCTTTGCCTCCAGCTTGCCCATATAACCTTTAACTGACACATGCACACAGCAGCAAGTGGCGAAATGAACAAACTGAGAGTTATAAATACAGGTAACCTCGGTTTGACTGATATGGAAAGAAACATGAAAAAAGGCAGAGAACAGTGAACAGACAATAATGCATAAGCAGGGTGAAATATAACTCCAAAGGAATGCTGCTTATGAAGCAAATCGCCTGACAGAAATGCCGACAGCGAGCACACAGAACAAACAAGGAGACATCCCCCAGAAAGGACGTTTCAAGCTGGTCTATGTGCCCTTTATAGAGTTTACTGTGGTTTGTGTGTTCTGTTCTTGTCCAGGCTGGTCGATCAGCTCGCCAGGAATGCCACCGGCAGGGAGAACGCTCTAAAATGTTCCTCTCCCCTGCTAGGACTGCAAACTGAAAATCCGAAGAAACCCAGCCTTTGATGGTATGACCTTTAGAAAAGAGAAGGCAGCGAACAGTTCAAAGTAAATAACGAACAAGAAGGGTAACTCTTGCTCCCACGAAAAAAGTTACACGCCCATGACTCCAAACGAAAAAGTAGGGTAACTCTTGCTCCCATGCACGCCCATGACTCCAAAGGAATGCTGCTTACGATGTCGTAACGGTTAGAGGGACCTTTAATCAAACAGTTAGAACGTTTGCCTGCGGATTTCACGTTCGTGAGTTCGAACCACTAAAAGGATCAGATGTCCAAACGAAGGCATCTTACGATGTCTGCTTTGGTGTCGTGAGGAGCGTTCATTTGGAGTTATGGGCGAGTAATTATTTCATTAGGGAGCAAGACTTACCCTACTTGAAGGGCATTGTGTAGGACATTCAATTCTATTTGTCAGGACATGCGAGAACGAATCCTCCCAAGGTTGTGTCGCACTGAGCGTGTTTCCCACGGAGCGAGTGGAATCCCAATCTTGATTCTATCAAGGTTTACATGTATTTGTTGCTGGTCGTCTGTGTGTTTGACTCACTATATTCAAGGTAAGAAAAAGGCTGTGCCAGTCTTAAATAAATGTTAATTTGTATTTTATTATTCCTCCAGTTCTTTTTGCTGTGTAGATGTGGCAGGTACAGGGTTTATGGGCAAGCTTGGAACATCCTGTTTTGGAATGTCTCCTTGTGTGTTCTGTGTGCTCTGTGTTGTCATTTCTGCTGGGCGATTCGGTGGCGTTTGCAGCATTCGTCTCGAATTATGGGCCTGTTGTTATTCTATCATGGCAGCAAGAGTTACCCTATATGGTTGTTATTGTCAGTCAAGCCAGTTATTGTTACAGCAGCCGAAGACGAACTTATATATTGATTCTATTTAGCCGTCTTTTCTTTTTCACCGAATGTCAGGGGAGAATTCCCTCTTAGATTCCACCACGTTAAATTTACTTCTCAGTCTAGAAGAAATCTATCTTTTGATTTCGTAACAATGGACGGCAGCAGCCTTACCCGATGTCCTCTGTTCTCGTATCTATGACAATTTCAGTACATCAGAATCAGACGATTATCGTTCCAACGTTTTACGCCCCTCTTTTCCATCCCGCTCTAGCGTTGTGTGTGAATATCCTGCAAACTGTGTCAGAGTAGCTTTTCATGTGTTAGATCATCTTGTTTTTCTCTCACTCCTTTTCTCGATCATTTTTTCACTTTCTGTCAGTCACGTTTGTTTTCTGATTTCTTTTCTTCTTTCAGACACATTTCGCCTCTGCCTTTTTTTTTTTTTTTTGGTAATCATTATTTTCTTTCCTTTAGGCGTACTTTAATCTCTTCCTTATTTATTTTGTGTGTGTGTGTGTGTGTGTGTGTGTGTGTGTGTGTTGCTCCAGTCATATATATATATATATATATATATATATATATAACATATGTAAACGTAAAGTGCTGGATGTAGCCATTAATTAAAAACACAAGAAGTAGTTAAATCCGCATTTCCATTCCCACTCCACCACAACTGTTCATATCTTCCAAGCTTTCGCCTTTCATTGAAAGCTTCCTCAGGAAGGGCTGTAAACAAACACATACCATAACTAGACAATATATCTTTAAAATGGCATATAAAATTTAGTATAAGAAGTGAAATGAGGTACAGTGAGCATTCCAATCAGTCCTCTGCTCACTGTATCTCATTTCACTTTTTATACTAAATTTCAAAGGCAGTTTTAATGATGATTAGTCCAGTTATGGTATGGTTTTGTTGACAGCCCTCCCTGAGGAAGCCTTCAATTAAAGGCGAAAGTTTGGAAGACATGAACATTTGTGGACTGGGAATGGAAGTGTGGATTATACTACTTCTTGTGTGTGTGTGTGTGTGTGTGTGTGTGTGTGTGTGTGTGTGTGTGTGTGTGTGTGTGTGTGTTTTGCAGTTATACTCTCCTTCCTTTTTGTCAACTTTTTCCTTCCTTCATATTTTTTTCCTGTATTTGTTTTGTTTCTTTTTTTTTTCTCCCCTCTATAATCTTTTCCCCCTTCGTTCTTCACAGTATTCTCCCTTCAGTCATAAATCTTTCTTCTTCCAATCCAATAGTTTTATAATCCGCTCTGCTAGCTCTGTGATTTGGCCGCTATGGACGGAAGCCGGTCGGACTTCCGTCAATGAAAGTAGTACAGTGGAATGGTACCAGATTCTTTGATGGTGTTCACGGAAGACTATTGGCAGCAACAGGGACTGGAGGAGAGAGAGAGAGAGAGAGAGAGAGAGAGAGAGAGAGAGAGAGAGAGAGAGAGAGAGAAGGTGTGGGATGATGAAGGGAACGGAATGAAGTCGCAACCACACAAGACCAGGAAAGACTCTCTCTTTGTCAGACGACAGAGAGAGAGAGAGAGAGAGAGAGAGAGAGAGAGAGAGAGAGAGAGAGAGAGAGAGAGGGGGGCGCTTTTGTTGCCGCGGAGATACACGCTCGCCAGATTACTCCGCGCGCTTGTTTCTCGGTGTCCGGCGGAGTGCGTGCCACGGCAATCGGAGAGGCCTGGGTTCTGGCCTTCCGTCCTTCCAATCTGTCCTCTGGGTTGGCTGGGAGTGGATTCATTTGCTGGCGTCCCCGTGTGTGATTGACTGGACTTACCTCCCTTGGATTTTTTTTTTTGGCTTGTTGTTGTTGTTTTGTCCTTCACTTTTTATTTCCTTCTTTCCTTCCTTCCTTTCTTTCTTCTTCTTCCCTTTCTCGGGTGTTCTTTCCTCCGGGTCAACTTTGAAGGTGGACTGTTGGAAACTTGGACAGGTAAGTGGTGAAAAGTTGACTTGTGTGTGGATTAGTGAACTCTGTGTGTGTGTGTGTGTGTGTGTGTGTGTGTGTGTGTGTGTGTGTGTGTGTGTGTGTGTGTTGTTTGCACGCGCGCACATGTGTGTGTGTCTCTGTCTCTGTCTGTCTGTCTGTCTGTTTGTCTCTTTCTGTGTGTGTGTGTGTGTGTGTGTGTGTGTGTGTGTGTGTGTGTGTGTGTGTGTGTGTGTGTGCTTGCTTGCTTAGGTCTGATGCACGTTGACTTTATCACCATTTAATCGTAGAGAGCCGGTGACAAAGCCTTTATTGGTACCATTAGTTAGTATGGATTCAGTCACTTCAGATACTAGCCACTGTGTGGGTAGCGCGGACAGACATGTTGTGGGACGCGCATGGGGAAGATGAGCGGAGCTTCGTTCTGTTATGACTGTGCTTTTCTTCTCAGAACAGTTGGAAGTTGAATTTAGCAAGAGATTCCCTGAGTTTTTTCTTTTTTTTTTGTCAATTAAAAGTTTTCCCTTCTTCCGTCTTTTTTCTTTTTGTTTACCTGTTTCTCTTTCTATTTTGTCGATACTTGTTTAATTCTTTCTGTCTTCTTCTCCTCCTCCTCCTCGTCCTCCTCCTCCTCCTCCTCCTCCTTCTTCTTCTTCTTCTTCTTCTTCTTCTTCTTCTCTCTCTCTCTCTCCTTCTCTGGCATAGGTATAAATATTCTTTTATTTCTTTCTCTCCTTTTCTTGCTTTTTTCTGTTTCCTTTCTGCATGTCTCTGATCTGTTTGTTATTCTTTTCTTTCTTTTTTTTTTTAGTCGTACTACTTCTGTCTTTCTTCACATTGTTAACATTGATTTTTTTACAGGGGAGAGAGAGAGAGAGAGAGAGAGAGAGAGAGAGAGAGAGAGAGAGAGAGAGAGAGAGAGAGAGGTGGAGTAGACATAGGGTGGGGGGGGGGTTGCATGCTGCAGCTGTTTTATATTGATTTTCTGCTAGTGTTTTTCCTTCAAAAATCGAAAGCAAGCGTTTTCGGGCAGTTATTGTTATTATTTTTTTTTTAACCTTTATTATTTTTTTGTTTTCTTTTCTATGAATAAGTCCACCTAAAGCCAGAACTGAAATATGCAACTGCGATTGCGCGCGCGTCACACACACACACACACACACACACACACACACACACACACACACACACACACACACACACACACACACACACACACACACACACACACACACGCACACACACACACACACACACACACACACACACACACACACACACACACACACACACACTCATTATGTATATGAGTATGTGTAAATGTATGTGTGTGTCTGCATGTATGTATGTATGCATGTATGTATGTATGTATGCATATATGTGTGTGTGTGTGTGTGTGGTGTGAGTGTGTGTGTGTGTGTGTGTGTGTGTGTGTGTGTGTGTGTATGCATGTCTGTTTGTCTGTCTGGCTGTCTGTATGTATGTATGCATCTATGTCTGTATACGTGTATGTATATTACGTTTCTTATGAATCGTATTCTTGTAAATATGATGATATTTAGTCCAGTTTTTGCTCTGACAACTAACTTGAAATTTGACAAATGTTTTTTTTTTTTCGATAAATACTTTTGCACAATGTAAAACAACACATGCATTAGTACACCGTTCCTAACAAATTCCAAGTCTTACATTTTCGCTCATGGTTTATGACGCTCTTTGTTTGATAATAACGTGTTTTTTTCTTCTTGTAACCAACTGCTATAGTGCAATGTGCGCCTGCATCAGCCTTGTTAACATCCAACTCAACATGTCGGACAGTATGTCTGTCTTTCTCTCCTTCCCCTGTCATGTGCATCTGTACTCCTCTGTTTCTCCGTCTCTGCCTGATCTATTATCCCCACGGACATGCATATACTCTGACATAATAGCGATCTGAAGAGTGTATTGAATGATTCTCTTATCGTGTTTTTACACAGAGGAATATGATGTGTATCACTGTTTATCCAGGTTTACGTAATGCAGTGTCAACATCATATCAACAGCCTAGTGTATGTATGTGGGGGGAGTGTGTATGTGCATCTGTGGCAAAATCAATACATACATACATACATGAATAAACGAATATGCAAAAAATGTTTGTTTCTGTCCT
>CM065724.1:20787465-20802465 GCA_033310375.1 Conus canariensis | reverse complement strand
CAAATACCACGGAAGGAAATCATGTTTTAAGGTGAATGAGCAGTAGCGTTGCCTGCTTAGACCGAGTTCGGCGTGTTACGCTGAGTGGAGTGACGGCACAGTTGGATGTGGTACACGTGTTTCATTGCGCTTTTCCTTTCCTGGGTTACTTTTCGTTGTCGCGCATTTTGTTGTGTAGTTATGGCGTGTGCAATTGTTGATTTGTAAACGCTTTTAGCTCTTTTGTGCATTAAGACAAATTCAACATTCTTGATGATCAATTTGATGATGAGGATGATGGTGATGGTGGTGTGTGGTGGTGGTGGTGATGATGATGATGACGATGATGATGAGTGAATGATGTGTGACAAACATGTTTCTGGTGACAATGAATGCATCTTAGAAACAAACAAACAACAAAAAACATACTATTGGCGTTACCAATATTATGGCAACTGAAAATAAAACAGTTAATCAGTTAATGTCACTGAGCAACAGTTAATCAGTTGATGTCACTGAGCAACAGTTAATCAGTTGATGTCACTGAGCAACAGTTAATCAGTTAATGTCACTGAGCAACAGTTAATCAGTTGATGTCACTGGGAAAGGGGCGAGAAGGGGAATGGGGGTGGAGGGCGGAGAAGTGGGACAATGGGAAAAGAGGACGGAAGGGAGATTATTGTGGAGGACAGGGGAAGGGGGGGGGGGGGGGGGGGGGGGGGGGGGGGGGGGGAATCAGGAAGTTGTCCTACCCTTTCTTCTTTATCTTCTTTATCTTCTTTTCTTCTTCTTCTTGTTCGTCATCATCATCATCATCATCATCATCATCATCATCATCACTCATCATCGTGTTCTTCTTCTTCTTCTTCTTCTTCTTCTTCTTCTTTCTTCTCTCCCTCTCCCTCCCTCTCTCTCTCTCTCTCTCTCTCTCTCTCTCTATCTTTCCCTCCCTCCCCCCCTCTCTCTCTCTTTCGTAACCACTCTCATAATTCTCTCTTCTTCAGTCCATAGTTTTTTTTTTTTTTTTTTTTTTTTTTTTTTGGGGGGGGGGGGGGGTTGTTGTTTTTTTTACTCCCCAGAATTCCATTTCCATCTTCGGTGTATGTCTTCCTGCTTTCTGGGATGCCTTTGATGTAAATGTCAGGCTGCTTGCGCCAAGATTAACCGCCTCACCTTCTTCACCACCACACCTCTCACCGTGTTTTTGCCACCACCCCCACCCCCCTCTTTCACTTTTCCCCTTTTCCCGCCTACCCCCCTCCCCCCGCTCCCCCCCCCCCCATCCCCTCACCATCAGCCCAGTCCATTTCCTCAACGCTTTCACTACCCACACCAACCCAAATCTTTCGTTCCGTCCCTTCTGGATTTTTCCCCCAGCGAGGGAATTGGGAGAGTGAGACTTGAGGTCAACATGATGACTACTGGATAATGTGGAAGAGAAGGGAAGCAGAAGACAGCGCAGAACGCGTGCCATAGAGGAGGAGAAGACTTTCGGTGGAGTGGGGGAGAGCAGGAAAAGCTGCACAAGGCTGTCAGCTTCAAAGACTCTGCACAATATGGTGATGTCTAGGGAGCACGTGAGGTTCGTGGATAGATGGGAAGATTGAGCTGGAGGGAAAGGGGAAGAGAGAGGTGTGAGGAGGTGGGGGAGGAGGGGGTGGGTGGGTGGGGGGAGCAGGCTTGCTATGCTGTGAGGGTGTTGGGGGTGGAAATCTGGAGAGAAAAAGGAGTGGGCTGGTGCGGGAGGAATGGTAGCGGGCGACGTACTTTATACAGCTTTGGGAGTTCTAGGAGGTTCGATCGATTGGTTTACAAGTGCGATGTTGTTTGAGTTTCTTCTGGTCTGTGTGTGTGTGTGTGTGTGTGTGTGTGTGTGTGTGTGTGTGTGTGTGTGTGTGTGTGTGTGTGTCTACGATCGCCTCCCCCCCCCTCCACACACACACACACACACATGCAAGCACAGAGAGAGAGAGAGAGAGAGAGAGAGAGAGAGAGTTTTGGTGTTTTTTTCCCCATTTATCCTTTGGTATGCATGCTCAAAGAATACGTTTTTAGGCGTTTTGATGGTCATTCGAATTGACGTGGAGGATAGGGGGGGGGGGGGGAGGGGGGAGGGGGGAGCAAGAGGAGAGGAAGAGGGAAGGCAGGGGTGGGGGTGGTGGTAGTGGTCTTTTGGGAAGTCCCCAAAATATACGGGGGTGGGTGGAAGATGGGAGTGGTTACTTTGGGGGATTCCCGAAATTGCTCCCCATTCCGTCAAGGCTGTGTTGTGTTCAGGAGTGTGGACTCTTTTGTCACGCCGAGAGGTAATAGTAATGAGGGTGATGGAGAGGTAGAGGTAATAGTAATGACGGTGATGGAGAGGTAGAGGTAATAGTATGAGGTGATGGAGAGGTAGAGGTAATAGTAGATGACGGTGATGGAGAGGTAGAGGTAATAGTGATGACGGTGATGGAGAGGTAGAGGTAATAGTGATGACGGCGATGAGGGTAGAGGTAATAGTAATGAGGTGGATGGAGGGGTAGAGGTAATAGTGATGACGGTGATGGAGAGGTAGAGGTAATAGTGATGACGGGATGGAGAGGTAGAGGTAATAGTGATGACGGTGATGGAGAGGTAGAGGTAATAGTGATGACGGTGATGGAGAGGTAGAGGTAATAGTGATGACGGATGGAGGGTAGAGGTAATAGTGATGACGGTGAGGGAGAGGTAGAGGTAATAGTGATGACGGTGATGGAGAGGTAGAGGTAATAGTGATGACGGTGATGGAGAGGTAGAGGTAATAGTGATGACGGTGATGGAGAGGTAGAGGTAATAGTGATGACGGTGATGGAGAGGTAGAGGTAATAGTGATGACGGTGATGGAGGGTAGAGGTATAGTGAGGTGAGGATAGAGGTAATAGTATGACGGTGATGGAGGGTAGAGGTAATAGTGATGACGGTGTATGGATGAGGTAGAGGTAATAGTGATGACGGTGATGGAGAGGTAGAGGTAATAGTGATGACGGTGATGGAGAGGTAGAGGTAATAGTGATGACGGTGATGGAGGTAAGGTAATAGTGATGACGGTGATGGAGAGGTAGAGGTAATAGTGATGACGGTGATGGAGAGGTAGAGGTAATAGTGATGACGGTGAATGACGGAGAGGTAGAGGTAATAGTGAGACGGTGATGAGAGTAGAGTAATAGTGATGACGGTGATGGAGAGGTAGAGGTAATAGTGATGACGGTGATGGAGAGGTAGAGGTAATAGTGATGAGGTGAGTTGGAGAGGTGATGAGTGGTAATAGTAATGACGGTGATGGAGAGGTAGAGGTAATAGTGATGACGGTGATGGAAAGGTAGAGGTAATAGTGATGACGGTGATGATGACGGTGATGGAGAGGTAGAGGTAATAGTGATGACGGTGATGGAGAGGTAGAGGTAATAGTGATGACGGTGGAATGATGACGGTGATGGAGAGGTAGAGGTAATAGTGATGACGGTGATGGAGAGGTAGAGGTAATAGTGATGACGGTGATGATGGACGGTGAATGGAGAGGTAGAGGTAATAGTGATGATGGTGATGATGACGGTGATGGAGAGGTAGAGGTAATAGTGATGACGGTGATGATGAGGTAGAGGTAATAGTGATGACGGTGATGATGAAGGTAGAGGTAATAGTGATGACGGTGATTGAATGACGGTGATGGAGAGGTAGAGGTAATAGTGATGACGGTCATGGAGGGATAGAAGAGAAGGAAGGGCGGAAGAAGGCGGAGGGAGAAAAATGGGGAGATTAGGAGGGGGAGCAGAGGGAGTGAGGTGTTGTTTCAGCGTTTCTCTCCAGATGCATTTCTTTCTTTTTGTTTCTTTCTTCTTCTTCTTCTTCTTCTTCTTCTTCTTCTTCTTCTTCTTCTTCTTCTTCTTCTTTCTTTCTTTCTTTCTTTCCTTTTTGCTTTTTAAAGACAGAAAGATCTGGGGGATATTTTAGAGGCTGTACAGCAGACCTGTTGATGAGGATGAGACATGATGGCCGTCGAACTTCAAGGAAAATCTGCACCCAACATGTGATGATGTTGTTGGACGGCTGAGGTTAGTTCACGGGACAGACTGAGCGAGGAAGCTCACACGGCGATGACACAGGGTTTTGAAAGGTCTACAAGGTACTGCTGGAAATGTATGGTACGTTATGAATAAGTGAAGAAGGGTGTGTGACGAGAATGACGGATGAAGGATGCTTGGTTGTTGTATACTATGAACGAAGGAATCTTCTAAAAATAAGCAAAAGCGAAACGCTCAAAAAATTGATAAGGTCCCTCTCTCTATATGGAAAATGTCTCAGATAAAATGAGCAATAAGTGAAGGGGGAAATAAGGATTTTCAATACAAAGGCAAAATAAAATTTGTATGAAAAGAAAAAGATGGAAATGTAAAAGACACAGTCTTCATAGGTCAGTAAGTGAGGACAAAAATCCGTAATGATTACAACATAACTTTTAGAAAATCCCAAGTTTAAAACGAAGGACGCTGCTTTAGGTCGTTATGAGGGTACCCACCAGAGGAGACACTGCACTGCTTCGGGGTCACTTCAGTGATGTTCGCTGCCACAATTTGAAGTGACTGTTATTCTCAGATACTGTCATCTATACAGCAAGTCCTCCGAGAAACCAGCGTATGTTTGGAGGCTTGGGGAGTGTCAAGGAGAGAAAATCAAAGACTTAGTTTCTGGAACAAGTTCTTCTTTAGCTGTTTTGAAAAACAAAAATCAAGGAGATACCTTAACAACATAAAACAGGAAAAAGAAATTGAAGACACGAGGATGGGACTTTGTCAAGGCTGCTTTAATCGTTGCTCAGATGATCATCCCGACACTGAGGGTTTACGAGCTCCTCGGACACGGAGACGACCTAATGATGAAGCCGGCATCAAAGGCAGGGGCTGAGGGCTGGGAGAACGAGGGTCTGGCGGATGGCTAGACGCGCGGATTGCGGCTTTGGAAGGCTTTGGTGCTTCAAGCTGACGTGATTGGGTTCAGGGCAGCGACGGCGGAGGTTTGGTGTGTGTAGGCGGGGGAGGGGTGGTGGGGGAGGTAAAGGATGGAGGTAGGGATGGGGATTGGGGTGAGGGTGAGGTGACGGTAGGAAAGATTAGGGGACGCGGGAGGTGGAGGGGGGGGGGAGGAGTGGATTGGGGTTGGATGGGCATCGGTCTCCTCATAAGAGAGCGTTTGATCATCTGAAATCCTGGCTGAGTGTAATGTTATACAGGAGATGAAGCGAGCTGATGTCGGTGTCGTGGTTTAAAGGTGACCCCAGCTTGTTTTGTTCCAATGCTGGGTAATCACTCCCCAATATTCCAGAGAGGGCCAGTATGTCTTCAGATTCATGTTTCGTCTTGTTAAAAATTTGGTGGGTTTTTCCAACGTTATGCTTGTATTGTTCTCGATCTTCTGTATTTTGGTAAGTTTGATCTAATTATTATTTTTGTTCTTGTTCATGTTCTTGTTCTTGTTCTTGTTCTTGCTACATGTCCTCCTCCTCCTCATTTTAATGTTCTTCATCATCATCATCATCATCATCATCATTCATCATCTCTATCTCATTCTTATCATCTCTTCTTTTCTTCTTCTTTTCTTCTTTTCTTCTTTCTTCTTCTTCTTCTTCTTCTTCTTCTTCTTTTTCTTCTTCTTCTTTTCTTCTTCTTCTTCTTCTTCTTCTTCTTCTTCTTCTTCTTCTTCTTCTTCTTCTTCTTCTTCTTCCTTGTCGTCGTCGTCGCCGTCGTCGTCGTCATCGTCATCGTCGTCGTAATACTCTCATTCTTGACCTTGTTCTCCTTCCTCTTTTTGTA
The DNA here is from genome assembly GCA_033310375.1 of Conus canariensis. Classification (NCBI taxonomy): domain Eukaryota; kingdom Metazoa; phylum Mollusca; class Gastropoda; order Neogastropoda; family Conidae; genus Conus; species Conus canariensis. The sequence goes on along the minus strand of CM065724.1, from coordinate 20,796,658 downwards.
CTTATTCTTCTGCTGTTGGTTTTATTTTACTTTTGACATGAAGTTACAAAGATCACAAGTATAACTTGAAGTGAGACGGAAAGTAATGGAATAAAGTTTTTTTGTTTTAACTTAAGTAACTTACATATTGTGCTTTTCGTTTTTTATGTGCGTTCTCACTCAAACCTATCCACACACTAATACCCCCCCCCCCCCCCCCCCCCCCCCACACACACAATACACCTCCCACCCACACATGTTTATATACATAGACACGTGAACGAATGTGCGCGCGGGCACTTTATCGTACTCATAATACAGAACTGGAACAAAACTCACCATCACACACAGACACACAGACACAGACACACAGACACAGACACACAGACACACACACACACACACACACACACACACACACCACACCACACACATCACGCGCTCGCGCATACACGCATAATCATACATAGGTTTTATGAATGTTATGTTGCTGACTTTGATTTTGACTTCTCCATAAACGCTATCTGCCCACCACCCACCCCTTCATACACACCCAGTCCCCCTCCACACACACACACACACACACACACACACACACACACACACACACACACGCACGCACGCACACACACATACACGCACGCACGCACGCACGCACACACACACACACACACACACACACACGCACGCACGCACGCACGCACGCACGCACGCACACACACACACCACAACACACACACACACACACACACACACACACACACACACACACACACACTTCAACAGAAAAATGAGAGAACTTCCCTAGGGGGAAAGAGAGAGGCACGATAACTGAATAATACCTTACACAGGGTGAGGAGAGCTACTGCACTGCATCAAACACATTAAACATTAATAGTCATGTACGAAATCTGCTTAGATGGACAACATCACCTTCATGAAATACAAGCACAGCCTTGTGTGTGCACTGATATACTCCATCTTCCTGTGTGAATGTGGTATACTCTATCTTCCTGTGTGTATGTGATGTACTCCATCTTCCTGTGTGAATGTGATATCCTCCGTCTTCTTGTGTGTGAATGTGAAATGCTCCATCTTGGTGTGAATGTGATATACTCTATCTCCCTGTGTGGATGTGATATACTCCATCTTCCTGTGTGAATACATGATATACTCCATCTTCCTGTGTGAATGTGATATACTCCATCTTCCTGTGTGAATGTGATATCACTCCATATCTTTCCTGTGTGAGTGTGATATAGCCCATCTTCCTGTGTGAATATAATATACCCCATCTTCCTGTGTGAATATAATATACCCCATCTTCCTGTGTGAATATAATATACCCCATCTTCCTGTGTGAATATAATATGCCCCATCTTCCTGTGTGAATGTGATATACTCCATCTTCCTGTGTGAATATAATATACCCCATCTTCCTGTGTGAATGTGATATACCCCATCTTCCTGTGTGAATATAATATACTCCATCTCCTGTGTGAATGTGATATACTCCATCTTCCTGTGTGAATGTGATATACTCCATCTTCCTGTGTGAATGTGATATACTCCATCTTCCTGTGTGAATGTGATATACTCCATCTTCCTGTGTGAATGTGAGGCATGGATACTCGAAGCGGACCCAGGGAAAGAAGGCTCGAAGTCACAAAAACAAGATACTATTTTTTTTCTTCTTGAAAATCAAGATACTAAAATAGAGATATTCTGATGATAATGCTAATGAACAAAAGTGTCCAAGCATCAGTCAGTACATCGGACCATACAAAGATCTACTGGCATCGGTTGATGAGAGAAAACCACAATGCCAGGGCCATGGAACAACATCCAGTGGCCTTGCTAAATCACTCCTCCAGAAAACGGTTGAAAGAGGGAGACGGAGGGAAGACAGAAAAAAACAAACAAACAAAAACCGATGTACTGATAACATTATAGAATGGGGTTCATGATTCTGGTGATCCTGGGGTTTGCAGGTTCGAATCTCCGCAGATACAGGGGGGGGGGGGGGGGGGGTGGGGGGGGTCCATCAAAGTTAAGATTGCTTCTGACTCCTTTTCCAAAAAAGAGTTTGAAAGGAGACTATAAACCGAGGTTCCGTGCGTGAACGCACGCATAAGTTTAGCACACTTATAAAATCCCATCAACAACTTTCGGGAGAGAAAGCCAGTTTGGCCGTTGGTATGGATGACACGTGCATACACGAAGCACGCACCGAAAGAATAAAAATATGAATGAAAAACTGATTGACTGACAGACTGAATGACGCGAGAAAAGGCTGAATGTAGCGTCAGCAGGCAGCCCTTCAGTCGATTCTACCCAGGTAGGCAGCCCGGTTGTGCAAACAAAAATGTGGATTGTACAGCTGTTGGAGCTTGGTCTGAAACTGAGAACAGGAACTGCATAAGTTCTCTGAACAACAGTGGACAGGGATACAGTCTGCAGACACCCAGGCCTTGGCACTCAACCAGCAGAACTGAGAACACCTAGTGAACTGTACTTCAGTGTGGTGCCCCAATGATTCTTCAGGGGTTTAAAGGAGAGAACAAGAATACATAACGATTCACTTTGGGTCAGATCAGATAAAAAAGACACTGATCTCCTTTGAAAGAAATTAGACAAAAATTCTCGGAACGTCTTGAACAGCCTTGAAAGAGCTTCGTGTGGTTAACTCGGCTACACTGAAACTGAAACTGAAAACAGTTTTCATAGAGTCTGATATAAGATGCGTTTGTCTGGGGGTGTTTCCATTCCAGCGTTCATAAACACGTTGGAGACTGAGTAGTTTACAATCGGATTCCAGGAATATAACAAGGTAGCCGCCTTTCTTCTGATTTGGTGCCAAGTTTATTTTGCATCCGTTTTGATCGAGTCTTTTACTGTCTTAAAAGCTTTCTTTACACCGTTATCGTCAAGAGTTTCCTCAATGTCTTCACACTAATGTTCCCTTCATTTTTCCTTTGCATTCTTCACTTCTTGGCCGATCCTCTTGTTTATAGCGTTGCTGACCTCCCCTTTCCAGTCTCCAGCGGCTTTAAACGTCTTGAATGTCACACATCTCTGAGATGTGATCGTGATAAACTTAGTTTAAAACTGATCTTATTTCAGTTTTTTTCTCTGGACTTAAAAAAAAAATTATTATAGTCGTGGGATTTGAATCCACGGACAGCTCTGACTTTATCTTGCTGTCAGCTTTGACATTTCCTGTGTGGTCGACTACGGGATAAATAATCGAGGTTTTGCCGGTCTTTTTCTTCTGTTTATTCGTCGGTTTGTTTGAATTCTGCTCTCGTGCAACCTACCATTCACAGTAGCTGGACCAGAATTTGATAGAAATGACACATAAATGGAATGGAACACTTCAGAACGCTCTGCCCTCCCTCCTCTTTTCACCCAAAGAGAGAGAGAGAGAGAGAGAGAGAGAGAGAGAGAGAGAGAGAGAAGGGGAGAGAGAGAGTCCTTTTTAAAACCAGATAAAGAAAACATGAAGCGTCAGCATTTACATCCCTTGAAAGTTTTAATATCCTATAAGATATGTTTCCTTCGAATGTTTTCCATTCGTAAACAGTCATTTCACAGTGCTCCCGTCCAGTGGAACATTTTATAACAGTCCTGCCCACGGGATCCTGGATTACTGCCCTTTGAACACGCATTCTCACCAGAATGTGAAGACTTTGTCCTTGAGTCCTCTGCCACTTTCCCACTCAGTTTTATTGCAGTCTGTTGAGCAGTTTGCTCTTGCTGACAAACAAACAAGCAAACAAACGAACGGACAATCGGACCCAGATGAAGGCGTAGCCATCATGGCGAAGGCAGCCAATGTTGTTGTTGTTGTCTTTGTACCTTGGCTAAAAGACTCCAGGGATCATCCGAACAGCCAAAGCACTTGAACACTATGGTACAAATGCATCGGCTAGGGATGAGAACATTACGTGTGTGACCTTTTTTGATTACCCCGCCACGGGGGCAGCCACACTGCGACTTGGAGGGATTTTGGAGACTGATAATGTTATGCTAGGAGTTTGTCACGACTGAAGACAACTCCCGCAAAACTATGCAGAGCATAACAACATTTTGATGTAGCCTTGGTGTTCTAGCCTATGTTAATTGGTCTGACACAGCCTTAAGCCAAGGCGGGAAGGCAGCCAATCAGACTGAACAAAACCAACCCCAGACTAACAGCTGTACCAAAAGTGTCTTCGGGGTGAAACCTCTGTTTAAACACGCTCAGATAAATCTAAGTGTTCTTGTCCCGGTCTGACCTGTATTTTGAGCGTTTGAAAGACGTCATAGAGTCCAAAAACACCCAACACTTTGTCCAGTTCTTCTTCTTGTCCTGTGTTTTCAGTTTGTTTGTTTGTTTGTTTGTCTTTGTCTGCTTGTTGTTCTTTACCTGTCTTGTTTTCTGTCACGCTTCAATGGCATTCCGGCCTTCTGTCCACAGTCACGTCCCAGACTGTCCCGTGGCAGCCCCGACACCGGCATTCCACAGCAAAATTCAATATCGAATCGACATCAGGCAACCCATCACAGGAGACACTGCAGTCCTTCCTAGTCGTTCCGATGGTCTTCAGTGGCGCCTGCTCTAATCCAACATGCACAGAACATCACATGCTAAGCCCCCTACTGACTACAATAACTGTTAGTCGGAGCAGCGTGTGAAGCCCCCCCCCCCCGCCCCCTCCTGAAGGTACCACCATTTCCATCCAACGACGGTCCCTATGAACTCACTGATACCGATGACCTCGGCATGAACTCATTAAGGGCACAGACATGGAGAGAAAAATCGAAAGTGAAGTCACCTTAAGAGCTGGGCGTAGAGGCTACAGAATCTGAAACTTTTCGCTTATGCTGATCAATAAGGATGAGTGTTATGAAGATGATGCTGTGAGTTCCATTTCGGACTGAGACGACATGATGGGGCTGTACATTATACTTTCATAGAGTATCCCGGCATCCACCAGTCCTGAGAGATACAGACGCTTGCAGTGTTGGTCAGAAATTTAAGCAAGGCTCTCAGAGATTCGTGCTTTAAATGGATGCAGTGTTGGTAAGAAATTTACTTAAGACTCTCAGAGATTCGTCCATTAAGTGGATGAAATTCCACTGTGTGGTTCCAATCTTCCCAATTTAGCCCTTAGCAAACTAAGCTGTGGGTAGGAGTCAATTATGGGACGAAAACACCTGAAAACATGAACGAATGTGATAGGAACTGAACCCACGAGGTTAACCATTATGCCACGGTGACCGGTTTTCGAAAGCTTTTGATTTCAATATTTTAGAGTCCTTCTAACTTAGCAAGGACAAGTCATAACGGCTGGCACTAATGGCAAAGGGCAAGTCACTCTCATCCACCACGCTCGTGGGAGATGGAAAAACCGCAGAAGCAGCAATAGTAACAGTAGCAGCCAGCAGCAAAAAGCCTGGACAGTGTCTTACTCCTGCCAGTCTGTAATCCTTTTTGCCACTTGAAGGCTGAGACCCCCCCCTCCCCACTCCCTCTCCACCTCTTCTCCTCACCCACTGTCCACAGTCCACTATCGATTAGCCACGTAGACATATAGATATTAGTGTCATCGTTCGGAGACGATCGGATTTCACAGAGAGAGAGAGAGAGAGAGAGAGAGAGAGAGAGAGAGACAGAAGGACAGACAGACAGACAGGCAGACAGACAGACAGACAGACAGACAGACAGAGTATGTCAATCGAGCGTACAAGAATGACCAAAAAACGTAACAAACACAACTAAAAGCACAGAACAGTAAAGCTCAACAAATAACACCCGCACAATACAGCAATTTTGTAGAAGTGTAACTGAAAGAGAGTTGGTACATCAAAAACAGTATTTCAACCAGAAGGAACAGGACTCACAACTGTCGCAACCAAACAGCAATCATCAACGCCAAAACCCAAACAGGAAAAGAATGACACTGCTATCAGCAAAAGCAGTACTGCTCCAGGTGCTGCAGATCTTACGGGAACTGGACAAACACACTTTTCCTTGGTAGCAGCGCTAATGGATCCAGTAATACACAGCACCATTGACGTGGGGTGAAGGAGTGGGAGGTGGGGGGGGGGGGGGCGGTAGGGATGGGAAGGTGGTGAGGGGAGGGGATGGAAGTATAATTCTATCCCATTTCTCCCATGGATTACTCACACAACCCCTCCCCCAACTCATCCCCCCATACCAACGCCTTCATCCGCACAATCCTAACCATCACTCGACACTGCTATGCGTGCTTCCTGACCTCACCAAGTTTGATCTGTAGGAGTGGAGAAAGTGTGTGAATAACTCCTGTCACAACCAAACTCCTGTCACAACCAAACGACAAAAAGAGAAAGAAAATGTAAAACGAATTGGCAGTGAGTCCGCCAAACAAACAGGGACAAACAAATTACGACACAAAACACGACGCGTTTCGAACTCTTTGGTCTTCTTCAGGCAAGATAAACAACATTCAGGACAATGAACACGAAGAACTAGCAATCACTTACCTTTTCATATTCGGCGCAAGATGAATGTAAACGAGGCTGTTGGGAAGGGGACAAAGGGAGTTAATAATGATGATCTTAATGGTAATGGTAGGGTATATAATTGTTATTAAGATCATCATTATTAATTCCCTTTGTCCCCTTCCAGACAGCCTCGTTTTCATTCAACGTCCATCTTTGCCCCGAATATGAGAAGATAACTGATTACTCGTTCTTCGTTTTCATTGCCCTGAATGTTGTTTATCTTGCCTAAGGAAGACCTCAGAGGTCAAAACACGTCGTGTTTTGTCTTGCACTTTTTGTCCCCATTTGTTTGGTGGACTCACAAACAATTTATAAAAAAAAGATTTAAAACGGAGTGACTGAGGGCGGAAAATGAAGCAAAATTTAGAAAGAGAGTGGGTTAGCTACCGCCAAGGACACAGACAAACAGAGTACAGGACAAGACACTGTGTCTTGTCCTGCACTTTGTTTGTCTATGTCCTTGGCGATAACTAACCCCCTCTCTCTCTCTTTCTAAATTTTAAAAATATGTTTCAATTTTCGCCTGCAGTCACCTCACTTTGAAACTAAAAGAGAAGAATAAACAACAACGCCAAAACTCAAAGAGGAAGGAATGATACTACTATCAGCAATAGCAGTACTGTCCCAGATGCTGGAGGTCTTACAGGGACTGGACAAACACACTTTACCTTGGCAGTATCACTAATGGATCCAGTTGTACCCGGCGCCATCGATGTGGGGGTTAAGAACTGGAGATGGGAAGGGGTAGGGATGGGAGGTGGTGAGGGGAAGGGGTCGAGGTATAATTATATCCTATTTCTCCGATTGATTGCCCACACACACACTCCCCTAACTCATCTCCCCCACACCCTCCGTACCGTCGCCACCCTCCCCCCACCTCCAACATTCCCCCCACTACTCAACATTAGGGTGGAGAAAGTGTGTGTGCGTGTGTGTGTGTGTGTGTGTGTGTGTGTGTGTGTGTGTGCGTGCGTGCGTGCGTGCGTGCGTGCGTGCGTGCGTGGTGTGTGTGTGTGTGTGTGTGTGTGTGTGTGTGTGTGTGTGTGTGTGTGTGTATGTGTGTGTGACTAATGTCCAGCGTGGCGACTGAATGAGTGACCCTGTGTTCGAATCTCGGTTGATGGCTACTAGAATTAGCCGGGTGAGATCAACGGATTGTGCTGGAGGACTACGTGGTATTGACCGCCGAAGGTCAAGGGTTCGTGTCCACTAATTGGGGGACGGGAGCTGGTTGGACGGTGGTGATGGCATATGGTGGTGGTGGTGGGACTAGTAGAGGTGGCGAAAATGTCAAGGTGGCAGTGGGTGGTGATAGGTGACGGTGATGGTAGTGACGTGAAGTATAAGGGTGTGAAGGGAGGTGTGTGTGTGTGTGTGTGTGTGTGTGTGTGTGTGTGTGTGTGTGTGTGTGTGTGTGTGTGTGTGAAGGGGCGGGGAAGGAGGAATGGTGGGGGTGGGAAAGAAATCAATGTACAAGAGTTGCTGGGAATGGATCGCTGGTCTTGTGTAGGAAGGAGAGTGGACGTGTGTGTGTGTGTGTGTGTGTGTGTGTGTGTGTGTGTGTGTGTGTGTGTGTGTGTTGTGTGTGTAGAGCCAAACAGTTTAAGGTCACGCCATGGACGAAACCACTCTCTAGTGCCAACCTACCGATTCACTACAATGAAGTGCTGTAAGCACTGTTGTGGCTCTTCTAATTTAGCAAAAATGAATATCTGAAAATAAGAGGTTAAAAAAAAACAAAGAAACAAATAAACTAATGTGCAACGCATAACTAAATGAGCAAGCAAATAGGTAAACACATAAATCAAACCGTAGGCACCAGCTTCTGAATATGACAGCACTGATTGACGACGATGATGGTCCGGATGCGAGGTAAACAATGAAAATGTGCATCCCTCCTCTTTGCCCCTTCTCGCTTCTATATTCCCGTTCCTTCCTGGTAATAGTAACCATCAATACCATTTGGTCGCAGAGAGAGAGAGAGAGAGAGAGAGAGAGAGAGAGAGAGAGAGAGAGAGAGAGAGAGAGAGAGAGAGAGAGAGAGAGAGAGAGAGAGCTTGGCACTTTGTCACTTTAGTGCCACTGGGTATAGCCAGGTTCATTTGACATGGCTGAATGTATCAATGTTTCTTCTAAACAATAGGGAAGAGATAGTAAGCCTAATACAATCCCTGCTTGAAAAACGTGACATACGAAAAACAACACCTCTCACTTTGCCTAAAGATAACTGAGAAAGAGAGAGAGAGAGAGAGAGAGAGAGAGAGAGAGAGAGAGAGAGAGAGGCAGACAGACAGATAGACAGACAGAGACAGAGACAGACACAGAGAGACAGAGAGAGACAGAGGGAGGGAGGGAGGGAGGCAGTGTGGGAGAGAGAGAGAGAGGGAGGGAGACAGACAGACAGACAGACAAACAGACTAAAACAGAGACAGACAGACAGACAGACAGGCAAGCAGACAATTACAGAACCAGATCCCGAGTTCAAATCCCACAGGAACGCCAGAATCCTGACCTGACCAGTAAACCACGACTCCATAATTCACGATGCTGAGAATCCCGTTCCCTGTGATCCCATGGCCATTGAACAGGTCCCTTCTCTGGCCCACCACTTAGCCTGATTTCCCCATAAAACCCAGCACATCACAACCACCCGAGCTCTGTACTGGCCTACTGCTTGGTGTTG
>CM065724.1:20757465-20772465 GCA_033310375.1 Conus canariensis | reverse complement strand
GCTCACCAGGGAAAGAACAATCCGATTTCACCCAGAGTAATCTGTTTAGACAAAAGGAAGCTGTTCAGACAAAAAGTGGGAAAACCACTTCCACTCCTGGACGTTAGGATTCCATGAGATTTAGCTACTTCACATTAGACAACACATTGCAAAATCGAACTTTTCAATTCTTTTTATCCAGATACGCACTTGAAACAAGCGAAACCTAATCCTCTGAACGCTACACCGTACCCTTCCACTCACTCGCACACTCCCAACACAAAGGACATGACGCTTTAAAAAAAAAAAATCTGTTGAAGCCAGATAGAATCAATACTTGGAAGGACAGTGACACAGACACAGGTGGATACAAACATATACCCACCCTCTTAACGTCATAACGCCTCCATGACAGCTGTCCGAAAATTACTCCCTGACAGCTGTCCGAAAATTACTCCCCGACAGCTGTCTGATAATTACCAACACAATAAAATGAACACAGCTTGAAAAGTTGTATCAAGCAGAAAAAAATCAATGGTTTTGCAAAGTCGTGAGATGATACAAGTGAATACCAGTACTCACTTTCTTCAACTCAGTTGGCAGAGCGTCGGACTCGTTGTCCTGGAGTTGCAGGTTCGAATCTCTGCAGAGCCGTCCAGTTGAGGCAGGTTTTCTCCTGAGAGTTAACACAATTGTGACCCAATTCCCTGGAACAAAAACAAATGAACAAAGAAACAGCAGCAACTGGCAAAACAACCAGACAGCAGCACTTGGCGAAACAAACAAAAAGACAGAAGTCGTGGGCAAACCAAAGAAACAGGCAGCAGCAGTTGCCAACACAAAGAAGCAGGTCGCAGGAGTTGGCAAAACAAAGAAACAGGCAGCAACAGTGTGCAGAACAAAGAAACAGACAACAGCAGTTGGGAAAAAAACAGGCAGCAGAAGTTGGCAAAAACAAAGAAAAAGACAGCAGCAGTTAGCAAAACAAACACAGGCAGCAGCAGTGCGCAAAACAAAGAAACAGACAGCAGCAGTGCGCAAAACAAAGAAACAGACAGCAGCAGTGCGCAAAACAAAGAAACAGACAACGGCAGTCAGCAAAAAAACAAAAACAAACTGGCAACAGCAGTTAGCAAAACAAAGAAAAAGACAGCATCAGTTGGCAAAAGAAAGAAACAGGATGTTGCAGTTGCTAAAACAAAGAAACAAGCAGCAGCTATTAGGAAAACACACAGCAACAGTTGGCAAAACAAAGAAAAAGCGGCAGCAGTTGGCAAAGTCAAGCAGACCAAATACTTGGAAGGTTCTTTGGGGTGGACAAGTACCTGTCCCCTCAAGATTACAACTCTGCGCCACACACCCCTACACCACCATCATTCCTCTTTGTCTCTATCTCTGTCTGTCTGTTTGTCAATCTGTTTGTCTGTCTGTCTCTCTTCGCCCCCCCCCCTCTCTCTCTCTCTCTCTCTCTCTCTTCTCTCTCTCTCTCTCTCTCTCTCTTGGCTGCAAAGGTCAACTGTCTAACTGCCTTCGAGTCAACAGTTTCCAAGGTTGAAAGATGTGTAGAAGCTAGCACAAACACCCACCCTCTCAAGGTCGCAGTATCCCAGAATGAATAATGATCCCGGAATTAGTAATCAGCAAGGTCACGAAAGGGGCACAGGTGGACGTAATCAAATACCCACCCTCACAAGGTTAGGAATCCATGATCATCAGGATTATGAAAAAGGCATAAATGGTGATAAACAAATACCCACCCTCACAAGGTTAGGAATCCATGATCATCAGGATTATGAAAAAGGCATAAATGGTGATAATCAAATACCCACCCTCACAAGGTTAGGAATCCATGATCATCAGGATTATGACAAAGGCATAAATGGTGATAAACAAATACCCATCATCTCAAGGTCACCGTATCCGGAATCAATAATCAGCAGGGTTGTGAAAGGGCCGGGTACATGTGGACACAAAACCACACTCATCCTCTCAAGGTCTCATGGTCCCGAATCAATCAATAATCAGGATTGTTATGAAACAAGGAGCGATGGAAGAGAAACAAACACTCACCATCTCAAGATCACAATATCCCTTCTTTATTATTCTTCACACACACACACACACACACACACACACACACACACACACACACACACACACACACACACACAAACACACAGACTCACACACACACACACACACACACACACACACACACACACACACACACACACACACACACCTCTAAAGCTGCTTATGTTACAAGAAAGGCCAGGTATTTCTTCATCCATTGTACGGTCGAATTAATCCTTTCTCGTACGATCGAATTGATACTTTCTCGGCTGTGAAAACCAACAGGTGATTCACGCTTTCATATCAGGTATCAATTTCAAAGAAGCTGTAGGACGCAGTTCCATTCGTCCATTTATGGTTAAGGTTATAGCAAAAAATCACGCCAGTAGAAATGAAGAGGGCATTACTCCATTTGTCCATTTGCGGACAAGGCAACGGATACAGTTACGGAGACAATTCTCCTGATCACAGAATGTACCGATCAATACCGCACTGGACGTGACAACAGACGGGCGTGTCTATCATCGTTCTCATCATTTCTCGTGACTTTTTGGGAGCCATGTTTACACTGGAAAGTCACGTTGGAACTGGGCGGGGAGCCATGCTCAAGACAAACACGCTCACACAGTTAAAATAGTACATCTCAAAAGAACTACTCAAAGAAACAGTGGCTTAATTTGACAAGAGCTCGGAGGACCAGAACAATGTTAGTCACATTCATACTGAATGTATTGGAAACCACATCTTACAAAAATAGATATGATGTTGAGTGAAGTCATGCTGTGACTGAAAGGAAAAAGGAAGAAAAATGAACGGCTCTCACTGTCGAAACGTTGAGAGATGCTGCACCGCCTGTCTGGCGCACACACAAAGTTTTGCCGTACGCTATAAAACGGATGCCGTAACTGAAACCATAGAGATTTGGAATCGCGCCCTTACATAATTCAGCGAGTCATGCAACCCAACATAAAAAGAGACAGGGATGGTGAACAACGACGAAGTTAAAATACACTCTGATTCACCTTCTCTCTGTTCTAAACCCGCTTCATCCTCGATGTAAACAAGATGTATGTTGCCTTTTAAGCGTTACAGGCGAAAAAGTAGTTCCTGCCTAATCGTGTCGAGCCATTGCCTTTCGCCTGTGCTCCTGAAATAGTAAGTTCCACCGACAGGTAGATGAAGAGATCGGAATTCTCATCCCCAGAACGGGAGCAGAGAGGCAAGTTTAATTAAAGCGTAACCTAGCACCAGAAGGAGGGACGCGACATTTGAAGACCTTTGGTGGGTTAAAAAAAAAAAAAAAAAAAAAAAAAAAAAAAACCAAGGCGGAGGAAGCTGGGATGAGACAGATGGAGATTTTATACGGAGCGAGAAGAAAGCTACATAAATGAAACAACCAATTCAGAATAAATTTACATACAAAGCATGGATTTAAAAAAAGGGATGTTCATTCTAACTAGAGAATTTGTGGCGTTCCAACGAGAGAGAGATACAGGGAGGCTGGATGGGGTAGAATAAAGGGAAATAGGGAGGTGAATATAAACAAAGAGCTAGAGGGGGCGGGGTTACAACATCACGGGGGGGGGGGGGGGGGGGGGGGAGAGAGAGGAGAGGAGAGGGGGGAGGAGAGGGGGAGAGAGGTAGAGATAGATAGAGAGAAGAGAGAGAAAAAAGACAGAGACAGAGAGAGAGAGGAGAGAGGATGAATGGGTAGAATAAGACACAAAGGGAAATAGGGGGTGAATATAAACAAAGAGCTAGATGGGCGGGCTTACAACCTCACACAGGGCGGGGGGAGGGGGGGGGGGAGACAGAGAGATAGAAAGAGAGAGCACACAAACATGCAGACAGAGAGACGTGCAGAGAGACGGACAAACGGACAGACATGGACAGAAAAACAGCACGACACCAGAAGAAGCCAGAGAAGGAAGTTACCACCGGAACAGACCCAATCAGTCCGCTGGTGTGACGAGGTCTTCCATTATTCACATCAGCCCTCCCCGCTCTCCCCCACCCCCTCTCCACCACCCTCACCTCGACCCCCACCCCCGACCTAACTGCCTCCCTGCACCATAAATCACCATCCCCATGGCTCAGATGGTCAATCAGGCACAGGAGGACCGGGTGAAACTGTCACTGGCTGACAATCCCTTACAAAACCATCCATTCTATACACAAAAAAATGTGCACAGCAGAGTGAGTGCCGACTAAAACTGTCTAAATACACAACACAAGACAAACAAAGAGTATTTTCGACAAATATACCTTTTCAGACGTCGCAAAACGACAGACATAGACAAAAATGCACAAAACATCACTCGCTAGGTGGCTGTCAGCGTGAGAATGGGGTGTTATCTGGATAGTGTTGTTTTGTGCATGTTTTCTTTTTTATATTTGTTTGTTTTCTGTATCTTCTGTTGTTTGTGATGTTTGGAGGAGATGTGTTAGTCTACAATTCGCTTGTAATCTCTCTCTCTCTCTCTCTCTCTCTCTCTCTCTCTCTCTCTCTCTCTCTCTGTGTGTGCAAGTATGTATGCGTCTATGTGTGTGCATGTGTGTGTGTGTGTGTGTGTGCGAGCATGCGTGCGTGCTTGCGTGCGTGCGTGCGTGTGTGGTGTGTGTGTGTGTGTGTGTGTGTGTGTGTGTGTGCGAGTGTGTGTGTGCGTGTGTGTGTGTGTGTGTGTGTGTGTGTGTGTGTGTGTGTGTGTGTGTGTGTATGTGCGTGTGTGTGTGTGTGTGTGTGTGACCAGATCCTCCACATTCTCAATGATTACATACCCCTAATCCCTTACTGACCGCATCCCCACTCCCTCATTGACCACATTCCCCCATTTTCTAACATGACCTCATTCCCCCAAACTCTCACCAATTGCGTTCCCACTTCCTCACCGACCCAACCCCTACTCCCTCACTCACTATATCCCCACTTTCCTACTGACTATATCCCCATTCCCTCTCTGACCACATCCCGATCCCTCACTGACCACATCCCAGTTCCTCACCGACCACATCCCAATCCTTCACCGACCACATCCCCCAATCTCTCACTGACCACATCCCAATCTCTCACTGACCACATCCCAATCTCTCACTGACCACATTCCAATCCCTCACCGACCACATCTCAATCCCTCACCGACCACATCCCAATCCCTCACCGACTACATCCCAATCCCTCACCGACCACATCCCAATCTCTCACCGACCACATCCCAATTCCTCACCGACCACATCCCAATCCCTCATGGACTACATCCCAATCCCTCACCGACCACATCCCAATTTCTCACCGACTACATCCCAATTCCTCACCGACCACATCCCAATCCCTCACCGACCACATCCCAATCTCTCGCCGACCACATCCCAATCTCTCATCGACCACATCCCAATCCCTCACTGACCACATCCCAATTCCCTCACCGACCACATCCCAATCTCTCGCCGACCACATCCCAATCTCTCATCGACCACATCCCAATCCCTCACCGACCACATCCCAATTCCCTCACCGACCACGTCTCAATCCTTCGCCGACCACATCCCAGTTCCTTACCGACGACATCCCAATTCCTCACCGACCACCTTCCCCCAATCCCTCAGCGACCACATCCCAATCCCGCACCGACCACATCCCAATCCCTCACCGACCACATCCCAATCCCTCACCGACCATATTCCCCACTCCCTCATCGACCACATCCCAATCCCGCACCGACCACATCCCAGTCCCTCACTGACCACATCCCAGTCCCTCACTGACCACATCCCAATCCCTCACCGACCATATTCCCCACTCCCTCATCGACCACATCCCAATTCCTCACCGACCACATTACTCAATCCCTCACCGACCACATCCCATTTCATCACCAACCACTTCGCAGTCCCTCACCAACCACTTCGCAATCCCTCACCGACTACATTCCCCACTCCTTCACCAACCACACGCTCCAATTCCAGTAATGATTACAATTCCCCACTCCCTCACCGATCACAAGCCCACTTCCTCACTGACCATATCCCCACTCCCGTACCAGTCACATCCCCACCCCTCTTCACGGACCACATCTCCCACACCTCCTTACCTACCGCATCCGCCAAATTCCTCACTGACCACATTCGCATGTTTCCTCAATGATTACATCCCCCACTCCCTCAACACATTATTCCCCCACTCCCTCATCTACCACATCCTCTATCGCATCTCCCACTCCCTCACCCACCACATCCACACACACACACACACACACACCCCGCTCCCTCATCCACCACATCTTCCGACCCTGTTACTACTGACTTGACTTTTCTTTTTCGGCGGCTGCTGTCGGTTTTGTGTGGAGATATAGTTCCCAAATCCACCAACCCATCCCTCTTGCTCCTCTCAGCTTCCATCCTCCCCATCCCCCACCCCCACCCCCTCCTCCCTCCCTCTGGCCTTCTCCTGTTTCTCTACCGTCCTTGGTGATCAATGCCTCTCCGAGAGATTAAGGGTTTTACTGGTCCCGATGTTCATCAGTTATGGTCCAGAGCTCGGGGGGGGGGGGGGGGGGGGGGGAAGGAAGGGGGGGGGGCAATGCAACGATGGACACTCTGCTAGTGGCCTCCTCCTCCGTGTGTGGATGGTTGGGGAGCAAGTATTTGGGTTGTTGCCACAGCACGGTAAAACTCTTGCCGTTCCACTCAGAACATGTTGTTCTGTCCGTCCATACTTTCTCTGATTATCTAGCCATCTTTCTTTACCTCTCTTCTGTGACGATCCACGGGAAGATGGTCTGAGAGAATTCCTTTTTTCACATGTCCATACTTCTTCTGCACCATGTTCTTCACTGTGGTGAACAGGTCTACACAGGTATTCACACAGTGTCCGATGGATTGGGTCGTCTGCGAAGTGTTCATTTTCGGAGACGCAGAGTACACTATTCTGAAACATCTCCATCTCCATTAATTGGATTTTATACAGCACTTCTGTTGGCAAGAGTTGCAGGTTCAGATCCTTGAAAAAGATCTGGAAATTCTGTTGAACTGAACAGATCCGTGTCAGGATTGCATAACTGTACCAGGTGATCCCTGCTTCTTTTCCAACCCCCCCCCCCACCCCCACCCCCACACCATGCCTTCCAGTCCCCCGCCTCCCCTCTTCGAGACTCCTCCACTGGGAAATGGCAACAACAAGCATTGGCTCACATTACAATCCGTCCTTCCATGAATTGTTCCTTATTCTATGACCCACACTCGTTCTCCATGTCACACAACTGCTATTATGCTGACAGCGGACTGTGTCTGATGTCAGTCAGCGGCTGCTATTTTCAGCTGTTTACTTTTAGTTTTGTTTTTTTGTTCCCTTTTTTGTTGACCTGGACAAGAAAGAAACATAAGTGATGGTTATGTGACTCTCTCTCTCTCTCTCTCTCTCTCTCTCTCTCTCTCTCTCTCTCTGATGTCCTTAGCAGCTGGCTGGGTTATAAAGATAAGTGATGGTTATGTGATTCCCCCCCCCCTCTCTCTCTCTCTCTTTCTCTTTCTCTCTGATATGCCCTTAGCAGTTGGTTGAGTTATAAACATAAGTGATGGTTATGTGATTCCCCCTCCTCTCTTCTCTAATATGACCCTTAGCAGTCGGCTGGGTTATAAACAACATTACCTTGCCTCTCTCTCTTATTCTCTGTTCTTGTCTATGCCCTCACTAACTGTATCTCCATTCCATCATCAATCACATCCTCACTCCTTCACCTACCACACCCCTCCACATTCTAACCAACCACATTCCCCACTCCCTGCCCGACCACATCCCCACACCTCACCAATCACATCTCACTACCTCACCAACCACATCACCACTCCTTCACTAACCACACCCCCACTCCCTCACCGACCACATCTCACTACCTCACCAACCACATCACCACTCCTTCACTAACCACATCCCCACTCCCTCACCAACCACATATCACTACCTCACCAACCACATCACCACTCCTTCACTAACCACACCCCCACTCCCTCACCAACCACATCTCACTACCTCACCAACCACATCACCGCTCCTTCACTAACCACACCCCCACTCCCTCACCAACCACATCTCACTACCTCACCAACCACATCACCACTCCTTCACTAACCACACCCCCACTCCCTCACCAACCACATCTCACTACCTCACCAACCACATCACCACTCCTTCACTAACCACACCCCCACTCCCTCACCAACCACATCTCACTACCTCACCAACCACATCACCACTCCTTCACTAACCACACCCCCACTCCCTCACCAACCACATCTCACTACCTCACCAACCACATCACCACTCCTTCACTAACCACACCCCCACTCCCTCACCAACCACATCTCACTACCTCACCAACCACATCACCGCTCCTTCACTAACCACATCCCCACTACTTCACCAACCACATCACCACTCCTTCACTAACCACACCCCCACTCCCTCACCAACCACATCTCACTACCTCACCAACCACATCACCACTCCTTCACTAACCACACCCCCACTCCCTCACCAACCACATCTCACTACCTCACCAACCACATCACACTCCCTTCACTAACCACATCCCCACTCCCTCACCAACCACATCTCACTACCTCACCAACCACATCACCACTCCTTCACTAACCACACACCCACACCCTCACCAACCACATCTCACTACCTCACCAACCACATCACCACTCCTTCACTAACCACATCCCCACTACTTCACCGACCACATCCCCAATACCTCACCGACCACACCCCCACTACCTCACCAATCACATCTCACTACCTCATTAACCACATCACCAACCCTTCAAGAACTAGATCCCCACTACCTCACCGACCACGTCCCCCACTCCCTCACCATTCACATCTCACTCCCTCACCGACCACATTTCCCACTCCCTCAGTGGCTTCATTCCCATACCTCGGTCGGTTGCAGCTTGGGTTGCCGCCACTCAACAGCAAAGCTCTTCTCGTTCAACTCAGCCCGTCTTGTTCTGTCCACCCGCCCTTTCACTGTTCAACCCGCTGTCATCTTTCTCCCTCTCCTGCCATAATCCATGGGAAGCTGGTCTGAGAGAGTCTGCTTTTCACACATCCATACCACTTCTGCATCCTTTTCGTTTCTGTGGTGAACAGGTCTTCATAGGTCCTTACGTAGTGCCTGATGGTTCTGCAGAGGATTGAGTCGTTTTTCCCAATATGCTCAGTTCAGGAGATGCCGAATTCACTATTCTGAAGCAACTCCGTCTCCATTGGTTAGATTTTGTTCAGCACTTCTGTTGTTAAGTTTCGTGTTCAGATCCCTAACAACAAAATGTCTAGAAATCCTATAGGCCAAACTGAACTTATCCATGTGTGGATTGTATAACTGTACCGGTTGATCCCGGTGCCTTCTTCCTCATCCTCTCCTACTCCCCCCCCCCCCCCCCCTCCCTCCTCTCTCTCTCTCTCTCTCTCTCAAACTCCTCTGTTGTGGAATGGCAACAATAAGCGTTGGGTCGGCTCGCTTTATCATCTATGAAATTGTTCCTAATTCAATGACCCGCGCTCGTTCTCTTTGTCACGCAGCTGCTTTCATGCTGACATGGGAACTGTGTTTGACGTCATTCAGCTGCTGGTGTTTTCGATTTTTCCCTTTTTTTTTTCTTTTTTTTTTTTCCTTTTTCTTTTTGTGTGTGTTAATATGGGTAGGGTTGTTTTCCTCGCCCAAGAAAGGAACGTAAATGATGGATAGGTGATTCTCTCTTTCTCTGTCTCTCTGTCTCTGTCTCCGTCTCTGTCTGTCTGTCTGTCTGTCTGTCTGTCTCTCTCTCTCTCTCTCTCTCCTCTCTCTCTCTCTCTCTCTCTCTCTCTCATTCTCTGTTCATGTCTTTGTTTTTTCACATACCCCACACTCTCACCAGCCATAGCCCCCACTCCCTCAATGATCACATACCCCACACTCTCACCAGCCATAGCCCCCACTCCCTCACTGACACCATTCCCCATTCTCTCACCAGCCATATCCCCCACTCCCTCACTGACACCATACCCCATTCTCTCACCAGCCATATCCCCCACTCCCTCACTGACACCATACCCCATTCTCTCACCAACCATATCCCCCACTCCCTCACTGACACCATACCCCATTCTCTCACCAACCACATCCCCCACTCCCTCACTGACACCATACCCCATTCTCTCACCAACCATATCCCCCACTCCCTCACTGACACTCTCTCATCCACCACATCCCCCACTCCCTCACTGACACCATACCCCATTCTCTCACCAACCATATCCCCCACTCCCTCACTGATCACGCCCCCTTACCCACTACCTTCCCCATTGCCTCACCCACACCTCCCCCTCTCTCACACACCACCTCCCCCACTCCCTCACCCTCCACATCTCCCCACCCCTTTATCGAGTTCACATTTCTTTTACGGCCGCCGTTGGCTATAGCTGGAGATAATTCCACCCCAACACCCGATATTCCCTTTTCCTTCCCTTGTTCCTCCCTGCCCTCCCCCCATCACTCTCTCCACCTTCCTCCCCCTTACCTCCACCATTCTTGGTGATCAATGTATCGCCGACAGGCTAAGGGTTTGACTAGTTCCATTGTCCAGCTGTAGAGTGCATCAGAACCGTGTGTGGGGCACTGCTGCCATGCACGTTATATTCGTGGTCTCCTCCGCGCCTCTGTCGGTCGTCCCTTGGGCTGTTTCTGCTGAGTGGCAAAGCTCTTCTCGTTCCACTCAGCTCATGTTGTTCTGCCCACCCGCCCACTTTATCTGTTTTCTCTGCAGTCTTCTTTTCCTCCCCTCCTGTCCTAGGATGATCCATGAGAAGATGGTGTGAGAAAATCCGCTTATCACACGTCCATACCACTTCTGCATCCGTTTCTTCACTGTGGTGAACAGGTGTACATAAGTCCTCACATAGTGTCAGATGGTCCTGAGGTGGACGGGGTCGTTTGTGACGCGCTCAGTTTAGGAGATGCGGAGTACACTAGTCTGCAGCATCTCCATCTCCACTGACTGGAATTTGATTAGCTCTTTTGTAGTCAAGAGTTGTAGGTTCAGTTCCCTCAAAAAACAATCTTGAAATTCTGTTGTCCGAACTGATCAATGCCTGGATTGCATAATTGTAACAGGTGATCCATGCTTTCTCCTCCCCACCCTTAATTCCCATCCTACCTCCCGTCTCCCAGACCACTTCACTGTGGAATGGCAGCAACAAACGTTGGCTCACTTTACAATCCGTCTTTCCATAAACTTGTTCCTTATTCAGTGATCTGCAGTCTTCCTCTGCTTCACGCAGCTACTGTTATGCTGACATGGGAGCTGTGTTTGATGTCATTCAGCTGCTGATAACTTCGGTTTCTTCTTTTACGTACGCAGATTTTTTTCTCCTTCGTACAATAAAGAAACATAAATGACGGATATGTGATATTCTCTCTCTCTCTCTCTCTCTCTCTCTCTCTCTCTCTCTCTCTCTCTCTCCTCTCCTCTCTCTCTCTCCTTAGTGTACATTTCTTTTCTGGTCCACTGTTGGCGTTGTGTGGAGACACTCCCACTTCCCCACCCACCAACCCACCCCTCCTTCTCCTCTCCCCTTCCCCTCTCCCCCGTCCACTCTTTCTCTGCGTTCCTCCCCTCATCTTTACTGCTCTTAGTGATCAATGTTTCGCCGACAGGTTAAGGGTTTTACTGGTCCCGTTGCCCATCAGTATGGTACATCAGAGCCGTGTGTGTGTGTGGGGGGGGGGGGGGGCACTGCAACAATGAACACTATGCTGGTGGTCTCTCCCACCTCTGTCGATTAAGGCAAGTGCGTGGGGTTTCTACAGCGGCACTGCAAAGCTCTTCTCGTTCCACTCAGCTCATGTTGTACTGTCCACCCCCAATTTATCTGTTTACTCTGTAGTCTTTCCTTTCCACCTTCTCTCCTGCGATGATCCATGGGAAGGTGGCTTGAGAGAATCCCACTTTTCACACGTCCATACCACATCTACATCTTTTTCTTCATTGTGTTGAACAGGTTTACATAGGTATTCACATAGCGTCTGATGGTTCTGTGGATGGTTGGGTCGTTTGCAGTGTGCTGAGTTTAGGAGATGCCGAGTATACTTCTGATACATCTCCATCTCCATTAATTGTGTTTTATTCAGTACTTCTGTTGTCAGGAGTTGCTGATTCCGATCTTTAAAAAAATCTGGAATTTTTTTTTTTGTCTACACTAAACTGATCTGTGCCTGGATTGCGTCATTGTACTGGGTGATCCCTTCTCCTTCTCCTCCCCTCTCTCCTCCCCCTTCTTCCACCTCCCCTCTTCCTGACTCTGCTGCGGAATAGCAAAAACAAGCATTAGCTCACATTACAACCTGTCCTTCCATGAAATTGTTCCTCATTCAATGACCCGCACTCGTTCTCCATATCACGCAGCTGCTATTATTCTGACATGGGAACTGTTTAATGTCATTCACTTACTTGTATTTTCGAATTTTTTCTCCTTTTCTTGTTTTTGTTAACATCGGCAGATTGTTTCCCTCTAATAAGACAGAAACGTAAATAATTGATATGTGATCTCTCTCTCTCTCTCTCTCTCTCTCTCTCTCTCTCTCTCTCTCTCTCTCTCTCTCTCTCTCTCTCTCTCTGTGTCTGTCTGTCTGTCTGTCTGTCTCTCGCTCTGTTGGTCAGTTAGTTGGTTGATCTCTATCAGTCTGTCTGTGTCTGTGTCTCTGCCTCTCTCTCTCTCTCTCTCTCTCTCTCTCTCTCTCTGCTTCTCTGTCTGTATGTCTGCCTGTCTGCCTGTCTATCTGTATCTCTCTCTCTTTCTTTCTCTCGTTCTCTGTTCCTGTCCATGTCCTCCGTGGACATATCCACACTCCCTCACCAACCACATTCCTCCACTCTCTCACCAACCACACTGCCCACTCCCTCCCTGACCACACCCCTGCTCCCTCTCTGACTACACCCCATTCCCAAACCCTCACATCCTCCCTCTCTCACTGACTACATCTCCTAATCCCTCACTGACCTTATTCCCATACTCCCCCTATGACCACATCCCCCACCTCCTCACTGATTATATCCCTCACCACCTCAATGATCACATACCCCATTCCCTAATTGACCATAGCCCCCACTTCTGACCAGTCACATCCCTCACTCCCTCATCCACCACATCCTCCACTCCCTCAGCCACCCCTCTCCACCCCCATTCCCTTACTAACCTCATTCCCATACTCCCTGAAAAACCAGATCCCCATCACCTCACTGATTACACCCCCCCCCCCCCCACTCTCTCTACCATCCTCCTCCTCCCCCTCGTATATCCCATTCCCTTAATGATCATATCCCCCACTACCTCACTCACCTCATCCCCCGAATCCTCACTCGGTACATTCCCCACTCCCTTCCACTCCACATCACCCCTCCCTCACCCACCATATCTCCCAACTCCCTTTCCTTTTACGATTGCTGTTGGCTTTATGTGGAGACACTCCCACCGACCCGACCCTCCAAAACATCCCACCTTCTCCTCTTCCCCCCCCCCCTCCCCCCCCCTTTGGTGATCAATGTTTCGCTGACAGAGAATAAGGGTTTTACTGGTCCCGTTGCCCAACAATATGGTACATCTGAGCCCTGCATTGGGGCACTGCAGCGATGCACGCTCTGCTGGTGGTCCTCTCTGCGTCTGTTGGTTGAGGGCAAGTGCTCAAGTTGTTGCTGTGGCGTGGCAAAGCTGTTGTCGTTCCGCTCAGCGCATGTTGTTCTGTCCAACCCCACTTTATCTGTTTACCCTGCAGCGCTCTTTTCCCCCTCCTGTCCTATGATGATCCATGAGAGGATGGTTTGAGAAAATCCGCTTACTACACGTCCATACTACTTCTGCATGCTTTTCTTCACTGTGGTGACCAAGTCGAC
Source organism: Conus canariensis (assembly GCA_033310375.1). NCBI lineage: Eukaryota > Metazoa > Mollusca > Gastropoda > Neogastropoda > Conidae > Conus > Conus canariensis. The sequence goes on along the minus strand of CM065724.1, from coordinate 20,758,485 downwards.
ATAGGTACTTACAGAGAGTCCCACGGTTCTGAGGTGGATCGGGGCGTTTGCGACCTGCTCAGTTTAGGAGATCAAGAGTTGCGGGTTCAGATTCCTTACAAAATCCATTTGTGCATTTTCTCAAAAAAACGCTAATCACTTTCTCTTGCACCGCTCTAAGTATACCTTGCATTGAACAAACACCATCCGCAACCTTTCACGAGGGCAAATCTCTGTTAGTAACTTATCATTTGGCAGTGTTTCATTTAATTTACAAATATCAATATTTGCAAATATATGCACATCTTTATTTCACACACAAAAAATGTTACAGATTTTCTGTCTAACCTTTCAACTGTCTTTGTGGTCTTTTGTGATGTATATTTATGGAATTGTTTACCATTTAACTGTTGTTTTGAATCTTTTTTCCCCTCAGTCCATACAGGTCTGGTCTGTATCTCTACTGCTGTCTACGTCTGTATCTCTACTGCTGTCTACGTCTGTATCTCTACTGCTGTCTACTTATTTTTCAGAGTTGCATCCCAGTTTGTTTTTGAGGGTGTGCATGTATGAATTGCTTCCCACACGTTGACGTTTACGCACATGAATGTGTTCCCCCCTCCACCCCCCCCCCCCCCCTTTTTTTTTTCTCCTCATTCCTTAAATACAACTTCCATTTCACCTCAGCTGTCTTGTACTTTTGGGGGTCATTTTTTTCTTAGTCCTTTGTTTTAATTTGATTCTTATTTGCTGTTTGTTGTTGTTGTTGTTGTGGTAACTTTATGCGTCATTTTCAGACATCCTTTGTAGATATTCGTGAGCACATTCTCTTGATACAGGGCTTTATACAAACAAACAAAAAATCTTGACGTCCTATCTCTTTTATATTTGTGTTAACACTGTGAATCGATTGAAATAAAATAATGTTTATACAAAACAAAACAAAGAAAAAATCTTGAAACCCCGTCGTCCAAACTAAACTGATCTACGCCTGGATTGCATAATCGTACCTGGTGATCCCTGTTTCTCCCATTCCCCCCC
>CM065724.1:20739965-20752465 GCA_033310375.1 Conus canariensis | reverse complement strand
TAATACATTGCGTCATGTTGTATTGTACCGTGGTGTATTTATCACATAGTATTTTATGGTATCGTATCAAATACTAAAACTTCAGTTTCACAACAAACATCTTTGTGTGGAAACTGGGTTTATCTTCGAGAGGGAGAGCTGTTTGTATTAACACGACACCAACCTGGGTGTGCGTCTTTGTGAAGCTTGTCAAACCTTATCCCCCTACCCACTCCCCTTGATGCGGAGGCCTATGGGAGTGAGCGTTTTATAGTAACGTCTATTTTCTGTACCTTTTGGCCCGAATGGTACGCAATAGTCTGAGCATAGGTGACCACTTGCTCGATGTGTTGTAGAGCCTGTGGGGACTTTGACTTTGCGTCCACACAAACTACACAGTAACCTTAGTTCGATTTGAAGGTCGACCATTGAAGCCAGGCAGATATCTTTCACTGAGTTCAAATCTCTGGGATATTGGGGAAGGGTGGGGGTGGCTGCTCAAACAAGACTTGCTGGCTAGTATGACGTTAATCTCACCATCCAACCGATTATTCAAGGTTTATATCAGCCGCTGGCTGGTGGGACGTTGATCTCACCATCCGACTGATCATTCGAGTCCCTGAAAGCCGCTGGCTGATAGGACGTTAATCTCACCAACCCCACCGATGATTTGTGCCCTTAATAAGATCCGCCGGCTGGCAGGGCATTAATCTCACCCTAGTTGAGACACGTCTTGTTTTGTTTTGTTCTGTTTTTCCCTCTAAAAGAACCCTGCTGCAGTATAAATCTACACCAATGTGTACAGAGCGGCCTCTGGGTTACAGACAAGATGACAATGGTGTTCCCCACTGCTGTTAACTAACTAGCACTAATCTTAGATAAATGTTAGCAAACCGCCAAGAAAAACGTGGACAAACGAGTTACAAGACAAAAAACAACGCGTTTCGACCTCTTAGGTCTTCTTCAGGCAAGGCACAAACAAATAGGACAATGAAAATGAACGAATTTGTCACTTGCGCTGAAGAGATCTAAGCTAAGTGACAAATTCGTTCGTTTTCATTGTCCTATTTGTTTGTGTCCTGTCTGAAGAAGACCTAAGAGGTCGAAACGCGTCGTGTTTTGTCTTGTGACTCGTTTGTCCACGTTTCTCTTGGCGGTTCGCTAACATTTCCCCCTACTTATTTACTATTTCCCCTGGTGGTTATTGATGTCATTCACTGTAAGACAACATGTTGCGATTGATATAGTATCGTGCTGGTATTTCACTTTCTTCTATTATCATTTGATTAAGATCTTTCCACATCTACAGTGCTTCTTAAAGAATATACTTTACCGATCTTGCCATGACTGAATCAGAACATATTCTTTTTATAATATACTCTTACAATTGCAAAGGCCTAGGTGATCACAAGAAAAGAAAAGACGTTTTTGATTTTTTAAGGCAACAAAAAGGTAATATATACATTTTACAGAAGACTCACTGGAAGTTTGAGTCCGAAAAATTTATAAGAGCTTGTTGGGGTTATGACTGCTACTTATCTGGTAAAGAGACTAATAAAAACAGGGTAGCTGTGCTGTTTAATAACAATATCGAATATAAATTACATAATATAACCAGAGACCCAGAGGGATGCTATTTAGTGTTGGATATCGAGTTTAGAAACAAGAGAATCTCTCTCGTCAATTTATATGGAAGTAGTAACAGAGATTATTTCCAGTTCTTTGAGCATATGTGTGATCTTCTAGAAAATATGGGTAATGAAAATTTAATTATAGGTGGAGATTGGAATGTTGTACTTGATCCCAAATTAGACACCAGGAATTATAGTAGTTATATAAATCGCCCACGAAGTCGCAATAATATTATTGACATGATGGGATCTTTTGATTTAGTGGATGTGTGGAGACATCTTCATCCAGAAAAGAGAGGTTACACCTGGAGACGATTCAATTCGGTACAACAGAGCAGGCTGGATTACTTCTTGATATCAGATTCTTTACTCGTTGAAACTAGAGGGGTTGAAATAACTTCTGGATATCGATCTGATCACTCTATGGTCTCCCTTGAGTTAAAAGGTAATTTGAGAAAAAGAGATAAGCAATATTGGAAATTTAATAACTCCCTTTTAAAAGACAAGGAATATATAAATATTGTGAAGCAACTAGTTAATGTAATCAAAAGACAGTATGCCATTCTGGTTTATGATTTTGACAATTTAGGTAACATTCCTGACGAAAGTATACAGTTTTAAATAAACGATCAACTGTTCTTTGAAACTCTCCTTATGGAAATTCGAGGGAAAACTATTTCATATGGTACATATAAGAAGAAAGAAGAACACAGACAAGAAAAACAATTACTAAAAGATATTAACGAAATAGAAAATAACTTAGATGCTCATGCTCTTGATAATCTTCAAGAGAAAAAAAAACAACTTGGAAGAAATAAGAAATAAAAGGCTCGAAGGAATGCTGGTAAGATCAAGAGCCTTGTGGCTAAGGGACGGCGAAAAGACAAGCAGGTATTTTTGTAACCTGGAAAAAAGGAACTTCATTAATAAAACAATATGCTATGTACAAAAAAATGATGGTGAGACTATATTTGATGACAGGGGTATCCTAAAAGAAACACAAGCTTTTTATGAAAGCCTGTACAGAGAGAGGGAGAGTCATGATGTTGATTTAGATAACCTTATTTTTGATGCTCCGAAACTTGACGAAGTAGATAAAGAATTTCTGGAAGGGGAGATTACGTATGCTGAGGCACATGCTGCTCTGAAAGAAATGAAAAACAATAAAAGCCCCGGAAGTGACGGCTTTACTACTGAATTTTATAAATTCTTTTTTCGTGACATTGGTATTTTCTTGGTCCGTTCATTGAATTTCGGATTCTCATCAGGACAGATGTCGGTTACTCAGCGGCTGGGTGTAATTTCTATAATACCAAAAGATAACAAACCGAAACAGTTTCTAAAAAACTGGCGCCCAATCTCTTTGCTGAATACTGCATACAAGATAGCTTCATCATCCATTGCTAATAAACTCAAACCTATGTTACATAAACTAATTAATAAAGATCAAACCGGTTTTTTAAAAGGAAGATACATTGGTGAAAATATTCGTCTGCTTTATGATGTGTTGTTACTTACTGAAAAACAGAATATCCGGGCCAGGTTTTTGGATTTTTTAAACTTTGGACCCCATATAAAAAGATGGATAAAGGCTTTTTATAATGATATAACAACCTGTGTCTCCGTTAATGGGAATTACACCCCCTTTTTTAAAATATGCAGGGGAGTCCGCCAGGGAGATCCTCTATCTCCTTATTTATATCTTTTGTATGCTGAAATTTTGTCATTATTAATGCGTAAAAATAATCAAATTAAAGGATTAACTATAAATGGCAAGGAACATTTATTGTCGCAGTTTGCAGATGACACAACTGTTTATTTAGATGGAAGTGAAATGTCTTTCCGAGAAGCAGTTAGATTACTAGAACAATTCACATTAATGTCGGGTCTAAAGATAAATCACGAAAAGACAAACATAATTTGGATTGGCAGCATGAAAAACTCCTCCATAAGATATATGAGGGATAGGAACTTTTGTTGGGATCCTGGGATTTTTTACCGTACTTGGGATCAAATTTTTCTACCAATATTGATAGTATTGTAGATCTCAATTTTGACAATAAGCTTCTGCAGATTAAAAGCATTTTGCTAAATGGAATAAAAGACTTCTAACACCTTTTGGAAAAATTACTGTTATAAAAACTTTGGCAATGTCAAAAATCGTACATTTATTTAGTAATCTTCCAGATCCCAAGGATAATTTTTTACAGGAACTTGACACATTGTTCTTCAAGTTTTTGTGGGATGGGAAACCAAATCGAGTAAGTAAAAAGTGTGTGTGTCAAAATTATGAAAATGGTGGATTAAGAATGTTGAATGTTTTCGCATTTTTGTCGTCTGTTAAAATATCCTGGTTAAAAAGAATATTCTGTGGCAACCCTAATAATCTTCAGGAATTTGCCTCTTTCTTTGTTCCAGGATTGGACAAACTTAAACTGCTGGGTGGTGAATATGTCAATACATTACTGACCAGAACAAACAATACCTTTTGGAGGGATGTCCTCAAACATTAAAAAAAATTATCTTTAAAATGTATATCGAGTAATATTCATGATTTTGTCTCTGATTGTATTCATTATAATATTAATATATTAAGAGATAGGAGGATTGTTTACGTTAAACAATGGGTGGAGGAAGGTATATGGCAAGTGAGAGATTTGATGAACGAAGAAGGAGTTTTCCTCTCATTTGAAAACTTCTGTAGAAAATTTCCCAATGTAAAGACTAATTATTTACTGTTTGCTGGTGTTATCGAGGCAGTAAAGACATATCAAAATAGAGTCCAATGCACATTGACGCCAAGGTATAAATTACAGGATCCAAAAAATTGGACAGTGATTTTAAAAGGGAATAAATGTGTATATTCAGTTCTTGTCGACTCGCCCATTCATCCTGCAGGTCTTAATAAATGGAACACCTACTATGCAAACTTGACTTGGAAAAACGTATTTAGAAAATGTCTAATTTCGACCACTGACACACAGTTAAGAAGGTTCCAGTATAGATTGTTACTTAGAATCCTTCCGACAGGCAGATATCTATTTCTTCGCAAAATTATTGATTCGTCTCTGTGTGCCTTGTGTGATGAGGAAGAAGAAACTATTATACATTTATTTTGGAACTGTCATGCTGCAAAAAATTTTTGGAACAGTCTGGAGAGACTGCTGAACAGTACTTGTGAAACGTGTGTTAATCAACTTTTTCCAGAAAATCTTATTTTATTTGGGACCATGAGGGCGTTATCACTGATAAGGTGTTAGATCTGATACTTTTATTGGCTAAATTCTATATTTACAAATGCAAATGGAAAATGAACAAACCACGACATTACTGCTTTCATCGGGCTACTGAAACAAAGATACTCAATAGAGTGCTACTGTAATGCAATGAAAGGGGAAAAAATACTTTTTGATCATCAATGGCAACCGTATAAACCTCTGATAGAATCTTAAGACTTTGTTAACAAAGTATGCTTTTCATATACTCTTGAATGCTGCATGAATATCTACAATATGAATGTCTCTGCATAAGGCCTAACTTATTTCGCTGGCTGAGTTTTAATATCAGGCGTATAGTTTGTCAGTTATTTTCTGTTTTCCCTCTCTTGTCCCCACGGTGCAACACATCACTGACATCTTGACTACCACCCTCCCCTTAACCCCATCCCTTTACCCCTACAATATCTCTCTCTCTCTCTCTCTCTCTCTCTCTCTCTCTCTCTCTCTCTCTCTCTCTCTCTCTCTCTCTCTCTCTCTCTCTTGCCTGTGTTTTCCTGAGCGTATATCTTTCTTTCCACCTGTCAGCCTGTTGTATCCCCCCACCTAGCATCCCCTTCCCCCCCTAGCCCCCCCCCCCTCCTCCCCCCCCCCCCCCCCCCCCCCCCCCATCTCACTCACGCCTCCGTCCTCACTCACCCTTCCTCTCCCTTCTCTTGCTCGACCATCACCTCCAAATCTCTGTTTACTCTTCTTTCCTTCTTTGCTTTCCTCTTATTTATTTGCCATCACAACAGTAGCAGTCTCACAAATTGACGAAGACGCTGATCGTTATTATATTTTCTTTTTGTTAAAAAAAAAAAATCATCATTTTGGTAATCACAGTAGTTGCATGGTAATGATGTTGATAATGACGACGATGATGATTATAATCATGATGAAGATGATTATGATGGTTATTATGTCTTGTTGTTGTTATAATTGTCTCATTACCTTGTGTATGCGTTTTGTAGTCCTTATTTGTAATTTGTTCTATTGTTTTGAAATAAAATGTGATTAATAAAATAAAAAATAAATAAATAAAAAAACAACATTTCTCCCTACAGTCGTCTCACTTTGCAACTAACTAGCACTAGCAGTGCTGCCGGTGACGGTGTCAAGGTTGGCATACCTTACATCACATCATGGCGTATATTTAATTAAACGTCAGCTCACAGTGGATTGGGGGAAAAAATTAAAGCAGGATCGCTGTGCGGATATGGAGCGAGGGATAATGTCACCACCTGTACCACCCCTGCCTACAATACGTTCACTGAAACTAAAGACAAGCGCTTTGTGTGTGTGTGTGTGTGTGTGTGTGTGTGTGTGTGTGTGTGTGTGTGTGTGTGTGTGTGTGTGTGTGTGTGTGTGTGTGTGTGTCTGTGTGTGTGCGTGAGAAAGAGAGAGCGAGAGAGAGAGAGAGAGAGAGAGAGAGAGAGAGAGAGAGAGCGTGCGTGCGTTGCGTGTGTGTTTGTGTGTGTAAAAAGTAGGTTATATTTAAGATTCACAACCACATTCACCTTAAATGATAAGATAGACGGAAGGGAGGGAAGGACGGTGGGGGTGGGGTGAAATGGAAGGCGAAGGGGGGGGGGGAAGCATCCCAAGACTGTGGAGGGAATGAACCTCTCTAACACTACATTTGACCACCAGAACGACAACATATCAAGACAGGCAACCCCAAATCCCAAAATTTCACCTTAATCACCAGTCGGCGAGATTCGACCTCGCAACGCCCAGTTGCCACCCCAACTCGATGCTATACCCACTGAGCTAACCTGCAGCAAACAACAACAACAACAGGAACAAAAACAGATAAATGAAATTCAATAAATATATAATAATGATAATAATAATAATAACAATAGCAATAATATAGCTAAAACAATAATGATAATGATGGTAGTAATAATAATAATGATGATGATGATAATGAAACAAATAAATAAGTAGAAATAAAAATGAAAATAAAATAAATAAACCAAATAAAAAATAAGAACATCTGTGGTTCTGCTGTGTCCATCTCTCTTTCTTTCCTTCCTGCAGGCTGTGTCTCACCGAGTAGGGAATGTAGGACAGCCAGAACAGAAAGGCTGTCAGTCTGAAAAGCAGATCGCCAGATCAGGTCCATCCATCCATCAGCTCGCGTGACAGTGTCCATTGGTCCAGACCACATCATCACCACCTCCAGTCCGCGCACGGATCGACCACAGCGACGACAGGACAGACCAGACAGACAGACCAGACAGACAGACAGACAGACAGACAGACCAGACAGACAGACGAGAGAACCATCAAGTGGACGTGGCTGGGGGTGGGGGCGGGGGGGGGGGGGAGATGCCAGAGAGATGGATCAAGCTTCACTGGTTCCCTTCGTGGCACAGAATCTTGTCTTTATTTCTTTGTCTTTTTTTTTTTTTTTCTCTCTTTCAGCTCTGTCTTACATAGTTCGATCACAATGCACCGCGTGAACTGTAGAACTACATCATGTATGACGATGGTAAAGGGAAACCACTTTGCCGCTATTTTTTCTGGATTCAGCTTAGAGTTTGAACACCTCCCCCCCCCCCCCCCCATCCCATACCATGCTATGCAATTTCATGCAGTTCCATATCATGCTATACTATATCACGGGGAACTATGCTATACTATACTATGCTATACTATGCTATATTATACTATGCTATGCTATATACTATACTATGCTATGCTATGCTGTATTATACTAGACTGTACTGTACTATACTATACTGTACTGTACTATACTATACTGTGCCGTGCTATGCTATGCTATGCTTTTCTATGCTATGCTATACAGTAACTCACAATGCCACACCACACCACACCACACCACACCAACCTACCATACCATACCATACCATACCATACCATACCACACCATACCATACCAACCACACCAACCAACCATACCATACCATACCAACCATACCATACCATACCATACCATACCATACATACGCATACCTATACTCATACCTACACATACTATACTATACCATACTATACATACCATACCATACCACACCACACACACCACTATACCACACCACTACTATACATACACACCAACAACAACATACCATACCTATACCACACACACACACACACACACACACACACACCACACACACACACACACCATACCACACTACACACACACACACACACACACACACACACACACACACACACACACACACACACACACACACACACACACACACACACACACTACACACACACACGCTTTCAATCTGAGTTTATCACGGAGACATCACCTCGTATTGACCAGTCTGATGACTTTAAACGCCACATCTGCTATGCCATGAGGCCACAGCGCCGCAAAGGTCACAGCCAGATTAACCACGTGAGAATGAATTAAGTAAAAAAAAAAAAAAGTCAAGGACGTAGTAGCAGGTGCCTGACCACACAACAGATGTGTTCGTGGAAACAAAAGAAATCAGGGTAAAATATCATCGTCTGTCTGTCCAGTACAATCAGAGTTATCTGTCCTCAGTTTATGGGTCAAGCAAACAGAACCAGAAAATCAAGAATTTGATTTGAAGCGCACGACAGGATGATGGCTGTGATGTCGACTGTCTCCACGAAAGGCGCACCCTTTAACACCTATGTTTTGACATTCTCTCTCTCTCTCTCTCTCTCTCTCTCTCTCTCTCTCTCTCTCTCTCTCTCTCTCTCTCTCTCTCTCTCTCTGATTGAACTGTTTAACTGACTGATGGGCAAAAATTATTTGAGACGTGCCAACCAGCCATGTTCCATGAAAACAGCGCGTTTACTCTCGTCTAACGCGAGCTCTGATACCGATTACCTCCGTTGCAGATTTCCAGACATCGTCTTTATCACACAAAAAAAAGAAGACAAACAAACAAACAAAAAAGAATAATAGAGACAAAAAATGTAGCTTTCGTACAAAGTAAAATCGCTATTAATTTTTTTGATAATTTTTCATACAGACATTATACACACACACACGCGCGCGCGCGCGCACACATACGCATTATATGTATATGTAAAGATACAAACATACACAGTCATATACAAATCCATACACACACACACACACACACACACACACACACACACACACACACACACACACACACACACACACACACATATATAGATAGATAGATAGATAGATAGATAGATAGATAGATAATAGATAGATAGATAAATATATGAACGTAAAGATACAAACATACATAGCCATATACAAATCCATACACACATGCATACATATTTGTCAACAAAAACCACAAGGATACACTAGCCCAAGTACCGTTTGGAAGAACAGCAACAAACCATTCTTAGAGTAAGAAAAAGATGAATAACAAGAACATTAAAACTGAGAGAGAGAGAGAGAGAGAGAGAGAGAGAGAGAGAGAGAGAGAGAGAGAGAGAGAGAGAACAGCGGCAGTGGAACACACACACACACACACACACACACACACACACACACACACACACACACACACACACACACACACACACACACACATCGTAGTTTGAAATTATCGGCCAAGAAAACACAAAGACAATCGGAAAAGCAGACAGAACAGGAACACTTCATGCGACCGAAGAGACTTGGCCTCAAAATAAAACTTTCCCTACGCAACCCAGACATCTTGTGACGCAAATCTGCGACTTTTATTTTCATATTGTCACCCCCTCACCTCACCTCTCCTTTCCTCTCCCCCCTCCCCCGCCCTCTCCCTCACTTCAGCTTTTAGTTTTTATTCCTCTTTTGCTTTAAGAGCAATTATCTTTTCTATTTGTGTCCGGTGTTGGCGTGGGTTTCTTTCTTTTTTTTTTTTTTCAGACCTGGGAAAAAAATGCCAGGAAGCGTTTCTTGGAATAGCTGCGGGCTTATCCTGTGTGTTTGCAAGAACTTGCAGCTAAAATGTCCGAATAGGTAGCTCCGTTGGAACATTCATTTGCAGCGGTAAAATACCTCAATTGGTTCCGTTCAATATTTGGACTATACAAAATTTTTTTCTTTCTTTCTTTCTTTCTTCTTCTTTCTTTTTTTTTTTCTTCTTCGTCTTCTTCTTCTTCTTCTCTCTCTCTGTCTCTCTCTGTCTTTCTCTGTGTCTGTCTCTCTGTCTCTGTCTCTGTCTCTGTCTCTTCTCTCTCTCTCTCTCCCCTCTCTCTCTCTCTCTCTCTCTCTCTCTCTCTCTCTCTCTCTCAGGATTTGGTTGTGAATCCTTGTCTGTCTTTTCAATGTGGACCTATGTTTAACTTGCTCCCAGCCGGAATTTCCCTTCGCGGTCGGCTGGACTATAAACATGACTTAATCTGACTTGTTTTTCGTCATTGTCGTCGTTGCTTTTGTTCATTAATTCATTTTCTTCCATTCCTTCTTTATTTTCTCATCTCTTCCTTTCTTCTGCTTTTTACTCTTGTTTATTACCTACACCCGTGAGGTTTTTTTTTTTTTTTTTTTTTTTTTTCTATCCCCCACCCTGATCCGTATCTTCGTCCGTTCGTTTGTTTGTTGGTTTTTCTGTCCGTCAGATGGATTATGCAAAAACTGCAAACCTCCGTTAACAACACTTAATTAATCGAAGTACGGATCAAGGTCCTTCGGCTAAAATGACATCCATTGAATGTTGTGGCGAATCCGTCTCGCAGACCCAGAATAGTTCAAGAAGATTATTACTACCGATTTTACAACAGCGAACCACTGAACCGATTTTAACGGAACTTGCTGGGAAAAAAATGGAACGTGGCCCCAAGACACACACTAACCAGCGCGCGCGCCCACGAATACACGCATACAAGTACGAACGCACGCGCGAGAGCACACACACACACACACACACACACACACACACACACACACACACACACACACACACACACACACACACACACACGCGAAATGTTTGCTGATGATACATCTCTTCATTCCAGTGATTCAGATCCATATAGATTAGCTAGTAAACTCCAAAATGATGTTAAAAAACTTATCGAATGGACTCAGTTGAACCATATGTCCTTAAATGCAAGCAAAACCAAGTGCATGTTTGTATGTGCCCGACAAAAAAGACAAAAGATGAAGTCAAAATTTCCACCATTGTTTATATATGACCAAAAAATAGAAGAAGTCGACTCACATAAAATACTAGGAGTAATAATAGATAAAGATTTAACATGGACCGACCACATAACGTCAATGGGGAAACGTCTCTCAAAAAAATTACTTCAATTAGCGAAGATTAAGAACTTCCTGGACACCCATTCTCGAAAGCTCTTCTTCTGTGCTCATATTCTATCGATTATTGATTATGCATCAACCCTATGGGATAACTGCAGTGAAACCAACTTGAAAATTATTCATCGTATGTATAAAAGAGCATTAAAATTAGTATTACTAAAATCAAGCACCCTAACAAAAGAAGACTATAAACAACTTAATATGTTAACCTTCTACAACAGACTTTTGTTCAATAAGGCAGTATGCATGCATAATGTTACAAACGGATATGCTCCTAAAAAGATAAGAGATTCATTTACAACTAACACTTATAGACATAGTCATTTATTATCCTTTCCTAGACCAAGAAATAATCTTTATAAATCTAGTCTTTTGTACTCCGGTGGAAATGTATGGAACAAGCTACCAATCACTTTGAAAAACATAAAGAACAAAAATCAGTTTAAGAAAAATCTGAAAAAGCATCTTATGGATATTTAGCAATCAATTTTTTTTCTCAAATTCCCTTGAAATAACTCTTCAGTGATTTTACATGATGTATCCTTGTGTATATGTCTATGCCTATGTACATGTCTGTTTATGCGTGTGTATGCTTTGTAGACAATGTATTGATATTGTACATAACGTAACTCTCTCTCTCTCTCTCTCTCTCTCTCTCTCTCTCTCTCTCTCTCTCTTGTTACTTCCTTGATATGATAACTATAATAGGCTTGAATTCTTTTTTGTACTCCCTCTCCCTCCACCCCCACGCCTCCATCCTACCCCCTCCCTCCTCCTATTTCCTCTCCCCTCCTCATCCCCCTCAGATTTCACCCCCACCACCTCCCTCGCCCTTTTCCGCTGATTTTCCCTTTTTGTATTTCTTCGTTTTCATTATTTTATCATTCAAGTTTCTTTGTTTTGTTATGATGGCTTGATGTAAAAAAGCAGTTTCTCTGCTTATTCAATGTTCCATCTGGAAATAAAATTTTGACTTGACTTGACTTGACTTGACACACACACACACACTTTTTTCTCCAAGAAGCACACGGGAGGTAACTTCTACGAACAGTATCAACAATTACTTCCCGTAGCCGGAAAACAGTTTTCCTTTCACTATTGAGCCACAAAGGGCGGGTTCACGTTTCTTTCAATCTTGACTGAGATCTGTGCTGGAGGCATTTCTGTGTGTTTCTTCGCCTTCACTTTAATTTAGCTTGACTTCGCGTTTCTCTCTCTCTCTCTCTCTCTCTCTCTCTCTCTCTCTCTCTCTCTCTCTCTCTCTCTCTCTCTCTCTCTGTGTGTGTGTGTGTGTGTGTGTGTGTGTGTGTGTGTGTGTGTGTGTGTGTGTGTGTTCTTTCTTTCTTTTCTTTCTTTCTTTCTTTCTTTTTGTTCCTT
>CM065724.1:20732465-20734965 GCA_033310375.1 Conus canariensis | reverse complement strand
AACCCCGCGACCCACGACGAACTGAAAACTGATTCTGTAACTGAAGTTTGATCAAGCTTTTCCAGTGGGAAGGAAAACAGCCTGCACAACACCGCTTGTTGTCGCTCGACTGACATAGAGCGTTAGTACTACTTGACTTGGAACTGTTTTGAATTGGGATGTAAAGTCGATTTCAGCCATCTCTTTGTCCGAAATCTAGTATATTTGCTTCCAAAGCATTGGGTGCATGTCCACTTAGTTATTTCGGACATTCCGAATGAGTATGTTAACTTGCGTATAAAGAATGAACATTTAGGTCAACCAATCTCAAACTGATTTCCGTCGCATGAGAGTTTCCATGTGGTTACGTCCCTTTGCGCAAACCTGTACAATATGCTGACCGATTTTATGTATTTGTTTATTTGTTTATTTACTTATCTATTTATTGATTTGTTTGTTTGTTTATCTATTTGTTTATTCATTTACCTTTTTTCTCCACGAATCTAGGTCAGTGAGATTCATAAACCTATGCCTATCCAGGATCGCGAGCCAAAAACCAAATTGTACAATTCAAAACGGAGACAAAGTGATCGAGACTGCGAACTAAATGAACCAGGTTTGTGATGGGAAAGTTTGGTCAGTTAAATGAAACACGTCATTTTCCTGTCCTCTTTGCCGTCCTCTCCCTGAGCTGACCAGAAAATGGGTCGAGGACGGATCGTCAGTGAGTGAGTGAGTGAGTGACGCCGAGTGCTGGAGGATTCGGTGTCTTCGCATCCTCATCAGCAAGGCTCTGATCGATACTTCCTCTCTGTCCTGTATCTAGTCGCCTGCCCGTCGTTTCCTTCTGTCAGTGTCTCTGTATCTCTTTGTCTATCTGTCTGTCTATCTGTCTGTCTGTCTGTTTGTCTCTGTCTCCGTCTGCCGGAGAGTCTGTCGCTCTCTGACCCTTTGTTTATCTATCTGCCTCTCTGTTTGTCTGTTTGTCTGTCTGTCTGTCTGTCTCTCTGTGTGCTGAATTGTCTGTCATCGCGTCCATCGTTCTTTCTGTGTGTGTGTGTGTGTGTGTGTGTGTGTGTGTGTGTGTGTGTGTGTGTGTGTGTGTGTGTGTGTTTCCGATTTTTTTTTTATTCAATGTTCATTTTTGGACTTGTTCAAAAACCACAATGCAAAAAACAAAACAAACAAAAAACGACATCAAATTCATACTGGCTCCTGCATTCTGTCTCTCCATCCACTTCAGTTCCCTCTCTCTCTCTCTCTCTCTCTCTCTCTCTCTCTCTCTCTCTCTCTCTCTCTCTCTCTCTCTCTCTCTCTCTCTCTCTCTCTCTCTCTTTTGGCGTTTCAGAAATCGCTGTCCATAAGTTTCGGTACAAACAACACAAACCTGTTAATTTGATTTATCCATTGTGTAAACAAGCTACAGAAGATGAGGTGCATTTTGTTTTGTCCTGTCCCGTTCTAAAGGATTTAAGAGTAAGGTATATACATCTAAAGTACTATAAATATCCGAGTCTTTTTCGTCTTGGTTTACTTCTAGCGTCAAATAAGGAAAAACAACTAAAAATCTGTTTCTTAATTGTTTCTTGATATATCAATTTTGATCAGTTATATTGTATTACATTTCTTTTGGTACGGTTTTTTGTTGCACCCCCTTCAGTAGGGGTAATGGCCTATTATTGAATAAAATCTCTCTCTCTCTCTCTCTCTCTCTCTCTCTCTCTCTCTCTCTCTCCTCTCTCCTCTCTCTCTCGTCCCGTCTCTTTCTCTGTCTGCTCTGTCTCTGTCAGTCCAGTCTGTCTGTTTGTCTTTGCTCTGTCTCTGTCTCTCTCTCAGTCTCTATCTCTCTAAGTCTCTCTCTGTCCTGTCTCTCTACCCCTGTCTCCCCCTGTCTGTCTCTGTCTCTCTGTCTCTTTTTCTGTCTGTCCGTCTCTTTTACTCTCTCTCTCTCTCTTGGTCTCTCTCCCATCTCCCCCCCCCCCCACCCCCGTCTCCGCCCCCACCCCCCTCCTCTCTCTCTCTCTCTCTCTCTCTCTCTCTCTCTCTCTCTCTCTCTCTCTCTCTCTCTCTCTCTCTCTCTGTCTCTCTGCACGCGGTTTCCTCTCCTGTCCTCTGTCCTCTCTTGGCCTCTGCTGTTTGTCTGCCGATTCTCGTATTGACTGACCATATAACGGGCCTTCAGGTGAGAGATTGATGATCGTCCTTAGCTCGCCAGATCGTGTGTGTGAGTGTGTGTGTGTGTGTGCGTGTGTGTGTGTGTGTGTGTGTGTGTGTGTGTGTGTGTGTGTGTGTGTGTGTGTGTGTGTGTGAGTGAGTGTGTGTGTAGTGTGTGTGTATGTGTGGTGTGTGTGTCAGTGTGCGTGCGTGAGTGAGTGAGTGTGTGTGTGTGTGCGTGTGCGTGTGTGAGTGTGTGTGTGTGTGTGTGTGTGTGTGTGTGTGTGTGTGTGTGTGTGTGTGTTTCACGTATGAGAGAGAGAGAGAGAGAGAGAGAGAGAGAGAGAGAGATTGTCCCTTTCCAAAA
>CM065724.1:20717465-20719965 GCA_033310375.1 Conus canariensis | reverse complement strand
ATGTCGTTATATTTGTTACATTTCATTACAAAATGAAATTCATCACCAAGGTCATTCTGGTCACAGTCCCGACAGAATCGTTCATCGTGAGGTATTCCAAATCGTCTGCCAATTTCTATCATGAGTTTATGATTGCCACAGCGAAACCGAATCAGTGGGTATATATAAACATCAGGTAACATCTTAATATATATTTTTCACGGCGAAACTCTGTTTTAAAATTTCTGTAAAATAAACACTTATTACTAGATTCTAAAGCATCATTCCATGCACGTTTGTAAATGTCTTCTAATGAATTACGAACATTTCTACAGAGACTGTGAACAGACGAAAACTTTTGTGTCTCCCACACACAGTCGAATCCTGTTTCTATTAGGATATCCCGTATACACATCAACCACCTGGATGTAAAACCCTGATTTCTGTATAAATCATATAATACCTGATACAATCTAGATGAATATTTGTTTGTTTGTGGAGAAAGTAAGGATGACCAGAATTTTATCATTCGTGCATGTACTTGAACTGACACAGGATACATTCCTAGTTCTCCATATATCAATTCTGTTTTGGTAGAACGATTTAAATGAAAAAGATGCTTAAAGAATTTAAGCTGAAAACTTTCCATTAGCTTTAAATCACTATATCCCCAAATTTCACAGCCATATAAAAGCACAGGCAGTACCATTGACTGGTATAAGTCCAGTACAATGTTTATAGGCAAATCTTGAAATCTTGCCATCTTTAATAAAGAAAACATTGCACATTGCGCTTGGTCATACAAATACTTCTTACATTTATAAAAATTTCCTGTTCTGCTAAAGATTATACCTAAATATTTGAAAGTGTGTACTATTTCTATACACTGGTTTTTGAATTTTAGTTTTTTTCTTGGGCTATTGCGTCCATTAAAGACTACACCCTTTGTTTTTGCTACATTAACATTAAGCTTCCATGTACTACAATACTCGCTTAATACATCAAGAGCATGCTGCAAACCGCAAAAAGAATCTGCAATAATAACAATATCATCAGCATACAAAAGTAAAAGTAAACTAATGTAACTTAGTAAATCTGAGTCAGGAAGATTTAAATCAATATTTAAGAAAGCACAGTTACGATCTGTGAGATATAGTTCAAGATCATTCAAATACAAAGAAAATAGCAAAGGTGAAAGATTTTCACCTTGACGAACACCTCTAAAACTGCCAAAATATTCAGATTGACTTCCATTTATAAATATACAAGATTTTATCTGCTGATACATATTCGTGATTACTTGCAAAATCTTTCCATTTACACCTTCTTTGATAAGCTTTTGCCATAATCCTTGCCTCCAAACTGAATCGAACGCTTTTGAGAAATCAACAAAAACACAAAATAATTGCTTTTTACGACTATTGAAAATATCAATTAAACTTTTTAAAACAAATATATGATCTGTCGTAGAATGACTTCGTCGAAAACCAGCTTGATTTTCCGAAAGTGTGTTGTTATTCTCGATAAAATTTGTCAAACGGTTATTCAAAATTGTTGTGAACAGTTTTCCAACACAACTCAAAAGTGTTATACCTCTATAATTGTTACAGTCCAATTTACTACCTTTTCCTTTGTATATTGGCAGAATAAGTCCAATCAACCATTCTTCTGGTATGGTCCCTGTATCAAGAACTTTATTGAAAAGTTTACAATAACTTGTTTTGAGAACTGGGATGCTTTGTTTTATATATTCATTTCGTATTCTATCTATCCCACAAGCCTTTCCATTCTTAAGTTGCTGTACAGCTTTTTCAACGTCTTCGTCACTTATTGGTGCATTTAGAAATTCAAGATCATATTGCAAGTCACAGTCAATATCACTTTCATTCTCAACACTATCTGGTTGTACATTCAATGATTTAAAATGTAAGAAAAGATCATCCATACTAACAGGGCATTCATTTCTCTTTTTGATTTTAATGTTTTCCCAATATTCTCTTGGTCTATTAGCTTTTAGATTACGAATCTTCTTATGCCAGTGTTTTGTGTAAACTCTATACGATTTTCTGAGAACTTTTTTGTATTCTTTACTGCTAATTTCAACCTCTCTACGGTTGGGACTAGAATCATTTAATTTAGTTCTATGTTTGGCTGTAAAATACTTTTTTCTATGTTCCCTGCATGTGGCATCAAACCACGGCTTATTTTCATGGCTTTTGTCTGACTTTTGCTTTGTACCTTTTGACACATTTTTTTACTTCTCCTAGAGTGTCTTTAGCTGTTTCTAACAGAATTTGTGATAACAATGTATAGGCATCGGCAACAGAAGCGTTTTCATTGTCAAGTATATTGTTTAATTCCTCTATGTTTTTAGTAAGCAAGTTTTCTTTAAACATCTCACCTTTAGATGGGTCCCACTGCTTAATGTTTGTATCAAACAAAGGTCTTCCTGTTTCTGGACATCTTACACTTCTATTATTTTCATTGGAGTTTGAACTTTGATTGTTTGATCTTTTCCACG
>CM065724.1:20678852-20686352 GCA_033310375.1 Conus canariensis | reverse complement strand
AACGACTAATTCAAACAAGGGTAATTCCAACATTTGCTCAGCCTGGTGTTTGAAAAAGGACGGTAATAACCTGTTTCATTTTTTCTTGCAGACAGGAAGTATCCAACTTTTTTTTTATATTTTGTTTTGTTTTGCTTTGTCCACGAATACATTAAATATTTTTAGTTTATTTAGTGTTGAAAACGTCAATTTTTTATATGTACATAAGAGACCGCCTTTTTCTGTTGAAAGTTTACTGGTTGTTTACATCATTAACCTTTAAAGTTCTATGATTATTGTCATATCATTTTATGATGCTTTGAAACTACGTCTAAGCATATGATTAAATTAAAGAATTTCTTTCAGTAATGGAAATGGAACATGAAGGTGTACCTAGTCTGTAGACAGCTTTGCACCAGTCTTCACTGCTCTGTCAATCTTACGGTTAAAGTAAACTGAACCAGACTGAACCCAGCAGAAAGTGATCTCTGTACTTCATAAAGAGAAAATATCAGTTTACCTGGCTGATTTTAATCATCGTTTTAAGTCTTCCTCGACATTTTGAAAATTGTAATGCCTGGAGAACTCATCTGAAAAGAAAGTTGAAGTGCATCTTTACGAAACCAGGAGATGAAATTCATAGCCATTAAAATGTAAAACTTAAATGTTTGATCCAAGGTCGAAGGAATTTCGTTCCAGTTCAGGTAGCAGAAATGCTGAAACTTCTTGTTTCTCTGCTATAAGTCCATGCGTACATACTTTAATGATTAGGATGTTTTCCTTCAATGGGGGATTGGCCGTGTGATATATAGAGATTTATATAGTCAGTAGTTTTTTTTGTTTTTTTTTATCTATATGACAAACACTAAATTTAGCTCTTTGAAGTTCGTAGAACGATAATGGAAAGAAAGAAGGTCTGATGTGGGAAGGATTTTTACTTTGACTACCTTTGAAGTCTCTCACAACATTCGAGGTATGCGGTGCAAGAGTCAGTACAGACTTTACTCATTTTGGGGAATCAATGACTGATCTAAATGGTATCTCGAGCTGCAAATTATTTTCAACGCATGTTCCTCTGATCAAAATTTGACACAGGCAACACTTACGTTTAAACTGAAAGGTAAAATCTCAGCTTATTTCGGAAACATGAAGCACGTGACGGAAGATCGAAGGCATTTTTCAGTGATTTAATTTTCTAATTTGGAGGTTTTTTTAGCAGGTATTTTGGTGCACTGAAAAACCCCTCTTGCGCGTATGTTATTTTCGATCTCATGACAGTTTTAATAATATAGATGAGTTAAGACGGTTCTTGTCCCCAAGTCTGCTTTGCTGTCTGAAGAGGATGCATTCAGACAAAGTTGGACACAACATTCACCATGTTGTTATCGTTCCAGCAAACAACAACGAGGCCAGTCCTTGTGCCAGTTGCAAGGTCATAGGTTCCCCCTTGCCGTCTCCTTCATCTCTGTCACGTCTCCCACAGGGCAACCCACAAGGCATTTTGAACGTATTGTTTCCGTTTATGCGATGTTCTTGTCTGTCAGCCCGTCCAGTAGCTTCGGTTTGGTGAAAAGATTGTTAAATATGAAATGGCAGGAACGTCCCTCTCCTTGCAGCTTTGCAATAAGATCAACAACAACCGATCCCCCATCCCAAGGCCTGGGTATTCAGCTTGGTGTTCCCTTGGACCTTGATAGGACTCAAACTGGACAACGCAGCGTAAGGATGCACTCAGCATCCACATTTTGTAGCTAAATCCGATTGGTTTGCCTTGTACGGACAGCTTTCAGCAGCAGATTCCTCCAGCTCTCGGGACTGCTTTTCACCGTGTCTTCGGATAGTGACAATAGCAGAAACTGATGTCGGTTCAGATTGTAAATGGCATCCTCTTCATCTTCATCTTCACTATCCTCATCGGTACCTTCATGTAGTGGAGGTGGTTCAGTAAAAATGTCAGTGTCTTCAAAGTCAGTTTCATCATCCGGCATGGACACCACTTCATGAGCCGTCAAAATCTGGACAAAAGCAGAAAAAAAACGATGTGTCAATCAATCAGTTAATAAGTCAATCAATGGTACCTTGTCCTCGTTAAAACAACGATATCTGCCTTGCAATCGATGACATACAGTATGAGAACACAAGTCATATAAATTTTACAGTGCTGTCCTAAGTCTCTCTCTCTCTCTCTCTCTCTCTCTCTCTCTCTCTCCACTCTCACCTCTCTCACACACACACACACACACACACACACACACAAATGTATAATCAAAAACCTCTACCCTCTCGTGCCCACCGTCCCATTTTTGGGACGGTAGTTCTAACACACACAGATCAATACAGATTCAAGATATCACCAAACTGATGAAAACATATTCTGACAACAATCTAATCTCCAATTTCTGTTCTTAGTGTCATACATAAAAGTGTGTTGAAAGGAATGACATCCTTACCTTGTCTTTTTGATGCTGCTGACACCAGATTTTCTGAGCAAATGGCAGCTCCCACAGCTAGAATGGAAAGAGAGTACTCCAACAAAAACAATGCCTGCATGGACGTGATGTCCCCTGATTCACACAAAGCAGCTGAGACGCAGTGACACAGGCACTTTACATATATTGATTGAAATATGTCGCGTCCCAAAAATGGGACGGTGGGCAATAATGGATGAACGCATAACACTGTCCAGGAGTTCCTTCGCTCCCATGTTATTTGTTATGAGTTTATACTTTGCTCTCACTTGAATCTCACAGTCAGCCGCCTGCACGGTAAATACCGCTATATGATCACAGAACTTCGCCACCCCACCAGCAAGTAGGCTGTGGCAGTCAGAAACATTGCCATGGACTGCTGCGGTGGCTTGAGATGCCTCGCTTAAGACGAATATACGCCAAGGGAGACGACTTTTGTTCAGGAAGTTACAGCTTTTACCAATTATCGCTCTTTGATACCATAATTGGACCTGCCGGCATTATCGTATCAAGATCAGGACGGTATCCGTGCATTCTAGGTCTCGGTCTTAAAATAGACATGCGGAAAAGCCTTCAGGGGATCATTTGAAAACGAGACAGCACACGAGTCGATAGGAGTAATGGCCCGTTTCACGCACACGCTTCTTTATCCGCCAGTGGCTTTAAGTCTTTTTTGTCGGTAAAATCTACATCAACTGTTTGCCCAGAGTCTACCAATGACATGGCTGTTTTACAGTAGACAATTACCATGTTTGATACACTTGTTACGGCTCACTTCATAGAAGATTAAGTACACACAGAATGTTTGCATGTATTTTCTCGAAATGTCTGTTCATCATTTGATATTTCAAAGTCCAACATCGTTCTCTAATATCTAAGATTCAATTTTCCTTTTTGGTAAATTATTGATAATAACGAATAATAATAATAATAATAATAATAATAATAATAATATATAAATTTGTTGTGCATTGAAATTACATTCATTTTTCTCTCTGTCTCATCCTCCCTCCCCCCCCCCCCCCCCCCCTTCTCCGCTGCCCCCTCCTCATCCTGCCTCTTCCTCCGTTCTCATTCTTCTGTCCCCTTTCCAGCTGCTCACATCTCCAGACCATTTTCACTAGATCTGGTTTCTTAAACGTCGCAGTTATGAAAGTATTTCAAATTAGAGAGTTTTTCTTCGTGTCTCTTCCTGAGTGAGTATAATAGTCGAAAGCAAACGCTGAAATCTTGAAAACACACACACACACACACACGCACGCACGCACGCACGCACGCACGCACGCACGCACGCACGCACCACCCCCACACACACACACACACACACACACACACACACACACACACACGCACACACACATCTGTGTGCGCAGGCTCGCGCGAGCGCTTTCGTGTGTGTTGTGTTGTGTGGTGTGTGTGTGTGTGTGTGTGTGTGGTGTGTGTGTGCGTGCGTGCGTGCGTGCATGCGTGCGTGCGTGCGTGCATGCGAGAGAGAGAGAGAGAGAGAGTGTGTGTGTGTGTGTGTTGTGTGGCGTGCGCGCGCGCGTGCGCGCGCGCGCGCGCATGCGTCCATGCGTTATTAATGTAGCATATCCTTTTTGTCTTTTATAGATGACAAAACTGTGTGTGTTCACAACCAGAGAAAGGCGATGGGTGAGCACGGTGGAGATCCCGTTGCAAACGAAAAGGACGTATTATGACGCATGTCCTCGACGCATGATTCGGTTGGCCTGTTTGTTATATCAGACATTTAAAGGAGAGCGCAGCTGAATATGCTCAAACAAAGAGACAGGACTGGAGTTCTTGTCCTCACTATCTTGAAAATGTGTACGTCAGAGTTGTCTTCCTCCCTACATAAGATCTCTTGTAACTTAAAACCCGGATCATAATTACTATTTACAAATCTGCTGTGATCCGCCAACAATCTGTATGAACAAATAATCAAATTATACAATATGTAAGTCTCTGAGAATGTGGCTCTAAAATGTTCTTCACCAACACTGCAGGTGTTTATATCTCTCGGGCCTGGTTGACGCCGGGTTTGAACTAAGAGGCCTGAAGTAGAAGCCCTGTCATGTAGCGTTAGATCAAAATAGAACTCACTTACCTATAGCATCATCTTCAACATCCCTCGCTGATGTCGCCCAAATATGTTTCTTGAGAGCCTGAGGACCCATTTAAAGAAGACAGGACCTAAACGCGATGGGAATGAAAATTCGGTGTTATTCCGTGAGTCAAAGATCTGTGCGCAGGTCCGATACGGATCTGGAATGGTTACTGACATCTGTCATCTCATACGGCATCAGACTTACCTGTAATCACCTTCACGTGCGTTCTTATAGTATCACCTTCGGCTCATTTCCCCCCTAGTCTAAATCACTCGATACATCCGAGGAAATTACTTCTCATGGCTGTGCAGGGGAGATTAGCAGTATCACTCTCGTTGCCCTGGTTGTGTGTTGCTGAAGTCTTCTCTTTGTCTGGCTGTGAACAATCTGGCTGCTGTTTCTTTTGGTTCTTTTCTCCAAGGAAGGATGCTAAAGAATGTGTGTGTGTGTGTGTGTGTGTGTGTGTGTGTGTGTGTGTGTGTGTGTGTGTGTGTGTTTGTGTGTGCGTGTGTGTTGTGTGTGTGTGTGTGTGTGTGTGTGTGTGTGTGTGTGTGTGTGCGTGAGTTGTGTGTGTGTGTGTGTGTGTGTGTGTGTGTGTGTGTGTGTGTGTGTGTGTTGTGTTGTGTGTGTGAGTGTGTGTTTATGTGTGTGTGTCTGTGTGTCTGTGTGTATGTGTCAGTGTCTGTGTGTATTGCATTTGTTTGCATGTGTATGCGTGTACACATGCGCATGTGTGTGAGAGAAATGTCTGTGAGTGTGTGTGTGTGTGTGTGTGTTGTGAGTGTGTGTGCGCGCGCGCGTATGTGTGTGTGTGTTGTGTTGATATATGTGTGTGTGTGTGTGGTGTGTGTGTGGTGTGTGTGTGTGTGTGTGTGAGTGTGTGTGTTTATGTGTGTGTGTCTGTGTGTATGTGTCAGTGTCTGTGTGTATTGCATTTGTTTGCATGTGTATGCGTGTACACATGCGCACGTGTGTGAGAGAAAATGTGTGTGTGTGTGCGCGTGCGCGCGTATGTGTGTGTGTGTGTGTGTGTGTGTGTGTGTGTGTGTGTGTGTGTGTGCGTGGCGTGCGTGCGCGCTCGCGAATGTGAATGCGTGTCTGTCTGTCTGTCTGTGTGTATGTATGCATGTATGTATTTTTTCATCTCTTTTCATTACGTGGTCTGCATGCATGTATGTTTGTATGTATGCATGCATGTATGTATGTATGAACGAAATATGTAGGTATGTAGATATGTTTATATACAAATGTATGTATGGATATGTGCATGCGTGCATGGGGTGCATGGGGGGGGGGTCAATGTGGGTGTGTGCAGGAAAGTCAGAGAAGGAAAGTTTA
Organism: Conus canariensis; assembly: GCA_033310375.1. Taxonomy (NCBI): domain Eukaryota; kingdom Metazoa; phylum Mollusca; class Gastropoda; order Neogastropoda; family Conidae; genus Conus; species Conus canariensis. Next base: position 20,680,459 of record CM065724.1, on the reverse strand, counting down.
ACCAGACAGACCTACCGCCAGACAAAGAAACAGAAAAGACAGACACACAGGCAGAAAGACACAAAAAAGAGTAGTGAGATGAGACAGTGAGAGAAGACAGACAGACAAAGAGAGAGACAGGCAGACAGACCAACAGGCCCACATAAATATAGATAGGGTATATGAGAAGGGAACTGTAAGGAACCATTACTGTGTAAGCAAAACTTCCCCTAATTGTAACCACCGAACAAAATAACCGTCATTCTTGATATTCGTCATCAATATCATCACGAAACCTCTTCACCGGTGGACAGGGAAAAATGCTAGTAGATCAGCCACATGATTGAATGACGTCGCCGACAGAAATTGACAGGCTGCGTGATTGACGGGGCCACGGGATTAGTTGACGGCAGAACCAATCACCTGGTGTACGTACATCATCGGGGAGAGATCACTGTTATTTAAGAAATTAATGAGATGCTTCCAGCAGCGGACGAGAGGATGGAACGGTACTCCGTGTAATCTATAAAACAAAGGGGGGGGGGGGGGGGGAAGCGAAGGGGAGAAGGAGAGGGGGAGGAAAGGAGGTGAGAGGGAAGAAGAGGATCTCTCTCTCTCTCTCTCTCTCTCTCTCTCTCTCTCTCTCTCTCTCTCTCTCCAGGTGATTGGTTCTGCCGTCAACTAATCCCGTGGCCCCGTCAATCACGCGGCCTGTCAATTTCTGTCGGCGACGTCATTCAATCATGTGGCTGATCTACTAGCATTTTTCCCCGTTAAAATCGCTCATCCCCACTCCCACTCTGTCTACCATCCCTTTTCTCCTCCCCCTATCTACCATTCTCTCTTCCCCACCCTCCTCTGACCTCTCTCTCTCTCTGTAGTCTTGTTTGTTTGTTTGTAAGTTTCCTTCTGTTTTACCATCCCCCATCTCATTAGTGCTTTTATGAATTGTTTGCTTATCATTGTAGAATCAGATTACCATTTGCTATGTTGAATTGTCAGTATGAATGATATGTGCTGAAATAATGTATGCATGACAAGGACAGATTGTAAGACTAGGCTTTGGCCTAAAATCTCCATCCTTGTGTATTAAATCATCAATCAATCAATCAATTCAATCATCCTCTCTCTCTCTCTCTCTCTCTCTCTCTCTCTCTCTCTCTCTCTCTCTCTCTCTCTCTCTCTCACGGGTGCGCGCGCAGTCATATCCTGTCTTTCACATAGACACACACACACACACACACACACACACACACACACACCACACCACACACACACACACACATGTACGCGCGCATGCTCGTGCACTTCACCATACGTACACATACATACTTGCACTGAAATTAACACAAACACACAAAGACAGACAAACGGACGGGCATAAACATAGGCTCTCTCTCTCTCGCTCTCTCTCTCTCTCTCTCTCTCTCTCTCTCTCTCTCACACACAAACACCACACACACACACACACACACACACACATACACACACACACACACACCACACACACACACACACACACACACACACACACACACACACACACACACACACACACACACACACACACACACACACACACACACGCACGCACGCACGCACAGCACACACAACACACACACACACAC